>OX451736.1:593475746-594135544 GCA_948472305.1 Vicia faba
TGCTTCACAAACTTTTCCCAAAAGATGCTTGGATATCAAGTTATGAATTTGTGAATATAGGTCCATGAACTTCTTAACTTAGTGAAATTTTGCCCTAATTTAGGCAGGTTTTGGACCCAACTTCATGGACATTTTTCACCTAGTTCCAAGAGGTATCTCAAATTGCATTTCAAATATAGATTATAAAGAACATTTCAAGATTTCCAAAATGTCCAAGAACTCCCCAAGATCATTTTTGAGTAGGGAGAATCGAAGAAGGGAAGTTGGCATTTTCTCACTTTTGTTCAAGCCATTTTTACAAAGCACCAAGTTGCAAATCCAATCCATGGACATTTTGGACCCAACTTCATGGACATTTTTCACCTTGTTCCAAGAGGTATCTCAAATTGCATTTCAAATATGGATTATAAAGAACATTTCAAGATTTCCAAAATGTCCAAGAACTCCCCAAGATCATTTTTGAGTAGGGAGAATCGAAGAAGGGAAGTTGGCATTTTCTCACTTTTGTTCAAGCCATTTTTACAAAGCACCAAGTTGCAAATCCAATCCATGCTGGTTGTATCTTGATTTACAGGTCCTAAGCTTTCTTTACACTCCATAATTAAATGCAAACTCAGTTGACAAAGGCATTATCTTTGCTTTTGAAGCTTTGTATAAGAGATAATTCCATTCTAGGCATAAAGTTCACAATGCCATTTTCATAAAGATGAGCTTTTGTAACTTTATCAATCTTGAGCCTTGGACCTGTCCCTTTGGTGCAAGCAATGTACACAGGCCTCAAGAAAATTGTACAAGTGCATTTTAGCTCTTAAGCAAGCAAGGACAAGCATGTAGCATTGGTCATGTCACTTTACTTCAAAAGCAAGAAAGTTGGTAAAAAGGTCCAAAGCTTGTACAGTTAGTAAGGGCTGACCTTGGATCACTTCTCTACATATTTACAAACTTATTGCAAGGCTAGGCACGATTGGATTGAAGCAAAAACACTCTGAAACTCAAAAACACAAAATTTCTGTCCAAAAACTGAGAATCTGTAAAACCATAGCCAACTCTTATTTGGCTCGTGCGTTTTATGATTAAACACTTCAAGCATCTCATACACATCATACCAAAGTTATCCAAGCCATCACCCTGGTTCTGTAACCCCTATTCCAGCATCCACCATTTTCACTTTGCAAGCTTGCAACTTGACTTGTGCAGAGAGTTCCATCCATCCTCAAAGCAAGATAAGCATTGGAATAGCTTCAGGGAAGTTCAAGTAAGCTCAAACAATCCTCAGGCCTCCATTAAAGTCCCTACATTTCTCTACTCGAATCCAACTGAAGGAGGTATTTTCTTGAATTCTATCTCTTTGAATAGGCATCCTCAAGCCACGATTTGTGAAGAAAAAATGTAGTTCATGTCATAATGAAACTGTACATATCCATACTTTTCATTTATATTAACTATGCTAAGAGAATTTGAAGAGTGAATATACTGCAATTTTTAGGTCACGAATTAGGGGTTCCAAAATTCTCCCTGATCTTTGAGAGTTAGGTTACAAAATTTATATTGTTGGAATCGTGAGCTCAAATGCCACAAGTTTCATGTTATGAGTTTTTGATTTTGTGCAAGCATGTGAAAGTTACAGGTTTGAACATAAAACGCATGAAGAAGAAGACTGGCTGGAGGACAGGGATGAAGCCTTGGGCTTTTTGGCGCCTTGGGCCCTTTTTGTTTTTGCTATTCACACCCCCTGACTTGTTATTTGCACCCCCTGGCTTATTTGTTATATTTTTTCATATTTTTTTTCATATTTTCATATTTATAGCTTTTATTTATTTTTTCTGAATGATAAAAATCCTAAAAAATAATTTCTTTATTTTTTGCATTTTTTATTTTATTTTTTTATTATTTTTTACATAAAAAATAGTTTATTAGGATGAATAGATTTTATTTTCTTAAATAATTTGTAAATAATAAAAAAATACTACATATTTTTATTATATTATTTATATACTTAAAATATTTATTTTCTATACATATTTAATTTTTAATATTTACATATAATATTATTTATTATTTTGTTATACAAAAAATGTGCAAAATAATAATAGGAAACATTATTTTCTTTTAATTAAAAATTAGGGTTTCACCCCTCCAAAAATAATATTATTTTTTCCTTATTTTTTAAGGTTTAAATTAAATCATATTTCTCATACAAAAAAAAACAAGACACAAAACATTCTTTTAAATACATTGTATTTTAAATATTTGTACATTTATTTAATCCGCGCAATATTCGATTGGGTTGTAATAATATTTTTTAGGTTTATATTTGTGCAAAATCCCCATTCAAAACTTGCATCCCCCTTCCCATAATAATTATTGTAATAGCTTAGTTTATTTTACGCAATTGATCGCTTTTATACCATGTTTAGTAAATTAGGGTTTGCATGACAAGAACAAAAACAAAACAAGTAGAAAACCCTAAATGCAAGACAAAAGCATGAAAATAACACACTTTGCACACAAGCACCCTTAGGGTTTCTCCCACTTGGTTGCCTAAATTAAAATGGCCATGTTACGCACGCGAAGTATCTTGGCAAAACAAAACAAATAAAAGATCATAGTCCCTCGATGACACTATCAAAAGGTTGCCTAAAACAAATGATCTTGGTCCCTCAAAAATTGCTAAGATACTTGGCAATATTGCTATCATGGTTATACGATGACCCACGCCCGTCCCATTTACATCCAAAGATAGGGTTGCTTACCAAATCAATGGTAAGTCAACAATGTCAAAGGAATAAAAATGCACAAGAAAGACATTTGAGTAGGTAGATAGCTTCTAGTTACTTGTTCCATTTCCAAACAATCCTTGCTATTTTCAAAAAATAACACACACACATTTAAAAACATCTTACAAAACATTGAAAACATTTTCAAAAGACAAACATCTTTGTATACATTCTTACAAACGAGAATCATTACAAAGATTGCCTAAACGATTGACCTCTTTTACAAAATACTTTCAAAACCACACCAAACACCATTTCAAACAAAACAAAGCAAGTGATCTAAACAAGTAACTAAGAGCCCATGGAAAACCATGGATGAAAAGGGTGCTGGCACCTTCCCTTTTCATAATCTACCCCCCGAACTCAAGAAAACATCTCAAAGGTCTTTCCTGTGCTTTTTTACCTTTCCTTTTTGGATAAAAGAAAAGTCGATGGCGACTTTTGCTAACCGCAACATTTGCTAACACAAACGTAAAACCTCAAGTCAGTTCTCTCACCGCATCACAGTGTGGAATTGAATTTGTGTTAGGCCCAAGATTGCTTTCCCAATGACTGCGTGCATTCCAGTGTGATCAGCCTTCAGGGAGTGCACAATGGATCTTCAATTCTAGAGCATTGGATCTGCTTTGAGATGATCCAAAGGGTGGGATATGAGGATGCATAGTGGTTGCTTGGCTAGGAGATGCATTGGATTTGTAATAAATCATCACGAAAAATACAGAAGCACACGCCTGGGATCGAACCCATGACGTTTGCCTTACGCGTTCATTCCTTGACCATCTGTGCTGGAAATCTTACTTGTTAATATAAAAAATAAATAAAACATAATCCAAACAAAGTAGCATGCCCAGAAAAACGCACGTGGATTCAAATATCCCAATGGGAGTCTGCCACCTAATTGTCTTCTCCCTGGAACTGTCGCCTTAGGGACTGGGCTTTTACCTACAGGAGGATTCGTCACTATAGGCTATAGTGACAGTTCTTGTGAGTGGCTACAAACTTGTAAAAATCAAAAATACAGCACAAGCAAAATAAATCCGAACCAAGGGCATGGATCGATTGGAAATAATCCCCTAAGCACGAATAGACCATTATTTTGGCCTAATTTTGCCTCTAACTAGGGTTCCCCAAATTGGAGCTCAGGAACCCTAGCCATGGCAGATGCCTGTACCTACACTCAAACTCCAATCAAAGTATTCCAGCGCATTGTAAACATGATAACAAGCATAGATATATAATCAAAATATGTTTATGATGCCAGAATCAAAGAAATTGAAATTGAGAGGATGTGCAAACTGCGATGAAGGGTGGGCACAATTCTGCAGGTTTCAAGCCTTGGGAATGCTTGCAAAAACTTCAGTGAATGTCCAGGGACGTGATTCGATCCTTGGAATGGCTTGAAACGGCATGTGGAAAGGAATCTGATCTGCACTTTTGACAAAAAGTTGGAACCTTGTTCTTGCTTTGTGGGAGGCAGGCTGCGCATAAAAATTTACCCTTAGGGTTGCAAAGACTTTGTTATATGTAGCGAATCAGATTAGGGCAATATAATTGGAAAAAATTAAAAAGATGTTATGGTCATGAATTTGATTCCAATCTTTCCACATTTGAAAATTTCCTCTTGTTTTGACCTTGCACGATTTTGTTCTCTATTTGACAGCTCATGAGATATTCAATCAATGCCAAAACAAATCTTATCCCGTTTATTTGATTTATTTTTTATTTACTTTGATTTTATTTGAATTTTAAATAAATAAAATCAAAATAAATTAAATAAATAAGTAAATGAGGCATAGAGGGTCCCATAGGTCGTGGACCATGCTAGGACTGAGATTCAATCTTGAAAATATGGGCTCATGTGGAAAAAAAATGCAATTTTGGGTATTGTTGACTTTGTGCAAATTTCCAAAAATGGACAACTTTGACAATGCATATCTATCTCAATTTTGACCCTAAGAGGGTGTTCTTGGACTTTTTTGAAAACTTAGGATGTCCTATAAACAACCCTTTTGGTTTCATCTCCATTGGATCTTCCATGTTCATGTAAGGAGCTTTGACCTAAAAGGTGTTTTTGTTGACTTTTTGAAATGACCTATAATGTGTGAATTTATATCTTTTCATGAGTGCATTTCTTGAACTTGAGGGATGAATATGAGTTGTAGGGAATTTGATTCTCTTCATAATGAGCCTTGGATGAGAAATTTCTGATAAAGTATGAGAAAGTTATTCTTGTTCAAAGTTTGGTTGACTTTTCCTATAGGAACCCTAATTTAGCAACTTTTGAGTTTTGATGAATTAGGAGCATTCCTTGAGGAAACATGATCAAACCTTGATCAAATTATGGATATCACTTCAAAATGTTGACCAAAAATCTTGAAGTTTGACTGTATTTGGGTCACAGTTGACTTTTGACCTAATACAACTAATTTTCAGGCATTTGGGCAGTTGGCTGAGCAAACTTGTTGTGCAAGGCATGAAACTTGGAATGGATGATCTTGAGGATATATTAGGGCAATGGAAACCATTTAGGACCCTTGGAACTCAAACATATTGATGAGGAGTGAAACCTTAGTTTGAGGTTCATTACTTTAGGAGATAATTTATCTGATCAATTCTTAGTCAACTTGAGCAATTGAGGACCTCTAGGAGCATGTTTTAAGTAAAATGAGAGGGCAAATTTTGGGGTGCAACAACTGCCCCTGTTAAATCTTCTTAAACCTGAGGATTTAGATTAGCTTGTCTGCCTTTCGTGATTTGAGGGTGGAAGATGATTGAACACTAGAGTACCCAGAAATTTGCACTCGCGTGAAGTAATATTGATGGTTGATGACGTCGGGAATGGGCTTACAGATGCCATTTAGAGAAGATGAAGGAATATCTTCAGAGATGGGCTTAAAGATACCATCTAGAAAAGATATCGGTCGCATAAGAGATTCCTTTGCGAGAGTCCTTGTACCTTCCGTTGAGGAGGACTTCGCCGGGGAATATTGATTTATGTCTTGGGAAATAGAGTCTGGGAGCTTTGGCTGTCCATTACTCTATTGGGGAATTAACTATTGATTGATGAGATAAAAGTGGGTTGTTATTTGGTCGTGTCCAGGCTTTACAATGACTGGTTAGTGATGATAAGGTTGACTGCTATATGGTCGTATTCCAGGCTTCACAGCGACTTTCTAGGGAAATGTGAAATCGACCGTATCTGGTCGGGTCCAGGTTTTATAGTGTTGTAAACTGTTGTCCGGAGATAAAAAGAAGGATCCTGTATAGGGATTTCTTAGGAGAAGTCCATGTAAAACCGCGTTAGGTAATTCATGAAAAAGGAGCCTGGATAGTAGGGCTATAAGAAGGAACCTGGGTAGTAGGGTTACTTCAAAATGAAGCCTGGGTAGTAGGGATGTGAGAAGGAACCTGGGTAGTAGGGTTACTTCGAAATAAAAGCCTGGGTAGTAGGGCTATGAGAAGGAACCTGGGTAGTAGGGTTACTTCGAAATAAAAGCCTGGATAGTAGGGCTATGAGAAGGAACCTGGGTAGTAGGGTTTCTTCAAAATAAAGCCTGGGTAATAGGGCTATGAGAAGGAACCTGGGTAGTAGAGTTACTTCGAAATAAATCATGGGTAGCAGGGCTATGAGAAGGAACCTGGGTAGTAGGGTTACTTCGAAATAAAAAGCCTAGGTAGTAGGGCTATGAGAAGGAAGCTGGGTGGTAGGGTTTCTTCTAAATGAAAGCCTGGGTAGTAGGGCTATGAGAAGGAAACTGGGTAGTAGGGTTACTTTAAAATAAAACCTGGGTAGTAGGGCTATGAGAAGGAACCTGGGTAGTAGGGTTACTTCGAAATAAAGACTGGGTAGTAGGGCTGCTCCGGAATAAAGCCTGGGAAGTAGGGTTGTGAGAAGGAACCTGGGTAGTAGGGTTACTTCGAAATAAAGCCTGGGTAGTAAGGCTGCATCATTTGATCACGTAGATTAGTTGACCCATTTGGTTTTGAGAACTGATTTTCCATTAGTTGTCTGCATATATGACATGTATAGCTTCATGGATTTAATCTTGGACTGTTGGAATTGTTGATGATAACCATCTTTCATGAAAAGGTACATGATTAATTATATGTGATGCATGAAATGCATTGTGTGATGATGTTCTCAAAATAAATGAGATTACGCTGTATGTAATATGTATGCGCATGTCATGATGTATGAACATGAAATGCTATTGTGACATATCCGAGTCTGGGAAAATAAATCCCTGAATGCTGCTGGAGAGTGCTGGAAATTGAATTCCTGACCATTGTAGAAAAAGTGCTTCTTCTACTTCCGCTGGGAATGGTGAACGGTGATGACTATGTCGTGGATTTACTCCTTTTCTGTTGGTGAATATTCTGCCGGGGAGAGAATATTCTTGAGAATAACTCTGCATGGGAATAACTTTGTTCGAGAGAGAAGATGCTTTGCTGGAAGATTTTTCCGATTCAGAGGAATAAACTCCGCTGAGGGATGAACTTCCATAGCTGGAGGAATAAATTATGTTGGGGATTGAGCTTCTGTATTCAGAGAAATAAACTCTTCTCGGGAGAAAACTTTATGAACCGCTTACGATTATAAAATTCGGTTGGGGAACATAGATGTCGACTCTCTGAAGGAACATTGCTGGGGAAAGTAACTCCTGTTTGGGGAAGCCGATGTCAAAGCTTTAGTTGCCTCTACTCTGTGGGGAGTGTAGACGTTACGGGGTCGCATGTAATGGTGACTTTGTTTCAAAGTTGTCCATGCCCCTGTTTCTTAAGTTATAAGCAATTGTCTTTCCATTTCTTATGCGAATATTTGTGAATAGCAATTATATTCAAATGCATATGTCAAGAATAAATCATTGGACGTTTTTGCAAAACAAAACAGAAATGGAAAACAAATGGTTTTGTAAAAATGACTTGTATTAATTTCTGAAGTTGGCCTATAACATGCGTTTTTGTACAAGGAAGCTAACGCTCTAGTAAGAGAACGTCGCCGTGAAAATGAAAGTTATACAATATTGTGTATAAATAGAAGAAAACAGTTATGTGTAATAATCCCATTGAGTTTCAATTCTTCTATTGCAGCTGTTGCACCCCAAAATTTTCCTTCTCATTTCTCAAAGAATCACCCTGGATCCTCAAGTTTGCTTCCATCCAATTCCAAGCCTTGAACTACAAATTTTCCAAGAAAATCACTCACAAGGGCAAAATGGTCATTTGCACACTAAAAAGTCAAACTTTGACTTTTGGATCAAAATCAAGCTTCAAGAATCATATTTCATCAAGACACGTTGAAATATGAAGTTTTGTTTCATCAAAATCCAAAAGGTCAAAATTCTAAATACTTAGAATTTTTTCTAAGTGTTTAAGAAAATATGAAATTTCAGAACTTCTGACCAGATTATCACCATAACACTCAGCAAATTCTGGACACTCTCAAGGCAGAGTTTGGTCAGAACTTCTGGGCAAGTTTTCACAAAAAGCTTCAGTCAGAGGTTGCAAACATGGTTCAGAACATGATGCTTCAATCAGAATATATGGAAGCGATGTTCTCTGGTTCAGAACATGACGCTTTAATCAGAACATGTGGAAGAAATGTTCTCCTTCAGAACATGCTGGAGCCAGAAGATACAAAGATCAAAGATTGAATGCTACTCTGAAGCAGAACTTATGATCCAGAACTAAGTCATGGTGAAGAATCTCACGTTGTAGGATTTCTGGTTGTGATAAGTCTCATCATCATTTAATGCTCACAACCACTTTCTGAGTCTTTATCCAAAGGGTTTTCACCATGTGTACCTCTACTGTCTTGGGATAGCAACTTTGGTACTAAGCCCATACTTTGCTTTTTGCTTTTCCTTAATTCCTGCAGACAACCACCATGCTTGCTTCAAGAACAAGGCAACGCTTTAGCATATGAAAGTTATATTCAACGCTTTGGTCAGAACTTGACCAAATCCCAAAACCTTGTTTATACAACCTGCTGCAGACCTATGACCAACAGCTAATTCAGCCTACGCCTGCATCCCATAATTACACTAAACTAGCATACGAAAACAGTGATGAAAAATCAAGGGAACAGGATGCCAAAAAAGGTTCAAATCCCATTTGTTTTCTCCCCAAAATCACAACAAATTCACCTATAAATACTTTGCTCCATCACACGTTCAAGAGGCTGGGCTTTGAGGGAGAGAAAAGGAAGTTGAAACCTTCATAAAAAATCCAGAAATCCCAAACAGAAAACTAAACCTTTGTTCTTCCTTTTGAATCAAAGAGCTTGGAACTTCCTCTTCCGTTACTCTTGTTGATTCCAGAACATCCAAAGGTAGTAGCTCAAAGCTCTAAGCCCACGTTCCAGGTTCAAGGTAAGTCTTTCTGACTTTGCTTGTTTTTCATTCTGAACATCATTAACATGTAAATATCATAGTATTAATGTTGTCCATATCATTGCATAAGTAGAAAAACTGTGGATCAGAACTTCTTGATTAAGGCTAGGCTCAGGATCAGGATTAGAACTTCTGTAAACTGTTGTGCTTTTTATCCTTCTGACTTGCTGATTGTTGAAAACTGAATAGATTATTGATGTGCTGATTGAGTGTTGAAATATGGCATTAAAACTTCTGATGTTCATTCATAGTTTTAACATACAAAATTTCTATGATTTTTCTCACTGTTAAACAAACACATAACTTATGAGTTCTCTTCACTGTTTTAACATACATAACTTCTATGATTTTCCTCACTGTTAACACACACTGAACTTCTGATTCTTACGTGCTGATAACACACTGAACTGCTAATATTCACTCACTGACTCAGCATAATTCAGAACTTCTGATGATTCACTCACTGTTCTAACACAGTACATAACGTATGAGTTCTCCTTACATGTCAAATACATTGAACTTCTGATGTTTCCACTCGTTGTTTTCAAACACTCAGAGTTTCTGATTTTTACATGCTGATAACGCACTGTATTGCTGACGTTTACTCATTGTTTTAGTGTAATACAGAACTTCTGACTTGTGGCCCACTGTATGAATACCACCCAGAACTTCTGTGTTTTCCCTCTAACGTGTCTTGCAGGACCTCAGAGTTTACCAGTCCAAAACTTCTGATTCCACTGACGTCTCCTGTTGAGTCACGCGCCTAGGCTTCAGAACTTCTGATCCTTGCTATTTTTCCTGCAGCAGCACGCTGTTTTCTATCTTTCATTTATTTTCTTTTTCATCATTTTTAATATTAACATAAAAAGACATAAAAATATTTTCCTTTATTAACTAATTTATTTCTTTTTTTAAGACAAAAAACATTTTCTAAACAAGTCCTTTTTCTTTCTTATGTTGTACATTTCAATATGGTTGTAATAGTAACTTAGGATTTAATTTTACTTGCAACCCCCATTTGTAAATATGTATCCCCATCCCTAAATATTGTAATAGCGTAGGACTTTACATTTCCGAACTTTTATTGCTTTCGTACATTGTTAGTAACTAGGGTGTGTATGGCAAGATATGAAATTGGCAAATAGATCACCCTAATCAAGACAAAATTATGCATGCAATCAAATACACTTGCACACTAGCACCCCTAGTGTTACTCCACTTGTTGCCTTACAAAACATGGCCATATTATGTATGTGAGATGTCTTAGCACAAACAAAAATATAATATCATAGTCCCTCAATGACGCTATCAAAGTTGCCTTTCAAAATGATCTTAGTCCCTAAAGAAAAAATGCTAAGTCATCTCACAACATTGCTATCATGGTCATACGATGACCCAACGCCCGTCCCTTCACATCCAACGATGGGGCTTCTTATAAAATCAATGGTAAGATAGCAACATCTAAAGGAGGAGGAAAAGAACATCTAAGACCTTTTGAGTAGGTAGGTTAGCTCTCAGTTACTCGCTTGCTCACAACAAAAACATTTTATACACCCACACTCTCATCTTTGAACTATTTTCGAAACAAACACTTTATATGCGTTCTTATAGAAACAAGAATCATTACAAAGTTACATTTTCAAAATACATTCAAAAACACATCTCACAAACACATCTTTGAACTATTTTCGAAAAAAACACTTTGTATGCATTCTTATAGAAACGAGAATCATTACAAAGTTATATTTTCAAAATACTTTCAAAAACCACATCACAAATCACATTCAAACAAAAGCAAGTGATCTAGCGAGTAACTAAGATCCCATGGAAAACCATGGATGAAAAGGGTGCTAATACCTTCCCTTTTCATAATCTACCCCCCCCCCCCCCCCCCGAACTCAATAAAACATCTTTAAATGTATTTCCTGTGCTTTTTCACCTTTCCTTTTTGGATAAAAGAAAAGTCGGTGGCGACTCTTGCTAAACCGCAACATTTGCAAACACAAACGCAAAACACTCAAGTCAGTTCTCCCACCGTATCACAGAACTGGAGACTCTGCTGGAGAGTTATTCTAAAAGTGGGGTTACCTTAGGGATAGATCACATTTACTTGCTTACATTGTTTGATTTGTTTGCTTTACATTATGGGTCCTTGTTTGGGTTACTGTTAAAAATCCTACACCCAGATTTGGGGACACCTTTTAGGTAAGTAGCAATAAACTATGAGGGAACTATATGGGATATACCGATACAGTTGAAGCAGTAGCTACGTTGATGTGCCACTTTAGTTGGTACCGGTAACCCTTGAGTCAATCAAGGAGAGTACGGGGCCTCCGCGCTGTGTCGTGAAGCATCAACTGACCTTAGAACCTTACTTGACCAACTTGGCCATTAGGACGTAGTGAGATGACCGGATTTGGTGCAGTTCGAAGTTGGTAGATACTAGATGCTACACTCATTGAGGTTTGACTCATGAGTTTTGTTTGGTTGCAAGTCAATTTCCTATTGAACGAAGCTAGGAGAAAGATCGGTGATATTGAGATCCCTTAGAACCCGGTTACTATTACTAGGACAGGTTGAGCCAACTAAACTTCAAGAGGGTACTTACCTACAAACCTCATGCAAGCCTAAACCTAAGGACTTGTCTACTTTGTGCGAATGTGATTATTTGTATATAAACTTGCTTACCTCGCATGTTTGTACATAACATCATAACATCATAAACATCATACCATAACATTTTCAATAACATTGAACCGTAGCATTTCAAGGATCTCGAGGGTCTTTGATACAGGGTCACGCTGAACCAGACGTATACCAAGGAGCAAGAGGATTTATTTTCCTCTAACCAAACGCCTTCAAAAATCAAGTACGACAACCGGAGTCAAGGGCTATGACCCACTCGATATGGTGAGATTGACTCTTGAAGAAGGACTCTCAATGACACGAAGTTTCTTCAATCAAGCTGCAATCAAATTCTAACTTTTTCTTGTGTTTACCCTGCGAGATCCTTGAAAACATGCATCCACATATCATGCATCATATCATGACAGGTTTCTCCCATACAGGTCTCCTTATCTTCCTGTTGTTTATTTCAGTAAGATGGATATGGAACAAACACTGAAAGATCTCCAGGCTCAAAACGCTCAATTCCAACAAATGTTCCTGGCTATGGCTAAGGGGAAAGAGGACCTGAAGACTCTTCTCAAAGACAAGAAGAAAAAGTCCAAGAAGTCAATAGGCGTCCTGAACTTGGGAAGAAGACCTGGAGGACCAGTCAAGGGAGCTCTAGATCTTTTAACTCCATTCAACATGGGGGATAGTCTTGAAGAAGACCACAATTTAGAGATTGATAAAGTTGAAGTTGACTACTCTGAGGAACAATATCCTCCCACTGATGACATGTACAAACAGTTGGAGGATCGCCTCAGTGCTATGGAGATTCAAAAGGTACCTAGATTGGATTTAGGAGACATGGGTTTGGTTTTTGGAGTGGTCATCCCGCCAAAGTTCAAAGTCCCTACCTTTGCCCTGTACGATGGAGTCTCTTGCCCTATGATGCACTTAAAGTCTTATGTCCGCAAGATTCAACCATACACAACTGATCTAAAGCTTTGTATCCATTTCTTCCAAGAGAGCCTAGTAGGGACTCAACTCAAATGGTTCTATCAATTGGAGAGTTCTCGCATCCACACCTGGAAGGATTTAGCTGCTGCCTTCTATAAGCAGTATCAGTACAATGCTAATCTTGCATCAACTCGTGTGCAATTGTAGAACATGACCATGGGTTCCAACAAGAGCTTCAAAGGGTATGCCCAAAAGTGGAGAGATTTGGATAGTAGGGTGCAGCCCCATTTAACTGACATGGAGCTGATTGACATCTTTATGGGAACTTTGACAGGGCCTTTCTTCAAACACTTGATCGGAAGCTCCTCATCCAGGTTCACCGAGCTAATACTGATCGGCGAAAGGGTCAAGGCTGGCATCAAAAGTGGAAAGATCCAAGGAGTTGTGCCTCCTGATGCTCAGAAAAATCCATACAGTGGGAAGAAAGAATCCAATGTTGTGTATGGTCAAAAGAGTCTTCATGACCAACATGTAGGGGCAATCCTGATCTCTAATTCCACGCATGTTCAACAAAGACAGAGCAATAGGCGTATGGTAAGATATCAAGAAAGGAAGTACACTAACATTAACATGCCTTTGTCTCAAGCGTTACAACATTTGCTGAAGTTGAAACTGATCACGCTAAAGGATCCTCCTCAAAATCCCGACACCTCCTCTTCTAAGTACAATCCGAGCGTAAGATGTGCCTATCATTCTGACAGTCCCGGACATGACACCGACGACTGTTGGACTTTGAAGAACAAGATTCAAGACTTGATTTATGCCAAGGAGATCGAGTTTGACCCTCTAGAGACTCCAAACGTGATCACTGCTCCTATGCCAAATCATTGAGAGTGTCTTGTTCATTTTGAATTTTCAATTGTAATTTTTTTGTTTTTCAAACAATTATCTATTAATGTCAAACTTTGTTTCATTAATGCATTGCATATGTTTGTCTTGATTTGGTACACTCATTTTCATTACATTTAAACTACATTTTTTACTCTCTTTATGACATTCAACTCTTGCTAAAAGTTACAAGTCTTTAGAGGGAGGATGACGAAAACAATGCCATAATGTCATACAGTATGCTTTTGAATAAACCTTACTGATGATGTACAGGAATTCTTTCAAATCCTAAACACTGGAGTTATAAGGAAGATAATCCCTAGTCAACCCCTTCGAGCCAAAGAAGTAGAAGTTTTTTGTTTTAACACAAATTGAAACCTTTAATCAAAACCTGGGGCAGGATAGTCTCTCAGTTAATTCAAACGCGCGTTAAGCCGCAAACTCTCATCTTGTAATATAATGAATGACGTCAAGAAAATTTCCTCTGGAATCAAAAGACGGTGATGGTTCCCTATCACATAGGCAGTCATTATCTATCAAAAATATCCCACTAAAGTCAAAACCTACGAAGGAGACTTAAAGAAAACTGGGGCATCCCGCTGACTGTAATCTCAAAACAAGAACAATCAGGAAAAAATTAGGGATAACAAATCAAAAAGAGGTCACTACAAATCCTCAACAACATGAAAAAGGTTGCAAAAAAAATGATTGCCTTCCGATAAACTTAACTTGTCTGAACCATCACCAAAACGTCATTCCATACTCAATTGGAGTTCAAACGCACAATTAACTGAGCTTAGGACTGAAGAACATCACGAAGAATGGGTGGGTACAAATACACTTTAAGACTTTATCCTTTGTTTCTTAAAACCGTGAACCAAGCCACGTTACAACCCTTCAAAAGTCCTAATTGAAGCATGGGTTAGTTCGAAATCATACTGTTACAAAAGGTATCCTTACTCCTGTAAGGCTTTACTCAAAATCCAGAGTTGAATTACAAACTTCTTTACTTGCTAAAAACGCATTTTTCAAAACTTCAAGACAAGCATAAACTTTGCATTACTTGAATATCATTGTTTGCATATGGCTATTTGTTTGACAGCGGAGAAATTCACACAACGAATATCCAGTAAACGAAAGCTCTCTCAATGAACAAAATCAATTCAAGAAGGATGACACTTCCATTGACAAATCTCTTATCGACAAGGGGGTACGACATGTCATTATCCAGCACACTTGGGGTAGTCCGGTCAAGATTCCAGGAAACCTCTCAAGAAATGTAGAGTAACCAGGGGTAGGTCTTCATCTCCGTCACTTGGGGCATTGAACGTCAATATCAGCGAAGGGTTACGTACAATCAAACATTTTTGGCAATACCACAAACATTTATTGCTAGTGGAAATGACAAAATTATTCTTATAGGATGATTACCCAGCAAGAGTTTAATCTCTGAAAACCTTTCCCCAGCTGAGACAGCCTCAAGAGTCCTCGAGGACTTTTCCCAACGAAGTTTTCACCTCTCTAGCAGACCGGCAACAGGGTTTATTTCCCCAACAAACAGCAGGATTCCCTGGCTTGAGTTTTCCTCTCCAACTACTACAAATCAAAGGACCACAACTCCTCTTCCCCAGTAGACTACTCTACAGTCCCCAGCGAGTTACTGTGAAACCTGGACCCGACCAGATATCAATTCAACTTCGACTCCCCAGTAAAGTAACGAACGACTAAGACTCCTGAACTCTTTTCCCCAAGCAGGAATCAACACTCTATACAGAGCTTTCAACATCTCCCAGCGGATTTCTCCTCAAACAAAAACAGGAATCCCCGGTGGAAACATTCTGAGCAAAGTTTGAAGACACACTTACATCTCAATAACATTCATAACATATGCATACCAAATACATATAACACAAATCTCATTTTTGAGAACATCATGACATTGCCTACAACTCTTTACCTTTTCAGGAAAGATCAATCAACAGATAAAGGTTATCATCCTTTTGAGGTAGTAATCGTCCAAGATTCCTTTATCATCCTGCTGAGGTTGTAGTCATCCAAGATTCCTTCATCATCCTGCTAAGTTTATAGTCATCCAATATTCCTTCATCATCCTGCTGAGGTTGCAGTCATCCAAGATTCCTTCATCATCCTGCTGAAGTTGTAGTCATCCAAGATTCCTTCATCATCCTGCTGAGGTTGTAGTCATCCAATATTCCTTCATCATCCTGTTGAGGTTGTAGTCATCCAAGATTCCTTCATCATCCTACTGAGGTTGTAGTCATCCAAGATTCATTCATCATCCTGCTGAGGTTGTAGTCATCCAAGATTCCTTCATCATCCTGCTGAGGTTGTAGTCGTCCAAGATTCCTTCATCATCCTGCTGAGGTTGTAGTCATCCAATATTCCTTCATCATCCTGTTGAGGTTGTAGTCATCCAAGATTCCTTCATCATCCTGTTGAGGTTGTAGTCATCCAAGATTCCTTCATCGTCCTGTTGAGGTTGTAGTCATCCAAGATTCCTTCATCATCCTGCTGAGGTTGTAGTCATCCAAGATTCCTTCATCATCCTGCTGAGGTTGTAGTCATCCAAGATTCCTTCATTATCCTGCTGAGGTTGTAGTCATCCAAGATTCCTTCATCATCCTGCTGAGGTTGTAGTCATCCAAGATTCCTTCATCATCCTGCTGAGGTTGTAGTCATCCAAGATTCCTTCATCATCCTACTGAGGTTGTAGTCATCCAAGATTCCTTCATCATCCTGCTGAGGTTGTAGTCATCCAAGATTCCTTTGTCGTCTTGTTGAGGTAGTAATCGTCCAAGATTCCTTCATCATCCTGCCGAGTCCATATACAATCACCTTCGGATGGCATCTTTAAGACCGTCTCCAACAATTATCCATTACCTCTCCAAATGGCATCTTTAAGCCCATTCCCTACATAACCAACTAACACATCTTCGAGTGCAAATTTTTTGGGCACTCTAGTGTTCAATCATCTTCCACCTTTAAGTCATGAATGGCAAAATTATAAATCTAACTCTTCAGGTGTAAGAAGATTGAACAGGGGCAGCTGTTGTAACACCCAAATTCTACCCCGGCAAATTATATAAATAAATCAGAGTTATAAAATTCAATCATGCAAACGAATCGGGACTTCACAAATTCTTCTATCAAAAATGCATTGCATTCATCGTGGATATATAACACTTTCAAAACATCGGATGAACAATCATAACATCTTTAATTAAATAACTCAACATCTACGCAGCGGAATTCTTAATAACATCTTTAACAGCAATACAACAACTTTAAAACAGCACATATTTAATAATAATCAACTTAAAGTTCAACAACTGAAAATCAACAATCAAAAATAGCAAGCGTTCCACCCCCCGAGTGTTACATATCAGAGTAATGACACCAACTCGAACTACCGAAGGTATACAACCTTCACTCTCAATTACCTGCATGTTACCAACATAAGGGCAACATTCAAACAAAAGGGGTGATATATCTAACAATATAATAAAGCGCATGATAATTAATATATTAAATTAGATCAATAACATCACCACTTCTCATCTCATAATCAACAATAATTACAACGTATATACACATTCATCAACAACAAAATACACTTCTTTATGCAATCATATAATGCGACTCAATACTATGCAAATGCATGTGGTACCATTGGAGCAGAACTCCCATCTCAAAAATTTGCCAATTAATAGAGGCATCAACAAGGCATAAGCCTTCATCTCAAAATTCGCCAATACAGGCCATCTCAACGAGCATAAGCTCCATCTCAAAAATGCAATGTATGCGACACAACCATGAATGTAATAACAACACCCAAGTTAACAACATCTCAAATTAACAATATCTCAAAAGCATCTCAAATTAACAACATCTCAAAAGAATCTCAACGTCTATTCATCAACATCTCATATCATCATAATAATTCATCAAACATCATTTATTTATTATAAATCATCAACACAACATCATTAATAACTTCTCACTAACAACTCAGTTGTACATTAATACCACAGTAGTTCGTACTGCTATTCTGTAACTCTTATGTCATTACCGTCACTATTCATACTGTTATAATTCAAACAACATCCTTTAAGCATCTCATCTTCATTATTTAGTACAAAACCAACGCAACGACCAATACAACTTCTGACCAACACAACTTCTGACAACACAACTTTTAACCAACACAACTTCTAACCAACACAACTTCTGACAACACAACTTCTGACAACACAACTTCTGACCAACACAACTTCTGACCAACACAACTTCTGACAACATAACTTCTGACAACACAACTTCTGACAACATAACTTCTGGCCAACACAACTTTTGAACAACACAACTTCTGACAACACAACTTCTGACAACACAACTTCTAACCAACACAACTTCTGACAACACAACTTCTGACAATACAATTTCTGACAACACAACTTCTAACCAACACAGCTTCTGACAACATAAATTCTGACAACACAACTTCTGACAACACAACTTCTGACCAACACAACTTCTGACAACACAAATTCTGACCAACACAACTTCTGACAACACAACTTCTAACCAACACAGCTTCTGACAACACAACTTCTGACAACACAACTTCTAACCAACACAGCTTCTGACAACACAACTTCTGACCAACACAACTTCTGACAACACAACTTCTGACAACACAACTTCTAACCAACACAGCTTCTACCATTAGAACTTCTACTCTTTACTAATCCTACTATTTTAATTCTTAGCCTGATATCAACTTAACTAAAAACAGTATGACTAACTCTATTCCCAATTTAATTTATTGTTCTAATACAACAGCACCTGATATCAACACAAGGTACGTGAAACCCATAACCAGAATTAATTAAATTTCTCTATTATCCTTCATGTAGTCTCGATTACCTATCTCCTTCTTAATTCCAACCAATACCACATATATTTTACAGAAACTTAATAATTATACTAACCCAGAACAATTTTTTGACAATCAATTAACCTCAATAATTTCAATATCAATCCACAACAATCAAACACAACCAGAAACAACAACTGATCCATGGAAAATTCATATACCTAATCCCACATATTAAACATCGTGAACCCAATTATAAAGTCGGAACCCCACCCTTACCTTGGATTGAAGGTCGCTCTACAATCTTTCGGTTGAATTCTCGTTCTGCCGTTTTTCCACTTTTTCCAGCAGCTTCATGTTCTCCTCTCAATCCTTATTCTTCTACTGCTTCTTTATTTCTATTCTTTATAACAACAATAAAATAACCCTATTATTCTATATTCCTTATTGGGCTCAAATTAATACACCCCCTTATTACTTTTATTCCTTCAAAAACAAGCCCGCATCCAATAATATTATAATTCTAATATTATTTCTCCACTTAATAAAATAAATCCAATTAATCATACCACATCTTCACAAATATTCCAAAAAATAATTTAATTAAATAATTAATTAAATTACGGGCGTTACAACTCTCCCCCATTTAGAATATTTTCGTCCTCGAAAATTTACCTCAAACAAATAATTCAGGATAGGAGTCTCGCATCTTGCTCTCCAACTCCCAAGTCATGCTTTCACTAGAAGCTCCTAGCCAAACCACTTTAACCAAGGAAATCTCTTTGCCCCTCAGAGTCTTTATTTCACGATCCGCGATCTGTACAGGCATCGTCTCTACTATAAGATTATCCCGTACTTGCACGTCGTCCATATGAATCACATGAGATGGATCTGAAATATACTTCCGAAGTTGCGACACATGAAACACATCATGCAAATTCGAAAGATTAGGCGGTAAAGCCACTCTATAGGCAACATTCCCAACTCTCTCTGAAATCTGATACGGCCCAATAAAACGAGAAGCGAGCTTCTTATACTTCAATGATCGCCTAACACCAGTCACAGGTGTAACTCTCAAAAACACATGATCACCAACTTGAAATTCTAAATCCTTCCTTAGATTGTCATGATAACTCTTCTGTCTACTTTGGGCAGCTTTCATCTTCTCTCGAATCAACTTCACCTTCTCGTTAGTCTCACGAACAAGTTCAGGTCCAAGTACTACACTTTCTCCAGATTCATGCCAACATAACGGAGTTCTACATCTTCGACCATACAACGCTTCAAAAGGTGCCATCCCAATACTGGAATGATAACTGTTATTATAAGTGAACTCTATCAACAGAAGATAAGTATCCCACGAACCTCCCTGCTCAAGAACATATGCCCTCAACAAATCTTCCAACGATTGAATAGTCCGTTCAGTCTGACCATCTGTATGAGGATGATATGTTGAACTCAACCTCAACTTAGAACCCAACGCTTCTTGCAAACTCTTCCAAAAATCAGAAGTAAATCTTGGATCTCTATCTGACACAATGCACAAAGGAACACCATGCAGCTTCACTATCACACTAATATAAATCTCAGCCAACTTTGACACTGGAAAACTGATGTTAATAGGAATAAAATAAGCCGACTTCGTAAGCCTATCAACAATCACCCAAATCGAATCATGTCCTCTTAAAGTATTAGGCAACCCTATCACAAAGTCCATTAAAATGCTATCCCATTTCCATTCTGGATCTTCCAATGGTTGCATCAATCTTGCAGGCTTTTGATGTTCAACTTTCGACTTCTGACAGGTCAAACATGCATACACAAAACGAGCCACGTCACTCTTCATCCCATGCCACCAAAACAAACCTTTCAAATCTTGATACATCTTTGTAGCTCCTGGATGAATACTCAACTTACTTCTATGACTCTCTTCAAGTATCACTTTCTTCATCTCAACATCATCAGGAATACAAATCCAATTACGAAATCTCAACACACCTTGCGCATCTAGCATAAAATCACTATTCTCATAATGATCAATCCCAACCATCAAATCTACCAACTTCACATCCAACTTCTGAGCTTCTCTGATACTGTCTAAAAATTCATTATTAATCTTCAACATACCCAACGTAACACTCTGCGGAGTAACCTCGCAAACTAAGCTCATATCCCTGAACTGCTCAATTAATTCCAACTATTTAATCATCATTGCTGACATATGTAAAGTCTTTCGACTCAACGCATCAACTACCACATTCACCTTTCCTGGATGATAATTTAAACTGAAATAATAATCCTTTAACAATTCCAACCATTTCAACTTCTCACTACAACATAAACAATGATTAGAACTCAAATAACAATACTCGATTGTTAGACAACTACGACTCGACGACAAGGTCGGACCAACCTTTTG
Organism: Vicia faba; assembly: GCA_948472305.1. NCBI lineage: Eukaryota > Viridiplantae > Streptophyta > Magnoliopsida > Fabales > Fabaceae > Vicia > Vicia faba. The sequence goes on from OX451736.1 coordinate 593,496,687, forward strand.
CTCTGATACCAACTTCTGTAACACCCCAATTCTACCCCAAAAAATTATATAAATAAATCAGAGTTATAAATTTCAATCATGCAAACGAATCGGGACGTCACAAATTCTTCTATCAAAAATTCATTGCATTCATCGTGGATGTATAACACTTTCAAAACATCAGATGAACAATCATAACATCCTTAATTAAATAACTCAACATCTACGCAGCGGAATTCTTAATAACATCTTTAACAACAATACAAATACTTCAAAATAACACATATTTAATAATAATCAACTTAAAGTTCAACAACTGAAAATCAACAATCAAAAACAGCAAGCGTTTATCCCCCCGAGTGTTACATATTAGAGCAATGACACCGACTCGAACTACCGAAGGTATACAGCCTTCACTCTCGATTACCTGCACGTTACCAACATAAGGGCAACATTCAAACAGAAGGGTGAGATATCTAACAATATAATAAAGCGCATGATAATTAATATATTAAATTAGATCAATAACATCACCATTTCTCATCTCATAATCAACAATAATTACAACGTATATACACATTCATCAACATCAAAATACACTTCTTTATGCAATCATATAATGCGACTCAATACAATGCAAATGCATGTGGTACCATTGGAGCAGAATGTAACACCCCAATTCTACCCCGACAAATTATATAGATAAGTCAGAGTTATAAAATTCAATCGTGCAAACGAATTGGGACGTCACAAATTCTTCTATAAAAAATTCATTGAATTCATCGTGGATATATAACACTTTTTAAAACATGGGGTGAACCATCAAAAAAATATCTTTAATCAAATAATTCAACCTCTACGCAGCAGAATTCTTAATAACATCTCTAACAACAAAACAGCAACTTCGAAACATCACATATTTAATAATAGTCAATTTCAAGTTCAACAACTGAAAACCATCAATCAAAAACAGCAAGCGTTCATCCCCCCCCCCCCCCCGAGTGTTACATATTAGAGCAATGACACCGACTTGAACTACCGAAGGTATACAGCCTTCACTCTCGATTACCTGCACGTTACCAACATAAGGGCAACATTCAAACAGAAGGGGTGAGATATCTAATAATATAATAAAGCGCGTGATAATTAATATATTAAATTAGATCAATAACATCACCACTTCTCATCTCATAATCAACAATAATTACAACGTATATACACATTCATCAACATCAAAATACACTTCTTTATGCAATCATATAATGCGACTCAATACTATGCAAATGCATGTGGTACCATTGGAGCAGAACTCCCATCTCAAAAATTTGCCAATTAATAGAGGCATCAACAAGTCATAGCCTTCATCTCAAAATTCACCAATACAGGTCATCTCAACAAACATAAGCTCCATCTCAAAAATGAAATGTATGCGACACAACCATCAATGTAATAACAACTCCCAAGTTAACAACATCTCAAATCATCTCAATTAACATCTCAAAAGCATCTCAAAATAACAACATCTCAAATGCATCTCAACGTCTCGTCATCAACATCTCATATCATCAAAATAATTTATTAACATTATTTATTTATTATAAATCATCAAACATCATTTAATAACTTCTCACTAACAACTCAGTTGTACATTAATTCCACAGTAAATCAATAATGCTATTCTGTAACTCTAACATCATCATCGTCATTATTCCTATTGTTATAGTTCAAACAGCAGCTTCTAAGCATCTAACTTCCACATTCTGTACGAAAACAACGTAAAGGCCAGCACAACTTCTGATCAGAACAACTTCTGACGAACTCAACTTCTAACCAACACAACTTCTAATAACAGAGCTTCTAATAACACAACTTCTGACAACACAACTTCTGACAATACAACTTCTAACCAACACAACTTCTGACCAACACAACTTCTGACAACACAACTTCTGATAGCACAACTTCTGACAGCACAACTTCTGACAACACAATTTCTGACAGCACAACTTCTGACAGCATAACTTCTGACAGCACAACTTCTGACAGCACAACTTCTGAGAGCACAACTTTTGACAGCATAACTTCTGACAACACAACTTCTGACAGCACAACTTCTGACTAACCCAACTTCTGACCAATGTAACTTCTGACTAACACTACTTCTACCATCAGAACTTCTACTTTCTAATAATTCAACGCAACTTCTAACCACCATATTTTCTACCATCAGAACTGCTACTTTTTACCAATCCTACTATTTTAATTCTTAGCCTGATATCAACCTAACTAAGAACAGTATGACAAATTCTATCTCCAATTTAATTCATTATTCTAATACAGCAACTTCTGATATCCTTCTGGCCTAATTATGTGTTTTTCATCACTGTAATATTCTGCGTTTTTCATCACTGCAACTCACTACGAAATTCATACCTAAAGCCCTAAAACTTAATATAATCATGGATAATCATCACTCATAATTTACCTTATAATTCTACATCAATTAAACAACATTATGACATCAATATTCATCTAAAATTCATCAATTCTCATCATACAACAATCATGTATTTTCAATTCAAGAACTAGACAACAATCATCTCTAACCCCACATACCAATCATCATAAACCCAATTATAGAGTTAGAACCCCACCCTTACCTTGGATTGAAGGTCGCTCTATAATTTCTGGTTGAATTCTTGTGCTTGCCGTTTTCCACTTTCTCTAGCAGCTTGCACGTTATCCTTCTCAATCCTTATTCTTCTACTGCTTCTTTCTTTCTATTCTATTCCAACAACAATAAAATAACCCTATTATTCTATTTACTCCTTATTGGGCTTAAAATCAATACACCCCCTTATTACTTTTATTCCTTTAAAAACAAGCCCACATCAAATAATATTATACTTCTAATATTATTTCACCACATAATATTATATCTCTAATATTATTTCTCCACTTTGTGAAGCTTTCATCTTTTCTCGAATCAACTTCACCTTCTTAGTAGTCTCACGAACAAGTTCAGGTCCAAGTACTACACTTTCACCAGATTCATGCCAACATAACGGAGTTCTACATCTTCGACCATACAACGCTTCAAAAGGTGCCATCCCAATACTAGAATGGTAATTGTTATTATAAGTGAACTTTATCAACGGAAGATAAGTATCCCACGAACCTCCCTGCTCAAGAACACATGCCCTCAACAAATCTTCCAACGATTGAATAGTCCGTTCAGTCTGACCATCTGTCTGAGGATGATACGCTGAACTCAACCTCAACTTAGAATCCAACGCTTCTTGCAAACTCTTCCAAAAATCAGAAGTAAATCTTGGATCTCTATCTGACACAATACACAAAGGAACACCATGCAGCTTCACAATCACACTAATATAAATCTCATCCAACTTCGGCACTGGAAAACTGACGTTAATAGGAATAAAATGAGCCGACTTCGTAAGCCTATCAACAATCACCCAAATCGAATCATTTCCTCTTAAAGTGTTAGGCAATCCTGTCACAAAGTCCATTGAAATGCTATCCCATTTCCATTCTAGAACTTCCAATGGTTGCATCAACCCTGCAGGCTTCTGATGTTCAACTTTCGACTTCTGACAAGTCAAACATGCATACACGAACCGAGCCACATCACTCTTCATCCCAGGCCACCAAAACAAACCTTTCAAATCTTGATACATCTTTGTAGCTTCTGGATGAATACTCAACTTACTTATATGACTCTCTTCAAGTATCACTTTTTTCATCTCAGCATCATCGGGAATACAGATCCGATTACGAAATATCAACACACCTTGCGTATCTAGCTTAAAATCATTATTCTCAGACTGGTCAATCACAACCATCAAATCTACCAGTTTCACATCCAACTTTTGAGCTTCTCTGATACTGTCTAAAAATTCATTATTAATCTTCAACATACCCAACATAACACTCTGCGGAGTAACCTCGCAAACTAAGCTCATATCTCTGAACTGCTCAATCAATTCCAACTCTTTAACCATCATTGCTGACATATGTAAAGTCTTTCGACTCAACGCTTCAGCTGCCACATTTTCTTTTCCTGAATGATAATTCAAACTGAAATCATAATCCTTTAGAAATTCCAACCATCTTCGTTGCCTCATATTCAACTCCTTCTGATCAAATAAATACTTTAATCTCTTATGGTCACTAAACACTTCAAATCTAGAACCATAAAGATAATTCCTCCAAATCTTCAATTCAAAAACAACTACAGCAAGCTCTAAATCATGTGTAGGATAGTTCTTCTCATGAGTCCTTAACTTCCTTGATGCATAAGCAACTACCTTACCATTCTGCATAAGCACACCTCCTAAACCCATCATAGAAGCATTACAATACACCATAAAAGGCTCTCCTGGATTAGGCAACATCAAAATCGGAGCCGACGTCAACCTCTTCTTCAATTCTGTAAAACTTTCTTAGCATTGAACATCCCACACAAACGCTCTACCCTTACAAGTCAAATTAGTCAACGGAAGTGACAACTTAGGAAACCCTTAAATAAACCTTCTATAATAACCAGCTAATCCCAAGAAGCTTCTAATCTCAGTAGATGACTTTGGAGTTTCCCATTGCAACACAGCATCAACCTTCGATGGATCTACAATAATGCCACTACCAGAAATCACATGACCAATAAAACTAACCTCTTTTAACCAAAATTCACACTTCGACAGCTTTGCATACAACTTCTTCTCTTTCAAAATCTGCAATACTACTCTTAAATGTTCAACATGCTCTTCTTCTGTCTTAGAGTAAATCAAAATATCATCAATGAACACCACTACAAACCGATCCAAATAAGTGTGAAAGATATGATTCATATATTCCATGAATACTCCCGGTGCATTAGTAACACCGAAAAGCATCACCTAATACTCGTAATGTCCATAACGTGTTCTGAAAGCCGTCTTCTGAATATCCTCATCCTTCACTTTAATCTGATGGTAACCCAACCTCAAATCAATCTTACTAAACACACGGGCATCTACCAATGGGTCCATCAAGTCATCTATTCTTGGAAGCGGATACTTGTTCTTAATCGTCACTTTATTCAGCTGTCTATAATCAACACAAAGCCTCATACTTCCATCTTTCTTCTTCACTAACAACACCGGAGCTCCCCACGGCGATACACTTGGTCTTACAAAATTCTTCTTAAGTAACTCTTCCAATTTCTTCTTTAACTCTGACAATTCAGATGCAGACATCATGTATGGTTCCATAGACACAGGTCTGGTACCAGGTACAAGATCAATTGCAAATTCAACTTCCCTCTCTGGCAGTACATCAGGAATCTCGTCAGGGAAAACTTCAGGAAATTCACACACCCCCTGCAATTCCTCTATTATAGCTTGAGTCTCTATAGATAGTGACATCATCAACAAAAACATATGTGCTTCCTCTTGCATCAAATTCCTCAACTGTCTAGCAGACAACAGACTATCTTCCTCTTCTTCAGGAGTAGAAAACTTCACAGACTTGTCATAACAGTTAATATGAACATAGTTATGCTCTAACTAGTTCATACCCAAAATCACATCCAACCATCTTAACGGTAAATAAAACAAATCAACAACAAAGTCTCTGTCGAAGATCGACAAGGGACACTTAGCACACACAAAAGAAGTAGTTACCGACCCCTTGGATGGAGTATCGACGACCATTTCTCCATTCAAAGAAGACAACATAAGACCCAATCTTTCAACATAATCAGCAACAATAAAACAATGCGTAGCACCAGTATCAATAATAGTGATTAAAGGAGTATTATTAATGAAACATGTACCTCTAATAAGTCTGTCCTCAGCAGCTGCCTGATCCTCAACCAAAGCAAACACTTTTCCACTTGACTGAGCCCTCTTCGATTTCAGACACTGGCTACCAATGTGCCCTTCTTCTTTACAGTTGAAACAAACCATATTCTTGTGTTCACACTCAGATACAACATGTCTGTTCTTGCCACAACGGAAACACCTCTTCACTTCAGTAGTGAACACATTACTCTTATGTCCAGGTTTCCCACACTTAAAACAAACCACACCAGCAGGAGAATCTCCCCCACTAGTCCTCTGACCATGAGAAACTTTCTGTTTACCTTTACCAGCTGGGGCATCATAAGGCTTACCATGATTTTGTGGGTGCTTACCCCTCTTCTCACTGATAATCTTGTAATGAGCATTATTGTCCTCTTCGTAAATCCTACAGTTATCAACCAAATCAGCAAAGACACAGATTTTCTGATATCCAACTGCTTTCTTAATCTCTGGGCGCAACCCATTCTCAAATTTAATACACTTCGAAAACTCAGCATTTTCCTCAGCGTAATGCGGATAAAACTAAGCCAACTCAGCAAACTTGGCAGCATACTCAACAACAGACATACTTCCTTGCTTCAGCTCAAGGAACTCAATTTCCTTCTTACCACTGACATCTTCAGGAAAATAATTTCTCAAAAACTCCCTACGGAACACAGCCCAAGTGACATTCTCACCTGCAACTTCTAACTTCTGACAAGTCTCTAGCCACCAGTCATCAGCCTCGACTGCTAGCATATGAGTCCCATAACAAACCTTCTGCGCTGGAGTGCAGTCCATCACGTGAAAAATTCTCCCAATCTCTTTCAACCATTCCAATGCTCCATCAGGATCATACTTTCCCTTGAACGTAGGTGGATTCGCTCTCTGGAAGGTCGCCAAGCTACAAGATCCAGCATTCCCGTCAGCATTCAGATGATTTTCCATCGCATGAGACATTGCTTCTAGAGCAGCAGCAAGTGCATCATCATTCCTTCCAGCCATCTCAACTTCTCACTATAACATAAACAACGATTAGAACTCAAATAATAATACTCGACTATTAGACAACTATGACTCGACGACAAGGTCGGACCAACCTTTTTCTCTGATACCAACTTTGTAACACCCCAATTCTACCCCGGCAAATTATATAGATAAATCAGAGTTATAAAATTCAATCGTGCAAACGAATCGGAACGTCACAAATTCTTCTATCAAAAATTCATTATATTCATCATGGATATATAACACTTTTTAAAATACGGGTGAACCATCAGCATAACATCTTTAATCAAATAATTCAACCTCTACGTAGCGGAATTCTTAATAACATCTCTAACAACAAAATAGCAACTTTGAAACATCACATATTTAATAATAGTCAATTTCAAGTTCAACAACTGAAAATCATCAATCAAAAACAACAAGCGTTCATCCCCCCTGAGTGTTACATTTCAGAGCAATGACACCGACTCGAACTACCGAAGGTATACAACCTTCACTCTTGATTACCTGCACATTACCAACATAAGGGCAACATTCAAACAAAAGGAGTGAGATATCTAACAATATAATAAAGCGCGTGATAATTAATATATTAAATTTGATCAATAACATCACCACTTCTCATCTCATAATCAACAATAATTACAACATATATACACATTCATCAACATCAAAATACACTTCTTTATGCAATCATATAATGCGACTCAATACTATGCAAATGCATGTGGTACCATTGGAGCAGAACTCCCATCTCAAAAATTTGCCAATTAATAGAGGCATCAACAAGGCATAGCCTTCATCTCAAAATTTGCCAATACAGGCCATCTCAACGAGCATAAGCTCCATCTCAAAAATGCAATGTATGCGACACAACCATGAATGTAATAACAACACCCAAGTTAACAACATCTCAAATCATCTCAAAAACATCTCAATTAACATCTCAAAAGCATCTCAAAATAACAACATCTCAAATTCATCTCAACATCTCGTCATCAACATCTCATATCATCAAAATAATTTATTAACATCATTTATTTATTATAAATCATCAAACATCATTTAATAACTTCTCACTAACAACTCAGTTGTACATTAATTCCACAGTAAATCAATACTTCTATTCTGTAACTCTAACGTCATCACCGTCACTATTCCTATTGTTATAGTTCAAACAGCAGCTTCTAAGCATCTAACTTCCATATTATGTACGAAAAAAATGTTAAGGCCAGCACAACTTCTGATCAGAACAACTTCTGACCAACTCAACTTCTAACCAACACAACTTCTAATAACACAGCTTCTAATAACACAACTTCTGACAACACAACTTCTGACAACACAACTTCTAACCAACATAACTTCTGACCAACACAACTTCTGACAACACAACTTCTGACCAACACAACTTCTGACAGCATAACTTCTGACAGCACAACTTCTGACAGCATAATTTCTGACAGCACAACTTCTGACAGCACAACTTCTGACAGCACAACTTCTGACAGCACAACTTCTGATAGCACAACTTCTGACAGCACAACTTCTGACAACATAACTTCTGACAGCATAACTTCTAACTAACCCAACTTCTGACCAATGCAACTTCTAACTAACACTTCTTCTACCATCAGAACTTCTACTTTCTAATAATTCAACGCAACTTCTAACCACCATAGCTTCTACCATCAGAACTGCTACTTTTTACCAATCCTACTATTTTAATTCTTAGCCTGATATCAACCTAACTAAGAACAGTATGACAAATTCTATCTCCAATTTAATTCATTATTCTAATACAGCAACTTCTGATATCCTTCTGGCCTAATTCTGCATTTTTCATCACTGTAATATTCTGCGTTTTTCATCACTGCAACTCACTACGGAATTCATACCTAAAGCCCTAAAACTTAATATAATCATGGATAATCATCACTCATAATTTACCTTATAATTCTACATCAATTAAACAACACCATGACATCAATATTCATCTAAAATTCATCAATTCTCATCATACAACAATCATGTATTTTCAATTCAAGAACAAGATAACAATCATCTCTAACCCCACATACCAATCATCATAAACCCAATTATAGAGTTAGAAACCCACCCTTACCTTGGATTGAAGGTCGCTATATAATTTTCGGTTGAATTCTCGTGCTTGTCGGTTTCCACTTTCTCTAGCAGCTTACACGTTCTCCTTCTCAATCCTTATTCTTCTACTGCTTCTTTATTTCTATTTTATTCCAACAACAATAAAATAACCCTATTATTCTATTTACTCCTTATTGGGCTTAAAACCAATACACCCCCTTATTACTTCTATTCCTTTAAAAACAAGCCCACATCAAATAATATTATACTTCTAATATTATTTCACCACATAATATTATATCTCTAATATTATTTCTCCACTTAATAAAATAATTAAATCCAATTAATTATAATACAACTTCACAAATATTCCATAAATAATTTAATTAAATAATTAATTAAATTACGGGCGTTACACAGAACTCCCATCTCAAAAATTTGCCAATTAATAGAGGCATCAACAAGGCATAAGCCTTTATCTCAAAATTCGCCACTACAGGCCATCTCAACGAGCATAAGCTCCATCTAAAAAATGCAATGTATGCAACACAACCATGAATGTAATAACAACACCCAAGTTAACAACATCTCAAATTAACAACATCTCAAAAGCATCTCAAATTAACAACATCTCAAAAGCATCTCAACATCTCTTCATCAACATCTCATATCATCATAATAATTCATCAAACATCATTTATTTATTATAAATCATCAACACAACATCATAAATAACTTCTCACTAACAACTCATTTGTACATTAATACCACAGTAGTTCATACTGCTATTATGTAACTCTTATGTTATTACCATCACTATTCCTACTGTTATAATTCAAACAACAACCTTTAAGCATCTCATCTTCATTATTTTGTACAAAACCAACACAACGACCAACACAACTTCTGACCAACACAACTTCTGACAACACAACTTCTAACCAACACAACGACCAACACAACTTCTGACAACACAACTTCTGACAACACAACTTCTGACAACACAACTTCTGACCAACACAACTTCTGACCAACACAACTTCTGACAACACAACTTCTGACAACACAACTTCTGGCCAACACAACTTCTGACCAACACAACTTCTGACAACATAACTTCTGACAACACAACTTCTGACAACACAACTTCTAACCAACACAACTTCTGACAACACAACTTCTGATAATACAACTTCTGACAACACAACTTCTAATGACCACAACTTCTGACAACACAACTTCTGACCAACACAACTTCTGACAACACAACTTCTGACAACACAACTTCTAACCAACACAGATTCTACCATTAGAACTTCTACTCTTTACTAATCCTACTATTTTAATTCTTAGCCTGATATCAACTTAACTAAAAATAGTATGACTAACTATATTCCCAATTTAATTTATTATTCTAACACAACAACACCTGATATCAACACAAGGTACGTGAAACCCATAACCAGTATTAATTAACTTTCTCTGTTATCCTTCATGTAGTCTCGATTACCAATCTCCTTCTTAATTCCAACCAATACCACATATATTTTATAGAAACTTAATAATTATACTAACCCAGAATAATTCTTCGACAATCAATTAACCTTAATAATTTCAATATCAATCCACAGCAATCAAACACAACCAGAAACAACAATTGATCCATGGAAATTCATATACCTAATCCCACATATCAAACATCGTGAACCCAATTATAAAGTTAGAACCCCACCCTTACCTTAGATTGAAGGTCGCTCTACAATCTTCCGGTTGAATTCTCGTTCTGCCGTTTTTCCACTTTTTCCAGCAGCTTCACGTTCTCCTCTCAATCCTTATTCTTATACTGCTTCTTTCTTTCTATTCTTTCTAACAACAATAAAATAACCCTATTATTCTATATTCCTTATTGGGCTCAAATTAATACACCCCCTTATTACTTTTATTCCTTCAAAAACAAGCCCACATCCAATAATATTATAATTCTAATATTATTTCTCCACTTAATAAAATAAATCCAATTAATCATAACACATCTTCACAAATATTCCAAAAAATAATTTAATTAAATAATTAATTAAATTACGGGCGTTACAGCTGTTGCACCCTAAAATTTGCCCTCTCATTTCTCAAAGAATCACCCTGGATCCTCAAGTTTGCTTCCATCCAATTCCAAGCCTTGAACTACAAATTTTCCAAGAAAATCACTCACAAGGGCAAAATGGTCATTTGCACACTGAAAAGTCAAACTTTGACTTTTGGATCAAAATCAAGCTTCAAGAATCATATTTCATCAAGACACGTTGAAATATGAAGTTTTGTTTCATCAAAATCCAAAAGGTCAAAATTCTAAATACTTAGAATTTTTCTAAGTGTTTAAGAAAATATGACAATTTAAGAACTTCTGACCAGATTATCACCATAACACTCAGCAAATTCTGGACACTCTCAATGCTGAGTTTGGTCAGAACTTCTGGGCAAGTTTTCACAAAATGCTTCAGTCAGAGGTTGCAAACATGGTTCAGAACATGATACTTCAATCAGAATATATGGAAGCGATGTTCTCCGGTTCAGAACATGACGCTTTAATCAAAATATGTGGAAGCAATGTTCTCCTTCAGAACATGCTGGATCCAGAAGATACAAAGATCAGAGGTTGGATGCTACGCTGAAGCAGAACTTCTGATCCAGAACTAAGCCATGGTGTAGAATCTCACGTTGCAGGATTTCTGGTTGTGATAAGTCTCATCATTATTTAATGCTCACAACCACTTTCTGAGTATTTATCCAAAGGGTTTTCACCATGTGTACCTCTACTGTCTTGGGATAGCAACTTTGGTACTAAGCCCATACTTTGATTTTTTCTTTTCCTTAATTCCTGCTGACAACCACCATGCTTGCTTCAAGAGCAAGGCAACGCTTTAGCATATGAAAGTTATATTCAACGCTTTGGTCAGAACTTGACCAAATCCCAAAACCTTGTTTATACAACCTGCTGTAGACCTATGACCAACAGCTAATTTATCCTACGCCTGCATCCCATAATTACACTAAACTAGCATACGAAAACAGTGATGAAAAAGCAAGGGAACAGGATGCCAAAAAAGGTTCAAATCCCATTTGTTTTTCCCCCCAAAATCATAACAAATTCACCTATAAATACTTTTCTCCATCACACGCTCAAGAGGCTGGGCTTTGAGGGAGAGAAAAGGAAGTTGAAACCTTCATAAAAAATCCAGAAATCCCAAACAAAAAACTAAACCTTTGTTCTTCCTTTTGAATCAAAGAGCTTGGCACTTCCTCTTCCGTTACTCTTGCTGATTCTAGAACATATAAAGGTAGCAGCTCAAAGCTCCAAGCCCACGTTCCAGGTTCAAGGTAAGTCTTTCTGACTTTGCTTGTTTTTCATTCTGAACATCATTAACATGTAAGTATCATAGTATTAATGTTGTCCATATCATTGCATAAGTAGAAAAATTGTGGATCATAACTTCTTGATTAAAGCTAGGCTCAAGATCAGGATTAGACCTTCTGTAAATTGTTGTGCTTTTTATCCTTCTGACTTGTTGATTGTTGAAAACTGAATAGATTACTGATGTGTTATTTGAGTGTTGAAATATGGCATTAAAACTTATGATGTTCATTCATAGTTTTAACATACAGAATTTCTATGATTTTTCTCACTGTTAAACACACACAGAACTTCTGAGTTCTCTTCACTGTTTTAACACATGGAACTTCTACGATTTTCCTCACTATTATCACACACTAAACTTATGATTCTTACATGATGATAACGCATTGAACTGCTAATGTTCACTCACTGACTCATCATAATTCAGAACTTCTGATGATTCACTCACTGTTCTAACACAGCACAGAACGTATGAGTTCTCCTTACATGTCAAATACACTGAACTTCTGATGTTTCCACTTGTTGTTTTCAAACACTCAGAGTTTCTGATTTTTACATGCTAATAACGCACTAAACTGCTGACGTTTACTCACTGTTTTAGTGTAATACAGAACTTCTGACTTGTGGCCCACTGTGATGCAGTGGGAGAACTGACTTGAGGTTTGCGTTTGTGTTTGAAAATATTGCAGTTAGCAAGAGTCGCCACCGACTTTTCTTTTATCCAAAAGAGGAAAGGTAAAAAAGCACAGGAAAGACCTTTGAGATGTTTTCTTGAGTTCAGGGGGTAGATTATGAAAAGGGAAGGTGCTAGCACCCTTTTAATCCATGGTTTTCCATGGGCTCTTAGTTACTTGTTTAGATCACTTGCTTTATTTTGTTTGAAATGGTGTTTGGTGTGATTTTGAAAGTATTTTGTAAAAGAGGCCATTGTTTAGGCAATCTTTGTAATGATTCCCATTCATAAGAATGTAGAGGCAGACGTTTCCTTCTGAATTTTCCCACTTCTTATACCAGCCTCCACTCTTTCGCTGGTTAATATAAATTCAGTAAACCCTGCAGAGAAACTCCCAATCAGATGATTAAAGAAAGGACCTGATAGAGTTCCCAGGAACATGTCCACCAACTCCCTTTCGGACAAAGGGGGTTGCACCCTTCTGGCTAGGTCTCTCCACTTTTGTGTGTAATCTTTGAAGCCCTCATTGGAAACCATGGCCATACTCTGAAGCTGAGTATGGGTAGGCGCCAAGTCGGCGTTGTACTGATATTGTTTATAGAAAGCTGCTTCCAGGTCTTCCCAATTGTGGACTTCTGCCCTTTCTAATTGGTAGAACCAATCAAGTTGCGTTCCTGATAAGCTGTCTTGGAAAAGTGGACCCACAAGTCTTTGTCGGCAGAGTGTGGTTGAATCTTCCTGACATATGATCTTAGGTTCATTTTAGGGCAAGACACCCCATCATACTTGGAAAATAGTGGCACTTTAAACTTTGGAGGGATTACAATTCCTGACACCAGCCCTAACTCCTCAAAATCTAGCCTTGGTACTCTCTGGATTTACATAGCGCTTAGTCGCTCTTCAAGGTGTTTGTACTTGTCATCAGCTGGAGGGTATTGTTGTTCAGAGTAGTCCTCCTCTTCCTCTTCTTCTTCAGAATCTTATGGTACTTCCATTTCTTTTCCTTTTCTTTCCCCTTCATCAGATGTTGTTGGAAAATCTAAGGTCCTTCTGGCTTGTCCCTGAAACCTTCTGCCCATGATTACCACACCAGTTGGCTTCTTCTTCTTTTTCTCTTTCTCTTTTTCTAGCAGAGTCTTCAGCTCCTCTTGCCCCTTGGCTAAGGTCATGAGTAACTGTTGAAATTGTGAGTTATGAGCTTGCAGATCTTTGACCGTTTGTTCGAGATCCATCTTACTGAAATAAACAGTAGAGAGATGAGGAAACTTGTTGCAAAGACCTGTTTATGTTTATGATGAATGATATGTATTCATGCAATGTTTTCAAGGATTTAGAAATTCAATTTTTTTTAAACAGAAAAGAAACACACGTCATATTAATAAGATAGAATTTGAGTACATCAATGCCCCTTGGGCAAAATAATACAAAATTCTAAGGTAAAAAGACATTGCGCATCCTCTTTGGTGCAATGTAGGTATTGAGAGTCTGCTCTTCATGAAGTAGTCGAGTGAGTTCTAAAACCTTCTTCTCGCTTGCGTAGAATTGGGCTTCGAAAGTATCGTGCTCTCCTTTGAGCTGTATCCAATCCCTTTGTAGGTCTTCGAGTGATGTCGGCATGTCAGGATGTAGGATAGTGTATGAAACTTCTCCTTCCTTAACAGGCTCAATAATCACTGGGAGAATGGAGGGATAAGGCATCATAAGACTTTGAGCGCGGGTTCGTACCCACTTGAGGTAAGGCTCAAGGGGGATGGAATTCTTGTGTCCCAAAGTCTTGCTATCCACCTTGTTTAGCATCCTCCAAGCTTGGATGAATCTTTGGCGAAGTCCTTGATCGTCATTGTCGTAGTCGAATACCAGGCCTTGAACAAATATATCATGTGGGCCATCCCTTCGGGCATAACCAAATTGTCTTAGAGCCAAGCACGGGTTGTAGGTGATGCCTCCCCTAATGCCAAGTAGAGGGACATTATGGAATTCCCCACAACGGTCAACGATAATAACATTCTCTTTGGATCAAGAACGTCAATGAATATCTGAATGTTTAAGTGTCATTAACCTTTGTGACCACCTCAAACCTTGCTCATTCTTCAAGAATGATTGGGGAAGATGAGAAATAAACCATCTTGCCAGGAGAGGAGTACAACACATAATAACACCTCTTTTCCTCATTGTACGAGTGTGAAAAGAGTGTAGGATATTCCCAAGCAATGTAGGCACCGGGTTGTGAGACATGAAGATTTTGATAGCGCTCACATCTATGAGTTGGTCAGGATTAGGGAACAAGACCATCCCATATATGAGAAGAGCTACAATCTCCTAAAAAGCTTGCAAGTCTAGGGAATTCCAACAGCTTTGGGCCTTCTCAAACATAAACTTTGCTAAGAAGCCTTTGACACCACTTCTAGTTTCCCAATGAGTTGTGACATCAGATGAGTGCAAGTTCAAGGCTTGAGCAATCTCTTCTGGCTTTAGATCTCTTTCCATACCATTGAAGGGTAGTTGATTGATAATCGGAATCCTCATAAGTTGAGAGA
Organism: Vicia faba; assembly: GCA_948472305.1. NCBI lineage: Eukaryota > Viridiplantae > Streptophyta > Magnoliopsida > Fabales > Fabaceae > Vicia > Vicia faba. The sequence continues at coordinate 593,512,239 of OX451736.1, forward strand.
ATTCTTCCAAAGTGGGCACAAGTTGATAGTCAGGAAATGTGAAGCAATGATCAAAGGGTCAAAGAACTGGAAGAGAACCTTCATCATATCCTCCTCTTTGTTGGAAGTGACCAAGTTGAGTAGACGACCATGTCTCTCGGTGAATGGAGAATTCTCAGGGATCCTTGAGGCTAGCTCCTTGAGTTGTGGAGGAATTCTTACAAGGTTGATTTGGATAGTTTTCCTGTGAAGTGAATCCATAACCTACAAAACAAGAACAAAGATGAATCTCCAAAATCCTTGAAATGGTTAGTGAATGCATATGATGTTCATGATGTCCATGATGTTATGCGCAAGTATATATGTACAAACAAATCAAACAAGTTCCTAGTTTAGGCTTGCATGGGGTTTCATAGGTAAGTATCCTCTTGAAGTTTAGTTGGCTCAACCTGTCCTAAAAAAAGTAACCGGGTTCTAAGGAGCTCAATATCACTGGATTGTTTCCTTGTTCATTGTTTTAGTTCAAGCCTCTTTACTGGCGACCGAAATATTCCAAGAAACCAACCCTCAATGAGTGTAGTATCAAGTACCTACCAACTTCGGACTGCACCAAAGTTGGTCATCTCACTACATCCTAAAAGGCCAAGTTGGTCAAGTAAAGGTTCTAGAAGTTCATTAGTGCTTCGTGACATCACTCAGCGGCCCCGTATTCTATTTGATTGACTCAAAGGCTACCGGTACCCACAAATATGTCTGACTAATATAGCTATTGCTTAGACCATGTCGGTATACCCCGTACAGCTTCCACAATGTATTGCTATTTACCTATAATGTTTCCCAAATCTGGGTGGAGGATTCAAACCCAAACAAAGAACCATAATTGTAAAGCAACTAAGTCAAATAATGTAAGCAAATAAATGTGATCTAAAACCCTAAGGTAACCCCACTTTTAGAATTTTCCCCAGCAGAGTCGCCAGTTCTGTGATGTGGTGGGAGAACTGACTTGAGGTTTGCGTTTGTGTTTGCAAATGTTGCGGTTAGCAAGAGTCACCACCGACTTTTCTTTTATCCAAAAGAGGAAATGTAAAAAAGCACATGAAAGACCTTTGAGATGTTTTCTTGAGTTCGGGGGGTAGATTATGAAAAGGGAAGGTGCTAACACCCTTTTCATCCATGGTTTTCCATGGGCTCTTAGTTACTTGTTTAGATCACTTGCTTTGTTTTGTTTGAAATGGTGTTTGGTGTGATTTTGAAAGTATTTTGTAAAAGAGGCCATTATTTAGGCAATCTTTGTAATGATTCTTGTTCGTAAGAATATATACAAAGATGTTTGTCTTTTGAAAATGTTTTCAATGTTTTATAAGATGTTTTGAAATGTGTGTGTGTTTGTTTTTGGAAATAGCAAGGATTGTTTTGAAATAGATCAAGTAACTTAGAAGCTATCTACCTACTCAAATGTCTTTCTTGTGCATTTTTATTCCTTTGACATTGTTGACTTACCATTGATTTGGTAAGCAACCCTATCTTTGGATGTAAACGGGACGGGCGTGGGTCATCGTATGACCATGATAGAAATGTTGCCAAGTATCTTAGCATTTTTGAGGGACCAAGATCATTTTGTTTAGGCAGCCTTTGAATAGCGTCATCGAGGGACTATGATCTTATATTTGTTTTTTTTTGCCAAGATACTTCGCGTGCGTAACATGGCCATTTTATTTTAGGCAACCAAGTGGGAGAAACCCTAAGGGTGCTTGTGTGCAAAGTGTATCATTTTCATGCTTTTGTCTTGCATTTAGGGTTTTCTATTTTGCTTTGTTTTTGTTCTTGTCATGCAAACCCTAATTTACTAAACATGGTATAAAAGCGATAAATTGCATAAAATAAACTAAGCTATTACAACAATTTTTATGGGAGGGGGATATAAGTTTGAATGGGGATTTTGCACAAATATAAACCTACATATATTATTACAACCAAATCGAATGTGCGCGAATTTAAATAAATAAAGTACAAATATTTAAAATGCAATGCAATGTATTCATGTTTAAAAAAATGTTTTATGTCTTATTTTTGTATGAAAGGATATTTAACTTAAACCTAAAAAAAATAAGGAAAGAAAAATATAATTCTTTTTTTTTGAAAGGGATGAAACCCTAATTTTTATTTAAAGAAAATAATATTACATATTTATCAACTTGTATATTTTTTTGTATAAGAAAATAATAAATAATATTATACCTAAATATTAAAAATTAAATGTATGTAGAAAATAAGTATTTATGAGTATAAATAGTATAATAAAAATATTAAGTATTTTTTTATTGTATTTACAAACTATTTAAGAAAATAAGTTCTATCCTATTCAAATATATTAATTTTTATGTAAAAAAATAATAAAATAATAAAATAAAATTGTAAAAATAAAGAAATTATTTTTAGGATTTTTTATTATTCAGAAAAAATAATCAAAAGCAATAAATATAGAAATATGAAAAAATATGAAAAATATAAAAATCAGCCAGGGGGTGCAGTAGCAAGTCAGGGGGTGTGATTAGTAAAAACAAAAAGGCCCAAGGCGCCAAAAAGCCTAGGACTTCATCCCTGACCTTCGTCCATCTCTTCTGCGCGCGCTTCTAGTTCAAACATGTAACTTGCTAATGCTTGCATAAAAACAAAAACTCATAACATGAAACATGTGGCATTTGAGATCATGATTCCAACAATATAAATTATGTAACCTAACTCTTAAAGATCAGAGAGAATTTTTGAATCCCTAATTCGTGACCTAACTTTTTCAGCATTTTCAATCTTCAAATTCTCTTAGCACAAGTAATATAAATGAAAAGTAATGATATGTACAACTTTGTCATGATAAGGGCTATATTTTTTCTTCACAAATCGTGGCTTGAAGTTGCCTATTCAGAGAGATAGAGTTTAAGAAATTACCTCCTTCAGCTGGATTTGTGTAGGACAATGTAGGGACTTTAATGGAGGCCTGGTGATTGTTTAAGATTCCTTGAACTTCCCTGAACCTATTCCAATGCTTAGCTTACTCTGAGGATGGATGAAACTCTCTGACCAAGTCCAACTGCAAGCTTCCAAAGTGAAAATGGTGGATGCTGAAACAGGGGTTACAGGACCAGGGTGATGGCTTGGATTGCTTTGGTATGATGTGTATGAGATGCTTGGAGTGTTTAAACACAAAACACACGAGCCAAATATGAGTTGGCTGTGCTTTTGCAGAAGCTCTGTATTTAGGCAGAAATTTGGTGTTTTTGAGTTTGAGAGTGTTTCAGGTTCAATCCAAGCGTGCTATACCTTGTAACAAGTTTGTATATTTTTATAGAAGGGATACAAAGTCAACCCTTACTAGTTGTGCAAGCTTTGGACCTTTTTGCAACTTTTCTTGCATTTTAAGTAAAGTGACCAGCCCCACATGCTTGTACTAACTGGCTTGAGAGCTGATAAGAGTTGGTACACATTGCTTGAGACCTGTAGAGTTTGCTTGTACCAAAGGGACATGTTCAATGCTCAAGATTGACAAAGTTGCAAAAGTTTCCCTTTATGAAAATGGCATTGTGAACTTTTGGCCAAAAATGGAAATACCACTTGTGCAAAGTTTCAAAAGCAAAGATAAAGGCTTTAGCTTCTGATTTTGCATTTAATTATGGAGTGTTCAACAAGCTTAGGACCTGTAAAGCAAGATATAACCAGCATAGGTGTGATTTGCAACTTGATTCTATGTAAAAATGGCTTGAACAAAATTGAAAAAATGCCAACTTCCCTTCTTCTATTCTCCCTACTCAAAAATAATCTTGGAGAGTTCTTTGACATTTTGGAAATCTTGCAATGTGCTCTATAATCCATATTTGAAATGCAATTTGAGATACATCTTGGAACTAGGTGAAAAATTTCCATGAAGTTGGGTCCAAAACCTGCCTAAATTAGGGCAAAATTTCACTAAGTTATGAAGTTCATGGACCTATATTCACAAATTCATAACTTGAGATCCAAGCATCTTTTTGGAAAAGTTTTTGAAGAAAAGTTGTAGATTTCATGGAGGACTACAACTTTCATGTTGGAAGTTTTCTTTGAATCAAAATGCATCATGGTGAAAAAGTGGTGAAAAGTTGGGAAAAAATAAGAAAATTTTTATACTTAGAAAAATTCTAAAAAGTTATGAAATTTTTTCAAATTAAAACCCTAATTTTAAATTTTGAGTTTCTTGGTGAACAAGTTTCATATTTGGACATATCTTGATGAATTATGACCCTTGGTACTTGATTTTGACCAAAAAGTCAAAGTTTGACTTTTCAGTGTACAGTTGACTTTTGATCAGTTGACTGCAAATTTCATCTGTCAACCCAATGAACTTGAGATCTTTTGAACCATGTAATTAGGTCAAGATGATGCCATTGAACCCTTGAAATCGTGTTTGAACTCAATTGGTCATTGGCTAGGTTAAAAAATCAGAAATTGCCCTTTCTCAGTCAAAACCCTAATTTTGACCATTTTGCCCTTTTGATGATTTGATCAAATTTCTTGAGGAGTTGTGATCCAAACTTGATCAAATGATACATATGAGTCTAAAATGTTGATGTGGATCAAAAATTATGAAGTTTGACTGTAAATTGGCCATGGTTGACTTTTTCCCCAATACAACTGATTTTCAGGTCAATTGTCCAATTGACTGATCAAAAATGTGGTTCAAGGCTTGAAACTTAACATGAGAAATCTTAGGGATCCAAAATGATGTATGAAAGTCACATGAAGCATTGATGGTCCAAAAATCCTTGTGCAAACTCAAACCCTAATTTTGGGTGATCAGTGCAGGATGAGATGTCTTGAGCTGACCAAACCCTAATCTTGTCTTGAGTCTAAGAAATCTTGTGAGAAAAATCTTGATAAAATGAGAGGGAAAATTTTGGGGTACAACAACTGCCCCTGTTCAATCTTCTTGAACCTGAAGAGTTAGATTGGCGATCTTTGTCGTTCGTGACTCGAAGGTAAAAGATGATTGGACACTAGAGTGCCTATAAATTTGCACTCGACAAAGTGTAGCTGAGGGAATGGGCTTAAAGATGCAATTTAGAGAGGTGATAGAATCTTGTTGGAGATGGGCTTGTAGATGCCATCCAAGAGTGTTTGCTGAATTGTAAGTTGTAAATCAGAAGAATAAGTATCAGAATGGTGTCCGTATCTGGAACGCGTCTGAGTTGTATCTAGAGACTGAATTTGAATGAGTAACAGAATGGCTTCCATGTCTAGAGCGTATCCGTACTGTATCAAGAGTGTGAAATCTAAATGAGTATCAGAATGGCTTCCGTGGAGGGGCATATTTGTACTGTATCTGAAGGTTGAATCCGAATAAGTATCAGAATGGCATCCGTATCGGGAGCGTATCTGAACTGTATCTGATAGTTGAAATCTGAATGAGTGACAGAATGGCAACCATGTCTGGAGTGTATCTGGACTGTATCTTGAAGTTGGGGTCTGAATGAGTGACAGAATGGCAACCGTATCTGAAGCGTATCTGTACTGTATCTGAAAGCTGAATCTGAATGAGTAACAGAATGACTTCCGTGTCTGGAGTGTATCTGAACTAGAATCTGAATGAGTGACAGAATGACTTTCATGTCTGGAGTGTATCTGTACTATATCATGATTGCATATTTGTTAAACAGTAGCTGTTAATCTTATCCTGAAAAGGGTAAAATGTTAGCTGAAACACAAAGTTATGTTGCATGAAATGTATGATGCAATATATGTGTTTTGTCAATGTTTATGATATATGGATGTAATGTATGCGCATGTAAGCTGATTTGCTATATTGCTGAGGAAAATAAATCCTTGACTGCTGCTGGGGACAATAAATCCTTGATTGCTGAGGATATGTGGATTCTTCATGTCTTGAAGTTGGAGTATTGACAAAATTCTATTGTGAGCAATGCCATATACTGCTTGAGTAATCTGCTTGGGGAATCCAGAGAAATTTGACGACTTCTGCTGGGAATTAATAATGAGAATCTTTAATCTGTTGGGGAGCAATGAAAACTCTATGGGGAAAAAGCTTATTTCTGTTTGGAAAAAGCTCAGGAGTTTCGGTCGTCTGCCACTCTACTGAGGAATCATCCTAGGTCAAGGATAGACAGAAGTTAGCCATTATCTGGTTGATTTTCAGGTTTTCAAGACAACTTGTTGGGGAACTTGGAGAAACTGAATGGTTTCCACTGGGGATTGGTAGTTGGAAGTTTCAGCTCCACTGGGGATCTTAATGATGTACTGTAGGGCTTGCTCATGGAATAGCCTAAAGACGTTTTCCTATTCTTTCAACATGTCAGTAATTGTTCTTTTCCATTTTGTTTATTTGTAAACAGTAATTATGTTCAGATGCATTTGTTCATTAATGAATCATTGGATGTTTTTGCAAATAAAAACACAAGTGTAAAGAAAAAGGCAAATAATTTTCTGCACTTTAAAGAGATATCTTCGTATTTACTTTGAATAAGTATTTTGTACAAAGGAGACAGACATCCTAGTAAGAGGATGGTGTCACAAAAGTAAGAAAAACTTTAACAAAGAAAGATAGCTATATGTGATAATCCTATGGGGTTCCCATTCTGCTATAGCCCTCGTATCTCCGAATATCTTGTCCATTCGTTGCTTCGTCCGAAGATGATTGAATTGATCAAAAGCTCCAGGTTTGTTAGTGAAGAGATTGAAGTTGTCCTCAAAGTGATCCGATGAGACATAGTCATACGCTTTAATTCCCTAACTTTTTCCTGGACCGCCCTTTCGGGTTTTCAGTCCACCAGGAAAGCCTTTTTTGCCCAAGTCTCCCTTTCGGGTTTTCAACTTGCCGGGTGTACAGATTTTTTTTTATTTTATCCCTAATTTTTACCCGAACCTTTTGGTTTGTCGGGATGCCCTTGATTTGCCTAGGTGTGTCAACCTAACAGGTCTCTTATGCGTAGTATCTTTTGACTATGTCTGCGTTCGCAGGGTGTGGCAGGTCGTCGCCGTCCATGGTGGTTAAGATCATTGCCCCACCAGAAAAGATGTTCTTGATTACAAATGGCCCTTCATAGGTGGAAGTCCATTTGCCCCTGTGATCACTTTGTGGCAAGATGATGCGCTTGATCACTAGATCTCCAACTTGATATACCTGGCGTCTGACTTTCTTGTTAAAAGCCTTGATCATCTGTTTTTGATACATCTGACCATGGAAAACAGTAGTAAGTCTCTTTTCATCAATTAAGTTCATTTGATCGAGTCGGGTCTGGATCCAATCATCTTCACTCAAACCTGCATCTTTCATGATTCTTAAAGAGGGGATCTGAACCTCAATAGGCAAAACAGCCTGCATGCCATAAACCAAAGAATTGGGTGCTGCCTCGGTTGATGTGTGAGCCGTGGTACGGTACCCGTGGAGAGCAAACGGTAGCATCTCATGCCAGTCCTTGTAGGTGACTTTCATTTTCTGTATGATCTTTTTAATGTTTTTATTAGCAGCTTCGACTGCACCATTCATCTTTGGCCGATAGGGGGATGAATTGTGATGTTGAATCTTGAACTGCTCACACAAGGCGGTGATTATAGTGTTGTTAAGGTTTGTACCGTTATCAGTGATGATCCTTTCTAGGATACCGTACCGGCAAATGAGATTCTGCTTGATGAAGCGGGCAACAACATTCTTAGTAACGGATGCGAAGGAAGCTGCTTCGACCCACTTGGTGAAATAGTCAATGGCCACTAGAATGAAGCGGTGTCCATTGGAGGCTGTAGGCTTGACCTCCCCAATCATATCAATTCCCCACATAGCGAAGGGCCAAGGGGCTGTTAAGACATTTAGAGGGACCGGGGGCACGTGCACCTTGTCTACTTAGATTTGACACTTACGACAAGTCCGGGAGTGTTGATAGCAGTTTTCTTCCATGGTAGACCAGTAATAGCCTGCTCGTAGGATTTTCTTCTCCATCGTATGCCCACTAGAGGGAGTGCCAAAGGTACCTTCATGCAATTCAGACATGATCTTTTCAGCTTCAATCTTGTCCACACAACGGAGCAGAATAGAGTCATGATTATGTTTGTACAGGATGCTATTACTTAGGAAGAACTTAGCTGAGAATCTCCTTAAGAACTTTTTGTCATTGACTGAAGCTCCTTCTGGATATATGTGAGCCTCGAGATACTTTTTGACTTCATGAAACCATGGCTGGTCCATTATTTCTTTGGTATTAATCTTGTGACAGTGTGCTGGTTCGTCCATCCGTTCAATGGTGATATGGGGAGCCTCGTTATCCCAATTAAGTTTAAACATAGATGACATTGTAGCTAGAGCATCTGCTAGCTGATTTTCTTCTCGTGGGAAATGCTCGAAGGTAATCTGCTCGAAATGTGGTAACAATGTCAAAACATGTTCTTTGTGAGGGATGAGGTTTGTATGCTTAGTGTCCCATTCTCCTTTGATCTGACTGATGACCAAAGCTGAATCTCCAAACACCACTAAGGATTTGATTCCCAAGTCTATGGCAGCCTTGAGACCAAAGATGCATGTTTCGTATTCTGCCATGTTGTTCGTACAGTTGAAGCAAAGTTTGGAAGTGAAAGGAGTATGGCATCCTTCTGGAGATATGAGTACAGCGCCGATACCGTTACCAAGTGCATTAGATGCCCCATCAAAGTACAGGGTCCATCGGGATCCTTGTTCAGGTCCGTCATATGGTCTGATTTCTTCACCGTTGTCTAGTGTCATGATGTCTTCATCAGGGAAGTCAAACTTCATGGATTGATAATCTTCTACAGCTTGATGAGCAACAAGATCCGCTAGCACACTGCCCTTTACAGCTTTTTGGGTCGTGTACTGTATGTCATATTCTATTAGGATCATCTGCCATCTAGCTATCCTCCTAGACAGAGCAGGCTTCTCAAAGATGTACTTTATCGGATCCATCTTAGATATCAGCAAAGTGGTATGAGTCAACATATATTGTCTTAGCCGGCGAGCAGCCCATACCGGAGCGCAGCAAGTTTTCTCGAGCAGTGAATATCTGGTTTCACAGTCGGTAAACTTTTTGCTCAGGTAGTAAATAGCGTGCTCTTTTCGGCCAGACTCGTCATGCTGCCCCAATACGCACCCCATTGAATTCTCTAAGACGGTAAGATACACGATTAGCGGTCTTCCCTCAACTGGTGGCATCAGGACAGGAGGCTCTAGTAAATACTCTTTGATTTTATTGAAAGCAATCTGACATTCATCATTCCATCTGACTACTTGATCTTTCTTCAACAGTTTGAAGATTGGTTCACAAGTAGACGTTAGGTGAGAAATGAATCTGGAAATATAGTTTAGGCGTCCCAAAAATCCTCTGACTTCCTTCTCAGTGCGAGGAGCAGGCATTTCTTGTATCGCTTTAACCTTGGCAGGATCAACCTTGATGCCTTTATTGCTGACAATGAAACCTAAGAGTTTACCGGATCGGACTCCGAATGTGCACTTGTTTGGGTTCAATCTTAACTTGTACTCCTTCAATCTGACAAACAGCTTTTGCAAGTGATCAAGGTGTTCTTCTTCAGTTTGTGATCGGGATATCATGTCATCTACGTAGACCTCTATCTCATGATGTATCATATCATGAAACAAAGCTACCATGGCGCGTTGATAGGTTGCCCCGGCATTCTTCAGTCTGAATGGCATCACTTTGTAGCAGAACGTACCCTATTGTATGACAAATGTAGTTTTCTCCATGTCCTCAGGTGCCATTTTAATCTGGTTATAGCCTGAGAATCCGTCCATAAAAGAAAATACTTTGTGTTGGGTTGTATTGTCAACCAGGATGTCGATGTGTGGAAGTGGAAAATCATCTTTAGGGCTGGACCTGTTTAAATCTCTATAATCCGCGCACATCCTTACTTTGTCGTCCTTTTTAGGCATGGGAACAATGTTGGCCACCCATTGAGGATAAGAAGTAACAGCCAGAAATCCAGCATTGAACTGTTTCATAACTTCCGCTTTGATCTTCTCTAACATGTCAGGTCTCATGCCGCAGACTTTTTGTTTCACTGGTGGACAGTCTTCTTTTATGGGTAGACGATGTACCACGATGTCTGTATCGAGTCCCGGCATGTCTTCGTATGACCAGGCAAAGATCTCAACATAATCATGCAACAACTGAATTAGGCGCTCCTTGACACTCGGCTCTAGATTGGCACCCACTTTGATTTCCTTTTTATCTTCCTCGGTACCCAAGTTGATTGTATCCAACAGCTCCTCATGAGGATGGATAGATCTTTCCTCTTGTTGTAATAGTATGGCCAATTCCCCTGGCACCTCACAATCTTCCTCACCTTCGTATTCGGCTTGGTAGATCAGATCTTCAGAGTCACTGAAGGCTATAGCAGTATCGTTACCCATGGGATCCGGAATGGAAGGGTACCTGCATTTGTGAGTGTGGGTGTGTGTAAGGGTATAGCCATCTTAAAATAATAAAAGACAAAAGAAAGACAATGAGCACAAAAGGTTTATATGTGAAAAAGCGTCCATGATTCATTGAATGTCATATGAAGATGAAATAAAAACCCTTACAAATGGACCATTGTGCCTCGGGTAAGACACAAGGTTTTTAAAGTGAAAATTGTTCGTGAATATTACAAGTCCAACAGAAACGTAAAAGATAAATTACTGAGAGATGAAAGTTATTGGGACGAAGTCTCTGGCTTCCCAGTTGTGAAGTCCTCCGCTGACAGTAGGAAATATCCAATCTTCCAAGCTGCCATCCTCTTCATTGTCTTCTACTGCATTAACGCTTTGGTTGCTAATCTTCACAGGTGGCCCCCCAGCACGGGCACGGCGCACGGCCTTCTGACCAGTCGAAGTAAACCCCAAGCCAAACTTGTCTGATTTGTACGGAATGTCTGGAAGCTGCCCTCAGATGGCGCATCCCCCTTATTCCACTACTACCTTTGCATCCTTTAGAGATGACATCTGAAGCGGAGGTTTTGTGATCTTTGGAATCGAGGATATTGCCTTGGTCGCCGCTACTTCTGGAGAGACTTCTTCAAAATGTTGGAAAGGGGTTTCAATGAACTCGCCATCTAACTCCACATATCGGAAGGAATTCAGATGACTAATCATATACTCCTCCTCCCCATGACAGTTATGATCTTTCCTTGGACCGGGTATTTTAGCATCTGATGCAAGGTGGAGATGACAGCACCGGCGTTGTGGATCCAGGGGCGTCCCAACAGACAGGAATAAGAAGGACGGATGTCCATCACATAAAAGGTTGAGTTGAAAACCTGAGTTCCCACCTTTATCGGGATGTCCACCTCCCCGTGGACCATCCTCTTCGAACCATCAAAATCTCTCACCACTATATTACTGGGTTTTAAAGTAAGCCCCTCATAATCCAACCTATCAAGGGCTTTCTTCGGCAAGACGTTTAAAGATGACCCAGTATCAACCAAGACATGGGCTAGGGTTGTTCCTCTACACTCCACTGAGACATGTAATGCCTCATTGTGTTTTCTCCCTCTGGGTGTCAAGTTAGCATCAGAGAAACCTAGGCCATTATCAGTTGTCAAACTGGCCACACAGTCTTGGAACTGGTTAGCAGACGTCTCTTGCGGCACATGAGCTGTCTTCAGAAATTTTACCAGAGCCTTGGCATGTGCTTCAGAGCACAGAAACAGGGCTAGCATAGAGATCTTGGAAGGGGTTTGCCCCAACTGTTCAACCACATCATAATCACTTTTCTTTATTATCCTCGGGATTTCTTCCATTTCCTTCTTGGATGTTTCAGGAACAGCTAGTGATTGAGCCTTCGTCCGGACATGCTCTTCTTGAACGTTCTTTCCTTTATTCTCAGTAGTGGAAGTATGGATAAGAATTGTGTTGTCTTTGTCAGTAGGTACGCTTGTAGGTATAATCACTAGTACAGAGGTAATCTTCAGAACGGCCACGGGTCCAAAGACTGCCCTTGAAGGAGCAATCTCTGGAGAGAAGATTCTACCACTACGGGTAATCTTGCTTGTTCCGGCAATATTGCTAATGTCGGAATTGTCCTCTTCAGAGCTTTCTTCTTCGGCAGTCAGTTCATCCTGTTTAATACCATGGTAGTAGATTTCTCCACCGTAATTCCATGGTACTGTTTTATCTGATTTGTAAGGGGTCGGCCCGGGCATTGTAATCTTAAGTGGAGTAGTCTTTGGAGCAGGTGTAATCCTAACGGGTCTTTTAGGGGCCTTGGGAGGATTGGCGTAGATGGTTATAATTGAAACTTCTTTCACTAGAATGGGTGAAACAGGAGCATTCTCAAACAAAATTTCTTGGTTATCCATCAGTCGTTGGATACCTTTCTTCAACAGAGGGCAGTCAAATGATGAGGATAGGCAAACATAGCAGTCTTTGTCACAACCTGGGAAAATACCAGCTTTCAACAAATTCAACTTAATAATCGGGAGCGGAGGCATTGGAGCGGAAATAACATTCGGTTTCTCATTCGCTTCAAACTCAACTTCCTTCGCGTCTATCAAGTCTTGGATTTTGTTCTTCAGAGCCCAACAATTGTTGGTGTCGTGCCCTGGACTTTCAGAATGGTATGCGCATCTGGCATTGGGATGGTAATGTGGAGACACAGTATTGGGATTTTTTGGGTCCTCTTTTAGAGTGGCCAGATTCAACTTCAAAAGATGTGGTAGAACTTGGGCTGGAGTTATTTTAATCTTGGTGAATTGCCGAACGGGCCTTTCCACCCTTTGCTGGTTATTTCATGGCTGGTCTGATGCAAACTTTGGAATCATAATGGCCCCTACCGTTGGTCGGCGCTCAGTTCTTCCTTGATTCCTCTATGAATAAACAGTAGATACTTCTTTCCTTCTAGTGAAGGGCTTTTTCACAACTGTAGAGGCAGACACATCCTTCTGAATTTTCCCACTTCTTATACCAGCCTCCACTCTTTCGCCGGTAAATATCAATTCAGTAAACCCTGCAGAGAAACTCCTAATCAGATGATTAAAGAAAGGACCTGATAGAGTTCCCAGGAACATGTCCACCAACTCCCTTTCGGACAGAGGGGGTTGCACCCTTCCGGCTAGGTCTCTCCACTTTTGTGCGTAATCTTTGAAGCCCTCATTGGAAACCATGGCCATACTCTGAAGCTGAGTATGGGTAGGCGCCAAGTCGGCGTTGTACTGATATTGTTTATAGAAAGCTGCTTCCAGGTCTTCCCAATTGTGGACATCTGCCCTTTCTAATTGGTAGAACCAACCAAGTTGCGTTCCTGATAAGCTGTCTTGGAAAAGTGGACCCACAAGTCTTTGTCGGCAGAGTATGGTTGAATCTTCCTGACATATGATCTTAGGTGCATTTTAGGGCAAGACACCCCATCATACTTGGAAAATAGTGGCACTTTAAACTTTGGAGGGATTACAATTTCTGACACTAGCCCTAACTCCTCAAAATCTAGCCCTGGTACTCTCTGGATTTCCATAGCGCTTAGTCGCTCTTCAAGGTGTTTGTACTTGTCATCAGTCGGAGGGTATTGTTGTTCAGAGTAGTTCTCCTCTTCCTCTTCTTCTTCATAATCTTATGGTACTTCCATTTCTTTTCCTTTTCTTTCTCCTTCATCAGATGTTGTTGGAAAATCTAAGGTCCTTTAGGCTTGTCCCTGAAACCTTCTGCCCATGATTATCACACCGGTTGGCTTCTTATTCTTTTTCTCTATCTCTTTTTCTAGCAGAGTCTTCAGCTCCTCTTTCCCCTTGGCTAAGGTCATGAGTAACTGTTGAAATTGTGAGTTCTGAGCTTGCAGATCTTTGACCGTTTATTCGAGATCCATCTTACTGAAATAAACAGTAGAGAGATGAGGAAACTTGTTGCAAAGACCTGTTTATGTTTATGATGAATGATATGTATTCATGCAATGTTTTCAAGGATTTAGAAATTCAAATTTTTTTTAAACAAAAAAGAAACACACGTCATATTAATAAGAGAGAATTTGAGTACATCAATGCCCCTTGGGCAAAATAATACAAAATTCTAAGGTAAAAAGACAATGCGCATCCTCTTTGGTGCAATGTAGGTATTGAGAGTCTGCTCTTCATGAAGTAGCCGAATGAGTTCCAAAACCTTCTTCTCGCTTGCGTAGAATTGGGCTTCAAAAGTATCGCGCTCTCCTTTGAGCTGTATCCAATCCCTTTGTAGGTCTTCGAGTGATGTCGGCATGTCAGAATGTAGGATAGTGTATGGAACTTCTCCTTCCTTAACAGGCTCAATAATCACTGGGAGAATGGAGGGATAAGGCATCATAAGACTTTGAGCGCGGGTTCGTACCCACTTGAGGTAAGGCTCAATGGGGATGGAATTCTTGTGTCCCAAAGTCTTGCTATCCACCTTGTTTAGCATCCTTCAAGCTCGGATGAATCTCTGGCGAAGTCCTTGATCGTTGTTGTCGTAGTCGAATACCAGGCCTTGAACAAACATATCATGTGGGCCATCCCTTCGGGCATAACCAAACTGTATTAGAGCCAAGCACGGGTTGTAGGTGATGCCACCCCTAATTCCAAGTAGAGGGAAATTAAGTAATTCCCCACAAAGGTCAACGATAATAACATTCTCTTTGGATCGAGAGCACCAATGAATATCTGAATGTTTAAGTGTCATTAACCTTTGTGACCACCTCAAACCTTGCTCATTCTTCAAGACTGATTGGGGAAGATGAGAAATAAACCATCTATCTAGGAGAGGAGTACAACACATAAGAACACCTCTTCTCCTCATTGTACGAGTGTGAAAAGAGTGTAGGGTATCCCCAAGCAATGTAGGCACCGGGTTACGAGACATGAAGATTTTGACAGCGCTCACATCTATGAGTTGGTCAGGATTAGGGAACAAGACCATCCCATATATGAGAAGAGCTACAATCTCTTAAAAAGCTTACAAGTCTAGGGAATTCCAACAACTTTGGGCCTTCTCAAACAGAAACTTTGCCAAGAAGCCTTTGACACCACTTCTAGTTTCCCAATGAGTTGTGACATCAGATGAGTGCAAGTGCAGGGCTTGAGAAATCTCTTCTGGATTTGGATCTCTTTCCATACCGTTGAAGTGTAGTTGATTGAGAATCAGAATCCTCATAAGTTGAGAGAATTCTTCCAAAGTGGGCACAAGTTGATAGTCAGGAAATGTGAAGCAATGATCAAAGGGTCAAAGAACTGGAAGAGAACCTTTATCATATCCTCTTCTGTGTTGGAAGTGACCAAGTTGAGTAGACGACCATGTCTCTCGGTGAATAGAGAATTCTCAGGGATCCTTGAGGCTAGCTCCTTGAGTTGTGGAGGAATTCTTACAAGGTTGATTTGGATAGTTTTCCTGTGAAGTGAATCTATAACCTACAAAACAAGAACAAAGATGAATCTCCAAAAATCTTGAAATGGTTAGTGGATGCATATGATGTTCATGATGTCCATGATGTTATGCGCACGTATATATGTACAAACAAATCAAACAAGTTCCTAGTTTAGGCTTGCATGGGGTTTCATAGGTAAGTACCCTCTTGAAGTTTAGTTGGCTCAACCTGTCCTAAAAATAGTAACCGAGTTCTAAGGAGCTCAATATCACTGGATTGTTTCCTTGTTCATTGTTTCAGTTCAAGCCTCTTTATTGGCGACTGAAATATTCCAAGAAACCAACCCTCAATGAGTGTAGTATCGAGTATCTACCAACTTCGAACTGCACCAAAGCCGGTCATCTCACTACATCCTAAAAGGCCAAGTTGGTCAAGTAAAGGTTCTAAAAGTTCATTAGTGCTTCATGACATCACTCAGCGGCCCCGTATTCTCTTTGATTGACTCAAAGGCTACCGGTACCCACAAATATGTCACACTAATATAGTTATTGCTTAGACCATGTCGGTATACCCCGCACAGCTTCCACAATGTATTGCTATTTACCTATAATGTTTCCCAAATCCGGGTGGAGGATTCAAACCCAAACAAAGAACCATAATTGTAAAGCAAACAAGTCAAATAATGTAAGCAAATAAATGTGATCTAAAACCCTAAGGTAACCTCACTTTTAGAATTTTCCCCAGCAGAGTCGCCAGTTCTGTGATGCGGTGGGAGAACTGACTTGAGGTTTGCGTTTGTGTTTGCAAATGTTGCGGTTAGCAAGAGTCGCCACCGACTTTTCTTTTATCCAAAAGAGGAAATGTAAAAAAGCACAGGAAAGACCTTTGAGATGTTTTCTTGAGTTCGGGGGGTAGATTATGAAAAGGGAAGGTGCTAACACCCTTTTCATCCATGGTTTTCCATGGGCTCTTAGTTACTTGTTTAGATCACTTGCTTTGTTTTGTTTGAAATGGTGTTTGGTGTGATTTTGAAAGTATTTTGTAAAAGAGGCCATTATTTAGGCAATCTTTGTAATGATTCTTGTTCGTAAGAATATATACAAAGATGTTTGTCTTTTGAAAATGTTTTCAATGTTTTGTAAGATGTTTTGTAAGATGTTTTGAAATGTGTGTGTGTTTGTTTTTGAAAATAGCAAGGATTGTTTTGAAATAGAGCAAGTAACTTAGAAGCTATCTACCTACTCAAATGTCTTTCTTGTGCATTTTTATTCCTTTGATATTATTGACTTACCATTGATTTGGTAAGCAACTCTATCTTTGGATGTAAATAGGACGGGCGTGGATCATCGTATGACCATGATAGCAATGTTGCCAAGTATCTTAGCATTTTTGAGGGACCAAGATCATTTTGTTTAGGCAACCTTTGAATAGCGTCATTGACGGACTATGATCTTATATTTGTTTTGTTTTTGCCAAGATACTTCGCATGCGTAACATGGCCATTTTATTTTAGGCAACCAAGTTTGAGAAACCCTAAGGGTGCTTGTGTGCAAAGTGTATTATTTTCATGCTTTTGTCTTGCATTTAGGGTTTTCTATTTTCCTTTGTTTTTGTTTTTGTCATGCAAACCCTAATTTACTAAATATGGTATAAAAGCGATAAATTGCGTAAAATAAACTAAGCTATTACAACAATTTTTATGGGAGGGGGGATACAAGTTTGAATGGGGATTTTGCACAAATATAAACCTACATATATTATTACAACCAAATAGAATGTGCACGAATTTAAATAAATAAAGTACAAATATTTAAAATACAATGCGATGTATTCATGTTTAAAAAAATGTTTTATGTCTTATTTTTGTATGAAAGGATATTTAACTTAACCTAAAAAAAATAAGGAAAGAAAAATATAATTCTTTTTTTTGAAAGGGATGAAACCCTAATTTTTATTTAAAGAAAATAATGTTTCATATTTATCAACTTATATATTTTTTTGTATAAGAAAATAATAAATAATATTATACCTAAATATTAAAAATTAAATGTATGTAGAAAATAAGTATTTATGAGTATAAATAGTATAATAAAAATATTAAGTATTTTTTATTGTATTTACAAACTATTTAAGAAAATAAGTTCTATCTTATTCAAATATATTAATTTTTATGTTAAAAATAATAATAATATAATAAAATAAAATTGTAAAAATAAAGAAATTATTTTTAGGATTTTTTATTATTCAGAAAAAATAATCAAAAGCAATAAATATAGAAGTATGAAAAAATATAAAAATATAAAAATCAGCTAGGGGGTGCAGTAGCAAGTCAGGGTGTGTAATTAGTAAAAACAAAAAGGTCCAAGGCGCCAAAAAGCCCAGGACTTCATCCCTGACCTTCGTCCCTCTCTTCTACGCGTGCTTCTAGTTCAAACCTGTAACTTGCTAATGCTTGCATAAAAACAAAAACTCATAACATGAAACATGTGGCATTTGAGCTCACGATTCCAACAATATAAATTATGTAACCTAACTCTTAAAGATCAGAGAGAATTTTTGAATCCCTAATTCGTGACCTAACTTTTCAGCATTTTCAATCTTCAAATTCTCTTAGCACAAGTAATATAAATGAAAAGTAATGATAGGTACAGCTTTGTCATGATAAGGGCTACATTTTTTCTTCACAAATCGTGGCTTAAAGTTGCCTATTCATAGAGATAGAGTTTAATAAATTACCTCTTTCAGCTGGATTTGTGTAGGACAATGTAGGGACTTTAATAGAGGCCTGGTGATTGTTTAAGCTTCCTTGAACTTCCCTGAACCTATTCCAATGCTTAGCTTGCTCTGAGGATGGATGAAACTCTGACCAAGTCCAACTGCAAGCTTCCAAAGTGAAAATGGTGGATACTGAAACAGGGGTTACAGAACCAGGATGATGGCTTGGATTGCTTTGGTATGATGTGTATGAGATGCTTGAAGTGTTTAAACACAAAATGCACGAGCCAAATGAGAGTTGGTTGTGCTTTTGCAGAAGCTCTGTATTTAGGAAGAAATTTGGTGTTTTTGAGTTTGAGAGTGTTTTAGTTTCAATCCAAGCGTGTTATGCCTTGTAACAAGTTTGTATATTTGTATAGAAGGGATACAAAGTCAACCCTTACTAGCTGTGCAAGCTTTGGACCTTTTTGCAACTTTTCTTGCATTTTAAGTAAAGTGAAGTGACCAGCCCCACATGCTTGTACTAGCTGGCTTGAAAGCTGATAAGAGTTGCTACACATTGCTTGAGACCTGTAGAGTTTGCTTGTACCAAAGGGACAGGTTCAATGCTCAAGACTGACAAAGTTGCAAAAGTTGCCCTTTATGAAAATGGCATTGTGAACTTTTGGCCAAAAATGGAAATACCACTTGTGCAAAGTTTCAAAAGCAAAGATAAAGGCTTTAGCTTCTGAGTTTGCATATAATTATGGAGTGTACAACAAGCTTAGGACCTGTAATGCAAGATATAACCAGCATAGGTGTGATTTGCAACTTGATTCTATGTAAAAATGGCTTGAACAAAAGTGAAAAAATGCCAACTTCCCTTCTTCGATTCTCCCTACTCAAAAATAATCTTGGAGAGTTCTTGGACATTTTGGAAATCTTGCAATGTGCTCTATAATCCATATTTGAAATGCAATTTGAGATACTTCTTGGAACTAGGTGAAAAATGTCCATGAAGTTGGATCCAAAACCTGCCTAAATTAGGGCAAAATTTCACTAAGTTATGAAGTTCATGGACCTATATTCACAAATTTATAACTTGAGATACAAGCATCTTTTGGGAAAAGTTTGTGAAGAAAAGTTGTAGATTTCATGTAGGACTACAACTTTAATGTTGGAAGTTTTCTTTGAATCAAAATGCATCATGGTGAAAAAGTGGTGAAAAGTTGGGAAAAAATAAGAAAAGTTTTATACTTAGAAAAATTCTAAGTTATGAAATTTTTTCAAATTAAAACCCTAATTTTCAATTTTGAGTTTCTTGGTGAACAAGTTTCATATTTTGACATATCTTGATGAATTATGACCCTTGGTACTTGATTTTGACCAAAAAGTCAAAGTTTGACTTTTCAGTGTATAGTTGACTTTTGATCAGTTGACTGCAAATTTCATCTATCAACCCAATGAACTTGAGATCTTTTGAACCATGTAATTAGGTCAATATGATGCCATTGAACCCTTGAAATCATGTTTGAACTCAATTGGTCATTGGATAGGTTAAAAAATCATAAATTGCCCATTCTCAGTCAAAACCCTAATTTTGACCATTTTGCCCTTTTGATGATTTGATCAAATTTCTTAAGGAGTTGTGATCCAAACTTGATCAAATGATACATATGAGTCTAAAATGTTGATGTGGATCAAAAATTATGAAGTTTGACTTTAAATTGGCCATGGTTGACTTTTTCCCCAATACAGCTGATTTTCAGGTCAACTGTCCAATTGACTGATCAAAAATGTGGTTCAAGGCTTGAAATTTAACATGAGCAATCTTAGGGATCCAAAATGATGTATGAAAGTCACATGAAGCATTTATGGTCCAAAAATACTTGTGCAAACTCAAACCCTAATTTTGGGTGATCAGTGCAGGATGAGATGTCTTGAGCTGACCAAACCCTAATCTTGTCTTGAGTCCAAGAAGTCTTGTGAGAAAAATCTTGATAAAATGAGAGGGCAAATTTTGGGGTACAACACCCATTGTCTGAATACCATCCAGAACTTCTTTGTTTTCCCTCTAACGTGTCTTGTAGGACCTCAGAGTTTACCAATCCAGAACTTCTGATTCCACTGACGTCTCCTGCTGAGTCACGCGCCTAGGCTTCAGAACTTCTGATCCTTGTTGTTTTTCCTGCAGCAGTACGCTGTTTTCTATCTTTCATTTATTTTCCTTTTCATCATTTTTAATATTAACATAAAAAGACAAAAATATTTTCCTTTATTAACTAATTCATTTCTTTTTTTTGAAGTCAAAAAATATTTTCTAAACAAGTCCTTTTTCTTTCTTATGTTGTACATTTCAATATGGTTGTAATAGTAACTTAGGATTTAATTTTACTTACAACCCCCATTTGTAAATATGTACCCCCATCCCTAAATATTGTAATAGCGTATGACTTTAGATTTCCGCACTTTTATTGCTTTCGTACATTGTTAGTAACTAGGGTGTGTATGACAAGATATGAAATTGGAAAATAGATCACCCTAATCAAGACAAAATTATGCATGCAATAAAATACACTTGCACACTAGCACCCCTAGGGTTACTCCATTTGTTTCCTTATGAAAAATGCTCATGTTATGCATGTGGGATGTCTTAGCACAAACAAAAATATAAGATCATAGTCCCTCAATGACGCTATCAAAGTTGCCTTTTGAAATGATCTTAGTCCCTAAAGAAAAAATGCAAAGTCATCTCACAACATTGCTATCATGGTCATACAATGACCCAACGCTCGTCCCTTCACATCCAACGATGGGGCTTCTTATCAAATCAATGGTAAGATAGCAACATCTAAAGGAGGAGGAAAATCACATCTAAGACCTTTTGAGTAGGTAGGTTCGTCTTAGTTACTCGCTTGCTCACAACAAAAACATTTTATACACCCACACTCTCATCTTTGAACTATTTTCTAAACAAACACTTTGTATGTGTTCTTATAGAAACAAGAATCATTACAAAATTACATTTTAAAAATACTTTCAAAAACACATCTCACAAACACATCTTTGAACTATTTTCGAAACAAACACTTTGTATGCATTCTTATAGAAACGAGAATCATTACAAAGTTATATTTTCAAAATACTTTCAAAAATCACATCACAGAGCACATTCAAACAAAAGCAAGTGATCTAGCGAGTAACTAAGAGCCCATGGAAAACCATGGATGAAAAGGGTGCTAATACCTTCCCTTTTCATAATCTACTCCCCCCGAACTCAATAAAACATCTCTAAAGGTCTTTCCTGTGCTTTTTCACCTTTCCTTTTTGGATAAAAGAAAAGTCGGTGGCAACTCTTGCTAAACCGCAACATTTGCAAACACAAACGTAAAACACTTAATTCAGTTCTCCCATCGTATCACAGCCGCTATGTCTTCGAGCGTCTCATCACTTTGTTGCTTGTCCGAAGCTGACTAGATTGATTGGTGTCATTTGAGCTTGATAATTGATACTGAAGTTTGGTCTCCAGGTGATCCAATGGGACATAGTGATACGCTTTAAATCCCTAACTTTTTCCTAGACCACCCTTTCAGGTTTTCAGTCCACCGGGATACCCTTTTTTGCCCAAGCCGCCTTTTCGGGTTTTTGACTTGCCGAGTGTACAGATTTTTTTGTTTTCATCCCTAATTTTTTCCTGAAGCCTTTTGGTTCACTGGGAAGCCCTTATTTTTGCCTAGGCCAGTCAACCTAGCGGGTCTTATTTATGCATAGTATCTTTTCACTATGTCTGCATTGATAGGGTGAGGCAGGTTATCACCGTCCATGGTGGTCATAATCATCGCTCCACCCGAGAAAATGTTTTTGATCACAAATGAACCTTCGTATATGGGAGTCCATTTGCCCCTGGGATCACCTTGCGGCAGTATGATGCGCTTGATCACTAGATCCCCGACTTGATATGCTTGGCACCTGACCTTTTTGTTGAAAGCCTTGATCATCCGTTTTTGATACATTTGACCATGACAGACAGCAGTAAGTCTCTTCTCATCAATTAGATTCAGTTGATCAAGTCAAGTCTGGATCTAGTCGTCTTCGTTCAAACCTGCATCCTTCATAATCCTCAGAGAAGGGATATGGACCTCAATAGGTAGGACAACCTCCATTCCATACACCAGAGAGTAAGGTGTTGCCCTTGTTGACGTACGTGTTGAGATACGGTAACCATGAAGAGCAAATGGTAACATCTCATACCAGTCTATATATGTCACTGTGATCTTCTGTATGATCTTCTTGATATTCTTATTAGCAACTTCAACAGCGCCATTCATCTTCGACCGGTAGGGAGAAGAGTTATAATGTTGTATCTTGAATTGCTTACAGAGTTCGGTGATCATCATGTTATTGAGATTTTTACCATTGTCAGTGATGATTCTCTCTGGAACACCGTGCCGATAGATCAGGTTATACTTCATAAACCGTGCCACAACGTTCTTGGTAACAGTAGCAAAAGAGGCAGCTTCAACCCACTTCATGAAGTCATCAATGGCCACCAGGATGAAGCGATGCCCATTGGACGCGGTAGGTCTAATCTCTCTGATCATGTCAATGCCCCACATTACAAAGGGACAAGGAGCCGTTAAGACATTCAAGGGAACCAAAGGTACATGTACTTTATCAGCGTAGATTTGGCACTTATGACAAGTTCGGGAATGCTGATAGCAGTCTGCTTCCATAGTGGACCAATAGTATCCTGCCTGTAGGATCTTTTTAGCCATGGTATGTCCACTTGAATGGGTTCCGAAGGTACCTTCGTGTAGATCTATCATAATCCTCTCTACTTCGCTCTTGTCTACGCACCAAAGTAAAGTAGAGTCATGGTTGCGCTTGTATAGGATTCCATTACTGAGGAAGAATTTCGCGGCGAACCTTATCAGAAACTTCTTATCGTTGACAGATGCCCTCCTCGGGATACTCTTGAGCCTCGAGATACCTTCTTACTTCGTGAAACCAAGGTTTGTCTGCTACCTCTTCAGTATCAATTTCACAGCAGTATGGCGGTTCATCTAACCTCTCAATAGTGATTCGGGGAGCTTCGTTGTCCCACCGACCTTGAACATAGAAGACATGGTAGCTAGCGCGTCCACTAACTAATTCTCCTCTCGTGGGAAATGTTCAAAGGTTGCCTCCTCAAAGTGTGGGAGTAATGTCAGCACATGCTCTTTATACAGGATGAGATTCGGATGCTTCGTATCCCACTCTCCTTTGATCTGACTTATCACCAAGGCTGAATCCCAGAAAACATTTAAGAACTTGATCCTCAGGTCGATAGCAGCTTTGAGACCCATGGTGCATGCTTTATACTCCGCCGTATTGTTGGTAAAGTTGAAGCATAGTCGGGAAGTGAAAGGAGTATGGCAGCTGTTGTACCCCAAAATTTTCCCTCCCATATTTCTCAAGATATGTCAAGAAAGATCCTCAAGTTGCTCAAGATAGTCCAAGGGTTGGTCAGACAAGCTCTCTCCTAAGACAGTCTACCCCAAATTAGGGTTTCATGTTTCATCAAGATACTTGGGTCCAAGTGGTCCTAAATGCTCACCAATATCCTAATATATTCTCAAGATCATCCATGTCAAGTTTCAAGCCTCGTAGAGGAAGTTTGCTCAGTCAATTGCTCAAAGGTCCAAAAATCGACTATGCTAGGGCAAAAGTCAATTGTGACCCACATACAGTCAAAATTCAAGATTTTTGATCAAAATCCTCACTTTGAAGTATATTTCATCATTTAATCAATGGTTGATCATGATTCATCAAGGATTGCTCCTAATTCATCAAGATTCAAAAGTTGCTAAATTAGGGTTTTGTAGGAAAAGTCAACTCAACTTTGACCAAGCATACCTTTCTCATACTTTATGAGAAATGACCCATCTAAAGCTCATTTTGAATAGGATGCAATTCTATACAATCCATCTTCATCTCCCAAGATCAAAATATGCACTCACAAGAAGTTATGAATTTGGACATTATAGGTCATTTTGAAAAGTCAACAAAAACACCTTTTTTGTCAAAGCTTCATACATGAGAATGGAATATCAAAATGAGATGAGACAAAAAGGGTTGCTTAGAGGACATCTCAAGCTTTCTAAATAGTCCAAGAACACCTCCAAAGAGTCAAAATTTATGAAGTTATGCATTGTTGAAGTTGACCTTTTTTGCAAAATTGCCAAAAGTCAACTATGCCCAAAACTTCAAATTTTGTCAAATGGGCCCATTCTTTTTCACTTGTTTTGAGTTGGAATCACAGCCCACGTGCTCCATCCTTTGCCACTTATCCATATAATATTTTTATTAATTATTTTAATTTTTATTTGAATTAATTTGATTTAAATCAAAATAAATCAAATAAAAATCCAAAGCATTGATAACAAGGGATTTTGTGCTTGTTTCAGGTTCCAATTACAGCTAGCATCATTCCAAATTTGCATCAAAGCTTGTGTGCACAAAAAGATTCAAAATAAGCCATGTTTGGAAAGATCATCAAAGTGTATAAAATCAAATCCAAAATCATTGAAAGAGAAGGATTTTGATCAGTTTAACAACCCTAATCCCTTCACTAAATACATAAGGAGGCGAGGCAGATCAAAAGAAAGGTTAGAAAGAGGCGCTAGAGCAAGAACAGAATTGGCAAAAACAAGCAAAAAGTGTGAGATCTAATTGGTGGTTCGAGGCATCCACAAGGCTTGGTATCTGTCCCAATCATTTCCTGACAGTCTCCACAAGCGAAAGTAATCAAAAGCAAGTGTTTTCAAGCCCTCCCACACACTGTAAGTCCATAACGATATCACCCTTGTCTTGAATTCGAAAAGCTTTATTCTTGCATCCATATTGTAAAATAATGGCATAATCTTGATCACCATGATGTTTGCAAGCTTTTGGCATTATTCAATTTCATTTATATAACATGTGCTGTAACTCACCATTGTTAGGTTTTCAAGCTTTGGTTTAGGGCTTTTTATTTCAGGAACAATTAGCCTTCATAATAGGCATGGTTGTGATCAGGAGGACGAGACGAATCTAACCATGGTATTAGATTCCATTTACATGGCCTGTGGAAGGTTTTGAGAATGCTTGGTTTGTAGCAACGGACATTTGTTAGTGGGTATAGGTCTTTTAGTTTTTAGCCACGGAGAGAGGAAGGAGACGATGAAGTGCCGCTCCCTTACTGGCCCGTTCAAACATTGGCGCGCGTTTTTCTAAAAATCCCATTATTGTGTTTGTTTTATATATTATTATTATTGCATATTTTATGAACAGATAGAAACAAATGCTCCAGCGGAATCTAGCTAAGCATTAAGGCTTTGGGAGGCTGGAGGTCAGGGGTTCGATCCCTGCCTCCAGCAATTGCTATTTTTCCATTTATTTTCAGGAGATCCAATACATGCATGAGCTTAGGATCCATCATACTCCCTCACTATCCAACGCGCCAGATGGCCAGATGGCCAGATCTGGTGGCTACCATTGCAAACACACCATGGACCAAGTCAAACATGCCACACTGGACGGCAAAATTCAGCGTGGACCTGCCACAATTGGGCCCAGAAAATTGCTATTAACACCCTAATTTCAGGCCCATCTCTCATCTTTTGTTATTTATTCTATTTATTTTATTTGTTATTTATTTTATTAACCAAAAACAATTTTCTTTTTATCAAAAAATAACCAAAAATCCAAAAATATGACATTTAATTATTTTTCATTAATTAATTTAATAACTAATTAATTTAGCATTTAATTTTAGGAATTAATTTCTTTTCTTAAAAAAATAAAAACAACAAAAATATTTTTCTTTTAATTAGGAGGGTCAAAACCCTAGTTTCGCATTCGATCTAATTTTCTCGCGCGTTTTATTTTTATTCAATTATTGTATCTGCTCCCGGTTTGTAATAACTTTAATTATGACATTTATTTATTTTTCCGCTTTTAAATTTCAAAGGGTTTGTTTTTGGCGATGTAAATACCCGACGCCTTGTAATAGTTAGTTTAATTTCCGCACTTTAATTTCTGCAAATATTCAACTGTTAGATGTTTGATAATAGGGTTTGCATGACAAGAATGTATGACTAAATTTAAAACAGTTAGATCACCCTAAACATGTGAAAAGATAAATAATCTGAAATCAACACACTCGCACATGCGCACTCCTAGGGTACACCCCACTTGGTTGCCTTTGTAAACGGTCATTGAGTATAGGTTATTTTAGAGGTTGCCCTCTTGTCTAAAAGATCATAAGTTGCCTCGAAATGGTTGCCTCAGATATCGTTGCCTCAGATAAATGATCTAAGACATTAGGGTTACCACTAAGATGTCCTAGCATTGCTTTAGTGATTGTACGACCCTTTCGAATTGACCCTCAAAACTCCAACGACGATGCTACCTACTCACTAATAGTGGGATAGCATTGTCTAAAGGAAACAAACATAGAACAATTCCTTTTTCGAGTAGGTAGATTAGTTCTTAAGTACTTGCTCAAATAAAACAAAACTTTTTCACACTTACACTTTACGAACAAGTTTTCAAAAAAACACTTCATTACACTCTTGAAGACAGAAGCAAGAGTTAAATCGAAGTTAAAACAAAAACTTTTCAAAAGCCACAAGCACAAAGAAAACAATTTTGAAAATGATGAGCAAGTACCTAAGAGCCCGTAGATAACTACAGATAGAAAGGGTGCTAATACCTTCCCTTTCTATAATCTACCCCCTGTACTCAGAAATATCTCGAAAAAGGAATTTTTCTGTGCTTTTTTCCTTTCCTTGTTGGATAAAATAAAAGATGGTGGAGACTCTTGCTTACTGTGACATTTTGCGAAAACAAATGCAAAACGCAAACCAGCATTCCAAAAACAGTCAGTTCTCCCACCGTATCACAGAATTGGCAACTCTGCTGGGGATTTTAATAAGTGGGGTGTACCTTAGGATTATTTCATCATAATGTTTTAAATTGCTTGATTTATATGCTTTATCTTTGTGGGTTTGAATCAGAGTTACTATAGATCCTAACCTAGATCTGGGGATACCTTTTAGGTAAGTAGCAATAGACTGTGAGGGAACTGTACGGCGTAGACCGATACGGTTGAAGCAGTAGCTACGTTGGTGTGGCACTTTAGTTTGTACTGATATCCCTTGTGGAGGAACAAGGAGAATATAGGGCTGCTAAGGGGTCATTAAGAACCAACTGACCTTAGAACCTATAATTGACCAACTTGGCCATAGAAAAGTAGCAGTATGCTACACTCATTGAGACCAAACTCTAGCGATGATTCCGGCCGCAAGAAAAGGTTGCTAAATTAGAATTATGACCGATCGAGGGTGGTCAGTGATATTGAGATCCTCTAGAACTCGGTTACTATTACTAGGACAGGTTGAACCAACTAAACTAAAAGAGGGTAGTACCTAAACTCCATGCCAGCCTGAAATATAAGGGCTACTGTGTGACTTGTTTTCCCTTACCATGTTTGCTATCTGTGAATACTTGTGGTGTGTTTCTATCATAACATCATGCATCATGACATTGCATGCATATTTCATCATACTAACCCATTTCAAAGACCGAGGGGATTCATCTTTGTTCTGTTTTGTAGGTCATGGCATCTATGCGCAGAAATACTATTCGGATCAACTTCATACAAATCCCTGTTCAGCTTAGAGATCTGGTTTCCAAAGTGCCTGATACTTCTTCCTTTGTCAGAAGACATGGTCACCTCCTTGGTTTAGTCACTTCCAAGATGGATGCGCAAATGATGAGCGTCTTGTTCCAGTTCTTTGACCCGCTACATCACGGTTTCACCTTCCCGGACTATCAGTTGGTCCCTACTTTGGAGGAGTTCTCTGATTTACTTGGTATTTCTATTCTAGAGCAGACGCTATTTACAGGTTGGGAGATAGCTCTTAGGCCAGAGGATGTTGCTACAGCCCTACGTCTGACA
This sequence comes from Vicia faba, assembly GCA_948472305.1. Classification (NCBI taxonomy): domain Eukaryota; kingdom Viridiplantae; phylum Streptophyta; class Magnoliopsida; order Fabales; family Fabaceae; genus Vicia; species Vicia faba. The sequence continues at coordinate 593,540,238 of OX451736.1, forward strand.
AAGGCTGATGTAATGTCTAACTGGGAGACCCGGGGTGGGGTAAAAGGCTTCTTGGCTAAGTTCTTGTTTGATCAGGCTCAACAGTTTTGGGACAGTTTGGATTTTCAAGCATTCAAAGATATCCTGGCACTTCTCATCTATGGCCTGGTTCTGTTCCCTAATTCAGATTCTTTTGTCGACGTGAACACAGTGAAGATCTTCATGTCCCATAATCCGGTGCCCACTCTCTTAGGTGACATTCTGCATGCTGTTTATGCCCGTACTGCTCGGAAACGGGGAACCCTTATGTGTTGTGCACCATTGCTGGCGAGGTGGTTTATTTCTCACCTCCCCAAATCTATTTTGAAGAACAAGGAAGGTATGGGTTGGGCCTACAGAATTATGTCCCTTGCTCATACGGACATCATCTGGAGAACTAAAGACATGGAAGAAGTAGCTGTTATTGACCGGTGCGGAGAATACCCCAATGTTCCTTTGCTTGGAATTAGGGGAGGAATAACCTATAATCCTTGTCTTGCCTTACGACAGTTTAGGCAAGCTCGAAAGGACGGTCCTCATGAGTTGCTGATTCTGAGCATTGTCTTTGACTTCCAAGGGGATGTTGAGGGACATCGCTGCAGGTTCATACGAGCTTGGAATAGGGTTAACAGGTCTGATCCACATGAGCTAGGATTGAAGACTTCTCTTCTGATGGAACCGTATCTCCGGTGGGTTCGAGCCCGTGCTCAAAAACTGGGGATGCCGTATGAAGCTGTCTTACCGATAATTGTTGAGAATACTGATGAAGAAGGGGTTCCTCATATTGTCCTCCATCCTTATATGCCTACTGACATTGGGGCATTAAAGAGGTCTTGGATCCAGCTAAGGGAAGAACGGGATACTTATAGAGAGAAGTATCATGAGCAGGAACGGAAGATCCTGAAGCTTACAAGGCAGCTGGAGAATGAGAAGGTCTTCAACGACTATGTCAGTACAGGAGGAAAACGACCATGGAAGCGCTGATGCCTTTTGTTATTTCTAGTTGTGATTTATTGTTTAGTTTTTCTTTTTGTAACGCCTTAAAGGCATTTGTTAAACATTGAATTCAAGTTTCTAATCTAATAAAAGTGTGTTTCATTTTGGTTTACGAATTTGAATCTCCCGACGTCTTTGAAATCATATCATACGCATTTCATTCCCATGCACACCATCACAGGTACCCTTACAGGTTTCTCATCTTCTTCGTTGTTTATTTCAACAATCATGTCTTCTGAAACATCCACTGATCAAGCTATTAAGGCTCTACAAGCTCAGAATGCTCAGTTCCAGGAAATGTTCATGAACCTGGCCAAGGGGTAGAAAGATCTGAAGACTCTTATCTTGAAGGATAAGAAGAAGAAGAAGAAGAAGAAGAAGAAGAAGATGGTCCTCCTGAATATGGGCCACAGGTTTGGGAACAGGTTGTGAGAAGAGGTTGATTCATCTCACTCATCTGGAGGGGGAGAGAACCAAGAAGAAAGGAGGGCTCCTAGCCCTGTTGTTTCTGATAATGAGACTAACTTTGATGAAGACCAGTATCCTCCTACCGAAGACAGGTATAAGCAACTTGAAGACCGGTTAAGCGCGATAGAAATCCAGAAGATTCCTGGGTTGGACTTTGGAGATTTGGGTTTGGCATCTGGGGTGGTGATTCCCCACAAGTTTAAAGCACCTATCTTTGCTAAGTACGACGGGGTCTCCTGCCCAAAGTTACACCTCTGCTCCTATGTTAGAAAGATTCAACCATATACTGCTGACAGGAACCTCTGGATTCATTTCTTTCAAGATAGTCTTTCAGGGACTCAACTTGAATGGTTCCATCAACTGGAAGGAGTTAGCGTTCGTAACTGGGAGGACCTTGCTACTGCTTTTTACAAGCAGTACCAATATAATGCCGACCTTGCTCCCACACATACCCAACTTCAGGGTATGTCTATGGGTGCGAGCGAAGGTTTTAAGGACTACGTTCAGAAGTGAAGAGATCTTGTTGACAGAGTCCAACCCCCTCTGGCTGACAGGGAGTTGGTGGATATGTTTCTGGGGACCTTGTCTGGTCCGTATTTCAACCATTTGATCGGAAGTTCATCGTCTGGTTTCACCGAATTGATTATGACTGGGGAGAGAGTTGAAGCCGGTATCAAGAGCGGAAAGATACAGAAGGGTGCTTCGTCAAGTACCGAGAAGAAGCCCTTCAAGAAGGAGTCTAGTGTAGTTTACAGCTTGAGGAACCAAAGTCGACCCGAGCGCCGCCAAGCAGTTAATGCGGTAGTTATTTCAAGACCAACTGTTGCCCCACAACGCAGTCATCAGTAAAGAGCAGAGAGACCGCAAAGGAAATTTACTCGGCTCAACGTGACTCTATCTCAAATTATGTCGCAGTTGTTAAAGACCAACTTGGTGACTCTAAGGGAAGCCCCGAAGAATCCCAATACTACATTGTCGCTGTATAATCCAAACGCCCGCTGTGCTTTTCACTCCGATAGCCCGGGGCATGATACGAATAATTGTTGGGTCTTGAAGAATAAGGTACAGGATCTGGTTGAAGGTAAGGAAATCGAGTTTGAAGCTCCGGAAAAGCCTAATGTCATAATGGCTCCTATGCCAAAACATGACGCGGGATTCAATGCAATTGAAGATGATGTGGAAGAGTCTGAGTTTGACAGCTAGATTTACCCGACTACTGACGGCGGACTAAGCAATTGGACGGCAAAGGACTTCATGCAAATTTATTTTATTACACAGTAATAGACTTTTGTTTTGAATTTGTAACAGACAATTTTTAAACTTTACAGTCCGGTGCCTTACCCGAGACACCGTGGCTTTGTTTGAGGGCTTATTATGTGTCATTTCCATATATCATCAATAAAAGCATTGGATGTTTTCTTGCATTACAAATTTTGCGCTCCTTGTTTTTCTTTTTTATCTTGTAAAACAGCTATTTTACACACACTCACATATACAGGTCTACATCCACTTTGGATCCCACTGATAACGACTCTGCTACTGCCAGTTATGACTTCGAAAGTCTGATCAACCAAGCCGAGGACGAAGGTGAGGATGATTGCGAAGTGCCTGGTGAAATTTATAGATTGTTACTTCAGGAAGAGAGGGCCATACAGCCGCATGAAGAGCCAGTGGAAACAGTAAATCTGGGTACAGAGGTAGACAAGAAAGAGGTCAAGATTGGTGCAAATCTGGAGCCTAATGTTAAGCAACGGTTGATTCAGATGCTGCGAGACTATGTTGAGATCTTTGTCTGGTCTTATGAAGATATGTTTGGGTTGGATAGGGATATCATGGTTCACCGCTTGCCCACCAAGGAAGATTGTCCTCTGGTGAAACAGAAAGTTCGTCGAATCCTCCCAGAGATGTCTGAGAAAATCAAGGCTGAAGTTATGAAACAGTTTGATGCCAGTTTTCTAGCAGTTACTTCTTACCCACAGTGGGTGGCCAACATGGTTCTGGTGCCGAAGAAGGATGGTAAGGTTCGAATGTGTGTTGACTACAGGGATCTGAACAGGGCAAGCCCCAAGGATGATTTCCCTCTACCTCATATCGACGTTCTGGTCGACAACACCGTACAGCATAAGGTCTTCTCCTTTATGGATGGTTTCTCCGGTTACAATCAGATTAAAATGGCTCCCGAAGATATGGAGAAGACAACCTTTGTTACTCAATGGGGTACCTTTTGCTACAAGGTTATGCCGTTTGGATTGAAGAATGCTGGGGCAACGTATCAACGCGCCATGGTTGCTTTGTTCCACGACATGATCCATCATGAGATTGAGGTATATGTTGACGATATGATTGCAAGGTCCCAGACTGAGGAAGAACATCTTGACCACCTTCAGAAGCTATTTGACAGGTTGAAGTTGTACAAGCTAAGGTTAAACTTGAACAAGTGCACCTTCAGGGTGAGATCTGGTAAACTGTTGGGTTTCGTCGTAAGTGATAAAGGTATTCAAGTGGATCCTGCAAAGGTGAAGGCTATACAGGAGATGTCAGCTCCCCAAACAGAAAAATAAGTCAGAGGCTTTCTGGGACGTTTGAACTATATTACCCGATTTATCTCACACCTGACTGCTACTTGTGAGCCAATCTTCAAGCTACTGAAGAAAGATCAAGTGGTAAGATGGAACGATGAATGTCGGGACTCTTTCGAAAGGATCAAAGAATATATCAAAGAGCCACCTATTCTGATGCCTCCAGTTGAAGGGAGACCTTTGATCTTATACTTAACAGTACTCGATAATTCAATGGGGTGTGTGCTGGGGCAGCATGACGAGTCTGGCCGAAAAGAGCATGCTATTTATTACTTTAGCAAAAAGTTTACCGACTGCGAGACCCGATACTCGTTGCTTGAGAAAACTTGCTACGCTTTGGCATGGGCTGCTCACCGGCTGAGACAGTATATGTTGACTCACACTACTCTATTGATATCAAATATGGATCCAATCAAGTATATCTTCGAAAAGCCTGCCTTGTCCGGAAGAATAGCAAGATGGCAGATGATCTTGACTGAGTATGACATCCAATATACGACCCAAAAGGCAATTAAGGGAAGTGTGTTGGCAGATCATTTGGCACATCAGGCGGTAGACGATTACCAGTCTATGAACTTTGAATTCTCGGATGAGAATATCATGATAGTAACTGACTGTGAGACACCTGGACTGGATGAAGGACCTGAGGAGGGATCCCGATGGTCTATGTACTTTGATGGAGCTTCAAACGCTTTGGGTAATGGCATTGGCGCCGTGATCATATCTCCTGAAGGCTCTCATACTCCATTTACCGCCCGACTATGTTTCAACTTCACCAACAACATGGCGGAGTATGAAGCGTGCATTATGGGTCTCCGAGCAGCTATTAACCTAAGGATTAAGTTCTTAAGTGTATTCGGAGATTCCGCTCTCGTGATCAGTCAGATCAAAGGCGAGTGGGATACAAAACACCCTAATCTTATTCCTTACAAGGAGTATGTACTGACATTGCTTCCCCACTTCGAGGAGATAACCTTTGAACACTTCCCTAGAGAGGAGAATCAGTTGGCGGACGTGCTAGCTACGATGTCTTCTATGTTCAAGGTCAGATGGGAAAATGAAGCTCCCCAGATTACCATTGAGAGGTTGGACGAACCTGCACATTGCTGTGATATTAAGACTGAAGAGGCAACGGATAAACCTTGGTTTCATGAAGTGAAGAGGTATCTTGAGGCTCAGGAATACCCCGAGGGTGCATCTGTTAATGATAAGAAGTTTCTGAGGAGGTTCATGGCGAAATTCTTCATCAACAATGGCATTCTTTACAAGCGTAATCATGATTCAACCTTACTGCGGTGTGTGGATAAGAACGAAGCAGAAAGGATTATGGTAGAGTTGCATGAAGGTACTTTCGGGACTCATTCCAATGGACACACCATGGCAAAGAAAATCCTTCGGGCAGGATATTATTGGTCCATAGTGGAAGCCGAATGTTATCAACATTCTCGGACCTGTCACAAGTGCCAAGTCTATGATGATAAGGTGCACATACCTCCAGTTCCTCTGAATATCTTGACAGCTCCGTGGCCTTTTGCAATGTGGGGCATCGACATGATTGGTGAGATCAGACCTACGGCATCTAACGGGCATCGTTTCATCCTGGTAGCAATTGATTACTTCACAAAGTGGGTTGAAGCAGCTTTCTTTGCTACTGTAACCAAGAACGTCGTGGCAGGGTTCATTCGGCACAATCTGATCTGTCGATATGGTGTACCAGAGAGGATCATTACGGACAATGGTACAAATCTCAATAACAAGATGATCACTGATAACGAGAAATCGTACCATATAATTACTACACTTTTCACTGATTTTATAATACATTAAGTCGTCTAACTCCCGATTATTCCGAGTTTATTTGTCTTTTTACAGGTATAACATTTGTCAACTCAAACCAATGGAAAAGGACTACATGAAGGAGGCTAGACAATAAACAAAGAGAAAAAGAACTAAAACTGCAAAGTTTGGAGATTTTGGAGCAGTGACGACCGTCACACCCTCGTGACGAGCGTAACGACCCCCAACTTGAAACAACGCTCGTCACACATCACTGACGAGCGTAATGTGCTATTTAAGCGCATTACGACCGTCACCCACCTGTGACGACCGTCACGTGCGTAAAGATGAACGTTGTGAATTGGTGGAGACGTGGACAACGTCAGGGCAGACTTGTTCTCCTATTTTCCCTCCACTCAATAACCATGCTCCCTATATTTCCTCCACTCAAGCCTTTTCTCAAGATACTTTCAACTGCTATTTTCTCTCCTATATATATGTGTGGTAGTGCAAAGCTGCAAGGGTCGAAGGAATTCTCCCAAAACAAAATTATTACTTTTGCAATTATTTTTATTTCCTTGCTTTAGAGCATTTTCTACGTACTGTAATTCCTACTTCCAGCATTATTTCAAGCTTTAGTTTTTAGGTGTTAATTCTTCATTCAAGAATTGACACAATTTATTTACTTCAATCAAGCCGCGAGGGATATTGTAATATTTCAAGATTACCATAGCAACGTTATTTCCAGGTTTTTTTTGCAATTAATATTTATTCATTTTTGTATTATGCCAATTATTTTTATGAATTATATTTTGAATTGTATTGTTGTTAAATCTATTATGTCCGGCTAAATTTTTCGTACCGGTATGTGACTCTTAAGAACCGAAAGAATTCAGTGATACCTTGGCCAAAAATATTTATTTATAAAACAATTTCTGGTTTCCAATTTCCATGCTTAATTGAACTACCCTTGTCACGAGAGTGAGAGGTTAATTAACACGATTTTGCCACGAGAGTGGGAAATTAATTAAGGCAAGAACCTGCATACGAGAGTTGGGGTTCAACCCAGATAGTGGTAACGAAACATTAATTTTTAAATACACGAGAGTGTTTTAATAAATTAATTAAACTCAAATTGTTTTCAAAAAGTGTTATTAAATTTAAAGTGCATCCACTAGGTTTAGTAGCATAACTTATTTCATGAACACGAGAGTGTATGTCTCAGGTTTTCAAACAATTGGTTTTTACCGAAATACTTTATAGGCCAAGCGATTCACCGAATTCCCGAAGTCCGACTATCACATACCGGTATAACTATTACTATTATTTTTAATTAAACTGTTTCCCCCCCCCCCCCCCTAAAATCGAATATTCATCGCTTAGTTAAACAAACTGTAACATTAGATCGTATGCGATTGATCCTCAGTCTCTGTGGGTTCGATAATCATTTAAAACTAGAACGACTGAACTGTATACTTGCAGTTAGTATCCCGGCAGACTCATAAAGTCCCGATCAAGTTTTTGGCGCCTTTGCCGGGGACTGATTAGTAAATTAATTACGATTCTTCTGTTACGCGTTTAGACTAGGCAACAGAAAACCCTTTTTCGATTTGTATGCCAAGGACTCGCTCACAAGGCGAACCACTTGACAAATCGACGGACGAACCTGAACGCATTCTTTCCGTAAGACGTGCAGTCAGGGATTACTGTTTAAATCACGCTATTCCTTTACCCAAACCCGAAATCAAGATTGATTCTGAAATAGATTCTAATTCTTCCTCTGAGACTGAAACTAATCCAGAATTAGACATGGCCGAAGAACAAAGGACCCGTCCACTTAAAGAGTACACAGCTCCATCACAACAAGAACCCCACAACAGCATTGCTGCTCCAGCAATAAACCGAAACGATTTTGAGTTGAAACCGTCATTGATATCAGCTATCCAACAATGCCAATTCTCTGGAGATCCTTCCGAGGATCCAAATGAACATCTTACAAAATTCGTTCAATTTACCGACACAGTTATAACAAATGGTGTTAGTAAAGATGCAATAAGATTACGTCTTTTCCCTTTCTCGCTAAGAGATAGAGCTTGGGCTTGGTTGCAATCCTTGCCATCAAATTCCGTCACTACGTGGGAAGGACTGAAGATTGTATTTTTAGCACGATACTTTCCCCCGAGCAAGACTGCTGCACTAAGAGCCCAAATCAACGGATTTAGGCAGAAGGATACTGAATCGTTATTCGATGCATGGGAACGCTACAAAGATATGATGCAAATGTGCCCACATCACGGATTAGAAAAACGGTTGATCATCCACACGTTTTATAATGGACTCTTGTACAACACAAGACTCTCTATAGATGCCGCCGCAGGTGGTACACTGATGGACAAGCCTTAAGACGAAGCTAACCAACTCATTGAAAACATGGCTCAAAACCACTATCAATGGGGAGGAGAAAGAACATTTGTGGAGAAAACTCAAACCAAAGGTGGGATGTACGAGATTAGTAGCCTAGATAAAGTTAGTGCTAAGGTAGATGCTCTTACCCAAAAGATAGAAAGCTTGACCTTACCTCCTGCAGCTACTGTGGCTGCAGTTACCCCAAGCTGCGAAGTTTGTGGAATCCCTGGTCATGTTGGAACCGAATGTCAAATCTTAGCAGGAATATCAGTTGATCAGGTAAATTACGCTCAAGGTAATCCTTATGCTAATACCTATAATCCTGGTTGGAAGAACCATCCTAACTTCTCGTATAAGAGCAATAACGCTTTATATGCACCTGGCCAGGCACCTGCTGTACCTCCAGGTTATCAAAAACCCGCTGGTAATGTTCCTAACATTCCTAAGAAATCTAACCTTGAAATCCTAATGGAAAATTTTATCCCTAATCAAGCCCAACAAAACAAAGAATTCCTCAATCAAAACATTCACACCGGTGAACAGTTGAAGCTATTAGCAAATAAGGTAGATGCCCTAGCAACTCACAATAAAATGTTAGAAACCCAAATCTCCCAAGTAGCACAACACCAAACTAGTTCTGCCGCACCTGCTGGTACATTTCCTGGACAGCCACAACCCAATCCTAAAGGACATGCAAATGCTATCACATTACAAAGTGGGACAGCCCTCGATGGACCGGTAGATCCTAGACTCCAAAACCCGACCATGTATCAAAAACCTGAAAAAGAAGTAGAGAAGTCGAAAGATCAATCTGAGAATGTAGAGGAAGACGCGAATGAGAGCAGAGAGGCTTCAGAAAAACCTTACGTGCCTCCACCACCATATAAATCACCAATTACATACCCCTAAAGACTTGCAAAATCCAAGAACGAGGGACAATTCAAGAAATTTGTAGAACTTCTGAAACAATTAAACGTTACTATTCCATTTACAGAAGTTATAACTCAAATGTCGTCATATGCTAAATTCCTAAAAGAAATATTGTCTAATAAGAAAAAAATCGTTGAAAACGAAACCGTTATGCTAACTGCCGAATGTAGCGCCATAATTCAAAATAACATGCCTCCAAAGCTAAAAGATCTTGGTAGTTTCTCCATACCATGTGTGATTGGAAAATCTGTCATAGACAAAGCCCTATGCGATTTAGGAGCCAGTGTTAGTCTAATGCCCTTATCTATTTGCGAGAAGCTCAAACTAGGTGACATGAGACCTACCAAGATGTCCCTACAACTAGCCGACAGATCAGTCAAATTCCCTGTTGGTATGCTAGAAAAGATTCCTGTCCGAATAGGACAATTTTACATACTGATTGACTTTATAATAATGGACATCAAGGAAGATTCAAACATTCCCATCATACTAGGAAGACCATTTTTAGCTACTGCAGGAGCCATCATTGACGTCAAGAAAGGAAAGCTTACCTTCGAGGTAGGAGAAGAAAAAGTAGAATTCATTCTTTCCCAATTCTTTAAAGCCCCTGCTATAGATGACTCATGCTGTCTCCTAGATATTATTGATGAATGTGTCAAAGAACTTGAAAGCCAAGAAGACACCTATTCTGGGATGCTAAAAATTCAGACACCAACTATCCTCAAGGACGATGACTGGAAACAAGAACATTTAGATGTCAACCTAAGCGAATGTTTCGCCTTAACACCCGATCCTGCCCCAACTGATAGGAAAACTTGTATAGAACTCAAAACATTACCTGAAGATCTTAGGTATGAATTTTTAGATAAAGAACTCGAACGACCAGTTATAGTCAATGCCAATTTAGGGAAGACCGAAACCGAAAAACTTCTTAGCGTGTTAAGGAAGTATCCAACCGCGTTAGGGTATAATATATCAGATCTAAAAGGAATAAGCCCTTCTCTCTGTATGCACCGCATTATGCTGGAGGAGGACTGCAAGACCTCTAGAGAACATCAAAGACGAATAAATCCTATCCTAAGTGAAGTCGTTAAGAAAGAAGTGCAGAAACTACTAGAGGCAGGCATCATATACCCAATATCAGATAGTAACTGGGTTAGTCCAGTTCACGTGGTGCCTAAGAAAGGAGGCGTTACGGTTATAACGAACCCAAAAGGCGAATTGGTAGCACAACGTACCCAAACAGGATGGAGAATGTGTATCTATTATAGAAAACTGAACAAAGCTACGCGCAAGGACCATTTTCCGTTACCATTCATTGATTAAATGCTCGAGCGCTTAGCCAAACATTCCCATTTCTTCTATCTTGACGGATACTCAGGATTCTTCCAAATTCCAATTCATCCTGATGATCAAGAGAAAACCACGTTCACATGTCCCTATGGTACATTTGCATACCGAAGAATGCCATTTGGACTATGTAACGCACCTGCAACTTTCCAACGATGCATGATGGCGATTTTCGCAGAATTTTTAGACGGAATTATGGAAGTATTCATGGACGATTTCTCTGTCTGTGGAGAAAGTTTTGACGGATGTTTATCAAATCTTGAATTAATACTAAAACGCTGTGTCAATGTCAACCTAGTGCTCAACTGGGAAAAATGTCACTTCATGGTGAGACAAGGAATTGTGTTGGGTCACATTGTATTAAACAGAGGGATTGAAGTCGACAAAGCAAAAATCAAAATTATCAAAAACCTTCAACCACCCAAAAGAGTTAGAGAAATAAGAAGTTTTCTAGGACACGCTGGTTTTTACCGAAGTTTTATAAAAGATTTCTCTAAAATCACCAAGCCACTAACTGAATTATTAATGAAAGAAGCTGAGTTTATTTTCGACGATAAATGCTTGAACGCATTTGAGACGCTTAAAGAAGCCTTAATTTCAACACCTATTATGCAACCTCCTGATTGGAACCTACCATTTGAAATAATGTGCGATGCGAGCGATTATGCTGTAGGCGCAGTCCTAGGACAACGTAAAGATAAAAAGCTTCACGCTATCTACTATACAAGCAGAATACTCGATCCTGCACAAATGAATTACGCCACTACGGAGAAGGAACTCTTAGTTGTGGTATTCGCATTAGATAAATTTCGTTCCTACTTAGTAGGCGCCAAAATCATTATTTACACAGATCATGCAGCAATCCGATACTTACTAAGCAAGAAAGACGTCAAACCGCGACTACTCAGATGGATCTTACTCCTACAAGAATTTGACTTGGAAATAAAAGACAAAAGAGGAACTAAAAACGTGGTAGCTGACCATTTATCAAGATTACATGGAATTCAAACCGAGAGTGTTCCCATAAACGAAGATTTCCCTTATGAACGCCTTATTTCTAAGCTAGAGATAGACCCTACCGATAGTTTGGATCAACATAATGAACCTTTAACAACTGCGGTAGTAAAAGCCATTTGTACTAACACCACATTACCATGGTACGCTGATTTCGTCAACTATTTAGCTGCCGGTGTTTTACCACCTGACTTAACGTACCAACGGCAGAAGAAATTCTTCCATGATCTTAAACACTACTTTTGGGATGAACCATTACTCTTTAAAAGAGGCGCCGATGATATCTACCATCGCTACGTTCCTAACGATGAAATAGATGACGTTATTTCCCATTGCCATTCCGCCCCTTATGGTGGACACGCTAGTACGTCGAAAACTTGTGCAAAAATACTTCAAGATGGCTTCTTTTGGCTTACCTTATGGAAAGACGTCCACGTAGCAATTATGAACTGCGATAGATGTCAACGCACAGGAAATATATCTAGACGCAACGAAATGCCGCAAAAAGGAATCCTCGAAGTAGAAATTTTCGATGTATGGGGAATTGATTTCATGGGACCATTCCCCGCATCTTTTGGAAATAAGTATATTTTGGTAGTCGTTGACTACGTATCAAAATGGATTGAAGCCATCGCCGCACCCACAAACGATACACGCGTGGTACTTAAACTATTCAAGCATGTTATCTTCCCACGATTTGGTGTACCAAGACTAGTAATCAGTGATGGTGGTTCCTATTTTATCTCTAGAATTTTCGAAAAATTACTTTCAAAATATGGCGTTAAACATCACATAGCCACACCATACCATCCTCAAACGAGTGGACAAGTGGAAGTGTCAAATAGGGAGATAAAACAAATCCTTGAGAAAACCGTAGCCACATCCAGAAAAGACTGGTCCTCCAAGCTAAATGATGCTCTTTGGGCATATCGGACAGCTTTTAAAACCCCTATCGGAACAATGCCATTTAAATTAGTTTATGGAAAATCCTGTCATTTGCCAGTAGAATTAGAACATAAAGCTTATTGGGCCATTAAAACCCTTAACTTAAATTACAAGATTGCTGGCGAGAAACGAGTATTAGATATCCATGAATTAGAAGAATTGTGTTTAGATGCTTATGAAAATGCTAGAATCTATAAGGAAAGAACAAAAAAATGGCACGATAAGCGTATCTCGCGGAAAGAATTTAAGGAAGGAGACATCGTACTCCTATTCAACTCTAGACTGAAAATTTTCCCGGGAAAATTACATTCCAGATGGTCAGGACCATTCGAAATTAACAAAGTTTTCCCAAGTGGTGCGGTAGAAATTAAAGGAAATTCTATCGAACCATTCATAGTCAATGGCCAGCGCCTAAAGCACTACTTTAACATCGGAAATATCAACTATTCGGCTTATCTTCAGTTAAGTGAGCCGCCTACCCCGATACCTAACTGAATAGGTATTATCTGTCGAGTCGTCGACATAAAATAAAGGCGCTTCGTGGGAGGCAACCCATGTTTTAATTATTGTTTTAACTTGTTTTTCTTTTTCTTTTTCTTTTTCTCAATCTTTAAAATTTTCATGATAGCATCTCTTACTCCTTTTTATTTTCTTCTATTTTTATTTTCCCTTTAAACTTTCTTTTTCTTTTTGATTTAACTTCGGCAATTTTTTAACCTGAAAATACTAACTTAGTTTTCTCAAACATTTATTAAATATTTTCAGGGGGTAATTCTTTTTCTTTCATATTTAGCTCTATGGCACGTGTAAACTTCATGAATGTCACTTTGAGAAGCAGACACCAAAGAAGACGCTTTGAGGATCTGGATGAGCGGGAAATGTGCCCTATAATCTATGTTGATGACCATGCTATGACCGCTCTTGGCATTCGTGAGAGTGTCATGTATTTGCTATATCAGATTGGCTGGGACATTGCTCCTATCCGAAGACGGTACTGTACTTACAAGAAGCTGGCCCTTGAGTTCCTGAGCACCCTGAGCTTCATTCCAAATCACGGGATAGGATTCAACCGTGGGTTGATCACTTTCAGGATGTTTGACATGGACTACACCTATAACCTCAGGGAGTTTAGCCACCTGCTAGGATTCCCTTTTGGACCTGATGTCATCACTATGACCCAGGAGGACCTCTTGCTTGATTCTGACCTTGATTTTTTCTGGGGAAGCATTACTGGCAATAACCATCCAGAGTCGTCTGACCTTTATTCTGAGTGCATCCACAACCCGGCTATCAGGTACTTTCACAAGATCATCGCCCACACCCTCTTTGGTAAACAGCTGAATGTTACATCTGTGTCCCGCGATGAGCTCTTCATTATGTACTGTGCCTCCCAGAGCCGTCCGGTAAACGGTGTCACTTATATGCTAGCTAACATGGAGCGTATCATCCAGACTCCAAATGCACCAATCATGTTGGGTGGTTTAGTCACTATGATATCAAATGCAATTGGACTCTGCAGGCCTATGTTAGGATCAGCCCCGCATTATGGAATAAAGTCGATGAACATTGAATTCTGCTTCAACACTAGCTTTATCGGGAATCTTGGGCCAGACCAATTTGAGCTGTTAATTAATCATGAGACTGTTCACCAGTTTAAGCTCCCGAACCCTATCACTAGTGTGCATAATAGAGCAAACTTGCTTTTTGACCTCCACCATCCTGCTACACCGCCTTCCTCTCCTTCTACTGTTGACATTTATGAAGTACCCAACACCTCTCGCGATGATGAAGACCCTGCCACACCACCGGGATACCATCAGTTCCCCGACCCATGGGAATAGCAGGCAGCTTCTATTGAGACCGCCACCCAGGCTCCAGAGATTCCACCACCGCCTCCACCTACTGTTACCTTGCATTCTTTGCATGAAGAAATTACTGAAATGCGGGGCGAGCTTACATCTCTCCGGGTGGACTTCATCGCTTTCATGGATTTGGTGACCGACCAGCTGGATTTCATACACCAGCATATGTTCCCGACTCCCCGTGGCTAGAGTTGTCGTTGTTATCTTATTCTTTTCTCTCGCATTTGTACATACAGTGGGGACACTGTTTAGTTTTAGTGTGGGAGGGATTCTAGTTATTTTAGCATTTTATTCTAGTTATTTTAGCATTTTATCATCTTTATTCTTAGTTATTCCGAAACAATTTTTATGGATTAATTCAATTTTATCAAGTACCAAGTTTATTTTATTTTTCATTCCTTTTCATTTTCAGCATACTGTTTATTTCTTTTAATTTACTGTTTGTACTTTCACGCAAATATTATTTCATTATGTGTTAGTAAATAACATTTCAGAACTTTAATTATTAGAATATTTAAAAATATTTCAAAAACTCTAATTATTAGTTTATTTCAAACTTAGAAAATTAAGAAAATAATAAAATAAAAAAATTTATATAAACATCTCCAACAGTCTTGTAATGGTCTTCTCATTAATGACATTGAACGTGTTACGACCGCCACACCCTCGTGACGAGCGTAACACGCATTTTTGTCGTGTGACGACCGTCACACCCTCGTGACGACCGTCACGCATATAATATATCAGAACGGCTATTACAGAACCGTTCCAACCATTCCCTTCTTAACCTCACTTCCTCCATTGTTACAACACCAACACGAAAAATACCCAATCCACTCTATTTCTTTTCAAACTTCCAATTGTCGAACACTAAAATACCATCTATCCACTACCCCAATTTCATTCCAAACCTTTTGCAATCAGTTCTACGAACACCATGGCCAACAACCCATAAGCTCCCGCCCTCACTTTCAGATCCAGCGAACAAGGAGAAAACCAACGGGTAAAATTTCAGAAGTTTCAACGCCGAGGTCTCCAACCTACACGGTACATTGATATTGACTGCTTGAGGAGTTTGGGACTACTTGACAGTGTCCGCCAATTATTGCAGAGTGTGGATTTATGGAACTTATGCCGCGAACCAAGACCGATTTATGAAACTCTTACTCTTGAGTTTTTGAGTTCCTTTGTTTACATCACTCTGCCAGGCGCCACGAACCAACTGTCAGGCCTGGCCAAATTCCGCATGTTTGGCATTGAGCACGAGTTACCCCAATCCGACATCGCGCGACTTTTAGGCTTCTGTTCGGACGAAGGTGTCCATCTCCGGGTGCCGGATAATTTTGGTGAGGAAGCCTTCAACTTATGGCACAGTTTGACGAATATCTGTGCCGGATCCTACGACCACCTAAATGCCACCCACATTCATAATCCGGCCATCCGCTATTTCCACCGCATCCTCAGCAACACAATCTTCGCCCGTGACAGCAACCACAAGCTCAACTCTAAGGAGCTCTTCTTTATGCATTGTGTATTCATAGGGCAAAAGATCAACGTCGCCCCATTCCTACTCGCTCACATCCACTCTATTTGTGCTAGAGGCGGAAAACCCTTTTATTTTGGAGGGCTGGTCACTTCACTTGCTATAGGTCTGAACTACGGTGCTGCTCTCGCGACTATGCCTTTTATGGCACCGACTTTGCTAACTTTGGATCACTACAAAGCCGCACATCTCATTTAAGAGCGGGAGGATGGCAGATTCCACCTTGTGATCAGGAACACTGTTTATCAGAACATCATTTTGCCTTGCAGGGACCGAATTGATCCACGAAACTGAGCAAACTGGTTGTTCGATCCTGCAACTCCCGCGGAGCGCGCACCTGCTCATGAAGACCAACCTGCAGCCCCTGCAGACGAAATGCAAGAAGAGTTGGATAGTGCTCCTCCAGTCCACGACATTCCAGGACCTTCATCTGCACCTCCTCCTATTAATCTTGAAGACATCCTCCACGTCATCCATATGCAAAACCAAATGAGTGCAGCACTTGAAAGAAGGCAACACGAGCAATTTGAGTCTCTGTGCACTCAAAACGCTCAAATCTTAACTGGGCAGCGCAACATGAATGAGAGGTTAGATGAGGCCCTGTCAGAGCTTAATGCCTTAAGGCTGGACGTCAGCACCCTTGGTTTCCAAGATACTGACACAGAAGCCACTCCTACCAGACGCTCTCGCACCAGGAGTAGAGGACGTGGTCACCAGTAGTTTTTCTTTATTTTTATTGTAGTTTATTATTTTTTCTGTTTCATTTCCTTTCCATTTGTTTTTGTAATTGTACTTCCCCGCCTATACACCGCAACATTGAGGACAATGTCGGATTTAGTGTGGGAGAGGTACCTTTCCTTCTTTTATAAACTAGTAATTTTTATGATATATCTCGATTTAAATTCTTCACTTTATTCAGCCATACCAGAAATTTTTATCTTCGCATTAGCCTGATATATCTCGGTTATGACACCGTAGACTTCCTACTTACGCGATCCGTTTCAATAACCATTATACCGACATCTAGAGTTTTTATATCTACAATAACCCCTAGTAGTTTATACTAGCAGTTAGCACCGTCTTGACACAAACCACATGGAGAATCGATGAATATAAGTGTTTGATGCCTGATCATTAAAATATCCTTCCTATCTCGCTGCTAAAAGAAAAGAAATTTTGTGCACCAAAATATACGGTCACATATAAGAGTTGAGAAAATAATGAAGGAATCCAGTGTAGGTTGGTTCAGAGGTATCTGGTTCTGAACTCGGTAGGGCGTGCTATGGCTCGATCCCCCACAACCTCCAACTTGGATAAACATATGTAGGGTTGTCACATTCGTGTACCAGACCCCATTCTAAAAGGATCAAAGTCACTAACCGGTTACTGCACTACGTGCGTGCTAAGACAAAGGGCTTAATGTGATTGCGCCAGAACAAAACCGGGTGAAATAGATACGAGGAACTCTGGGCAGAATTATAACGGAACTGTTGGATAGCTCGTGTGAAATGGAAGCCTACGACTAAGCTTATTGCTTGTGTCATTAGTGTATCTTTAGTGTTTCACTCGAGTATTGGCCGAAACGACGAGGATTTCCTGAAATTACTTTAAAAATCCTAGGTATGTAATGCGTATGCGCTTGACAAAACTTGTCCGACCTTTCGAATGACTATTTGCTTGAGGACAAGCAAAGGTTTAAGTATGGGGGAATTTGATAACGAGAAATCGTACCATATAATTACTACGCTTTTCACCGATTTTATAATACATTAAGTCGTCTAACTTCCGATTATTCTGAGTTTATTTGTCTTTTTACAGGTATAACATTTATCAACTCAAACCAATGGAAAAGGACTACATGAAGGAGGCTAGACAATAAACAAAGAGAAAAAGAACTAAAACTGCAAAGTTTGGAGATTTTGGAGCAGTGACGACCGTCACACCCTCGTGACGGGCGTAACAACCCCCAACTTGAAACAACGCTCGTCACACATTACTGACGAGCGTAATGCGCTATTTAAGCGCATTACGACCGTCACCCACCTGTGACGACCATCACGCGCGTAAAGATGAACGTTGTGAATTGGTGGAGACGTGGGCAACGTCAGGGAAGACTTGTTCTCCTATTTTCCCTCCACTCAATAACCATGCTCCCTATATTTCCTTCACTCAAGCCTTTTCTCAAGATACTTTCAACTGCTATTTTCTCTCCTATATATATGTGTGGTAGTGCAAAGCTGCAAGGGTCGAAGGAATTCTCCCAGAATAAAATTATTAATTTTGCAATTATTTTTATTTCCTTGCTTTAGAGCATTTTCTACGTACTGTAATTCCTACTTCTAGCATTATTTCAAGCTTTAGTTTTTAGGTGTTAATTCTTCATTCAAGAATTGACACAATTTATTTACTTCATTCAAGCCGTAAGGGATATTGTAATATTTCAAGATTACCATAGCAACGTTATTTCCAGGTTTTTATTGCAATTAATATTTATTCATTTTTGTATTATGCCAATTATTTTTATGAATTATATTTTGAATTGCATTGTTGTTAAATCTATTATGTCCCGCTAAATTATTCGTACCGGTATGTGACTCTTAAGAACCGAAAGAATTAAGTGATACCTTGGCCAAAAATATTTATTTATAAAACAATTTATGGTTTCCAATTTCCATGCTTAATTTAACTACCCTTGTCACGAGAGTGAGAGGTTAATTAACACGATTTTGCCACGAGAGTGGGAAATTAATTAAGGCAAGAACCTGCATGCGAGAGCTGGGGTTCAACCCAGATAGTGGTAACGAAACATTAATTTTTAAATACACGAGAGTGTTTTAATAAATTAATTAAACTCAAATTGTTTTCAAAAAGTGTTATTAAATTTAAAGTGCATCCACTAGGTTTAGTAGCATAACTTATTTCATGAACACGAGAGTGTATGTCTCAGGTTTTTAAACAATTGGTTTTTACCGAAATACTTTATAGGCCAAGCGATTCACCGAATTCCCGAAGTCCGACTATCACATACCGGTATAACTATTACTATTATTTTTAATTAAACTGTTCCCCCACCCCCTAAAATCGAATATTCATCGCTTAGTTAAACAAACTGTAACATTATATCATATGCGATTGATCATCAGTCTCTGTGGGTTCGATAATCATTTAAAACTAGAACGACTGAACTGTATACTTGCAGTTAGTATCCCGACAGACTCATAAAGTCCTGATCAATCACCGAGCTCTGCAAGCAGTTCAAGATACAGCATCACAACTCTTCTCCCTACCGGCCGAAGATGAATGGGGCTGTTGAAGCGGCTAATAAGAACATCAAGAAGATTGTGTAGAAGATGACAGTGACGTACAAAGATTGGCACGAGATGTTACCTTTTGCTCTTCATGGATACCGTACCTCAACACGGACATCAACAGGGGAAACACCCTATTCCTTGGTTTATGGCATGGAGGTCGTCTTGCCCATTGAAGTTCAGATACCCTCTCTTAGGATTATGAAGGATGCAGGTTTCAGCGAAGATGACTGGATCCAGACATGGCTTGATCAACTGAACTTAATCGACAAAAAGAGACTCACTGCTATTTTTCATGGTCAAACGTATCAAAAGCGGATGATCAAGGCATTTAACAAGAAAGTCAGACGACAAGAGTATCAAGTTAGGGATCTGGTGATCAAGCGCATCATATTACCTCAAGGTGATCCCAGGGGAAAATGGACCCCTACTTACGAAGGGCCATTTGTGGTTAAGAACATTTTCTCAGGAGGAGATATGATTCTAACCACCATGGATGGTGACGACCTTCCTCACCCCGTCAATGCAGACATAGTGAAAAAATAATAGGCGTTAATCAAAGACCCGCTAGGTTGACTGACCTAGGCAAAAATAAGGGCTTCCCGGCGAACCAAAAGGGTTCGGGCAAAAATAAGGGATGAAAATAAAAAATTTGTACACCCGGCAAGTCGAAAACCTGAAAAGGTGGCTTGGGCAAAAAAGGGTATCCCGGTGGACCGAAAACCCTAAAGGGCGGTCCAGGCAAAAATTAGGGATTAAAGCGTAACACTATGTTTCATTGGATTACCTTGCAACCAGACTCTGGTATCGACTATCAAGCTCGGACGGCAGTAATCAATCTGATCCACCTTCAACCAAGTAGCAAAGGGATGAGATGCTCGATGACATAAAGGCAATAGCAGAGTTGGAACCCGGTGGGATTGTTCACATAGCTATTTTTTCTTTTTTCACAAATTGTATAAATTCTGTTTGTTCGGGGGCGTTCTCTTACTAGGACGTCAGCCTCTTGTACAAAAGACGCCTATTTACAGGCTAACTTCAAAATCAATACAAGTCATTTTCATAAATAAATTTCAAATTGTTTTCCTTTTTCTGTTTTGTTTTGCGAGAGTGTCCAATGTTCATTTTTTATATATGCATTTGACATTGATTGTTGCTCATAAAAATTTACAATACAAAACAAAAGACGACTACTTGTAATATCAGAAACAGGGGCAAACGAGAAATGTCCAAACCGTACAGTTGCTCTGTCCACCAGGTATAGGGATAGACCTAGCTGGAGGAAACAATTGAAAGTACATTCATTCCCCGCAGAGTAAGAGAAAGTCAGTGGTGTTAAAACTCTCCCCAGTTGAGACTCGCAACTGTGAATAAATCAATAATATTCTCCCCAAGCAGAGTTTATCTATCATCAGCACTAAAAAAGTCTTATCATTCCCAGCGGAGTATAAAAATATCCCCAGTGGAGTTTGAAGAATTGTCCCCAATAGACTCTGGAAGATTATCCCCAGTAGAGTCTAAAAGATTATTCCCCTTGAAGTTGCAACTGGAAAATCATCCCCAACGGAGTTCTTTCCTTTCACAAAACAGGAGTTCAATCCCCAACAAGGTTCATTATCACCATCAGCGGTAATTCATCCCCAGTTGAATTTATTAGTAGAATCCTCCGGCAGAGCATCTCTTCCCCACAGAGTCATTCTCTCGTCAGTTTATTCCCCAGTGGAGTTATCCTCTCCTGAAGGTCTATTCTCACAATCATCTTCATCCACTATCCCCAGCGGAAATGAAGAATTCAATTCTTTTCTCCAACAACAATCCGGGATTTATTTTCCCAGCTAAAAACATCACATTTCCATACATCATGACATGCATACGCATCATACGATACAATCTCATTTATTTTGAGAACATCATCGCTAGAAACATATCATGCATTACATGCAACTAACCTTTACCTTTCAGGAAGGATACGATTAAATTCTCACAAAATTCAAGCTATGAAGCTTTTACCTCAGTTGAATTACGGACGAGCTCCTAAATCTCGACAGAGCCTTTACCTCAGTTGAATTACAAACGAGCTCCTAAATCTCGACAGAGATGTTTCCTTAGTTGAATTGCGGACGAGCTCCTAAATCTCAGCAGAGATGTTTCCTCATTCGAATTACGGACAAGCTCCTAAATCTTGACAGATGTTTCCTCATTTGAATTATGGACGATGCTCCTAAATCTCAACAGAGATGTTTCCTCAATTGAATTACGGACGATGCTCCTAAATCTCAGCAGAGATGTTTTCTCAGTTGAATTACGGACGAGCTCCTAAATCTCAGCGAAGTTGTTTCCTCAGTCGAATTACGGATGAGTTCCTAAATCTCGACAGATGTTTCCTCAGTCGAATTACGGATGAGTTCCTAAATCTCAACAGATGTTTCCTCAGTTGAATTACGGACGAGTTCCTAAATCTCGACAAAGATATTTCCTCAATTGAATTACGGATGAGTTCCTAAATCTCAAGAGATATGTTTCCTCAGTTGAATTACGGACGAGTTCCTAAATCTCAGCAGAGATTTTTCCTCAGTTGAATTACGGACGAGCTCCTAAATCTCAGCAAAGATTGTTTCCTCAGTTGAATTACGGACGAGTTCCTAAATCTCGACAGAGATGTTTCCTCAGTTGAATTACGGACGAGCTCCTAAATCTCAGCAGAGATGTTTCCTCAGTTGAATTACGGACGAGTTCCTAAATCTCAACAGAGATGTTTCCTCAGTTGAATTACGGATGAGCTCATAAATCTCAGTAGAGATGTTTCCTCAGTTGAATTACGGACGAGTTCCTAAATCTCAGCAGAGATGTTTCCTCAGTTGAATTACGGACGAGCTCCTAAATATCAACAGAGATGTTTCCTCAATTGAGTACGGGCGATTGAAGTTCCTAAATATCAACAGAGATGACTCCTCAGTTGAGTAAGGACGACCAAAGTTCCTAAATATCGACAGAGACGACTCACCAGCAGAATAACGGACGACGAAGCTCCTAAATTTCTACTTCTCTCAACAAAGATCAGACTTCCCCAGCGGAATCTTCCCCAACAACAGGTATACAAGTTCTCGCTAAAGAATCTCTTATGCGACCGACACTCTCTCAGATGGCATCTTTAAGCCCATCCCCTCGTCAACAATCTCCAAATGGCATCTGTAAGCCCATTCCCGACATCACAAGACAATTACTACTTCATGCGAGTGCAAATTTCCCGGCACTCTAGTGTTCAATCATCTTCCACCTTCGGATCACGAAAGGCACAAAAGCCAATCTACATCCTTAGGTTTAAGAAGATTGAACAGGGAAAGTTGTTGTACCCCAAAATTTACCCTCCCATATTTCTCAAGATATGTCAAGAAAGATCCTCAAGTTGCTCAAGGTAGTCCAAGGGTTGGTCAGACAAGCTCTCTCCTAAGACAGTCTACCCCAAATTAGGGTTTCATGTTGCATCAAGATACTTGGGTCCAATTGGTCCTAAATGCTCACCAATATCCTAATATGTTCTCAAGATCATCCATGTCAAGTTTCAAGCCTTGCAGAGGAAGTTTGCTCAGTCAATTGCTCAAAGGTCCAAAAATTGTTTGTGCTAGGGCAAAAGTCAACTGTGACCCACATACAGTAAAACTTCTAGATTTTTGGTCAACATCCTCATTTTGAAGTATATTTCATCATTTGATCAAGGGTTGATCATGATTCATCAAGGATTGCTCCTAATTCATCAAGATTCAAAAGTTGCTAAATTAGGGTTTTGCAGGAAAAGTCAAATCAACTTTGATCAAGCATAACTTTCTCATACTTTATTATAAATGACTCATCCAAAGCTCCTTTTTAAGAGGATGCAATTCCCTACAATCCATCTTCATCTCCCAAGATCAAAATATGCACTCACAAGAAGTTATGAATTTGGACATTATAGGTCATTTTGAAAAGTCAACAAAAACACCTTTTTTGTCTAAGCTTCATACATGAGCATGGAATATCAAAATGTTATGAGACCAAAAGGGTTGCTTAGATGACATCTCAAGATTTCTAAAAAGTCCAATAACACCTCCAAAGAGTCAAAATTGAGGCAGTTATGCATTGTTGAAGTTGACCTTTTTTGCAAAATTGCCAAAAGTCAACTATGCCCAAAACTTCAAATTTTGCCAAATGGGCCCATTCTTTTTCACTTGTTTTGAGTTGGCATCACATCCCACGTGCTCCAGCCTTTGCCACTTGTCCATATCATATTTTTATTAATTATTTTTATTTTTATTTGAATAAATTTGATTTAAATCAAAATAAATCAAATAAAAATCCAAAGCATTGATAACAAGGGATTTTGTGCTTGTTTCAGGTTCCAATTACAGTAGCATCATTCCAAATTCGCATCAAAGATTGTGTGCACAAAAAGATTCAAAATAAGCCATGTTTGGAAAGATCTTTAAAGTGTATCAAATCAAATCCAAAATCATTGAAAGAGAAGGATTTTGATCAGTTTAACAACCCTAATCCCTTCACTAATACATAAGGAGGCGAGGCAGATCAAAAGAAAGGTTAGAAAGAGGCACTAGAGCAAGAACAAAATTGGAAAAAACAAGCAAAAGTGTGAGATCGAATTGGTGGTTAGAGGCATTCACAAGGCTTGGTATTTGTCCCAATCGCTTCCTGGCAGTCTCCACAAGCGAAAGCAATCAAAAGCAAGTGTTTTCAAGCCCTCCCACGCACTATAAGTCCGTAACAGTATCACCCTTTTCTTAAATTCGAAAAGCTTTATTCTTGCATCCATAGTGTAAAATAATGGCATAATATTGATCACCATGATGTTTGAAAGCTTTTGGAATTATTCAATTTCATTTATATAACATGTGTTGTAACTCACCATTGTTAGGTTTTCAAGCTTTGGTTTATGGCTTTTTATTTCAGGAACAATTAGCCTTCATAATGGGCATGGTTGTGATCAGGAGGACGAGACGAATCTAACCATGGTGTTAGATTCCATTTACATGGCCTGTGGAAGGTTTTGAGAATGATTGGTTTGTAGCAACGGACATCTGTCTGTGGGTATAGGTCTTTTAGTTTTTAGACACGGAGAGAGGAAGGAGACGATGAAGTATCGCTCCCTTACTGGCCCGTTCAAACATTGGCGCGTGTTTTTCTGAAAATCCCATTATTGCGTTTGTTTTATATATTATTATTATTGCATATTTTATGAACAAATAGAAACAAATGCTCCAACGGAAGCCAGCTAAGCATTAAGGCTTTGGGAGGCTGGAGGTCAGGGGTTCGATCCTTGCCTCCAGCAATTGCTATTTTTCCATTTATTTTTAGGAGATCCAATACATGCATGAGCTTGGGATCCATCATACTCCCTCACTATCCAACGCGCCAGATGGCCAGATGGCCAGATCTGGTGGCTACCATTGCAAACACACCATGGACCAAGTCAAACATGCCACATTGGATGGCAAAAGTCAGCGTGGACCTACCACAATTGGGCCCCGAAAATTGCTATTAACACCCTAATTTCAGGCCCATCTCTCATCTTTTGTTATTTATTCTATTTATTTTATTTTTTATTAATTTTATTAACCAAAAAAATTTCTTTTTATCAAAAAATAACCAAAAATCCAAAAATATGACATTTAATTATTTTTCATTAATTAATTTAATAACTAATTAATTTAGCATTTAATTTTAGGAATTAATTTCTTTTCTTAAAAAAATAAAAACAACAAAAATATTTTTCTTTTAATTAGGAGGGTCAAAACCCTAGTTTCGCATTCGATCTAATTTTCTCGCGCGTTTTATTTTTATTCAATTATTGTATCTGCTCCCGGTTTGTAATAACTTTAATTAGGACATTTATTTATTTTTGCGCTTTTAAATTTCAAAGGGTTTGTTTTTGGCGATGTAAATACCCGATGCCTTGTAATAGTTAGTTTAAATTCCGCACTTTAATTTCTGCAAATATTCAACTGTTAGATGTATGATAATAGGGTTTGCATGACAAGAATGTATGACTAAATTTAAAACAGTTAGATCACCCTAAACATGTGCAGAGATAAATAATCTGAAATCAACACACTCGCACATGCGCACTCCTAGGGTACACCCCACTTGGTTTCCTTCGTAAACGGTCATTGAGTATAGGTTATTTTAAAGGTCGCCCTCTTGTCTAAAAGATCATAAGTTGCCTCGAAATGGTTGCCTCGGATATCGTTGCCTCGGATAAATGATCTAAGACATTAGGGTTACCACTAAGATGTCCTAACATTGCTTCAGTGACTGTACGACCCTTTCGAATTGACCCTCTGTTTACCGTGGAAATTGGTAAACAACCGCTGATCTTCCAAAAGGTTACTTATTTGGTGACTCGCAGGATCGATCAGATTGATCCTAAGACATGGTTGATTTTCTGGAGTTTGACTAATCCTAATGGTGATTAATGCCGGTAAAGTAAAGACACTTTAAGTAAATTGCATGAAGAAAAGCTTGATAGAATAAATAAAAGCGTTAAATAAAAGGCTTCGACGGAGATGAGTAAATGAAAAGCAATAAAGTGCTTGAATATAAAAGACTTTGATTAATTTAAATGGTGTTTCACACATGCATTCTCAACGATTCTTTCGCTCACACTGGGTACTTGAATCTAGATGAGTGACTTGTATAAAATGATGAACACCCTCGAAAACTACGTGAACAACTAGTATTTATACTAAAACAAATCCTAAGTAACCGTTGGGTAGTTACGTCGCTTCGAGATGACACCACATGGCACGCTCACAGCCTTTGACGCTCCTGATCTCGGCACGTTGCACTTGGTAACTGCTGGGAACCGTTTTCCCTCCAAGCATTCAAATCTCAAACCGTTCGACCTTGGGCATCAGGTACCTTTGTCGAGAGGTTCCTTCGATGTAGAAGACGACAAGATTCCCACTTAAAGGAAATTCTCTAAGTACCTTGTCATTCTCTGATGAGCCTTCAACAGGATCAGCTGGTCGAAGCCTTCTTATGTAGGAAATTCTTCTGACTCATAATTAATGGTCTATATTGATAACAAACAAGGGTGTAGAATTTAGGAGCCAACAAATTTCCCCCCAAGAATGTCTTATTTCGACGCTGAAAAGAAAAAGGCATTCTTTGAGATTCCACTCGACACCTGTCCTTCACTCTTAGCCACAGATTAGTTTGTGCGCTTTTCGCCTCCTACCAACCAACTGACAATCTCAAAAAGCCATTATTCCACCTGTTCCTAAGACGTCACTTCAGTAAGGCGTTTGGCACGCCCAATGTCCTTTCACAGATTGTCATCATGACAATTCCCCGAAATCGAGGACGCACGCTGCACCGCTTCCGTTCTGCAGAACGGCTACATCACCAAATGAGCGCCACGTGCCCCACTCTTGTCTGAGACATTAAATGACCTCGAGTCTTGTGATTTTTCAATCACTATAAATAGCACTAAGCGCCCCTCGTGGGACTCTTTACGCTTTCCTTCATCCAAGCCTTAAGTCGAACAAAAATTTCTGCAAGAACCTTTGTTCTTCATCCATCTTCATCTCAAACCAAAAAATGGCTTCAGGTTCTCGTTCTTCCAATGTCCCCAGTTCTAACACTCCCTCTAAAACTGCTCAACCGACAATCCTTTCAACCGCTCCAACAGTTAACTCCATGGGAATGCGAAGGGTTCCCGAACCCATGGGAGATGCTGAGCGTGAGACTTACTCTTCTCAACTGCTGATTCCTGTTGGATATTCCAACCAGGTTTTTGCCATGTCTGGTCCTCTATTTGCATGCATCGCTGACCCAACGAAGATCAAGGGTTTCTTCCCCGTGCATGAGGCACTCAAGCCCATTGGGTGCTCCAAAAAGGCGACAGACGATAACGAAGATCCTGCAAAAGAAAAGATAGATCTTCGTTTCTTCAACAGAGGGGTTAGGGCTTTTAGGTCTAGCCCTAGCCTTACACCAGAATACAACGCTTGGCTCGACAAGATGGAGAAAATCCAGGCTTCGATTTGGAAGAACATAGGGATTTATGACCTAGTCATGCTATCAAAGACTGGTCTCAACTATTCTCCTGAAATGCTGGTAGCTTCTTTGCTATTTTGGGACTATACTCACTTCACCTTCCACCTGCCTTGTGGAATGGTAACACCCACTGTTGTACCCCAAAATTTGCCCTCCCATATTCTTCAAAGATTTGCCAAAGATCAAGGTTCAAAGGCCACTCAAGGGTTGCACAGTCCAGTGGCCTCCTAACAGTCAAAATTAGGGTTTTGGTTCTGACAAAGAAGTTGAGGTTTCCAAGGGTCCAAACAAGTCCCATATGCCTATAAACATTGTCAAGCATCCAGATGCAAGGTTTCAAGACTCACAGCACCAAGTTGCACTGTCAAAAACCCTAATTGCTCCACAGTCAATTGTAGGGGTAAAATGGTCATTTGACAGTCAAAAGTTCAAATTTTTTGTCAACATCTTATTTTGAAGCCACAAACATCATTTTATCAATTCTTGATCATGATTTTCAAGGCATGGCTCAAAAAGTCTCAAGATGCAAAAGTTTCCATATTTGGACAGTTGAAAAAGTCAACTATAAATTGACCAAGGCATAACTTCCACATGGTTTATCAGAAAAATTCCATCCAAAGCTCATTTTGAAGAGAATGACATTTCCTACAACTCCTCTTCACACTTCAAGTCCAAGAAATGCTCTCACAAAA
Organism: Vicia faba; assembly: GCA_948472305.1. NCBI lineage: Eukaryota > Viridiplantae > Streptophyta > Magnoliopsida > Fabales > Fabaceae > Vicia > Vicia faba. The sequence continues at coordinate 593,568,174 of OX451736.1, forward strand.
AGTCATCAATCTTAACATTATAGGTCATTTTCAAAAGTCAACAAAAAAGCACTTTAAGTCAAAGACCATAACTTGAGATTGGTAAATCAAAATGACATGGGACCAAAGGCATTGGTTAGAGGACTTCAAGACCTTTCCAAAATGTCCAAGAACATGATCAAAGCTTAAAAATTGAGCAAGATATGCCTTGTGGAAGTTGGGAAATTTTTGGGAATTTTGAAAAGTCAACTTTACTTCAAATACCTCAAAATTGCTAATGGGCCTCAATTTCTTCCAAGAATCATCACCCAAAGGCTATGCACGACCCATTGACATCCAAGGGAGTTATTTTATCATTTTTTATTAATTATTTGAATTATTATTAATATTAATTCATTTAATTAAAATAAAATATGACAAAAATAGCAAATCATGTTTTCCAATCTTTTTTGCAGCATATTCTCTCATTTATTCACTCAAGATTTCGTGCACACCTCAAAAAGGAAAGAATCAAGGTGATTGGCAATGATTGGCATCAAAAGGACATGAAAAAGATTGAAAAAATCATGGAAGATCACAAATTTGAAAGGCATTAAAACTTGGATATTAGGCTTGTTTTGTTACCCCAATTCATTCCTAATATAAGCCAGAACCTAAACCTAATGAGAACAACAAGCTAGCTGCGCTCAGAGTCAAGAATCAAACTTGTATTTTTCACAAAAAAAGCCAAAACTGATTTCATAGCTAGAGTGTGTTAAAAAGCAAAAGAACCATTCCAAAAGCTTGCTGGGACATCCAGGGAACTTTTCCAATCAAGATCACATCCCCTAACCTCAAGAATCGGTATAACCAAATCAAACTTTTCTTGAAATATTGAGCAATCGTGTTTTGATTTCCAGGCTTTTTTCATGCATTTTCATTATTGTTTTACACTAATTTAATCATTCTAAAGCTAACAGCGCCATCTAATTGAGTTTTTAAGGCCTGCATGAGAATCCACCATGGGAGCTCGTTAGGGTTGCAGAGGTTTGAAATTGGGGTTTCTTTCCCCTGGAAAAATTAGACCATAAGAATAACACCATTGGAATCGTGACATCAAGATGGATCAAAACCACACCTCGCGCTCAATTTATATGAGCCCAGGGCCTAATCGCTATTTTTGTGTTCTTCACTTAGTGGGGGTTTAAAACCCCCGCTATCTATCTCATATTTCTCAGGCAAAAACGAACAAACGAAGAAGAAGGCTGGTTGTCATCATGTGGTTGGCTGATACAAAGCTTGGCGCGCGTTTTTTTGTTTTATACCACTTGCACTTACTTTTTATTAAATTAATTGTGTTTCATTGTAATAACAAAGAAGATCAGTGGCTCAGATGGTTAGTGCGTTTGCTTGTAGGTATTGGGACCTGGGTTCGATTCCCAGGTCCCCTTGTATATTTTCATGATTTTTTCACTAACCCATTCCAGTGTGACATTCATGCAAAGGAGTATCACGCACCCCTACATCTAAGCCAGCCAGGTGTCTCTGATGGTCAGCCCAATGGCCAGGATGTGCAGCTCATCATAAGCATTAGTCAGCTATTCCACACGCAAGTCTGAAAAGTCAAATGGGCTTGCATTTCATAGGCCAGATTACTCTCAACATACCTCCTCAATGGGGTCAGAACCCCCCTCTTGTTTGTATCTCTATCTCTTTTCTTTTTCTTTTTTTATTTGTTTTAATTTAATTGTTTTTTTTCTTTTAATTCATCAAAATAATTTTTACCATACAAAATACAAAAAAATCAGAAAAGTCCAAAATAAAAATATATATTTTATTTAATCCATTAATAGTTTTGTAAAATAAATTTCTAACAATTAATTAGTTTTAGTTTTAGGTTTAAGTTTAATGTTTTTTTTCTTAAATAAATTAAAACACATAAAAATTAGGGTTTTTTAGATTTTTATTCTTTTCTCAATAAAATAATTCCATCTTATTCTTATTATTAATAATTAATTATTTTTGTAAATACTTGCAATTAATTAATTAGGGTTAAATTAGGTTATAACTTAAACATTTTTTTAATAAATTAATAACAATTTAGAACTAGGGTTTTAATTAACTTTTAATTCCAATTTAATTCTCCTTAATTCCATAAACACAAAAACTCCAAAAAAAAAAGTTCTTTCTTTTATTTAATTTAATTAATTTATGATTTCGATTTAATTTCTTTAAAAGGGTCCAACGCCCTCGCATTCCCGATTTTTATTTCTTTTCGCACATTTACTTTTATTTCCTTTTTTAAATTTCATGTAATTGCCCCAAAGCTTTGTAATAGATAATTAGGATATTTACTTTCCGCATTTTATTTATTTCAAATCGGGTCTTGGTTTAATTTGGCGATGTAGACCCGCGCCTTTGTAATAGCGTAGGACTTTTATCTTCCCGCACCTTTTAACTGCTAATAATTTGCATGAGAGAATGAATGGCCAAAAATAAAATTAAAGCGTAGAACACTCAATGCATGACAAGACAAATATAACTGAAAATGACACACAATTCACACACCACTCTTAGGGTACGCCTCACTGTTGCCTTGCCCCTCGAAACGTGGTCGTCGAGTAGAGGATGTTTTAGTAAGTCCTCATGTCTATGAACATGGCATGGGGGTAGCTTCTAAGGTGTCTTCTTATTGCTCCGGTGACCACACTGTCCCTAATCCTCGAATTGACCCGAACACCTCCAACGGTGGTGCTACCTACCCCTCAATGGTGGGATGGCACTACCTCAAGGACATTTACACAGACTAATTCCTTAGGGTAGGTAGATAACTCATAGATACTTGCTCTTTTCAAAAACAAACAAAAATACTTTTCACACCGACACTTTTCAAAAAGCTTTCAAAAACAACTTTTCAAACACTCTTGAGGACGGATACAAGAGTCGAACTGAAATTTTAAACGAAACTTTTTTTAAACCCACGGTTGAAAAGCAAACAAACATTTTGAAAACACAAATGAGCAAGTATCTAAGAGCCCATGGATAACCATGGATAGAAAGGGTGCTAACACCTTCCCTTTCTATAAATCTACCTCCTGAACCGAGAACTAATCTCAATAAGGAATTTTTCTGTGCTTTTGTCCTTTCCCTTTGGAGAAAATAAAAGACGGTGGCGACTCTTGCTTCCGCGACATTTCGCTAAACCAGCGTTAAACAGTCAGTTCCAGATCCACCGATCACACCCACTCTCTTCGACGTGGCTGCCATTACTGGTCTTCGACCAACTGGGGATTACTTTGACCCAGAGGAAATGTCTGAAGACCAGATTGGGTTTTCAGCCACCAAACCCACTTACACCAACCACTATCATGACAAATCGACGGCTGTGGTGACGGACGTGGAGCACATTGCGTTTCTAGCCCTTTGGTTGTCACGCTTCGTGTTCTGCACGAAATCTCTACAGGTGACGAAGAAAATGGTCACCCTTGCTACTCAGCTTCATCACGGTCAAAACATCTGTTTGGCCGAATTAATACTGGCGAACCTATATGAGTCGATAAGCAGTGGGGCGACTCTATTAAAGGTAATAGAAAATAGAGCCAGCTTGCTGCTCGCTGGACCCTTTTGGCTACTACAATTATGGCTAAACGCCACTTTTGAGTCTTTTCTACCCTAGAAGGCTCAAATAAACGAACAGGCTCCTGAGATAGCCAGAAGGCGTATCGAAGGTACCAGGCTGGCTTTACTGACTCCCACTGAGGATGGGCTGGAACTCCAAAAGGCCTTTGCAAACTTCGTTCAGATGTTTGCAGGGAGGAAGGAATTTACCTCGACCATGGCTCCTTTCGCCCGTCGAAAGTTTGGTCCAGGGTGGTTCACCAGGCCTCATCCCAAGTCATCAGAGGATCCTCACCTTGAAGAGCACACAACACTGTGGGAAGCATTTCTCACTCCCAGGATAATGCCATTGCACTTCAAGAGTTCAAAGAATCATCTGAGCCTGATTGCTTATCAGCCAAATCTTATCTCTCGACAGTTTGGCATTATCCAATCACTTCCTTCTCCCATTTACCCTAGGGAGAAATCAGTGTTGTACTTTTGTAATGATTACACTGAGGATGCTGCTACCAAGCACATTGGTAGGTACGCTGGTCGGACTGTACTTTCATTATTCGACTACCAACTCAACTTCCTCTGTTCACCATCTTTTGAAGACTGGTGGAAGAGCTATTATGTCGAAGAATTCTTCGATGAAAAGGATTTTGCGGACGAACTCCAGAAGTCCTTCGTTTTGGTTCTCGACAAAATAAAGAAATGTACGTTCACTCTTCAAATTATATTTGTCTTTCCATTTCGACTTATAACTTGTCAATTATAACTTGTGAACGTGTCTTCTTTCAGTTGTTCGAAAACCTGTGGCAAAGAAAGCCACAGACAGCCATCAGGGTGGAGGTCCCTCTACAAAACCTCCAGCATAGATAACCAAATTTTTCTTGTTTCCTCCTGGTTTTAACATCCTGGTTTTCAATGTTGCGCTCTAAATCAACTCCATTTGGGGGTTTCAGGAACCTGCGCCTAAGAAACGACCTGCATTAACGGTCGAATCTGCAAGTGGCGACGAGGATGAATCTCCCCCTGTTCCTCTCAAACGGAGAAAGGTGAAGAAGGCTGCCCCTGCTCCTGAGCCTCGACCTACGATCAAAATCAAGGTCGCAGGGAAAAAATCCAGGCCACCTCCTGTGATCATCGAAGAGCCCACGGAGGAGGAGTTGAACGTCTTACTCAGCAAACCCGTTGAGAGTGATAACTCTAGCCCTGGGGCTGAAGTTCCTCTACAGGTAGTACCACCGACCACTTTTAACTTAGGTGTCGACGATCACGTTCGATTGTGTATCTCTCTAAACCAGAATATTTTTCCTCTTCTATTTTCAGGAGACCGCTGGAACTTCAGCACCAACTGGGCATCCTGGAGAGGGTTTCGGTTCCTTTGTAAACAGCGCGGGGGAACCCATTCACCATACTTCCTCCTTCGTCAGTTCTGCTAACGAAACAAATCAAACTTCAGAGCCACAAGACTCTGCTGACCATAGTAGACAACGAGAGGAGGAACTGGTGGATGACGAAGTTCTTGCTGAAACAGAGGAACACCAGCAAGAGGAAGCTCAAGTGGTCAATGAGACAGAGGAGCAACATGATGAAGAGGGTCATGTTGATGCTGACGCTACTGAATAAACTCAGCCCCAAGCCACCACTGCTGTAGGAACGACCACCTCGACAAAGCCCAGGTCTAAAGAAGACTTGGCCCTTTTGAAGCAAACTGATCCAATTGGCTACCTGAATGCCATCATTGAGAGTAGGGAGAATTCATCTGACCCTAGTCATGATGCTTCTACTACATCAGGGAAGTCCACTTCGACTTCTCCTCTTGATGAGGTTTTGAAGAAGGTCAAGGCTCAGTTCTTCAAAAAGGATCTAATGAAGGCTTTAGAGGGGGATCCTACTGCCCCGTCTTGTCTGGGAGCTGTTCTGGGTGCAGTTGATTTGCTTGTTGTTTCTCCAGAAGTTTCCAGCTTCATCTTGGAGTTATACTCCATCATTGACCAAGTCTCTACGGACTATAGACGTCAAAGGGGGTTCAACAGCCAACTCGAAACACTACATGGCAAGAGTTCTTCTGCTTTGAACGAAGTAGCTGAATCAACTTCTCGAATTGCAGAATTGTCGAAATAGAAGACATCCAAGCAGCAGGAAATCGACGCCATAGATCAAGATAACGCCTCTATAAGGGCGCAGATCGAGGAATTGGAGGCCAAGTTAAATGCTAACACCAAGCGCAAAGAGGAACTCCTTTCGACTGTTTTGGGCGCAGAGAGCCAAGATGAAGTTACCCGAGGCTTAGAGTTTGCTGAAAGGGCCCAAGCCCTTGATGACCAGATTTCCAAACTTTCTAAAGCGACTGCCTTGTGTAACAAATGGCTGGAGTTGCAGCAAGCCAAATATCTTCGACTTAAAGCTTCCATCCCTTTCTAATTTGCTTAGCACCTCATTGACCATGTACTGTAATATTTGTAATACAATGCAACCATTTTGGTTAATCAATATATAATTTTCCATTTTGGCTCTTTATGGTTAACTTGGTCATTAACTGTTATTTATTTTGATTTCTTGGAGCATAGGTTTATATTTTTTCAAATATTTGCCGTTTACTCTCAAGAGTCTTTTATCTTCGCCTAACTCTTCAACCTCATAAGCTCCACCAGAAAAAAATTGGATAATTCTGAACGGTCCTTCCCACTTGGGTGACCATTTTCCCATGCTTCGATCTCTTCGATCCATGGGGAGAATCACCTTCCAAACTAATTCTCCAGGCGAGAATGCCTTAGGTTTTACTTTTTTATTGTAAGAGTCTTCCACTCTTTTCTTCTGAATTCTCAGTAGGTCGAGAGCGCGTAGTCTTTCCTCGTCTAAATCTACTAGTTCGTCTAACATCATATCCCAATAAACCTCAGAGGGAATATCTTGATGTCTCTAAACCCTTGCTGATTGAAGACAAATTTCTGCTGGCAGTACTGCGTCATGACCGAAAGTTAGCCGATATGGTGTTGTACCTGTGGCTTCTTTTGGGGACGTTCGACAGGCCCACAAGATCTGGTCTAACGTCTTATGCCAATTTTTTGGCTTCTTCCCTACATGCTTTTTTATCAGGCCGATCACTATTTTATTCGCTGCTTCGACTTGACCATTTGCCTGTGCATAATAAGGTGTTGATGTTAGGAGTCTAAAGCCTGTTTCTTGAGCGAATTCCTGCATCTTTCGACCAGTAAACACTGATCCTTGATCAGTTGTTACAGTCTCAGGGATTCCAAATTTGTAGATAATGTTCTTTTGAATAAATTCAATGACATTTTCTTGGTCTGCATTGACTAAAGGGATAACTTCGATCCATTTAGTGAAATAATCAATGCCTACCAGTATATACTTCTGGCTCTTTGATGATGCTGGTCGAATCTCTCCAATAAGATCCAACGCCCATCCTCTAAAAGGCCAAGGTTTCACTATTGAGTGAAGTTCGCTTGTTGGTACATGTTGGATGCCCGTATGGGCTTGACATTCCTGGCAACCCTTCGCGAACTCAACACAATCTTTCAAGATAGTGGGCAAGTATAGTCCTTGTCGAAGCAACAACCATTTCATCTTATGGCCTACTTGGTGAGCCCCATATGCTCCAGTGTGCGTAGTCGAAAGGGCTATGTATGCTTCAGTTTCGCTTAAGCACTTTAGCAATACCCATTCAGGCGTCTTTTTAAATAACTCATTACCCATGAGTACGTAACTCAATGGCCTATATTTTATTTTTCGTTCTGTCAAAGCTGCTGGATTTTGTAGATAATCTACAATGGGTTTCCTCCAATCTTGCTCTGACAAATTGTCTATGAACGATATTTCAAAGTTCCTTTGATCAGCATACCCTAGTCTTGTCGATTTCAAATCTGTTGGAGACAGGCTGGTTGCTTTTATTTTTTCTCGAACTTTGATTGCTCTTTGTAATCTCGTTTTTGAAATTTTGTACCCAGATGCAATCTGTGCCAAATCATTGGCTACTTGATTTTCCAATCTAGGTATGTGTCGAATGTTAACCACTTCGAATTTTTTCAATAAACGATTTGCTATCACAAAGTACATAATAAGATTTTCTCTTATGCATTTATACTCTTTTGTAACTTGCTTAATGACTAACTCTGAGTCTCCCATTATTTCGACTCGAGTTGCCCCCAATTCCAACAATATCTCAAGGCCAGTAATTAGAGCTTCGTACTCAGCCTCATTGTTCGAACAAGTACCTGCTATCTTGTACTTGAATGTTGTTGGAATTTTTTCTGGAGAAATAATCAAGACCCCTACTCCTGTTCCATCTTTATGGCTGGAACCATCGAAGTAGAATTTCCAAGGCTCTATCTCCACGTAATTTATATTTTCAACCTGAATTGAGTGGTCGACTATAAAGTCTACTACCACTTGCCCTTTTACTACCCTAAGAGGCATAAAGGTCAATGAATACTCAGTTAATGCTAGCACCCACTTGCCAATTCGGCTGTGCAAGATGGGTTTCGACAACATGTATTTGAAAACATCAAAATGAGATGAAACATACACATCAACTGGTTTTATATATTGTTTGAGCTTTGTACAAGAGAAATAAAGACATAGACATAATTTTTCAACTTTGCTATATCTAGTTTCTGCATCGTTAAAAACTTTGCTAAGATAGTAAATGGGTCTTTCGACTCCATTTTCATCTTCTTGGGCTAACATGCTTCCCAAAGTTCTGTTGGATGCAGCTATGTACAATCTCATACTCCTGTTGCTGCAAGGAGGCACCAAAATAGGTGGCTTGGTGAGATACCCTTTGATCTTGTTGAAGGCTTCTTGTTGCTCTTGCCCCCACTCGAATCTTTCCTTATTCAATCGAAGTAAGGGTGAGAAGGCTTGAGCTTTTCCACTTAGGTTAGATATGAATCTCCTTAAGAAATTTATCTTGCCTAACAGAGATTGCAGTTCCTTCTTGTTCGTTGGCGCTTTCGCTTCCAAGATTGCCTTCGTCTTGTTCTGGTTGATTTCGATTCCTTTCTTGTGGACGACGAAGCCCAAGAAATCTCCAGCTTTTACACAGAACGCACACTTCAAAGGGTTCATTTTCAGACCATGTTCTCTCATTCTTTCAAATGATTGTCGAAGGTGGTCTATATGGTTCTTCCTGGAAACAAATTTTACAACAATATCATCAATATACACTTGCATAAAAGTGTTAATAAAATCATGCAAGATAGAATTCATCGCTCGCTGATATGTTGCCCCAGCGTTTTTTAGGCCAAAAGGCATCACTACCCATTCGTAAGTGCCTAAAGCCCCGGGGCATCAAAAAGCTGTTTTCGACACATCTTCTTCAGCAATGAAAATTTGATTATATCCTGAGTAACCATTGAGCATGCTCAGGTACTCATGGCCAGCGGCAGAATCAACTAGCATTTCCGCCACAGGCATAGGATATTCATCTTTGGGTGTGGCGGCATTTAAATCTCTGAAATCTATGCATACCCTCAACGTACCATTTTTCTTAATTACTGGCACAATGTTTGCAATCCATTCGACATACCTCGTAGCTCGTATGAATTTGCACTTCAGCGGTCTTTCAACTTCTATTTTGATCTTCGACAGTATTTCTGGAGCGAAGCGTCTTGGACTTTGCTTGACTGGCTTCTTCCCAGGTTTGATTGGCAACTGAAGTTCTACCAATCCTCTGTCGAGACCAGGCATCTCGTCGTAATCCCATGCAAAGCAGTCCTTGAACTCCTTTAACAATTGGATCACTTCAAACCTGAGCTCTGGGTCTATTTTGGCGCTGATGTAAGTTGGCTTTTTCTCTAACCCTTCGCCCAAGTTGATTTCTTCTAAAGGATCCTGTGCTAATATTTTGATGTTGTTCGCCAGGGGGCCCTTTTCGAATCCCAAAGGCTCATCGTCAAAGATGGCGTCGAGCCTTTGCTCCTGCATTCCTTCTGTCATGATATCAGGAGGTTCTGGGTCGAAATCCTTTCCAGGACCTGCAGAAGATAGCTCTTGATCGTTGGCCTGAGTGGCCATATATTTTACTTCGGCTTCGAGAGCCGCTATCATCCTTGTTTCGGCTACATAAGCCGAAATTCGCTGCAGTGATTGTGACTCAGTCATTATCACTGAATTCACTTCCCCAACCAGTTGGCTGGATGTCAGTTAGCCCACTGAAATCAATGTGGGACAAGTCTTCTCTGTCCCATTGAAAACCATGCTCAGGGTGCAGGTACAAGGAACAAAAAGCATTTGGCGCTGGCGCCATGTCGAAGTCAGGTGCTGGGCATGGCCCAATGTGAGCCAAATTTTTGTCGAAGTCAGCTCTCCCCAGGTGATTTACTTCGCCCAAGTAATAGCTCTGATCCGCTTCTATATTTTCGACCATTCCATCAGGACGCCATAGTATTAACCTTTGGTGCATTGATGATGGTACTGCTCCAACACCATGTATCCATTCTCGGCCCAACAAAAGATTATAATTTGGTTTGGCCGATATGACCATAAACATAGTTGGTTGAAGGATGGATCCTACTTTGAGGTCTAGTTAGATCACACCCATAGTGGTCCCTATTCCGCCTTCATAATTCGACGGGACCATGTTATGAGGCTTGATGTTTTCATCACTCTTGCCTATTTTTCTCAGCATGAAGTGAGGGATGATGTTGATGGTTGCCCCACAGTCCACCAAGATCTTATTTCGGTGGCTTCTTCGAGTTTTTCCCTTATGAATAAAGGCTTGAGGTGATTTTTCATCGCCTCAGTAGGTGGTTCGAAGAAACCATTTTGCTCTTCGGTACGGCCATTATCCATAACGAAGTAGCATACTGGCCTATGCTTGGCCATTTCTTGTTCGACTTCCCAGTCGTTCGATTCGACCTCCATCTGGCGGTTGAACTCTCTTGGCAAAACTGAGACTATGTTCACCATGATATCTAGGGTGTCATCAGACTCAGAGCCATCTTCGTCATCAACTTTGCCCTGGTTAGGCCATACCATTCTAATGGTCACTGGTTGCCTCTCCAGAGGCTTTCTCTGCTTTCGCTGAGGGACATTTGAACTTGATTCTGGCTTTGGTTCGTTGATAGCTTCCCTCTCATCCTTTCGCCGCCTCTGGTATCTTCTCCATTGGGATCGAGACATGGGATTCTTTCCCTTGTAGTTACTTGATACCTGGGTCACTTTGGAGGCAACAACCTGAGGTTCTTTCTTGTGTGTCAAAGATGAACCTCTTGGCACTTCGAAGGAGTGCCACCTTTCTTCGCTCGGTCTCTTTCGACCCGCTGTTTTATGCCACGTATCAACTGGCACATTGGTTGGAGGCCTGAAAGTCAGTGGCCTCTTTTCTTGATTTGAACCCTTTTGGTAGGTTCTTCTGGGGTCATGTCGAACACCAACACCTTCCCTTCTTCTGTTTTCTGCTCTTACACCTTGGATGTGTTCAACAGCTTTCGTGTCGAAAATCGAGTTGCATCGAGGACACAGCATCACTTCTGACTTCTTCTTCTGGCATCTTTGTAGGAAATCTGCCAGATTTTCGTTTTCCCGAGGGAAAGCCGTTTTGTTTGCTTGCTCTTGCCTAATGGCCTCCTCTGAAGCTTTCGATTCAGAGATTTCGACAATGTTGACATTCATGGTGTCTTTGGTAGCAAGAGTCATCTGCTTCATCTAGGCCTCCAGGTCTTCTGTCTGGCCTTGGACTGCAGCCAAGTAGGAACTGGGTTTAGCTCCAGATTTTGAGGCTCCGCCTGTCTCCAGTTTTGGGCCTTCAGCAGCTTTTTGGACTGCTTCGATTGTTTTTCTAGAAAGATTCCCAGAAAAACTGCCAAAGATTGGCATGTTGATATGATCCTTGGTGACTTCGACCATAGTTATTCCTGGCCTTTTCACCTGACTTCTGGAAGCCTCGATCACATTCACATTGAAAGGTTCAACATAATGGGCTTCAGCCTGCAAAGGGTTAGAGTCCACAGTCATGGGGGTCTTATCGGCGAATTTCAACCTCCCCTCTTCGATAGCATTTTGTACGAGATCCCTGAAAAGAAAACATTGAGATGTTTTATGGCCTAGAAAATTATGATATTTACAAAAGCCTCTTTTATTTCTTTGATCAAGAGGAGGCACTTTTACCCCTGGGGGTATTATCATTTGGCCATCTTTTACAAGTAAGTCAAAAATTTCATCACATTTTGTAATATCAAAATTGTAAGTCTTTTTAGGGAACCTATCGTTGGCCCTTTCAGGACCAGTGGGGTTTTTTCCACTTGAGGGGACTAGTAGTTTGCAAGAGTATGGTGGCCCTTGTTTTAACTCCGCTAAATCGACCTCACTTTCTTCGACGGTTATAGGTTCGTCGAATGTTTCTGGATCTTCATCGTCCATTTTGACATATGCTATCCTTTCTCGTTTATGAGTTTTTGTCGCCCTGGCTTTTTCAGCTTTAAGGCGTTCTACCTGTCGAACCCTATCGGCCAATTGGGTCATGTCTCTGAGGTATTGAGTGTCTAATTTCTTCCTAATGGAATAATCTAGACCTCTTGCGGCTATTTCGACTAACTCATGTTCTGTCACTTGCGTAAAGCATCTTGCTTTGAGCAACCTAAACCTATTTAGATATTCGTCTATAGGTTCAGTGAATCGCCTCTTTACACTGGCCAATTCTTTCAGGCTTATCTTGGTTTGTCCCATGTAGAATTGCTCATGGAACAATCTCTCCAACTGGGTCCAATGGTGGATCGAATTGGGGGGAAGAGTTGTGAACCAAGTGAACGCGTTCTTTGTTAGGGAACTTGGGAAATACTTAATCCTCGGGTTTTCATTGTTTGAAATCTCTCCTGCTTCGATCAAGTATCTCGCCACATGTTCGACAGTGGATTCTGTCGTGTCCCCTGAAAATTTAGTGAACTTAGGGACTTTGCATCTAGGAGGTAAGTCCGTTTGTAACACATATTCTGACAGTGGGGATGTAAAGTTGGGCCTACGGAAGCCCGTATTCATCCCATTTTGCATCATGATTCTTTCGATCATGGTTGTCAAGTTATTTTCCAAACCAATATTCTGGTATTGGATCTACTGAACTACTTCGTCAGCATTTTGGTTTCTATTGACTATCCTTACTTCCGGGGCTATGACTCTAGGTTCTTCGACCCCGGGTTGTTCCATTCGCATCCTAAGGTTTTCTTCGACAGGCTGCTGGACTTGGTTAATAGTGGTTTCTTCCTCTCGAAGTATACCTTGGTTTCCCCTCATCTGTGCCCTTTGGGGCTGTCGAATAGGTTGGGGTACCCCAAAAAAGTCGGCCATACGCGCCATTTTCACTGTCATTTGCTGATTCGACTGGGTGGTATTTTGTATTAGAGGATTTAGCATTGTGCTTAAAGTTTGTGCCAACATTTGAACCATATCGTGGTTGCTTTCGTCCATTTGTTGCCTCAAGACTGCTGTCGAGGCATTCGTAAGGCCATGCATTACTTGGGACGTTCCTCCTAAGAGTTGGGTCCTACCCTTGTTCGCCATACCAACTCCATAACCTTGGAGTGGCGAAGAGGCGCTCACTAAAGGGTCTGAAAAAGTGGACGCAGCATTCGTCAGGCTAGCCAATTCAGAAGTTGGCATGCCATAGAGTGGTTCTCGATTTAGACCGACTGTCGAAAAACCTGGGGGAACATAAGGCCTAGTTCCTTGGTTTCCCCTTGGTGGGGGAGTTCCCAAAGGCATTCTGGGGCCAGTAAATGGAGGTAATGGCCCCGTTTGTGTGACCGTTACTGCTGGTGTTGAACCAGCGGTTACCATTTCACTTACGGTTGGGATGACCGTTGTTCCCACGTTTATTTGTGGGATTTCGCCATTGTTTGGCGGATTCGCCATCGCTTCACTTCTTCTCCTAGTATTGGTATCATTGGTGTATATTCTACCACTTCTCAATAACATGCAATACTCTCGAAAAAGGAGGATATTTTGTATAAAGCGGTTAAACTTGAAAATCAACACAAGGTCCCACCGGGTGTGCCAATTTGTTTACCGTGGAAATTGGTAAACAACCGCTGATCTTCCAAAAGGTTACTTATTTGGTGACTCGCAGGATCGATCAGATTGATCCTAAGACATGGTTGATTTTCTCGAGTTTGACTAATCCTAATGGTGATTAATGCCGGTAAAGTAAAGACACTTTAAGTAAATTGCATGAAGAAAAGCTTGATAGAATAAATAAAAGCGTTAAATAAAAGGCTTCGACGGAGATGAGTAAATGAAAAGCAATAAAGTGCTTGAATATAAAAGACTTTGATTAATTTAAATGGTGTTTCACACATACATTCTCAACGATTCTTTCGCTCACACTGGGTACTTGAATCTAGATGAGTGACTTGTATAAAATGATGAACACCCTCGAAAACTACGTGAACAACTAGTATTTATACTAAAACAAATCCTAAGTAACCGTTGGGCAGTTACGTCGCTTCGAGATGACGCCACATGGCATGCTCACAGCCTTCGACGCTCCTGATCTCGGCACGTTGCACTTGGTAACTGCTGGGAACCGTTTTCCCTCCAAGCATTCAAATCTCAAACCGTTCGACCCTGGGCATCATGTACCTTTGTCGAGAGGTTCCTTCGACGTCGAAGACGACAAGATTCCCACTTAAAGGAAATTATCTAAGTACCTTGTCATTCTCTGATGAGCCTTTGAATGGATCAGCTGGTCGAAGCCTTCTTATGTAGGAAATTCTTCTGACTCATAATTAATGGTCTATATTGATAACAAACAAGGGTGTCGAATTTAGGAGCCAACACCCTCAAAACTCCAACAACGATGCTACCTACTCACTAATAGTGGGATAGCATTGTCTAAAGGAAACAAACATAGAACGATTCCTTTTTCGAGTAGGTAGATTAGTTCTTAAGTACTTGCTCAAATAAAACAAAACTTTTTCACACTTACACTTTACGAACAGGTTTTCAAAAAAACATTTCATTACACTCTTGAAGACAGAAGCAAGAGTTAAATCGAAGTTAAAACAAAAACTTTTCAAAACCCACAGGCACAAAGAAAACAATTTTGAAAATTATGAGCAAGTACCTAAGAGCCCATAGATAACTACGGATAGAAAGGGTGTTAATACCTTCCCTTTCTATAATCTACCCCCCGTACTTAGAAATATCTTGAAAAAGAAATTTTTATGTGCTTTTTTCCTTTCCTTGTTGGATAAAATAAAAGACGGTGGCGACTCTTGCTTACCTCGACATTTTTCAAAAACAAACGCAAAACACAAACCAGCATTCCAAAAACAGTCAGTTCTCCCACCGTATCACAACAGCCCTCGGGGGATATGATTACAGCACCAATACCATTACCGAGTGTGTTCGAGACCCCGTCAAAAACCATGGTCCATCGGGATCCTTCTTTAGTTCCTTCATCTGGTCCAGGTTCTTCATAGTCAGTCACTAGCATAATATTCTCATCTAGGAACTCAAAATTCATGGACTGGTAGTCATCCACGGCCTGATGAACCAAATGATCAGCCAATACACTTCCCTTGATTGCTTTCTGGGTTGTATATTGGATATCGTATTCGGTTAAGATCATCTGCCATCTTGCTATTCTTCCGAAGAGAGCGGGCTTCTCGAAGATGTACTTGATTGGATCCATCTTAGATATCAACAAAGTAGTGTGAGTCAGCATATACTGCCTTAGTCGGCGAGCAGCCCATGCCAAAGCGCAACAATTTTTCTCGAGCAGTGAATATCATGTTTCACAGTCGATAAACTTTTTGCTAAAGTAGTATATTGCATGCTCTTTTCGACCAGACTCGTCATGCTGCCCCAGCACACACATCCATTTAATTGTCTAACACTGTTAAGTACATTATCAATGGTCTTCCTTCAATTGGAGGCATCAGAATTGGTGTTTCTTGAAGGTATTCCTTGATTCTTTCGAAAGCAGTATGGCATTCATCATTCCATTTTACCACTTGATCTTTCTTCAGAAGTTTGAAGATCGGCTCACAAGTAGCAGTCAGATGTGAAATGAACTTGGCGATGTAGTTTAGGTGTCCCGAGAAACCTTTAACTTCCTTCTTAGTACGGGGAGCCGGCATCTCTTGTATGGCCTTCACCTTTGCAGGGTCTACCTGAATACCTTTGTCACTGACGATGAACCCTAGAAGTTTACCAGACCTTACCCCAAAGGTGCACTAATTCGGATTCAACCTCAACTTGTATGTCTTCAACCTGTCAAACAGCTTTTGTAGATGACCAAGGTGTTCTTCCTCAGTTTGAGACATGGCTATCATGTCATCAACATAAACCTTTATCTCATGGTGAATCATATCGTGGAACAAAGCTATCATGGCTTGCTGATAAGTTGCCCCAACATTCTTCAACCCAAAAGGCATCACCTTGTAACAGAAAGTGCCCCACTGTGTGACGAAGGTTTTCTTCTCCATGTCTTTGGGTGCCATCTTGATCTGGTTGTAGCCAGAGAACCCGTCCATGAAGGAAAATATTTTATGTTGTGCCGTGTTGTCAACCAGAACATCGATATGGGGAAGCGGGAAGTCATCCTTGGGGCTTGCCCTGTTCAGATCTTTGTAGTCTACACACATTCGCACCTTACCGTCTTTTTTAGGTACTGGGACCACGTTAGCAACCCACTGCGGATAGTAGGTGACAGCTAAGAACCCAGTGTTGAACTGTTTCATAACCTCTGCTTTGATCTTCTCTGACATTTCAGAGCACATGCGACGGACCTTCTTCTTTACCGGAGGGCAATATTCTTTAGTTGGTAGAAGATGAACCACTATATATGTGTCTAGTCCTGGCATGTCTTCATATGACCAGGCGAAGATCTAAACATAGTCGTGCAACATCTGTATCAACCGTTGTTTGACATTAATCCCCAAATTTCCTCTGATCTTGACTTCTTTTCTGTCTACCTCTGTGCCCAAGTTTATTGTCTCAACTGGCTCTTCATGAGGCTGTATAGCCCTCTCTTCATGTTGTAACAGTCTAGCAAGTTCTCCAGGTACCTCACAATCTTCCTCACCTTCGTCATCGGCTTGGTTGATCAGATTTTCGAAGTCATAACTGGAAATAACAGAACTATTATCAATGGGATCCATAGTGGATATGGACCTGCAGTTTGATATATGAGTGTCTGTAAGAGAATAGTTGTATTGGTAAAGTGAAAAGCAGAAAAGAAAAATAGAGAGCGCAAAATTTGTATGCAAGAACGTTCAATGTTTTATTGATGACATATGATAATGACATATAATAACCTTCACAAATAAACCATTGTGCCTCGGGTAAGACACAAGGCCATAGAGTTTATAATTGTTTATTACAAATTCGAAAAACAAGTAAGACAATTACTACTGAACAAAAGTAATCGGCACAAAATCTTTGGCCGTCTAGTTACTAGGTCCACCGTTGGTAGTAGGGTAGGTCCAGCTGTCAATATCAGAGTCCTCATCATTGTCTTCTATAGCATTGACCCCACGATTGCTGATGCGTAGGGGAGGTCCTCCAGCCCGAGCACGTCGAACAACCCTTTGAGCTCCTGAAGTAAAGCCCAAACCAAATTTTCCAGTTTTGTAAGGAAAATCAGGGAGCTGTCCTCAAATGGTACACTCACCTTCTTCAACTACTGCTCTGGCGTCCTTGAGAGAAGCCATCTTCAAAGGAGGTCTGGTGATCTTCGGCATACTAGTGATAGTCTCGGTTGATGCCATAGTCTGGGGAACCTCTTCAAAATTTTGACAAGGGGTCTCTATGAACTCATTGTCCATCTCCACATACTTAAAAGAGTTCAGATGGCTTACCATGTACTCTTCTTCACCATGCACGGTGACAATCTTTCCCTTCACTGGATACTTCAGCATTCAGTGCAACGTAGAAGTAACGGCTCCAGCTTCATGGATCCAATGACGACCCAACAAACAAGAATAAGACGGCCTGATATCCATCACATAGAAGGTGGATTCAAAGGTCTTGGAACCCACTTTGACAGGGATATCCACCTCCCCGTGCACCATTCTTTTTGAACCATTGAAAGCCCTCACCACAATGTTACTAGGCTTTAAGGTCAAACCTTCACAATCTAGCCTATCAAGAGCCTTCTTGGGCAGAACATTCAGTGACGATCCAGTGTCCACTAGCACATGGGCCATAGTAGTGCCCCTGAATTCGATCGAGACATGCAGAGCATCATTATGCTTTCTCCCCTTGGGTGTCAAATCAACACAGAAAAACCCAACCCATTATCGGCAGTCAAACTGGCCACACAGTCCTTGAATTGGTCAGCAGAGGTTTCTTGCGGCACATGCGCAGTCTTGAGAAATGTAATCAAAGCCTTTGCATGGTCCTCAGAACATAATAGCAGAGCCAGCATTGATATCTTCGAAGGGGTCTGCCCCAGCTGTTCGACCACATTGTAGTCGCTCTTTTTGATTATTTTTAAAATCTCCTCCATTTCTTGTTTGGAGGATTCCAAAACAAATTTTATAGGTGCCTCCGTCCGGGCAGGCTCACCTATAGCTTCTTTGCCCCGAGTCCCAGATGACTCATCGGCAGGGGTAACAACTGGAGTAAGGATGGGAATAGTAGCAGAAGTACTAGCAAGAACAACATATGGAATAACAACAGGCCTAGCAACAGTCTTCGGGGAGATCTCGGGAGAGAAAACCCTTCCACTTCGAGTAATTTTGCTGGTCCCGACAATGTTACTGATATCGGGATCAACCTCTTCAGCTTCTTCATCTTTAATGGTTAACAGATCCTGTTTGACGCCATGGTAGTAAACATCAGCACCACAATTCCAAGGAACAGCTTTATCCGAGGATTATGGTACAGGGCTAGGAAAAGTGATTATTAATGGAGCAATTCTTGGAGCAGATGTAATCCTAACAGGTCTTTTGGAGGAGACCTTGGAAGGATTGGCGGAAATGGTTATGATAACAACATATTCATGTAGAACAGTTGGAAAAAGAGTCTTTTCGAACAAAATCTCTTTGTTATCCATCAGGCGTTGAACACCTGCTTTAAGCAAATAACAACTAGAAGACAGAGATAAACACATGTGGCAACCTTCACCACAGCCCGGAAATAAACTAGCTAGCAACAAATTCTTCTTGACGGTCATGAGAGGAGTGGAAACTTCATAAACAGAAGTAACAAATAGATCAGTATCAACGATATTAACACCACGGTTGTGCTTGGGCATGGGAGAAGTTATTACATTAGGCATCTCAAGAGCATCAAACTCAATCTCCTTTGCTTCGATCAGATCCTGTATCTTATTCTTTAGAGCCCAATAGTCGTTTGTATCGTGGCCTGGACTCTCAGAATGGTAAGCACACCGATCGTTTGGATTGTAACGAGGAGATGTGGTGTTGGGGTTCTTGAGAGCCTCCTTTAAGGTTGCCAAGTTAGATTTTAACATACGGGGTAAAACCTCAGACAATATCATATTGATCCGAGTGAACTTCCTTTGAGGTCTTTCTACCCTTGGCTGATTATTTCGTTATTGAGTAGCCATATGCCTAGGTATCATCACAGCCCCTACCGTTGGACGGTGCTCAGTTCTGCTCTGACTTGTTGGATTGTAAATAGCATTGACCTTCTTCTTACCCATGAATGGTTTTTTCATCATACTTGAAGAGGTGTCTTTCTGGATCTTGCCACTTCGGATCCCAGCTTCTACCCTTTCTCCAGTTAATATCAGCTCAGTAAAACCAGCTGAGGAGCTACCAATCAAGTGATTAAAGAATGGACTAGATAGCGTACCAAGAAACATGTCCACCAACTCCCTATCAGATAAAGGGGGTTGGACTCTCCCTACCAAATCTCTCCACTTCTGAGCCTAGTCCTTAAAACCTTCGCTTGCACCCATGGACATACTCTGGAGTTGAGTACGGGTAGAAGCAAGGTTAGCGTTATATTGATACTGCTTATAAAAAGCAGTAGCCACATCTTCCCAGTTGCGGACATTGATTACCTCTAGCTGATAGAACCACTCAAGCTGAGTCCCGGACAGACTGTCTTGAAAGAAATAGACCCATAAGTTCCTATCAGCAGTGTGAGGCTGAATCTTCCTCACATAAGAATGGAGATGAAGCTTGGTACAAGAAACCCTATCATACTTTGCAAATATCGGAGCCTTGAACTTCTGTGGGATGACAACCCCAGATACCAAACCCAACTCTTCAAAATCCAGCCCTGGTACTCTTTGGATCTCCATTGCGTTCAGACGATCCTCTAACTGTTTATATCTATCCTCAGTGGGAGGATACTGTTCATCATTGTAATTAGATTCATCCTCAGAAACCATTGGACTAGGATATTCCTTCCTTGTTTCACCCTCTTGGTTCTCCCCTTCTTTGGATGAAGAGGTTAGATCAACCGTTTGCTTCAACGGTCCCCTGAATATTCTACCCAGATTCAGGACACCAGCGGTCTTCTTCGCCTTCTTCTTTCTATCTTTCAGAATAAGGGCCTTCAGATCCTCCTTCCCTTTAGCCAAAGCTATGAACATTTGCTAAAATTAAGCATTTTGTGCCTGGAGATCCTTGATACTTTGTTCAGAAGTCATTATTGATGAAATAAACAGTGAAGAAGATGAGAAACCTATTATGAGACCTGTTTATGCGTTGATATGTATGGCATGTGTATGCAATGATTTCAAGGACTTTGGGAAATTTAAATTTGCGAACCAAAGTGAAATGAATATTTTATTAGTAGAATTCAAAATACAATTTCCTTTTAGGTGTTTCAATTGAAAATTCTAAAAACTAAAAAAAATCAAGTTTCCCATGGATGCTTCCTCTTCGTGCCGAGATAGACATTAAGGCTTCTTTCCTCATGAAGCTACTTTGTGAGCTCTAAAACTTTCTTCTCCTTGGCATAGAACCGGTCCCTATAAGTATCTCGCTCCTTCTTCAACTGAATTCAGGACCTCTGTAATTCTTCAAGATCGGTGGGCATATCAGGATGAAGAACCGTGTAGGGAATATCCCCTTCAGTAATGGGCTCCATAATCACTGGTAAGACATCTATGTATGGCATCATAAGTTTCTGAGAACGAGCTCGTACCCATTGGAGATAAGGTTCCATAGGAATGGAAGTCTTCAGCCCCAGAGTCTTGACGTCAGATCTATTTACCATGCCCCAGGCTCGTATGAACCTCTGGCGATACCCTTGAACATCATCCTCATAGTTAAACATAATTCCCTGGATAAGCATATCATGAGTACCATCCCTTCGAGCGTAACCAAATTGTCGCAGAGACAAAGAAGGATTATAAGTTATGCCTCCCCTAATGCCAAGTAATGGGACATTAGGGAATTCCCCGCAGCAATTAATAATAGAAATATCTCCCATAGATCGGGAATACTAGAGAATATCCACGTGAGAAAGTGACATTATCCTTTGCGACCAACCCAAACCTTATTCATTCTTCAGCACTGACTTAGGGAGGTGATAAATAAACCACCTCGACAGTAATGGACCACAACACATAAGAACCCCTCTTCTCTTCATGGTATGAGTGTGGAGAGCATGCAAGATATCTTCGAGCAAAGTAGGCACAGGGTTGCGAGAGAGGAAGATCTTGACTGCATTCACATCTATGAGTAAGTCTGGATTAGGGAACAGTACTAACCTATAAATTAGAAGAGCCAAGACCTCCTCAAAAGCCTGAAATTCTAAATCATCCCAAAATAGCTGGGCCTTCTCTATTAGGAACTTGTCTAGAAAACCCTTGACTCCGCTTCTTGTTTCCCAATTGGATACCATGTCGGCCCGTTTCAGATGCAAAGCTGAGGCAATGACTTCTGGCTTGGGAACCTCTTCTAAACATGCGAAAGGCATCTAGTCAAGAATAGGTATGTCCAATAACTGAGAGAACTCTTCTATGGTAGGCACCAACTGATAGTCTCGAAAGGTGAAGCAGTGGTGCTTGGGATCAAAGAACTGAAAGAGTACACCCATCATCTTTTCATCAAAGCTCAAAGTAACCAGGTTGAGAAGTCGACCATATCTCTTAGTGAACGAAGAAGTTTCAGGAACCCTTAATACTAGCTCCTTGAGTTGGAGAGGTGTTCTCATAAAGCTGATTCAGATAGTATTTCTATGAGCGGAAGTCATGATCTACAAAATAGAACAAAGATAAATTCCCCTGGTCCTTGAAATGGTTAGTGTAATATGAATGGATGATATGTTATGATGCATGATGTTATGTTCAAATAGATCAAATCGCACACAAGCAAAGCACACAATATACCTTAGGTTCAAAGTCTTGCATGAGGTTAAAGGTAAGTACCCTCTTGAAGTTTAGTTACTTTCAAACCTGTCTTAGAAAAGTAACTGGGTTCTAAGGATTCTCAATATCACTGATCATCCTTTATCGGGCATTGTTTTAGCTCAGGCAATCTTTTCTTGCGGCCGAAATATCCCGAAAGTATGATCTCAATGATTGTAGCATCGAGTATCAACCAATCCTCAGCTTTATACTGAGGCCGGCTATCTCACTACTTTCTAATGGACAAGTTTTTTCAACTAAGGTTCTAAGGTCCGTTAGTGCTTCACAACACCATGCGGCGGCCCCGTATTCTCCTCGTTTCAACATGAAGGATACTGGTACTAACCAAAGTGTCACACCAATACAGCCATCACTTAAACCATATCAGTCTACACCGTACAGTCTCCATGATCTATTGCAGTTTACCTAAAAAGTGTCCCCAGATCCGGGTGTAGGATCTTCAACAATACCCAAGAAAAACCCCTTAAAGATAAAGCAGGCAAATCAAACAAGAAAGCACTTTAAAAATGACCTAGATCCTAAGGTAAAACCCACTTTAATAATTATTCCCCGCAGAGTCGCCAGTTTTGTGATACGATGGCAGAACCGACTGTTTTTTGTTACTACTGGTTTTTGCGTTTTTTGTTTGCAAATGTACGGTAAGCAAGAGTCGCCATCATCTTTTATTTTATCCAACAAAGGAAAAGGGAAAAATAACAGAAAAAACCTTTTTCGAGATGTTTTTGAGTACGGGGGGTAGATTATAGAAAGGTAAGGTGTTAGAACCCTTTCTATCCATGGTTTTCCATGGGCGCTTAGGTACTTGCTCATTTTTTAAATTGCTTTTGTGTGTTTGTGTGCTTTTAAAAAGTTCTAAAATTGCCTTAGTGCGGCGTTTCACTTTATGGTAACCCTTGTATCAGTCCTCAAGGGTGTGATAAAGTGTTTTTGAAAATTTTTGTTTGAAAAGTATGTTTGAAAGTGTATGGTGTAAAAGATTATTTTGAGCAAGTACTTAAGAGTTTCTACCTACTCGAAAAAGACTGTTCGTTTTCTTATTTCCTTTAGACAGCGCTATCCTACTATTAAGGACTAGGTAGCTCCATCGTTGGATTTTAAGGGACAATCGAAAGGGATGATTACGATCACTTAAGGCAACAGGGCGAGATCTCTTAGTAACTCTCCTAAAGTTCTAAGATCACTTTTTTACCGAGGCAACATCGATAGGGTCATCGAGGGACTAGTGATCTTTCGAATCAGAGGACAGCCACTAAAAATTCTCATGTTTCGAGAATAGTGACCGTTTTCCGAAGGTAACCGAAGTGGGGAAAAACCCTAGGAGTGAGCATGTGCAAGTGTTTGATTTCAGTTTATTTAATCTTTGCACATTTAGGGTTTTCTACTGTTTTAAATTATTGATTTATCTTTTGCATACAATCCTACACATACATCTAACAGTTTAATCAATAGCAGAAAATAAAGTGCGAGAAATTTAAACCTAGCTATTACAAGGCTTTGGGGAGGGGGATTACATAATCAAAAACTTGAGGAAAACAGTAAATGAAAATAGTAATAAACCTAATTAACTATTACAAACCTCAGAGCAATTACATTAATTTAAAAAATAATGGAAAAATAAAATGCGCGACAAAATTAAATACGGGGAATTAACAATTAAATTCAAAGACATTTAATTAGTGAATAAAGAAAAAATATTTTTTTGGATTTTTGAGAAAGTAATTGATTTTGCAAATTAACCTAATTTCTAATTAATTTTAATTATGAAAAAGGAATTTAAATCATCCTAATTAACCTAATTAATTAATGAAATTAAATATTTTATAAAAGAAAAAAAACCTAATTCTAATGTTTTTTGTGTTTTTATGATTTTAAGATTTAATTAAAAAAATATTTTTAAAACGATTAAAAATAAATAAAACAATAAAAGAGTTAAAGAAATTAAAACAAAAAATTAAAATGGGCCTGATATGAGAAGCAATTTGGGGGTGTGGAATTGAATTTGTGTTAGGCCCAAGATTGTTGGCCCAATGACTGCATGCATTCCAGTGTGATCAGCCTTCAAGGAGTGCACCATGGATCTTCAATTCTGGAGCATTGGATCTGCTTTGAGATGATCCAAAGGGTGGGATTTAAGGATGCATGGTGGGTGCTTGGCTAGGAGATGTGTTGGATTTGTAAGAAATTATCACGAAAAATACAAAAGCACACGCCTGGGATCGAACCCAGAACGTTTGCTTTACGCGTTCATTCCTTGACCATCTACGTTGGAAAGCTTACTTGTTAATATAACAAACAAATAAAACATAAGCCAAACAAAGTAGCATGCCCAGAAAAACGTGCGTGGATTCAAATCTCCCAATGGGAGTCTGCCACCTAATTGTCTTCTCCCTGAAACTGTCACCTTAGGGATTGGGCTTTTACCTACAGACGGATTTGTCACTCTAGGCTATAGTGACAGTTCTTGTGTGTGGCTACAAACCTGTAAAAATAAAAAATACAGCATAAGCAAAATAAATCTCAACCAAGGGCATGGATCGATTGGAAATAATTCCCTAAGCACGAATAGACCCTTAATTTGGCCTAATTTTGCCTCTAACTAGGGTTCCCCAAATTGGAGCTCCGGAACCCTAGCCATGACAGATGCATGTACCTGCACTTAAACTCCAATCAAAGTATTCCAACATGTAGTAAACATGATAACAAGCATAGATATATAATCAAAATATGTTTATGATGTCAGAATCAAAGAAATCAAAATTGAGAGGATGTGCAAACCGCGATGAAGGGTGGGCGCGATTTTGCAGGTTTCAAGCCTTGGGAATGCTTGCAAAAACATCAGTGAATGTCCATGGACGTGATTTGATCCTTGGAATGGCTTGAAACGGCCTGTGGAAAGGAATCTGATCTGCACTTTTGACAAAAAGTTTGAACCTTGTTCTTGCTTTGTGGGAAGCAGGTTGCGCATAAAAATTTGTCCTTAGGGTTGCAAATACTTTGTTATATGTAGTGAATCAGATTAGGGTAATATAATTGGAAATAATCAAAAGATGTTATGGTCATGAATTTGATTCCAATCTTTCCACATTTGAAGATTTCCTCTTATTTTGAGCTTGCACGATTTTGTTCTCTATTTGATAGCTCATGAGATATTCAATCAATGCCAAAACAAATCTTATCCCATTTATTTGATTTATTTTTTATTTAATTTGATTTAATTTGAATTTTAAATAAATAAAATCAAAATAAATTAAATAAATAAGTGAATAAGGCATGGAGGGTCTCATAGGTCGTGGACCATGCTAGGACTGAGATTCAATCTTGAAAAGACGGGCCCATGTGGAAAAAAATGCAATTTTGGGCATTGTTGACTTTGTGCAAATTTCCAAAAATGACCAACTTGACAATGCATATCTCTCTCAATTTTGGCCCTAAGAGGGTGTTCTTGGACTTTTTAGAAAGCTTAGGATGTCCTCTAAACAAACCTTTTGGTTTCATCTCCATTGGATATTCCATGTTAATGTAAGGAGATTTGACCGAAAAGGTATTTTTGTTGACTTTTTGAAATGACCTATAATGTCTGAATTTATATCTTTTCATGACTGCATTTCTTAAACTAAAGGGATGAAGATGAGTTGTAGGGAATTTTATTCTCTTCAAAATGAGCCTTGGATGAGAATTTTTTTATAAAGTATGAGAAAGTTATGCTTGGTCAAAGTTTGGTTGACTTTTCCTATAGGAATCCTAATTTATCAACTTTTGAGTTTTGATGAATTAGGAGCATTCCTTGAGGAATCATGATAAAAACTTGATCAAATGATGTATATCACTTCAAAATTTTGATGTTGACCAAAAATCTTGAAATTTGACTGTATTTGGGTCACAGTTGACTTTTGACCTAGTACAGTTGATTTTTAGGCATTTGAGCAGTTGACTGAGCAAACTTGTTGTGCAAGGCATGAAACTTGGCATGGATGATCTTGAGGACATATTAGGGAAATTGAAACCATTTAGGACCCTTGGAACTCAAACATCTTGATGAGGAGTGAAACCCTAGTTTGAGGTTCATTGCTTTAGGAGAGAATTTGTCTGATCAATTCTTAGTCAACTTGAGAAATTGAGGACCTCTAGGAGTATGTTTTGAGTAAAATGAGAGGGAAAATCTTGGGGTGCAACACAAGGCTTGGGACAGTGACATGCTAATCTTTGTGAATTGTCTTCATGGAATTTCGGATCGTTGATTATTGAATGGTTGTCTTTGAGCAGACGGAGGGTTGGATATTAACGCAACATTAACAGAGGGTCGATGATCCTTCTTGCCGTGGGCCTTTTCCCCATACACAACATTTGCTTCCTTATTTCCAGTGAAAGGATTCTTTACAGTGTTGGAAGTAGAAGCAGGTGTCATTGGTATTTTTCCGCTCTTAATGTTGCTTTCTACCCTTTCACCAGTCAATATTAACTCGGTGAAACCAGACGAGGAACTGCCAATCAATAGGTTGAAAAATGGGCCAGTCAATGTATCCATGAACATGTCAATTAATTCTCTATCAGTCAGTAGGGGTTGGACCCTACCAGCAAGATCCCTCCATTTTTGTGTGTACTCCTTGAACCCCTCATTGGTACCCATTGTCATACCTTGAAGTTGGACTCTGGTAGGTGCCAGATCGGCATTATATTGATACTGATGATAAAAAGTGGTGGCTAGATCTTCCGATGTGTGGATGTGGGAACCCTCCAATGGATAGAACCGAACCATTCTAGTTGAGCCCCCGCTAGACTCTCTTAGAAGAAATAGATCCAGAGCTTTTTTTCGATGGTATACGGTTGCATCTTGCGCACGTAAGACCTTAGGTGAAGTTTCAGGCAGGAGACCCCATCATATTTGGGAAAGACTGGTATTTTGAATTTACGGGGAATGACGACCCCAGGCACTAAACCCAAATTGCCAAAATCTAAACCAGGTGTTGTACCCCAAAATTTGCCCTCCCATATTCATCAAGAATGGTCAAAGTCAAGGTCACAAAATTCCCCAAGGGCTGTGCAGCTCAACTGTCTCCTAGACAGTCAAAACTAGGGTTTGAGTTCTGGTCAAGCAAATGAACTTTTCAAAGACCCAATCAAGTTTCATATGCCTATAGAGATGGTCAAGTATCCTCATATCAAGTTTCAAGGCATTCAGCTCAAGATTGCACAGTCAAAACCTTAGATTGCACTACAGTCAACTGTAGGGGCAAAATGGTCATTTGACAGTCAAAAGTTCAAATTTTTGGTCAATATATCATTTTGAAGCCACAAACATCATTTGATCAATGCTTGATCATGATTCTCAAAATTTGGCTCAGAAATCATCAAAGATGCAAAAGTTACTATATTTGGACAGCTGAAAAAGTCAACTGAAATTGACCAGGGCATAACTTTCACATGGATTGTCAGAAAAATTCCATCCAAAGCTCATTTTGAAGAGAAAGACATTTCCTACAATTCATCTTCATGTTCCAAGTCCAAGAAATGCTCTCACAAAAAGTTATCAATTTCAACATTATAGGTCATTTTCAAAAGTCAACAAAAAGTGACTTTAAGTCAAAGGCCATAACTTGAGATTGGTAAATCAAAATGACATGGGACCAAAGGCATTGGTTAAAGGACTCAAAGACCTTTCCAAAATGTCCAAGAACATGTGAAAAGCTTAAACATTGACCAAGTTATGCCTTGTGGAAGTTGGGAAATTTTTAGGAATTTTGAAAAGTCAACATTGATGCAAAAGGCCTAAAAATGCAAATGGGCCCATTTTTCTTCCAAATTTCTTCATGCCAAGCCTATGCACGACCACTAGGCCCAAAGGGAAGTATTCTCATATTTTTTAATTATTTATTTGAATTAATACTAATTTATATTCATTTAAATGATTTTAATATATGAAAAATATAACCTTAACCTAAAAAAAATCTTTTCATGCATGTTTATTCATAATATTTCGTGCATATCCCAATTAGGCAAATTTGGATGAGATTTGGATCATGATTGAACAAAAACCATGAAAAAAGATTCAAAAAATATCTTGTAAAATCAAATCTTGAAATCATTGAATACAAGAGATTTTGTGGAAATTTGTTAACCTAAAGTGATCACTACATATTCAGGAATGCAAACCTAATGCATTTGGACTGAAAAACTGCGCATACACAAGCTTTGCCATTCTTGAAAATTCACAAAAAACTCAAAACTGAAAAGTGTATTAGAGGTCAATTCAAGCTTCGATTTTGATCCCATTAGCATCCTCATACATTCCTGGACATATTCCAACCATTGGCATCAACTCAAACGCCTTGAACTGGTATCTGGAACTCAAACCGTATCAAGAACATATTGAAATTGCATAGCACGATTTAAGCATCCTCTTGCATTTTTCTTTGTGGATTCTTGTTTATAATCATGTTTCTATGCTAACCAATAGGTTTAATTGTGTTTTTCTGTACCATAGGCGATTATGCCATGTATGTTTTCTAGGGTTTGCAGGCTTGCTCATTTGGGGCTTTTGACATAACGTAAAATTGGAGCTCCAGACCTTCGCCATTGCATTAAGCACGACCAGACGAACAGCTTCCAACCCTCGCGCTCAATTTATGAGCGTCGAGGGTCTAATCGCTATTTTCGTGAAGACCCTCTAAAACCACGTTTCAAAACCGTTCCCATAGCGTTCTGTGTTACAGGGGTGGGGAGGAAGAAGATGGCGTGTCCATCAACCATTGGGCAGTTTGAATTTCGCGCGAATTCTCATAAACCTTAACGCGTTATTTTTATAATGTTTATTATTTATTCCATGTTAACTTAACGCGCTTGGCTCAAATGGTAACGTGCTATGCTTGTAACTTCAAAGACCTGGGTTCAAGTCCCAGGTCTTGCATAATTCCATATTATTTTTCCATTATGAATCCCATGCAGTTTCAGGAGCGCATACGTATGATAGACCATCACCATCCAATCACACACGTGTCCAGGAGAGGCAGACCAAGGGCTTAGATCCCAGGCTTATGGTGAACCAGGTCAATGCACTAGCACCCAATCCAAAAAGTCAATGAAATTCCCAGCTTATTGGGCCAGGCCTTTCCAATTCTTACCTCCTAAATTGGGGACTACACCCCACTCTGGTTTGATTTCTTGTTTTTATTTATTTCATTTATTTTAATTGATTGTTTATTTTAATTGTTTGTTTTAATTAATTATTTTAACAAAAATCTAAAAACATTACAAAAAATCAGAAAATACACAGAAATATAATATTTATTTTAATTTAATTGTTTTCATAAATAAACTAGCATGTAAATAAATTAGTATAATTAGGTTTTAATTCTAATTCCTTTTTTTATGAAAATCCAAAAAACATGTAGAATTAGGTTTAATATCCTTGTTGATTTTCTTTTTTTTATTTTTATTTCTAACAATAATAATTACTTATTTATTTATTTTCATAATTTAAATTGTACATAATAAATCTTAGGTTTAATTTAGATCTTAATTTAAATCTTTCATAACAAATAAAAATACTAGATTTAGGGTTTGCCGTCTAATCTAATTTCAATTAATTCCCTTTGTTCACATTAAATCTAAAAAATACAAAATACCAAAAAAACAATTTAATCATTTAATTTCCTTTTTTTACTATTTAATTTTTAATTCCCGTTAACTTTTAATTATTTGCAAAAGGGTCCAACGCCCTAGTCATTTCAATTATTAATTCGCGCATTTATTTTTATTATTGCTTATTATAATTTTGTAAATATCCCAAGGCGTTGTAATTTACTTTCCACACTTTTATTTCTTCGCACTATTTATTTTTCCGCTAAATCGGGTCCGGTTTAATTTTGGCGATGTGGACCCGCGCCAGTTGTAATAGTTTAGCTTTATTTCCTCGCAATTTATAACTGTTAAATATGCATGCAAGAATGAATGGACTTAAATTAAAATCAAGCGTAGAACACGACAAACATGACAAGACAAATAACTGAAACATGACACACAATTCACACACCACCCCTAGGGTACGCCTCACTGTTGCCTTGCCTCGAAAGGTGATCGTCGAGTAGAAAACGTCTTAGTAAGTCCTCATGATCCGGGAACCTGGCATGAGGGTAGCTTCTAAGGTGTCTTCCCATTGCTCTGGTGATCACCACGTCCCGAATATCGAATTGACCCGAACACCTCCAACGGTGGTGCTA
This sequence comes from Vicia faba, assembly GCA_948472305.1. Taxonomy (NCBI): domain Eukaryota; kingdom Viridiplantae; phylum Streptophyta; class Magnoliopsida; order Fabales; family Fabaceae; genus Vicia; species Vicia faba. The sequence goes on from OX451736.1 coordinate 593,598,267, forward strand.
CCTACCTCTCAATGGTGGGATGGCACTACTTTTAAGGACATTTACACAGACGAATTCCTTAGGGTAGGTAGGTTCTCGTAGATACTTGCTCTAATTTCAAAAACAAATTCAAAAATACTTTTCACACCGACACCTTTTCAAAAAGCTTTCGAAAGCAACTTTTCAAACACTCTTGAGGACTGATACAAGAGTCGAACTGGAATTTTCAAAGAAACTTTTTAAAACCCACATTGAAAAGCAAACAAACCATTTTTGAAAACACAATGAGCAAGTATCTAAGAGCCCATGGATAACCATGGATAGAAAGGGTGCTAACACCTTCCCTTTCTATAATCTACCTCCCGAACCGAGAGAAATCTCTTTAAGGAATTTTTCTGTGCTTTTGTCCTTTCCATTTGGAGAAAATAAAAGACGGTGGCGACTCTTGCTTACCGCGACATTTCGCGAACCAGCGTTAAACAGTCAGTTCCAGATCCACCGATCACAGAACTGGCGACTCTGCTGGGGAATAAACTTTTAAAGTGAGGTGTACCTTAGGGCTAGGTCATAATTGTGTTTTCACTTGTATTGTTTTGCTTGCTTTATTGTTGTGGGTTGCATCGGAGATACATAGATCCTAACCCGGATCTGGGGATACCCTGTTTAGGTAGCATAAGCTGTGAGGGACCTGTCCGGCGTAGACCGACACAGGTGAAGCAGTGGCTACGTTGGTGTGGCACCTTGGTCTGTACCGATATCCCTTGTGTCGCAACGAGGAGAATATGGGTCTTCTAAGGAGTCATTAAGCACCAACAACCTTAGAACCTTAATTGACACAACTTGGCCTTTAGAACAGTAGCAGTATGCTACGCCCATTGAGGCTAAACTCTCGTGATGGTTCTGGCCGCAAGAAAAGATTGCGATGCTGGAGTTATGACCGATTGAGGGTAGTCAATGATATTGGGATCCTCTAAGAACCCGGTTACTTTGATAGGACAGGTATGAACCAACCAACTGAAAGAGGGTAATACCTAGACCTCATGCTGGTCTAAACCCTAAGGGCTCTCTTGTGTGACTTGTGTGCCTTCGTACTTGCCTATCTGCGTGCTTGTTACCTGACACTTGTTTCTTGCAGGTCTTGTTTATAGTCCTTAATTGGGGACTCATAACAGGGTACTAAATTTCTTGCAGGGTTGTTTATAGTCCTTAATTGGGACTCATAACAGGGTATTAAGTTTCTTGCAGGTCTTGTTTATAGTCCTTAATTGGGGACTCATAACAGGGTTACTAAGTCTTGCAGGTTTTGTTTATAGTCCTTAATAGGGACTCATAACAAAGTATACTGAATTTCTTGCAGGGTTTGTTTATAGTCCTTAATTGGGACTCATAGCAGGGTTTACCTACATCATCCCATGCATAGCATGACATCATACCATTGCATACATCCTAACCCATTTCAAGGATCTCAAGGGCTTGTGATGCAGGTCATGATAAACCAATTACCCAGCAAGGGGCAAAGAGGATTTATTTTCCTCTAGCCAAGGGTGTCAGGGGCTATGACCCACTGGATATGGTGAGCCTTTGACCCTTGAAGAAGGACTCTCAACAATATGCAGTGCCTTCAGTCAAGCTACCGGTTCTCAACTCTAACAAGTTTCTCTGTTTACCCCGCGAGGTCCTTGAAAACATTGCATGCATATCATACATCTCATTGCATTGCAGGTATCCCTCTGACAGGTTGCTTACCCTTCTCCGCTGTTTATTTCAGCCGATCGTCATGAATCCTGAACCATCAGCCGAGCAGACTATCAAGGACCTCCAGGCTCAGAACGCCCAGTTCCAAGAGCTGATTATGAATCTGACTCAGGGGCAACAAGACCTGAAGGCTCTGCTTTTGAAGAAGGACAAGAAAAAGAAGAGGACCGTTCTGTTCAGCCCTAGACGCAGATCTGGGAATACACCGCAAGTTGAAACTGAGATGACAACCCCATCTGTGGGAAAGAGCAGTCATCATGAGAGAGAGGTTCCCAGTCCAGTGGTCTCCGACAACGAGACAGATTTTGATGAAGAGCAGTACCCTTCTGCTGATGACAGATATAAGCAGCTGGAGGACAGAATGAAAGCTATGGAGGTTCAACAGGTACCTGGGCTGGATTTCGGAGATCTGGGTTTGTCAACTGGTGTGGTTATTCCCCGGAAGTTCAAAGTACCACCCTTCTCTAAGTATGACGGGGCGTCTTGTCCCAAGCTGCATCTAAGGTCCTATGTTCGGAAGATCCAACCATATACGGTGGACAAAAACTTGTGGATCCACTTCTTCCAGGAAAGTCTTTCAGGGACTCACCTCGAATGGTTCTATCAGCTGGATGGGACCAAAGTTCGTAACTGGGAGGAGTTGGCAGCTGCTTTCTATAAGCAGTACCAGTATAATGCCGACCTTGCTCCTACGCGTACCCAACTCCAGGGTATGTCATTAGGATCAAGTGAAGGTTTTAAAGAATATGCGCAGAAATGGAGGGATCTTGCTGGAAGGGTACAACCACCTCTGACTGACCGGGAACTTGTGGATATGTTCTTGGGGACCTTGTCTGGTCCATTTTACAAACACCTGATTGGGAATTCGTCTGCTGGATTCACAGATCTTATCTTGACTGGAGAGCGAATAGAAGCTGGCATCCGGTCTGGGAAAATTCAAGAAGCTGCACATTCTGATAAGAAGCCTCATCAGGGGAAGAAAGAATCCAATGCTGTGCACGGTAAAAAGAGCCGTCATGAGGCAGGGGCAATCCAAATCTCCAATCCCGGACCTGCTCAACAAGGACAGGGGCAGCAACGCAAAGAGAAGCGGCAGTACACCAAACTCAACATGTCGCTGGATCAAGCACTGCAACAACTGTTGAAGACAGGGCTGATCACCTTAAGGGCTCCTCTTCGGAATCCGAACACTTCTGCTCCCAACTATCATCCCAACGATAGGTGTGCATATCATTCAGATAGCCCGGGGCATACTACAGACAACTGCTGGCCTCTCAAGAATAAGATTCAAGATATGATCGACGCCGGAGAGATTCAGTTTGGAGTGCCAGAGACTCCGAACATAATCACTGCTCCGTTACCTAATCATTGAAGCCTTTGTTTATTTGAATTTTGAGTTGTATTTTTCTTTGCTTATACAAACAATTACTGTCATAGCAAACTCTTTTATTCTATTAATGCATCGCATATGTCTGTTTTGGGAATTAATACAATAATTTTTATTATATCCTTTTCATATTTTTTCTGATGATCAACTCTTGGTTAATAATCCTGAGCCTCTTGAGGGAGGATGACGAAAACGATACCACGATCTTTACAGTATGCTTTTGAACAGACCCCGCTGATGAGGTACAGGCATTGTTTCAAATCCCTAAACACTGGAGTTATAAGGAAGATAATCCCTCGTCAACCCCTCTGAGCCAAAGAAGTAGGAGTTTTTCTTTTCGAAAATCAAAACCCTTAATCATAACCTGGGGCAGGGTAGTTCTCTCAGTTGATCCAAGTGCATCTTTACAAAACGAACAAAGACAGTGATGGTTCAGAACAATCAAAAGGACAGGCAGTCATCATCAAAATTCATAAATGAAAAGCCCAAAAAGTCTAAACCTATGAAAAGAGACTTATGAAACTGGGGCATCCCGCTGACTGTAATTCCAAAAAGGAAACAGTTCAGGCAAAAGAAAATAGGGATAACAAAATCAAAAAGAAAGGAGGTCTTACAAATCCTCGAAAAGGAATGACTGCCTATTCAAAATAAATTGTCAACATCTGAATCATCACCGGAAAATCAAAGCAAAGGCTCAAGCAAGGTCTAACGCACGATCAACTGAGTTTAGGTTTGGAGAACATCACGAAGAGCGGGTGGGTACAAATAAAATTTGAGCCTTTATCCTTTGTTTCTTAAACCGTGAACCAGGCCACGTTATAACCCTTAAAAGTCCTAGCTGAAGCATGGGTTAGTTCGAAAGCATACTGTTACGAAAGGTATCCTGACTCCTGAAGGCCTACGGTAAATACGGAGTTGACATCACGTTTTACAAACATTCACATGTTTTATGAAAAGATGCATTTTCAAAATCTCCAAGACAGACATGAGCTTTGCATTTTTAACATAACTTTGTTTGCATATGACTTTTTGTTTGAACAGCAGGGAAATTCGCACGAGAAATACCTAATGAACAAAAGCACTTCCAATCAAGGGGCATGGCATGACTATTGCCCATCATCTGGGGCAGTTAAGTCAAGATTCGGAGCATCTCTCAAAAGGCCAAATAGCCTGGGGCAAATCTCCGCTTGAGTCACCTGGGGCACTCCAGCAATAAATCTTACCTAATCAAGCACCTTCTGGTAATATGGCAACACAAACAGCCAGGGGCACCCACCTGTATTCTAAGAACGTGGACATAGTCGAAAAATACTACGCAAAATCAAAGACCCGCTAGGTTGACACACCTAGGCAAAAATAAGGGCTTCCCGGCGAACCAAAAGGGTTCGGGCAAAATGAAGGGATGAAATGAAAAATCTGTACACCCGGCAAGTCGAAAACCTGAAAAGGCGGCTTGGGCAAAAATGGGTATCCCGGTGGACTGAAAACCCGAAAGGGCGGTCCAGGCAAAAGTTAGGGATTAAAGCGTACGACTATGTCCCGCCTTCTTGTCATCTGTCTGCCAGAAGAAGGTTTGTCCATCAACAACTATCAGCACCCCACAAGAAACAGGGGCAATAAAGGTTGGTCTGAGCAGTCTGACTGTTCTATCCTCCAAGGCATCAGGGTAGGTTCCGTTGAAGAACATCCCAACATATCAAAGCTTCCCCAGGAGAGTCCAACCCAAGTTCCCCAGGAAAGTTGGAATTCATATCCCCAAGCAATAAGCGTACCCCCAGTAAGTTACGGAAGCTCACCCCTCTCAGGGCGCGAACGCGTCATCCGGCTTGATTTAAAGAGTTATTTCCTTAACAGGATATAACTGGGTTATCCTCAGCCAAAAGCCATGGAAAGAGCGTCGTCGACGGGATCTTCTTATCCCCAGCGAAGTCCATTCATACTCCCAATACAGCAAGGTATCCCCAGCGAGCCATCCTCAACAATTCAGCAAAAGCATCTCCCCACAGAGTATTTCTTCCCAGCATGGTCGCTAGAATATCTTTTTTTTTCCCCGCAGAATCCTCCATTCGCCAAGTTTATTCCCCAACGGAGTTATCTTCTCCTACCGGTATACTTGCAATTATCATCCCTAGCGGAAGCAAAAGCTATTCCTCCACAACAGCCCAGGATGCGACTTCCCGGCACCCGTCAAGGATTTATTTTCCTACGACGAAAACATACATTCATAAAACGTCACATACATCATTATAGCATGCATATGCATCATATTACACGAATCTCATTGATATTGAAAACATACAGTTCATGCATCATGATTTTGCATACAATTATGTTCTACCTTTTCAGGAAAAAGATCAATACAAAAATGACTACTATCAACTAACACAATTCTCTCTAGATATAGTTTCAGATATGATCCAGATATGGTGACGTTCTGATACTGCTTCCAGATATTCCTTCTCGATATAGTTTCAGATGTAAGCCCAGCGATGGTAACGTTCTGATACTGCTTCCAGAATTCCTTCTCGATATAGTTTCGGATATGATCCAGATATGGTGACGTTCTGATACTGCTTCCAGAATTCCTTCTCGATATAGTTTCAGATGTAAGCCCAGCGATGGTGACGTTCTGATACTGCTTCCAGAATTCCTTCTCGATATAGTTTCGGATATGATCCAGATATGGTGACGTTCTGATACTGCTTCCAGAATTCCTTCTCGATATAGTTTCAGATGTAAGCCCAGCGATGGTGACGTTCTGATACTGCTTCCAGAATTCCTTCTCGATATAGTTTCAGATGTAAGCCCAGCGATGGTGACGTTCTGATACTGCTTCCAGAATTCCTTCTCGATATAGTTTCAGATGTAAGCCCAGCGATGGTGACGTTCTGATACTGCTTCCAGAATTCCTTCTCGATATAGTTTCAGATATAAGCCCAGCGATGGTAACGTTCTGATACTGCTTCCAGAAGTCTTTTTGATGTTCCCCTCTCCGGCATGAGAGTGAGGTGATATTCTCTTATGGTCCCCTCTCCAACGGCGTGTGAGGTGGTAATTCCTTCGTCAGATGTTCCCCTCTCCGGCATGAGCGTGAGGTGATATTCTCTTATGGTCCCCTCTCCAACGGCGTATGAGGTGGTAATTCCTTCTTCAGATGTTCCCCTCTCCGGCATGAGCGTGAGGTGATATTCTCTTATGGTCCCCTCTCCAACGGCGTGTGAGGTGGTAATTCCTTCTTCAGATGTTCCCCTCTCCGGCATGAGCGTGAGGTGATATTCTCTTATGGTCCCCTCCCCAGCGGCGTGTGAGGTGGTAATTCCCTTTCAAGATGTTTCCCCTCTCCGGCATGAGCGTGAGATGATATTCCCTTTCAGATTATAATTTCCTATAGTTCCCTCTCCAACGGTGAGTGAGGTGACTCCCTTTGAGATTATAATGTCCTTTGGTTCTCTTCCTGACACTACGAAGATGGTAATTCTCACCAAGATTCTCTCGACGAGCGTTGTTGAGGTTGAAATCATTCAGGATTCTCTTACCATCCACGCTAAGGCAGTAACTATCCCTGGTTCATTCATCAACGTTTGAAGCTCCAGACCCAGCTCCTGTAACCAGTCAGGACATATCTATATCAAGCATCTAAAATCAGCTCCTGCAACGTGTCAGGTACTCATTTTTCTGTTTTGCAGGTATGCAGGTTCTCGCTAAGGAATCTCTTACGCAATCAGCATCCAGATGGCATCTATAAGCCCATCATCCTATCCAGCAACATCCAAATGGCATCTATAAGCCCATTCCCTCATCACCACTGCTACTATGTGAGCGCAAATTTCTGGGCACTTTAGTGTTCAATCATCTTCTACCCTCGGATTACGAAAGGCACGTCAGCCAATCTGCATCCTCAGGTCTAAGAAGATTGAACAGGGGCAACTGTTGTACCCCAAAATTTGCCCTCCCATATTCATCAAGAATGGTCAAAGTCAAGGTCACAAAATTCCCCAAGGGCTGTGCAGCTCAACTGTCTCCTAGACAGTCAAAACTAGGGTTTGAGTTCTGGTCAAGCAAATGAACTTTTCAAAGACCCAATCAAGTTTCATATGCCTATAGAGATGGTCAAGTATCCTCATATCAAGTTTCAAGGCATTCAGCTCAAGATTGCACAGTCAAAACCTTAGATTGCACTACAGTCAACTGTAGGGGCAAAATGGTCATTTGACAGTCAAAAGTTCAAATTTTTGGTCAATATATCATTTTGAAGCCACAAACATCATTTGATCAATGCTTGATCATGATTCTCAAAATTTGGCTCAGAAATCATCAAAGATGCAAAAGTTACTATATTTGGACAGCTGAAAAAGTCAACTGAAATTGACCAGGGCATAACTTTCACATGGATTGTCAGAAAAATTCCATCCAAAGCTCATTTTGAAGAGAAAGACATTTCCTACAATTCATCTTCATGTTCCAAGTCCAAGAAATGCTCTCACAAAAAGTTATCAATTTCAACATTATAGGTCATTTTCAAAAGTCAACAAAAAGTGACTTTAAGTCAAAGGCCATAACTTGAGATTGGTAAATCAAAATGACATGGGACCAAAGGCATTGGTTAAAGGACTCAAAGACCTTTCCAAAATGTCCAAGAACATGTGAAAAGCTTAAAAATTGACCAAGTTATGCCTTGTGGAAGTTGGGAAATTTTTAGGAATTTTGAAAAGTCAACATTGATGCAAAAGGCCTAAAAATGCAAATGGGCCCATTTTTCTTCCAAATTTCTTCATGCCAAGCCTATGCACGACCACTAGGCCCAAAGGGAAGTATTCTCATATTTTTTAATTATTTATTTGAATTAATACTAATTTATATTCATTTAAATGATTTTAATATATGAAAAATATAACCTTAACCTAAAAAAAATCTTTTCATGCATGTTTATTCATAATATTTCGTGCATATCCCAATTAGGCAAATTTGGATGAGATTTGGATCATGATTGAACAAAAACCATGAAAAAAGATTCAAAAAATATCTTGTAAAATCAAATCTTGAAATCATTGAATACAAGAGATTTTGTGGAAATTTGTTAACCTAAAGTGATCACTACATATTCAGGAATGCAAACCTAATGCATTTGGACTGAAAAACTGCGCATACACAAGCTTTGCCATTCTTGAAAATTCACAAAAAACTCAAAACTGAAAAGTGTATTAGAGGTCAATTCAAGCTTCGATTTTGATCCCATTAGCATCCTCATACATTCCTGGACATATTCCAACCATTGGCATCAACTCAAACGCCTTGAACTGGTATCTGGAACTCAAACCGTATCAAGAACATATTGAAATTGCATAGCACGATTTAAGCATCCTCTTGCATTTTTCTTTGTGGATTCTTGTTTATAATCATGTTTCTATGCTAACCAATAGGTTTAATTGTGTTTTTCTGTACCATAGGCGATTATGCCATGTATGTTTTCTAGGGTTTGCAGGCTTGCTCATTTGGGGCTTTTGACATAACGTAAAATTGGAGCTCCAGACCTTCGCCATTGCATTAAGCACGACCAGACGAACAGCTTCCAACCCTCGCGCTCAATTTATGAGCGTCGAGGGTCTAATCGCTATTTTCGTGAAGACCCTCTAAAACCACGTTTCAAAACCGTTCCCATAGCGTTCTGTGTTACAGGGGTGGGGAGGAAGAAGATGGCGTGTCCATCAACCATTGGGCAGTTTGAATTTCGCGCGAATTCTCATAAACCTTAACGCGTTATTTTTATAATGTTTATTATTTATTCCATGTTAACTTAACGCGCTTGGCTCAAATGGTAACGTGCTATGCTTGTAACTTCAAAGACCTGGGTTCAAGTCCCAGGTCTTGCATAATTCCATATTATTTTTCCATTATGAATCCCATGCAGTTTCAGGAGCGCATACGTATGATAGACCATCACCATCCAATCACACACGTGTCCAGGAGAGGCAGACCAAGGGCTTAGATCCCAGGCTTATGGTGAACCAGGTCAATGCACTAGCACCCAATCCAAAAAGTCAATGAAATTCCCAGCTTATTGGGCCAGGCCTTTCCAATTCTTACCTCCTAAATTGGGGACTACACCCCACTCTGGTTTGATTTCTTGTTTTTATTTATTTCATTTATTTTAATTGATTGTTTATTTTAATTGTTTGTTTTAATTAATTATTTTAACAAAAATCTAAAAACATTACAAAAAATCAGAAAATACACAGAAATATAATATTTATTTTAATTTAATTGTTTTCATAAATAAACTAGCATGTAAATAAATTAGTATAATTAGGTTTTAATTCTAATTCCTTTTTTTATGAAAATCCAAAAAACATGTAGAATTAGGTTTAATATCCTTGTTGATTTTCTTTTTTTTATTTTTATTTCTAACAATAATAATTACTTATTTATTTATTTTCATAATTTAAATTGTACATAATAAATCTTAGGTTTAATTTAGATCTTAATTTAAATCTTTCATAACAAATAAAAATACTAGATTTAGGGTTTGCCGTCTAATCTAATTTCAATTAATTCCCTTTGTTCACATTAAATCTAAAAAATACAAAATACCAAAAAAACAATTTAATCATTTAATTTCCTTTTTTTACTATTTAATTTTTAATTCCCGTTAACTTTTAATTATTTGCAAAAGGGTCCAACGCCCTAGTCATTTCAATTATTAATTCGCGCATTTATTTTTATTATTGCTTATTATAATTTTGTAAATATCCCAAGGCGTTGTAATTTACTTTCCACACTTTTATTTCTTCGCACTATTTATTTTTCCGCTAAATCGGGTCCGGTTTAATTTTGGCGATGTGGACCCGCGCCAGTTGTAATAGTTTAGCTTTATTTCCTCGCAATTTATAACTGTTAAATATGCATGCAAGAATGAATGGACTTAAATTAAAATCAAGCGTAGAACACGACAAACATGACAAGACAAATAACTGAAACATGACACACAATTCACACACCACCCCTAGGGTACGCCTCACTGTTGCCTTGCCTCGAAAGGTGATCGTCGAGTAGAAAACGTCTTAGTAAGTCCTCATGATCCGGGAACCTGGCATGAGGGTAGCTTCTAAGGTGTCTTCCCATTGCTCTGGTGATCACCACGTCCCGAATATCGAATTGACCCGAACACCTCCAACGGTGGTGCTACCTACCTCTCAATGGTGGGATGGCACTACTTTTAAGGACATTTACACAGACGAATTCCTTAGGGTAGGTAGGTTCTCGTAGATACTTGCTCTAATTTCAAAAACAAATTCAAAAATACTTTTCACACCGACACCTTTTCAAAAAGCTTTCGAAAGCAACTTTTCAAACACTCTTGAGGACTGATACAAGAGTCGAACTGGAATTTTCAAAGAAACTTTTTAAAACCCACATTGAAAAGCAAACAAACCATTTTTGAAAACACAATGAGCAAGTATCTAAGAGCCCATGGATAACCATGGATAGAAAGGGTGCTAACACCTTCCCTTTCTATAATCTACCTCCCGAACCGAGAGAAATCTCTTTAAGGAATTTTTCTGTGCTTTTGTCCTTTCCATTTGGAGAAAATAAAAGACGGTGGCGACTCTTGCTTACCGCGACATTTCGCGAACCAGCGTTAAACAGTCAGTTCCAGATCCACCGATCACACCAGGTACGGCTTGAATTTCAATAGCTTTTAGCCTATCCTCCAACTGCTTGTATCTATCCTCGGCAGGTGGGTATTTCTCATCAAAGTAATCTTCATATTTAGAAGCTTGATTATTTTCAACCTTAGCATTGGTGCTCCTTACCTCCTCGTCTTGATTTTCGTCCTCTTCAGACGACTCTTCAACTATCTGTACTTGACGAACTGGACCTTTGAATCTTTTACCCATGTTGATGAGGGCCTTATTTTTGGTCTTCTTTTTGGTTGTTAGCATCGTCATCATATCTTGTTGTCCCTTGGCTAGGGTCAATAAGGTTTCTTGGAATTGGGCATTCTGTGCTTGCAAGTCTTTCACTGTTTGTTCGATATCTATCTTACTGAAATAAAGAGCAGAGAGATAAGGAAACCTGTTGCGGAAAACCTGTTTATGCCATGATGCATGAAAATGCGTATGCAAATGATTTCAAGGACTTGGAAGATTTAAGTTTGTTTAGACCAAAGGAACAAACATCATTTATATTAATAAGTCCAGTTTGATTACAATATGCCTCTCGGGCTTACATCGAAACAAAAGAAACAAAATGAGCTAAAATACAGTAATAATGGCTCAAACTTCCTATGAATGCTTCTTCTTTGGAGCGATATAGGCATTCAGGCTCCTCTCCTCATGAAGTTTTCTCATGAGTTCTAATGTCTTCTTCTCGCTTGCATAAAACCGGGCTTCAAAGGTGTCTCACTCCTCCTTTAGCTGAATCCAAGCTCTTTTCAAATCTTCAAGAGAAGTTGGCATATCAGGATAAAGGATAATATATGGAACATCTCCTTCGGTGACAGGCTCCATGATGATAAGTAAGATGGCAGGGTAAGGCATCATGAGGTTTTGAGCGTGTTCTCGCACCCACTTAAGATAAGGCTCCAAAGGGATAAAATTCTTATGCTACAATGTCTTGCTATCCAATTTTTTCACCATTCCCCAAGCTCGAATGAACCTTTGACGGTACCCTTGGATATCATTCTCATAGTCGAATGTAATTCCCTGAACCAGTGCATCATGAAGACCGTCCCTCCTAGCATACCCAAACTACCTTAGAGCCAAACAAGGATTGTAAGTGATACCTCCCCTAATGCCAAGTAGAGGTACATTAGGCAATTCCCCATAACGGTCAATAATAGTAATGCTTTCCATAGATCGCGCAGACCAATAAATATCTGAATGTGTGAGCGACATCAACCTACTAGACCATCTTAAACCTTGCTCGTTGTTCACAGTAGATTTGGGTAGTTGCAAAATAAACCACCTAGCCAAAAGAGGAGTGCAACACATAAGGATTAATCTTCTCTTCGTGGTGCGAGAGTGAAAAGAATGCAAGATATCCCCAAGTAAAGTGGGCACTGGATTGTGAGATAGAAATTTTTTGACTGTGTCCATGTCTATAAGCTGGTCCGGATTGGGAAACAGAACCATCCCATAGACGAGAAGAGCCAACACTTCCTAAAAGGCTTATAAATCTAAAGTATCCCAAAAGAATTGATCCCTTTCAAATAAAAACTTGGCCAAAAACCCTTTGACGCCACTTCTCGTTTCCCAATTGGTCACAACATCAGATCGTTGCAAATGTAAAGCTCGAGCAATAACCTCAGGTATTGGGTCTCTTTCAATACCGTTGAAGGGTAGTTGATCAAGGACATGGATCCCCAAGATTTGAGAAAATTCTTCCATAGTAGGCACAAGCTGGTAATCAGAAAAGGTAAAGCAATGGTGCAAAGGGTCGAAGAATTGGAAGAGGACCTTCATCATGTCTTCATCATAGCTTGAAGTAACCAGATTGAGAAGTCGACCATGTCTCTTGGTGAATGAAGAATTATCAGGAACCCTTGACGCTAATTCTTTGAGTTGAGGAGGTACTCTCACGAGATTGACGTGAATAGTATTTCTTCGAGGGGGAGTCATGTCCTACAAAACAGAATAAAAGTAAATCTCTAGGTCCTTGAAATGGTTAGTGCAAAATTCCATGGTATGATGTCATGGTGTTTATGCATAAATATATACACAAGCAAGGCAAACAAGTCCTTAGGTTTAGGCTTGCATGGACTTCACGGGCCAATACCCTCTTTGAAGTTTAGTTGGCGCAACCTATCCTAGAAAGTAATCGGGTTCTAGGGGATCTCAATATCACTGATCTTTCTTCATTGGGCATTGTTTCAACGCATGCCTCTTTATTGGAGACCGAAATATCCCAAGAGTCAGATCTCAATGAATGTAGTATCGAGTATCAGCCAACTTCAAACTGCACCAAAGTCGGCTATCTCACTACTTCCTAATGGCCAAGTTGTTCAATTAAATGTTCTAAGGTCAGTTAGTGCTTCATGATTCCACACAGCGGCCCCGTATTCTCCTTGACTACTCAAGGGCTACCGGTACTGACAAATGTGTCACACTAACGTGGCCATTGCTTCAACCATGTCAGTATACCCCACACAGTTTCCGCAATCTATTGCTACTTACTTAAAAGGTGCCCCAGATTCGGGTAGAGGATCAAAACAAACCCAAATAAGGAAACATAATATAAAGTAAGCAAATCAAACAATGAAAGCAAGTAAATGTGATCTAGCTCTAAGGTAACCTCACTTTTGAGTAAACTTCCCAAGCAGAGTCGCCATTTCTGTAATACGGTGGGAGAACTGACATGGTTTCTTTTGCGTTTGATTGTAATTATTGTAGATAGCAAGAGTCACCACTGACTTTTATTTTATCCAATAAGGAAAAGGTGAAAAGAACAGGAAAGACCTTTGAGATTTTTTCTTGAGTTCGGGGAGTAGATTATGAAAAGGGAAGTTGTTAGCACCCTTTTCATCCATAGTTATCTATGGGCTCTTAGTTGCTTGCTAGATCACTTTGAAAAAGCTTTGTTTGAAAATGTGTTTGTGGTGGGTTTTGAAAGTATTTTTGAAAAGCGCCTTCGCTCAGGAAAACTTTGTAATGATTCTCGTTTCTATAATAATGTATACAAAGTGTTTGGACTTTTAAAAATATTCAATGCTTTGGACATGTTTTGGGTGTGTTTGAAAAAATGTTTGGTTTTTGAAAATGGATTGTGAGCAAGCAACTAAGAACGTTCTACCTACTCAAAAGTATTTTGTTCATTTGTCCCTTCCTTTAATATTACTATCATACCATAGATTAGTAAGCAGCCTTATCTTTGGGTGTAGAGGGACGAGTGTGGGTCAATTGTATAGTCATAGAAGGAAACCTATGAGACTTTTTAGCAATTTTCGTTTAAGGACTAGATCGTTTACCGAAGGCAATATCATGGGACATCGAGGGACTATGATCTTTTTATCGAGGGTATTTTGCTAAAACACCCATATTCGAGGGACATGACTATTTTCCTAGGCAAAAAGTGAGATTACCCAAGAAGTGCATGTGTGTGAATAGTGTGTTTGATTGCATGCATTTTTGTCTTGAACTTCAAGTTGTCTACTTGTTGATTTTATCTTGCCATACATCCTAATTACTAACATTTGTATAAAGCAATAAAAATGCAGAAAATAAATATCCTACACTATTATAACCATATTGAATAGCGAGAAAAAAGTAAAACAAAATAAAGGAAAGGAAAACAAGTCCTTCGATTCAGCTCTTCTTAGGTTCTTTCGATTGGACATGCACAACACCATGAATATGAATCCTTCGATCACACCCTTTTCTCTGCTTCCTTCGAATGGACCTGCAAAACAGTATGAATATGTGTCCTTCGACCACACCCTTTTCTCTGCTTCCTTCGATTGGACCTGCAAAACAATATTAATGTGACCTTCGACCACACTCCTTTCGTTTGAGGTTAGGTAGCAGCATGGGGTGACGCCTAAAGCTTCGATTCACACATCCTTCTTCCTTTTTTCTTTAATTTGGGATTAAATAGCAGCATGGGTTGAGGTCATGCTAATATTGTTTCGTGACCAGATTAGTTCTTAAAATATATTTGGTAAACAAAGAAAACCAAACAAAAGATTAGCAAAGAAAACAAACAGAGAAGGTGAAAACGAAAACAAACCAAAGGGTAATGATAATGCTTGAAACGAAAAGAAATGGTTATTCACATATTATGCTTGAAACGAAAAGAAATGGTTATTCACATGTTATGCTTGAAACGAAAGGTTTAAGGATAATAGGATTTACCTTGCTTGAAGCTGGAATGTGGGTTTTAGACTTAAGTGATTCCTTGGGTGTTCTTAGATTTGAAGAGGAAGAAACAAGTTTAATGTTTCTTTAGATTCTGGGTTTGAAAAGATATTAAGTGTTTGAGAGTTTTGAGAGTTTTTAAGAGTTTGAGAGTTTTTTTTTTTTGAAGATTCCCTCCACACCACCAAAAAATCTCCTCTTCTTTGCAAAGGATCTCTCTATTTATAGAGAAATCTCTTGGGAAGTTTGGGAGTAAAATAATAATATAAGGCCTACCTGGAAGGAAAATTATCCACTTGTGTCATGATCCCAAGATGAGATAGCAAGATTAATGGTTTAGATAGATTGCTTTCTGCAGAAGGGAAACAGGCTCAAGAAAGACTTTTTTTTCTAAAAGTAGTATTTACTATTAAGGGCAAGTTGTCTTGGATAACAAATGGGTAAAAGCCTAATTTAATTGTATAAACAATTAAATATAAAGTGAGTCATAGGTTGGAGGCCTGAAAAGCAGAAACATGTAGCCTAGCTTATGGGTCTAATTTTTAACTTGATCCTTTGAATTGAATCCTCCATCCTTCCAAAACTTTTGACCAGACTAAAACAACATTCATTCCCATCAGTTATGTGTCCTTCGAATGGACCAACCATGTATTCTTCGAATGGGCCCTCTTCAGCTGAATATGCCACTTTGAGTCCTTCTGCTTTGACCACTTAGGTCCAAACCTTCGACCAAACTCAAAAGTAGGCAAAACTAAATGTTCAACCATGGTAAGTCCTTCGAATGAGCCACCAAATTGTGTGTCATAATGCAGAAGCTATGTATGTTGAAGGGTTTGCAGATGGATTCGAAGGTGACATGAAGTTGATTCGAAGCAAATCTGAAGGTGTATTCGAAGCTAGCATATAGGTGTATTCGAAGCAATTTAAAAGGGAATCATTGTTTTGTGGGTGCTAGCGTGAGAGAAACCCATGCCTTGTGCATGCAAGCTTGTAGGAGGATTCGAAGGTTACATGAAAATGGATTTGAAACAAGCTTGAAGATTGATTTGAAGCCAGCATGTAGGTGTATTCGAAGGTGACATGAAGGTGACAATGCCTTGTGCATGCTAGCATGAGGAAAATCCCTGCCTTATGAATCAAAGCAAGCACGTAAGGAGCCAATGGTGCAATCGAAACCTGCATGCAGGAGGTCCCTGCTTTGTGTCAATGGAAAACCTTCAGAAGGCCATTGCCCTCTAAATCGAAGGAAGATTTCAGAAGGTCATCTCCTTCTGAATCGAAGTAAGCTTTTCAGAAGGTCATTTCCTTCTGAATCGAAAGAAACCAGTAGGAAGTCACTAACTTTATGAATCGAAGGAGATCAACAGGAGGCATTTCTCTTCTGAATCAAAGGAAGCTAGTATGAAGGTCATCTCCTTCTGAATCGAAGGAATCTTTTCAGAAGGTCATTTCCTTATGAATTGAAGGAAGCTTTTTCAGAAGGTCATAATGCCCAGTCGAAGCTAGCATGCAGAAGGAAACTGCTTTGTGAGACAAACATTCAGGAGGCCATTGCTCTCTGAATCGAAGCTTGCATGCAGGGGCCATTTTAGTGAATCAAAGAAAATCTGCAGGAGGCCACTTGCTTCGTGAATCAACGCAAGCATATAGAAAGCCATAAGCTAAAATAAAGCTTGTGGACCAAAGCTTGTTCGAAGAGGCCAAATGCCCAAACGAAAGGTGTAAATCCAGCTAGCTCGAAGAAAGCAACAATGTCCAATCGAAGGATGCAAACCAAGCTTGCATCGATGGGGGCCAAATGCTCCATCAAATCTTGTGAACCAAACCTTGTTCGAAGGAGCCAAATGCTTCGTAGAAGCTTATAGATCTAAGCATACTTGTTCTTTTTCAATTTGATGATTGGGGACCTAATTGTACTTGTGCAAACATGAATTTTTGAAAATCCTTGTGAGAAAATGCCTTGAGAAATGAGAGGGGAAATTTTGGGGTACAATAAGGGGATCTCAATATCATTGATCTTTCTCCATTGGGCATTGTTTCTGCGCCAGCCTCTTTTTTGGCGACCGAAATATCCCAAAAGTCAGATCTCAATGAGCGTAGTATCGAGTATTAACCAACTTCAGACTGCACCAAAGCCAACTACCTCACTACTTCCTAATGGCCAAGTTGCTCAGTTAAAGGTTCTAAGGTTTGTTAGTGCTTCATGACACCACACAGCGGCCCCGTATTCTCCTTAATTCTCCATAAGGGATGCCGGTACCCACAAATGTGCCACACTAACATAGCAATTATCTTAACCATATCAGTCTACACCGTACAATCTCCACAACTTTTTCTATTTACCTAATGGTGTTCCCAGATTCGGGTAGAGGATCAATACAAACCCAAACAAGGACCCATAAATGTAAATCAATCAAATCAAACAAATAAAGCATTTAAAAGGTGGTCTAGATCTAAGGTAACCCCACTTTTAACACTCCCCAGAAGAGTCGTAAGTTCTGTAATACGGTGGGAGAACTGACTTGGGTGTTTTGCATTTTATCGCAATTATTGCGGATAGCAAGAGTTTCCACCTAATTTTCTTTTATCCAATAAAGGAAAGGGTGAAAAGAATAAGAAAGACCTTTTAAGAATTTTCTTGAGTTGGGGGGTGTTTCCAGTGATTTCTGGTAAACAACCGCTAGTCTTCCAAACTATCGAATAAACTTACTGACTGTTATTCAATTTCTCTGGTAACTCATAGGATCGACTAGATTGATCCTAGGATTCCTTGGTCATTAGGGTAACTCTCATGATCGAACAGATATTCATGGTTAGTATTTGGGTGTTGTGTAGGTGTTTGGCTTATTTCGATTTCTCCTTTACAAATCTAAAGATGTAGTCAAAACGTATGTGCGCGAAACTAACTTGCATGAATAAATGTTAATTGTAAAGACATGTAAAATTGCATAAAAAGGCAAGTAAATGGCTTCGAATTATAAAAACAGTTAATGTAAAAGATGCTCTGGAACGTAAAACATTCGAAATATGAAGAAAGCGTTTAATGCAAGAAATCTGTAAATGACTTTAAGTGAAAATAGGCTTTCGAAAGACAAAACTTGAAGATAAAGGCATGAAAAGTATGACAGTTTTCTGAAATGTAAAGTGCTTGAAATGTAAAGAAAGCATTGAAATGTAAGGCTTTAATGAAGAGATTTCGAAGTAAAAAGACTTTGAATGAGAAAACTTGTAAATGGTATTTGGCAGAAAGATAAAGGAAAGTGCTGGAAATGATAAAAGGTTTTCATTAAATCATAAATATGTGGTGCTATCATACGTACATTGCTCTTGCATTCGTTTCCCTTGCCATGTGGTAATTTGAATGTTACTGAGTATTTAGTACAATAGATATGACACACGAAATCCTAATACTAAGACTTCTATTTATACTAATTCGACCATAACGGTCTTGCTATAGGATTATGCCACGTTCAGAACATGCAGAACAATGCCTCTCTCTTGTTTCCACGTGTCTCCAAATGCTCCAGCACATAAATTTCAAACTTCGAATGTCCCGCTTCCATTTGAACTTCAAATGTTTTGGTACTTCTCCGTTTCGAACGCACTTCTCAGACACAGCCTTGTTGTCATTTCAAGACTTCTTTAGATATGTTCCCATAACTGCCACTCGAAGCTTCAAGCTTTGATATGCTTATTTGAAACACTGCTTCTGCTACTTCGAAACATGACACTTTGTTTCATTTCGATCGAAACGTTCAACTTATTTGGCTTCTAATAATATTATCAAAATCTTCAGCCAACAAAATGCCCCTTTAAAATATGTATTTCGATCTCTCTGAGAAATACCTATTTTAAACATCTACACAAGATTTTGATGCGACCTTCGAATCATCGTAACATTTAATGCATTTGACTCCAGTCACGTCAATCATAGCACTTTTTGGATTCCTTAACCGCCTGGAGCCACTTCACAGTATGGTGCAGTTACAAACAATGATTATCTTTAAATCACGCCTATTACCCATGTTAACTTTACGCCACCTCTTCATCACACCAACCCATGATTTCCACGTAACACCACTGTTGTACCCCAAAATTTTCCCTCCCATTTCTCAATGATTTCTCATCACAAAACCTTTGAAGCCCAAGATCCAGTTAGGGTTTCATCTGCTCAAGACTTCTCCTTGCACTGTTGACCCAAATTAGGGTTTGTGTTTGCACCAAGATGTTTTGACCTAAAGTGCCTAAGATGACTTTCATGCTTCATATTGGACTCCCAAGTTTATCCATACCAAGTTTCAAGCTTTGATTCCAAGTTTTGCTCAGTCAATTGGACAGTTGACCTAGAAATCAGCTGTATTGGGGAAAAAGTCAACTGTGGCCAATTGACAGTCAAACCTCATGAAAATTGACCCACATCAACATTATGAACTCATATGGACCATTTGATCAAGTTTGGATCACAATTCCATAAGAAATTTGATCAGATCACCAAAAGGGCAAAATGGTCATTTTTAGGGTTTTGACTGCACAAAGGCAATTTTTGACTGTTTGACCTAGCCAATGGCAAACCAAGCTCATATATGGACTCAAGGACCCCATGGAATTATCTTGACATGCTCAACAAACTCAAAAGATCCCAAGTACACAAGATTGACAGTTGAATTTCTCAGTGGATGCTTAAACTTCCACATTATAAAACATCATCAACTTAGTCTTTTTCTTTTCTTTTCACATTCTGAATCTTTTACCCTCCTTCTCTCGCCAAAAACCCTAAGCTTTCAACATCCTTCAAAAATGTCTTCTTCTACTTCATCCCAACTCAAAAAGGTTTCCAAGAAGAAGGGAAAAAATGTAGGAACTACAATGGAAAGTAAGATTATCACTCACCAAGGTCAATCCGTTCTTGCTCCTCAGATGATCTCAAAGGAAAAAGAAATGTTGTATGCATCACAGGTACTCATTCCTACCACCGTTGCTGGTAAGAGGTTAGCTTTAAATGGCCCTCTTACGGTTTTTGAAATTTTAAAAGATACCAGGACAATTTTCCCAGTTTGCTATAGTTTCAAACCCTTGTTTAACAAAATGGACGCCCCTAAGGCAATAGAATCTTCTGGCTCAAACACCATAGAAAATCCAACTGTTCCTCCTAAGGACCCCTTTGTATTGGACTATGTAAAAAGTAATTTTAAGCCGTTTCGATCTTGCCCCACCTCCGATACTGCTTATTAAAACAGGTTCAAGAAGGTAGAAGCTAAGAAATCCCAGCAATGGGAAGAATTAGGTATCTACAATTTGATTAAGCTATCGAAGCCTGGTTTCACTTACAGCCACCCTCTGCTATTCGCGTCCCTCTATTTCTGGGACAGTACCTATAATACTTTCCATCTCCCAGGTGGAATGATCACCCCTACCTTCTTCGACATAGCGGTCATCATTGGGCTATCGCCAGTAGGAGAAACATATATCCCCGACAACGAAGAACATTCAAGCATAATTGACTTCGAAGTCAAGCTAGCAAGTTTTTCCAAGTTTATCAGTCACTACCATGCTGAGGGAGACAATGTGTCTGACGTAGAACACATTGCTTTCCTAACCCTATGGCTGTCAAGATACGTCTTCTGCAGTAGATCCCTACAAGTAGCCAGTCGGTTCATTCCTCTAGCTAGGGATTTGCATGAAAATCGAAGAGTGTGATTAAGTGAACTGCTCTTAGTTGACCTTTATGAAAGCCTAAGGTCAGCTGTTTCGAGCCTCAAATCCCATACCTCCAAGAATATCCTGTTGGCTGGCCCTTTTTGGTTACTTCAACTATGGCTAAATGCCATGTTTGAACCCTCCTTGTCAACTGCCAACACCATTGATGAACAAGACCCTGAGATAACTGATAGGATAGCCGAAGGCACTAGGCTTCAAAGATTAACTCCAAATGACGACAAAGACGACTTCAAAGTCCTATTCTCGAAGTACATCATGATATTCTCCAAAAGGCACAAGTTCGAATAGAGCATGGCGCCTTTTGCTTCAAGGGCTCATGGACCTTCCTGGTTCACCATGGCTCTCTCAGAGGCTGTCAAGAGCAAGGAGATTCAGGATGTGTGGGGAGCTTTTTTGATGCCTAGACTCATCTCTTCAAGAATAACTCCTGCCAAGAATCAGATTTTTCTTTTCGCTTACCAGCCAAATTTTGTTTCGAGACAGTTTGGCTTATGCCAACTAATTCCTGAACCTTTATTTCAAACTGAGAGTGCCATTACCTCTGGGCGAACTTTCAAGGCACGAGAAGCCAAAATACAGCAAGAACAATATCAAGGCTTTTCCCAGTTTGAGCTGATAACCTTCGAACCTACGCACCTCATAGCTAAAGGGTTTCTGGAATGGTGGACCAAGTTTTATCAAACTTATATGTTCGATACACTTACAATTCAACAGAAACTAATTGATGCCTTCGATGTGCAGGTACCAGCAAAGAAAGGTATGTTTACTCATGCCAAAGAGATTAAAGCTTTTCAAAATTATTTTGAAACTACTTATGACCCCACGCGCTTGGAATCCACTGTGCATCAAGCGGCTGAGACCTTTGAAGGAAAAATTCAAACAAAAAGTTTCTAAGTTAAAACTTCCTTCAGGGTTGTCACCTGAGGATAAGTATAGGTTGGCATTCGAAATTCATCCACCTAAATTTCCTAGACTACCTACCTCAGAACTGGCTCTGGCTTGGTTTCCCCCATATCCTTGGTGGTTCACTTGCAAAGAGATGTTCAAACATCTTCAAAGGAAACCAAAGCCATCTGAGACTGTGACATGGGCTCGACACTGGCTTCACGATTTCCCAGGACACCTTCGATACGACCTTTCTGCCATGTCAATTAAATCTGAACAAGGCACAGGTGCGAATGCTTGGGAAAATCCTAAACGTTTTTCATTTTCCATATCTTTAACCTCTGCTTTAATTGTTTCGATTTTCAGCCATCAGGATAAAGACAGCCGCCTCGAAGCCAAAAGAAGGGAGCGCCTCTCAGGCCTCTATCGAAACTATTGACAAAGTGACTCCGCCCGAAACAACAACCATTGCTGCAACCACAACAACAACAACAATACCAACAACAACCAGTGTTCCAACTCCAACGGTAATCACTTAGCCTTGATGTTTCGAATTCAATCATGTTTTATGGTTTGCATCTAACTCTTTGTTTGAATCTTTTCAGACCAACAAACTTCCTCCTACTACTCCCAAGAAGCGGAAATCAAATACCACTGGGGAAGACCCCAAGGCTGGAGGAAACTTAACAACTGCTTCGAAGAAGAAGCTGAAGAAAGATACTTCGAAAAGTACTGTTCCAACTAGTGTCTCTGGACTAGATTCTAGGGATGCTTCTCCCTCACCCAAATCCAAAATTCCACCTTCGACCTCCAACACAATGTTGGAACGCATAGCTAGTAACCTCTCCTCCGAGAGTCCACAGGTAAATTGAACTTTTAAATCTCTTTGAAAATAATAATTTCTTATTACCTTGGTGCATGTTTTTTAACATTCTTTTGCTCCTTGCAGAACATCTTGAATCCAGCTTCCACTACTTCGAACTCACCATCCAAAGCTGCTGCTCCACTCAACTCCTCTCCTCAATGAGATTCCAGCAACCTTGTACAGAACAAAGATTCCTCCAATATGGCGGTTCTGGCTGGAACTTCTGAGCAGCAGGATAATCAAGGCACCTCTATTCCTCTGAAAGAGACAAACGAAATACCACTTCAAACATCTGCAGAGGATTTGCAAAGAGCTTCTCTTCAAAAGTCCCCTCTTGAAACTCTTCAAGAGGACCCAAAGGACACTCAAACTGAAGGAGAGAAAGCTGATTCTGGCCAAAGAGACGAAGAATCTGCAGACGAAGAGTCTGAGGAGGAGGATGCTAATGATGGTTCGACTGCTGGGACGGAGTCCAACGCAAATAGCAGTGAAAGGGAAGGCATCGAAGTGGTGGACTTGGATGATAATGAAGAAGATCATGAGCACGAAACGAATGAAGGGGATGGTGATGCAACCAACGAACCCATGGAGGTTGAAATGGACGTGACTCCCCTACGTGTGGAACTCCCTCAATCCTCTTTGTCTCGAATGACTGACGAGGAGCTTGCACTCCTGAGACGAAATGACCCTATTGGGTACATGAAGGCAAAGTTGGCTCAAAGGGACGTCCCACTTGCTAGGGCTGGCACAAGTTCAACCAGCTATCCTCTTCCCACAGATGAAAGAATTGTTCTTCTTAATAAGATCAGGAAAACAATTATTAATGTGGATATATTCGAAGTGCTCAAACAAGATAGTATTGCTTGCTATACTATGAAGGAGTTGCTTACAAAGGTCAATCTTGCTAACTGCTCCTTGCCAGTTAGTACTCTCTTGTTCGATCTTCAGGCTTTGCTGGACAACGTAACTGGTTACCTTCTCCAAGATGAATCTGCTGCCAAGAAGGTTCAAGAAAAACGCATTGCAATGGATGCTGCTTATGAACAAGCTTCGAAACTCTCTCAAGAAGCTGAGGATCAAGCTATGCATCTAAAGCAGGCGAAAACTGATTATGAGGCTCGAGCTGAGTCCATACTTCTTTGGGAAAGGCAGATTCTGGAACTTCAACAGAAGGTTAAGGAGGCTAAAGAACAACAAATAGCCTTCGAAACCAATACTGTTGGTAACCAATTCGAAGAGCTTCTCAACCAAGGGCTTGCAGAAATGGAAACTGCAGAACAACTTAAAGGAGAAGTGGCAACCTTGGAAGGAGCCAGGTGTTTCGCTCAGCAGAGACTTGAATCGTTTCGAAGCACTTTCAACCGATTGAAAAATAACTCTTATTTCTAAATTTCGATGTTTATTTGACTACAATTTGGTTTCTTATATGTAATATTCGAACAACGCCATTTTGGCATCTTATCTTGCCATTTTGGCCTTTTTTATAATATCTTGGTTACGTTGTTACTATTCGAATCTCCTGTAGGCGTGGCTTATATTTCTTCAAATATTTCCCATTAACCTTTAGGATATGCTTATCATCCACCAGTTCTTCGATTTCATATGCATTGTTTGAGAATACTTTTAATATTCGAAAAGGTCCTTCCCAATGAGGTGACCATTTACCTAATGCTTTATTTTTCTTGTCCATGGGCAATATGACTTTCCAAACTAAGTCATTAATAATGAATACTTTTTTCTTCACCCTTTTGTTGTATGTTCTGGCCACTCTTTCTTTTTGTCTCATCAAAATTTCCAATGCATGTAATCTAATTTCGTCCAACTCAACTAATTCATTCATCATCATTTCCCAATATAATGCAGCTGGGATTTCGTTTTGTCTCTGAATTCGAACTGATTGTAGATGAATTTCTACTGGCAACACTGCATCATGACCAAATGTGAGTTGGAAAGGCGTAGTGTTAGTAGCTTCCTTAGGAGATGTTCTACAGGCCCATAATATTTGGTCCAAAGTTTTGTGCCAGTTTCTTGGCTTTTTGCCAATATGCTTCTTGATTAATCCTACTATCACTTTATTGGCTGCTTCGACTTGACCGTTTGCTTGAGCATAATATGGCGTTGACGTTAGCAATCTAAACCCCATTTCTTGGGCAAATTCTTGCATCTTTCTACCAGTAAACACAGAGCCTTGGTCTGTGGTTATGCTCTCTGGCAATCCGAACCTATAGATAATGTGCTTCTGTATAAACTCAATAATAGCCTCTTGATCAGCAACTATTAATGGTATAGCTTCGATCCACTTGGTAAAATAATCTATTCCTACCAAGATGTATTTTTGTCCTTTGGACGAAGCAGGATTTATTTCTCCTATCAAATCCAATGCCCATCCTCTAAATGGCCATGGTTTGATGATCGAATGCAACTCACTTGCAGGGGCATGTTGAATCCCTGCATGTTTCTGACATTCCTCACATCCTTTAGCAAAGTCTATGCAATCTTTGAGCATGCTAGGCCAATACAAGCCGTATCAAAATAACAGCCATTTCATTTTATGGCCTGCTTGATGTGCCCCACATGCCCCATTATGGACTTCTGACAATGCTAGATATGCCTCACTTTCTCCTAGGCATTTCAATAATACACCCTCTTGGGTCTTTTTAAACAATTCGTTCCCCATGAGGAGATATGACAATGCTCTGTATTTTGTCTTTCTATCCACGTTCAGAGTTGGGTCTGCTAAATAACTCTTCAGTGGACTTCGCCAATCTGCATCTGACAAAGTATTTATGGCTAATATTTCGAATCCCTGTTTCTCAGCATATCCCAATTTCATACTTTCCAGATCCGATGGTGTGAATCTAGTAGCCATAACTCTACCCCTTAACTCAACTAAATCCTTAAAGTTCCTGGTAGAAACTTTATAACCCGAAGCCAACTGTGCTAAGTCATTTGCTTCTTGGTTCTCTATTCTTGGTATGTGTTGAATATCCATGTATTCAAATTTCCTTAGTAGCCTATTGACTATGACGAAATATATCATCAAGTTTTCCTTTATACACTTATATTCCTTTGTAATTTGTTTGACCACTAATTCTGAGTCTCCTTTAATTTCGACTCTAGTTGCCCCCAATTCCAACAAAGCTTCAAGTCCAGCAATGAGCGCTTCATACTCAGCTTCGTTGTTCGAGCAACGAGGACCATCTAATTTATACTTGAGTTTTGTTGGAATTCCTTCAGGAGAAATTAGAAGGACTCCAACGCCATTTCCATTCCTGTGGGTTGAACCATCAAAGTACAATTTCCATGGTTGCATTTCGATGTAACTCATGACAGTCCGCTCAACCAAAGAATGGTCCACAATGAAGTCAGAAACCACTTGACCTTTCATAGCTTTTAAAGGCATGAAAGTCAAAGAATATTCTGTTAAGGCTAAAGCCCATTTACCAACTCTGCTATGCATTATTGGTTTTGAAACCATATGTTTAATGACATCGAAATGAGATGACACATAAACATCAACAGGCTTTATATAATACTTGAGTTTCATACAAGAGAAATACAAACAGAGACATAGCTTTTCCAGATTGCTATATCTGGTCTCTGCATCATTTAGTACTCTACTTAAATAGTATATGGCTCTTTCGATACCATTGCTATCTTCTTGTGCTAGCATGCTACCTATACTAACTTCAGAGGCAGATATGTACAATCTCATGGGCTTCCCCCATGAAGGTGGAGACAAAATAGGAGGCTGAGAGAGGTATCTTTTTATCCTGTCAAATGCCTCCTGGTGGGCTTCGTTCCATTCGAAGGCTTGGCCTTGCTTTAGACGAAGTAACGGAGAGAAAGCTTGGGTTCTTCCACTCAGGTTCGAAATGAATCTTCTGAGGAAGTTAATTTTCCCTAGCAGAGATTGCAACTCCATTTTTGACGTAGGTGCTTTCGTCTCCATTATGGCTTTGGTTTTGTTCTGGTTGATTTCAATCCCTTTCTTGTGAACCACAAAACCAAGAAAATCTCCAGCCTGCACAAAAAATGCACATTTAAGGGGATTCATCTTTAAGCCATGTTTTCTCATTCGCTCGAATGATTGGCTCAAATGATGCAAATGATGCAAATGTGTTTCTGCAGATATAGATTTGATGACTATATCATCAATATACACCTGCATGAAGGTTTCAATGAAATCATGAAAAATTGAATTTATTGCCCTTTGATAAGTTGCCCCGGCGTTCTTTAAACCAAAAGGCATCACCACCCATTTGTAGGTGCCTAAGGCTCCTGGGCAACGAAATGCTGTCTTTGCAACATCTTCTTCAGCAATGAAAATCTGATTATACCCAGAGTATCCATCTAACATACTCAAGTATTCGAACCCTGCAGCAGAGTCTACTAGCATTTCTGCCACAGGCATGGAATATTCATCTTTAGGGGTTGCAGTGTTTAAATCCCTAAAATCTATGCAAATTCTTAAAGAACCATTTTTCTTAATAACAGGTACTATGTTTACTAACCATTCGACGTACCTTGTTGTTCTGATGAATTTGCAACGCAGCAACCTTTCGATCTCAGCTTTAATCTTTGTGAGAACCGCTGGTGCGAATCTTCTGGGAGTTTGTTTGATGGGCTTCTTGCCATCTTTGATTGGCAGTCTGTGTTCGACCAACTCCCTCTTTAAACCAGGCATTTCGTCATAATCCCATGCGAAGCAATCTTTGTTTTCCTTGAGGACTTCGATTACTTCTTTCTTGAGGCCTGGGCTAAGTTTTGCACTTATGTAGGTTATTCTTTTCGTTTTTTCATCCCCTAAGTTGACTTCTTCGAGTGGATCTTGTACCAACATTTTGGCACCTGAGTTTATGGGGTCCCTTTCGAAGCCTAAGGGTTCTTTATCGTAGATGGCATCCAACTTTTGATCCATCTCAAATTCTCTGAAGGGTGAGCATTTTGAGCCATCCCCACTTACTTCATTCATCTTTACAGTTAATTTATTTATTTCAGCCTCTAAGGCCGCTTTTGATTCGTTCTCAGCCATATAGGCCGAAATCCTTTCGAAAAAGGTGGACTCAGTCATGGATAAGGTTGTCGAAGTCCCAGCCTGCTGGCCGTTTTTGTATAGTGCTTTCGACTCCCTCTTCTTCACTGATTATTGTTCTATCCCAGTAAAGGCCATCATGGCGAAGGGTCATGTAGTAGTGGGCGTTTCTGGTTTCGTTAATCTCATCATTTGGAACACACGGAGCAATCTTTGCCAGATTTTTGTCATAATCCCTCTTGTCAACTAAATTGACTATTGACATAAAGTAACTCTGGTCTGCTTCGATGTTTTCCACGATTCCATCATCTCTCCACAGAACTAGTCGCTGATGCATTGACGAAGGAACTGGCCCCACGCCATGGATCCACTCCCTTCCCAGCAATAAGTTATAGTTGGCCTTGGCTTTGATCACCATAAACATGGTGGGCCTACAGCTTGAGCCTATTATCAATTCCAACTGGACCACTCCCAGTGTTTTGCCCACTTTTCCCTCATAATTGGACAGAACCATATTATGGGGCTTGATGTCTCCTTCGCGGATCTCTAGTCTTTTCAGCATGAAGTGGGGTATCAAATTGACTGTCGCACCCCCGTCTACTAGAACCTTGTTCACACCATGGGCACCAACTTTTGCCCGAATAAATAGTGGCTTAAGATGGTTCTTCATAGCAGGTTCTAGACGTTCGAAGAACGCATTTTGCTCCTCAATAGCCCCACTGTCCATCACATAGTAGCACACAGGCCTATGCTTCATCAAATCTGTGGTATCTTCTTCCTCATATTCATCAATTTTGGTTTCCTGCCCAAATTCACAGGGAAGCACAGATACCACGTTACAGTTTAGGTTGAATGAAGACTCCCCCTCCGATTCGAAGTTGTTTGTTATCATATCTTCGTCCTCTTCTGGGCCTGGAGTGTATTCCTTTGGTTCATCCCGTTGTACTTCAGAGAAAAGCCTCCTATTAACTGGAGGTTTGTCTTCAGTTTGATTTTTTGGTTTGTTGGTGCTAGATTCACCTTGGTTCTTTGTTGAAGTGACCCCTTTGTTTGCCATAGCTTCCCTCTCAGCCTTTCGAATCCTTTGTTGCCTGCGCCACTGGGATCTTGACATGGGGTTCCTTCCTTTGTAGTTTTCTAATCTTACCTCCTCCCTTTTTGCTGTGTTGAATTGCCTTCTGTATGTCACAGCATGGCGTGCATTTCGTTCGGTGCTTCTCCATCTGTCTTTGCCTTTGTCATTTCTGACTTGCAACCATCTGTCGGTTGGCACTTCAGCAGGGAGTTTGAAAGTCACTCTTCGAGCAGCCTTGGGGTGAGGGCTATCAGGCCTTCGTTGTTTGTGTCTGCTGTCGAAACATGGGCCCATCTGGACAGTTTCTTGATGGTTCCAGCAAGGGGCGAAGGGAATCGTTTCGAAGGCTCTGGCCATGCTCTGGTCATACACAGCAGAACACCTTGGGCAAATCAAGCACTTGGTTGCCCCTTTGTAGCAACGAAACACAAATTCCAGCAAACTCTCCCCAGCCTTAGGATAACACCTGAACAGCTGGTTATCCTGGCGCCAATTGTTGCCAGTTCGAGTCCTCTGTACCCTCTCGAAATTTGCAGCGATTCTCTGATTGCAGAGGATGCTGCACCTAGGGCACAATATCATGCCTGAATCTCCTTTGTGGCATGTCATGAGGTAATCCTTGAGACTAGCATCTCCAGTGTGATTATCCTCCATTCTATACTTCTCTTTTTCTAAGTATTTTTCTACCTCCTCCATCTCAGAGCGAGGCCTCTCCATATCCACCATATTTATCTCAACATCTTCCCCCTTAGCTTCATCATCGCCCCATCCTGTGGGCTTTATATCCTCAATTTGAACCTTCGAACTCTCTGGGGCAGAATATTTTACCAAATAGTCAAATTTTCCACTGGGTTCCCCTAGAGTGTCCCATATTTCCTTCTGAGGGGAAGTTGGCTTCGTGATTTGGACTTTCTCCAATTCCAGCCTCAAGCCTTCAGTGACCTGTGTTAGTTCTTGGTTTTGATTTCCCTGGCCCTCAGTAGCCTGGGTTTCTTTTGCAACAGCTACAGGTGCTGCTTCAATCGAAGTCTCTGGCATCTTCTGGATGTCTTCAGTGACCTCCTTATCGACTTCGACCATCACCCAGTTTTCAGTTTCAGTACCTTTCTCTCCTGTTAGGGCGTCGCTTTGGTCAGTTTCCACCATGTTAATCTCTCCAATGCATGCAGGCTCGGAGTAGTTGGTGTCTGCGATGTCCAAGGGATCTTCGTCCACTTTCATATTTACCTTATCAGCAAACTTTAGTCTGCCATCTTTGATTGCATTTTGAATTAGGTCCCTGAAAAGAAAACATTGTGAGGTTTTGTGGCCTAGGAAACTATGATATTTGCAAAACCCTCTCTTCTTTCTCTGATCTAAAGGAGGTATTTTGACATTTGATGGCACAATGAGTTGGCCATCTTTGACAAGTAAGTCAAAAATCTCGCCACATTTAGTGACATCGAAGGTATAAACCTTCTTTGGGAATTTGTCACTTTTCTCATTTTCAACAACCTCTTTCCCTTTTGTGGGAACCAATAATTTGCAGGAGTAAGGTGGAGCCTGTTTTAATTCAGCGAGGTCGATTTCGACCTCTTCGAATTCGAATTCAGGATACTCTTCTGCTTCCTCAGTTCCAACATAGGAGATCCTTTCCTTCTTGCTATTCTTAAAGACTCTGGCTTTTTCGGCCTTTAGCCTTTCGACCTGTCGAACCCTATCGGCTAACTGAGCCATATCCCTCAAATATTGAGTGTCTAGTTTCTTTCGAATAGAGTAATCCAAACCACCAGCGGCCATTTCGACTAACTCATGTTCAGGCACTACTGTGTAACATCTGGATTTCAAAAGCCTAAATCTGTTCAGATAATCATCTATGGGTTCGGTGAACTTTCTCTTGACACTGGCAAATTCCTTCAAGCTTATTTTCGACTGTCCCATGTAAAATTGTTCATGGAATAATCTCTCCAAAAGAGCCCAAGTGTCAATGGACCCAGGAGGCAAAGTGGTAAACCATGTGAAGGCGTTTTTAGTCAAGGAACTTGGGAAATATTTGATCCTGAGATCTTCATTATTGGCTATATCTCCCGCTTCAGTTAGATATCTCGCTATGTGTTCGACTGTTGACTCATTGGTATCCCCAGCGAACTTTGTAAATTTAGGGACTTTATATCCCCTTGGTAAATCAGTATGCATTATGCAATCTAATATAGGAGAAGCATAATTTGGCCTTCTCATTCCTGTGTTAAGGCCATTCTGGGCCATGACTCTCTCTATCATGGTGGTTAGATTGTTTTCTGCCAAGATGTTATCGTTTCGAATTCTATGAACGACAGCATCAGCATCTTGATTTCGACCAACCATGACAATTCCCCTAGGTTGTTCTTCTCAAAACTCTGGGGCTTCTAGCCTTTCGACCCTTGCCCCTGGTTCCATAATTTCTCTTTGTGGTCCTGGGATTATTGGGGCTTCTAACCTTGGTGCCCTGGCCCCTAAGTTAACTTCTTCTCTAGGTGGTCTATAAATTGGGTCGTTAGCAACTTGTTCCATAACAGGCATGTTTGCTCGAAATCCCGCCTGATTCTGCCTACGCCTTTCTGGGGGAGCAAAGAAATCTGCTGTTCGACTCATGTTGTCAGCGTTTTCCCTATTTGTCACAGTCACATTTTGAACTATTGGGGCAAATATTTCCTGCATAGTTTGTGCTAACACCCCTATCATATTATGGTTACTGTCATCCATTAATTGCCTAAAAGCCAACTGGTTTTCTGTGGTTAAAATAGGCATTATGCTATAACCCACTGACCCTTGGTTATTTGTCATAAACTGATTCGCCCCAGACCCAGACCCTATTTGTGGTGATGAATTCAATGTGGAATTGTGTAAACCTTCCATAAAAGATGTTGGCATTCCATAAGTGGAATTTCTGGTTCTATTTCCATCGAAACCGGGTGGTCTAGTTAGTGGAGTGGCGAAATGGGATTGTGTCCCTGATGGTGGAACGAATCCCCCAGGGTAACCAATGGTTCCAGTATTTCCTAAGATCGAACTATTAGTTGATATGCCACTTACTCCATTGGTGGCTATATTACTGGTTGAAGATGCAACGGACTGTGCATTCGAAGGGATCACATTAGATGTTCCCATCGAAGTGGACACATTAGTGCCTGTTGTATGTGGGGCAATTTGTTCCCCTTGTTGATTGTCAGAATTAGACATCTTGGTCAAACGTTTTCTTCTGGATAAGGGTTGGTTGTTGTTGGTTATTTTACCACTTCTTAGGTTAATAAAACAGCAAACTTCTTAGGTTCCAACGTTTTTATAATGTTTATGTCTCAACAATCTTTATTTCTAATTTCCAATTATTGGTCCCACCGGGTGTGCCAATTTGTTTCCAGTGATTTCTGGTAAACAACCGCTAGTCTTCCAAACTATCGAATAAACTTACTGACTGTTATTCAATTTCTCTGGTAACTCACAGGATCGACTAGATTGATCCTAGGATTCCTTGGTCATTAGGGTAACTCTCATGATCGAACAGATATTCATGGTTAGTATTTGGGTGTTGTGTAGGTGTTTGGCTTATTTCGATTTCTCCTTTACAAATCTAAAGATGTAGTCAAAACGTATGTGCGCGAAACTAACTTTCATGAATAAATGTTAATTGTAAAGACATGTAAAATTGCATAAAAAGGCAAGTAAATGGCTTCGAATTATAAAAACAGTTAATGTAAAAGATGCTCTGGAACGTAAAAGATTCGAAATATGAAGAAAGCGTTTAATGCAAGAAATATGTAAATGACTTTAAGTGAAAATAGGCTTTCGAAAGACAAAACTTGAAGATAAAGGCATGAAAAGTATGACAGTTTTCTGAAATGTAAAGTGCTTGAAATGTAAAGAAAGCATTGAAATGTAAGGCTTTAATGAAGAGATTTCGAAGTAAAAAGACTTTGAATGAGAAAACTTGTAAATGGTATTTGGCAGAAAGATAAAGGAAAGTGCTGGAAATGATAAAAGGTTTCCATTAAATCATAAATATGTGGTGTTATCATACGTACATTGCTCTTGCATTCGTTTCCCTTGCCATGTGGTAATTTGAATGTTACTGAGTATTTAGTACAATAGATATGACACACGAAATCCTAATACTAAGACTTCTATTTATACTAATTCGACCATAACGGTCTTGCTATAGGATTATGCCACGTTCAGAACATGCAGAACAATGCCTCTCTCTTGTTTCCACGTGTCTCCAAATGCTCCAGCACATAAATTTCAAACTTCGAATGTCCCGCTTCCATTTGAACTTCAAATGTTTTGGTACTTCTCCGTTTCGAACGCACTTCTCAGACACAGCCTTGTTGTCATTTCGAGACTTCTTTAGATATGTTCCCATAACTGCCACTCGAAGCTTCAAGCTTTGATATGCTTATTCGAAACACTGCTTCTGCTACTTCGAAACATGACGCTTTGTTTCATTTCGATCGAAACGTTCAACTTATTTGGCTTCTAATAATATTATCAAAATCTTCAGCCAACAAAATGCCCCTTTAAAATATGTATTTCAATCTCTCTGAGAAATACCTATTTTAAACATCTACACAAGATTTTGATGCGACCTTCGAATCATCGTAACATTTAATGCATTTGACTCCAGTCACGTCAATCATAGCACTTTTGGATTCCTTAACCGCCTGGAGCCACTTCACAGTATGGTGCAGTTACAAACAATGATTATCTTTAAATCACGCCTATTACCCATGTTAACTTTACGCCACCTCTTCATCATACCAACCCATGATTTCCACGTAACACCACTGTTGTACCCCAAAATTTTCCCTCCCATTTCTCAATGATTTCTCATCACAAAACCTTTGAAGCCCAAGATCCAGTTAGGGTTTCATCTGCTCAAGACTTCTCCTTGCACTGTTGACCCAAATTAGGGTTTGTGTTTGCACCAAGATGTTTTGACCTAAAGTGCCTAAGATGACTTTCATGCTTCATATTGGACTCCCAAGTTTATCCATACCAAGTTTCAAGCTTTGATTCCAAGTTTTGCTCAATCAATTGGACAGTTGACCTAGAAATCAGCTGTATTGGGGAAAAAGTCAACTGTGGCCAATTGACAGTCAAACCTCATGAAAATTGACCCACATCAACATTATGAACTCATATGGACCATTTGATCAAGTTTGGATCACAATTCCATAAGAAATTTGATCAGATCACCAAAAGGGCAAAATGGTCATTTTTAGGGTTTTGACTGCACAAAGGCAATTTTTGACTGTTTGACCTAGCCAATGGCAAACCAAGCTCATATATGGACTCAAGGACCCCATGGAATTATCTTGACATGCTCAACAAACTCAAAAGATCCCAAGTACACAAGATTGACAGTTGAATTTCCCAGTCAATTGATCAATTTTGACTGTATACTGAAAAGTCAAACTTTGACTTTTTGGTCAAAATCAAGAGTCAAGATTCATTTTTCATCAAAACATGCCAAATCATGAAACTTGTTCACCAAGAAATCACAAAATGCAAATTAGGGTTAGAAATTAGAATTTTTCATAACTTAGAATTTTTCTAAGTTATAAAAAACCCTAATTTTTCCCAACTTTGCCCCACTTTTTCACCAAGATCCATTTGGATTCAAACAAAAGTCAAAACATGAAAGTTGTAGCTTGTTGCATAATCTACAACTTTGATTCACAAAGTTTTCCCATTTGAGGCTTGTATCCCAAGTTACAAATTTTTGAATAAGGGCACTAAACCATTCTTAACTAAGTGAAATTTTAACCTATTTTGACAAGGTTTTCTACCCAACTTCAAGGCCATTTTCCATACACTTCCACTTGGAATTTCAATTTGCACTTCAAATATGGATTGTAGTACACATTCCAAACTTTCCAAAATGTCCAAGAACTTCTCAAACAACCTCATGGTTAGGGAGAATCGAATTTTGCAAAATGGGAAAAAGTCACTTTTGTTCTTGGCCATGTACATGTTCATAACACTATGCATTTCAATCTCAGCTTGCATATCTTGATTACAGGTCCTTAAACCATCCAACACTCATAAATTTAATGCATATTCTTTGTGCCAAGGCCATGTTCTTTGTGTTCTAGCATTGCATAAAGGATTAATCCCAAAATAGATAAAGCATTTCTTCCATTTTTGCAAAAGGTAGCTTTATGTCCAATTACAAATCCAAGAAGTACAGTCCATATCTAATTGGCACAAGTTTATGAGTTAATCACACTGATCAAGGAGGGATTATGCAGCATAGTATGAGGGCCTGTACAGGCTAGAGGCACAAAGTAACCATTGCTTGCTTAAAATGTAAGAAACACATCATAACTTAGGATAACTCTCATATCAGCTTGCAAAGACTTAAGTGAACTTGTGAAACACACTCAAGACATCTCAACCAAGCTATTGCACGACCCTAACACCTCTCATACACTCCCAATCTCAGAATCATCTTCAAACTGCAAAAACAGGGCCAGGCCTGCAGTTTGAGTGCCATCTTCCATTTCCCTCAAGCTCTCTTGCCCAAACCAGTTCACATACATTCTCTAGCATCTATGCAAGCTAACCATGACTTGAAACACGACCTGTAATCCCTCTAACCAGTTCCACCATTTTCAGTTTCTTGTTTTGCAGGTGAAGTGCTCTAGCACGATTCAAAAGCTTTCAAGACAAAGTAAACATTGGAATAGCATCCCTGGACCTCAAGGAAGCTTTTCCAATCATCACCTTGCACTGAAAGCTTCCTCATTGCCAGATAGAACTTCAACTGAACAGGTATTTTGGTGAACTTCTATCTCTCTTATTAAGCATCATTAGCTCTAAGTTTGTGAATAAACAATGTTCTACTCATGCCACTGAACATGTACATGTTTTTACTTTTCATTTCTTTTGCTTGAGCTGTGAGAATTTGAGGTTTGAAAATGGCAGAAAATCTAGGTTAGGATTTGGGGGAGAAGAAATTCTCCCTCATCTTAGAGAGTTAGATCAAGTTCTGCATATGGTTGGATTCGTCTCTTGATGCTGAACATTTTTTATGTTATGAGTTTTCATTAATAAGCCAGGAATCAGGAGTTAGAAGATTGAGAACAGGGCGCGCGTTTTTTGAACAACATAGTTCAGAGGTTGAAGAAAGGTTGCATTGGGCTGGGCTTGCTTTGTGTTTTCTTTTTGCACCATACAATTTGTTCTGAACCCCCTGAGCCCATTTGCTTTATTTTTAATGTTTTTTTGACTTTTTCTTTTTTAATTAACTCATTTATTTTTCCTCAGCATATTAAAAATTTAAAAATATTTTTTCTCACCATTTTTGAATTTATTAGGTATTTAGTTGATTTTTCTCTTAGTTTGAACATAAATAAATAAATATATATGTTTTGTTTGAAATATTAAAATATTGGAAATACATTTTTATACACTTTTATTTTGTTCTACTTTCTGAAAATATTTTATAGAAAAAATACTTTTTTTTTATTTTTTATTAAATATTATTAATTAATATATATAATACATATCTTGTAAATAATATAAATATACATATATATATTAATACATTTAGGGTAAAAATATCAAAAATATACATATTTTTATTTTTTAATATTTAATACTAAAAAATACATTTTTATAAATATACTACATTTTATTTTATTTTTGTATGTAAATAGTAAATATTATATGAATTAATTGATTAATATCCCTTTTTGATTAAAAATTAGGGTTTTGCCTTAAATTTGAAAATACTCCAAAAATAATACCTTTTTATTTCTCTTTTCATTTTCACATAAATAATATTCTTTTTCATACATATAAAAATTCTTTTTACATTTTGCATATTTATTTCAATTTCCATTTAATTATACAATTATTTGTCTTGTAAATATTCAAAGAAAATGATGTAATAGTTAGGTTTAAATTCTTGTCTAAATATACCCCATTTGAAACATTGTACCCCCCTCCCCATATTATTGTGTTGTAATAGTGTAGGAATTTAAATTTCGCACTTAATGCTTTCTAAACATACTATGCTAGAATTAGGGTTTGTATGCGAATAAAACGAACAAAATAGCTTGACCTAATACAAGACAAAAAAGCATGGAAAATGGACAACACATTCCACACTTGCACCCCTAGGGTATTCCACTTTGTTGCCTTCAAATAATTGGGCCATGTTGCATGTTAGATTTCTTTGGGTAAAACAAACAATCAAATGATCATAGTCCCTCAAAATGTTGCCTAAATGAATGATCAAGTCCCTTTTTAAAGAAAAATTTGCCCAAAGACATTTAACACTATTACAATTATGGCCTAAACGATGACCCGCGCCCGTCCCTTCAACCTCCTAAGACAAGATTGTCCACCAAATGCAATGGTGGAACAAAATTGTCAAAAGGTTTAAAACATAACAAAAATCTTTGAGAAAACTTTAGGGTAGATAAACTCTTAAGTACTTGTCAATTTGCAAAGAAAACACTTGCCTATTTTCAAAACCCACTTTCAAAACCAACTTTCAAAAAAACCTTGAAACATCTTTTCTAAAGACAAAACACCTTTTGTAAAACATTCGAGTAAAGAATTGTTACAAGGGTAGCCTACACAAGGCATCTTTTCAAAACCACACACCAAGCACTATTTCAAACAATTGAAAACCAAGGCAAGTTGATCTAAGCAAGTACCTAAGAGCCCATGGATAACCATGGATAGAAAGGGTGCTAATACCTTCCCTTTCTATAATCTACTCCCCGAACCCAAGAAAAATCTCAAAGGTTTTTGCTGTGCTTTTTAAACCTTTCCTTAGGATAAAATAAAAAGTTGGTGGCGACTCTTGCTCAACCGAAACATTTGCGAAAACAAATGCAAAACCCTAGTCAGTTCTCCCACCGTATCACAGAATTGGCGACTCTGCTGGGGAAAATTTTAAAGTGGAGTAACCTTAGGGCTTAGATCACCCTCTTGCATGAATAATTATTTGATTTGTTTGCTTTATACTTTGGCTCTATTGTTTGGGTTTGCAATCCTACACCCGGATTTTGGGAAACATTCATAGATAGCAATACGTTGTGGAAACTGTGCAGGGTATACCGACACGGTCGAAGCAATAGCTATATTTGTGCGACATATTTGTGAGTACCGGTAACCCTTGAGTTCAATCAAGGAGAGTATGGGGCCGCTGAGTGATGTCACTAAGCACTAATGACCTAGAACCTTAATTGACCATCTTGGCCTTTTATTAGGGGTAGTGAGATGACCGGCTTTGGTGCAGTCCGGAGTTGGTAGATACTCGATACTACACTCATTGAGGGTTGTTTTCTTGGAATATTTTGGTCGCTAGTTAAGTGGCTAAACCAAAACCATGAACAATGAAAACAATCCAATGATATTGAGCTCCTTAGAACCCGGTTACTATTTATAGGACAGGTTTTTAAGCCAACTACACTCAAGAGGGTACTTACCTATGAAACCCCATGCAAGCCTGAAACTAGGGTTTGGTGTGAATTGCTTGTACATATGTTTTGTGCATACATCATAAACATCATGAAGCATCATATGCATTTACTAACCATTTCAAGGGTTTGGATCTTCATCTTTGTTCCTGTTTTGTAGGTCATGGAAATTCCTCGCAGAAATACCATTCAAGTCAACCTTGTGAGAATCTCTCCTCAACTCAAGGAGCTCACCTCAAGAATTCCGGAAAATTCATCCTTCAGTGAAAGACATGGTAGACTGCTCAGCCTAGTCAACACCAACATTGAAGAAGACATGATGAAAGTGCTATTCCAGTTCTTTGACCCTCTTCACCACTGTTTCACTTTCCCTGATTATCAGTTGGTACCCACTTTGGAGGAGTTTTCTCAACTCCTGAGAATTCCTATCCTTAATCAACTACCCTTCAACGGTACGGAAAAGGAACCAAAGCCGGAAGATGTTGCTCGAGTATTACATCTACAACCATCCGACATCAAGGGGCATTGGGAAACCAGAAGCGGCGTCAAGGGATTCTTAGCAAAATTCTTGTTTGAGAAGGCACAAGAATGTTGGAATTCATTGGACCTACAAGCCTTTGAAGAAATTGTGGCACTCCTTATCTATGGGTTGGTCTTGTTCCCAAATCCTGACCAATTGGTAGATGTCAACGCCGTCAAAATCTTCTTGTCCAGAAATCCAATACCAACATTGCTTGGGGACATCCTTCACTCATTTTACACACGAACAATGAGAAAAAGAGGTGTTCTCATGTGCTGTACTCCTATCCTTGCAAGGTGGTTTATTTCGCACCTTCCACAATCTGTCTTGAAGAATGACCAAGGCTCAAGGTGGTCCCAACGGTTGATGACTCTTACTCATTCTGATGTGCATTGGTGTTCTCGGTCCAGAGAAAATGTCATCATCATCGATCGTTGCGGAGAGTTTCCTAATGTTCCTTTACTTGGAATTAGGGGAGGTATCACCTATAACCCTTGCCTAGCTTTGAGGCAATTTGGATATGCACGGAGGGATGGCCCTCATGATATGTTGATTCCTAGCCTAGTTTTTGACTTCGACAACGATGCGCAAGGACTTCGCCAAAGATTCATCAGAGCTTGGGGAAAACTCAACAAGGTCGATAGCAAGACTCTGGGACACAAGAACTCCATCCCTCTTGAGCCCTATCTCAAGTGGGTACGAGCCCGAGCCCAAAGTCTAATAATGCCTTATCCTCATGTACTCCCAGTGATTAAAGAGCCCGTCAATGAAGGAGAGGTCCCCTACACCATCCTACATCCAGACATGCCTACATCGTGGGAGGAAATGCAGAAAAGTTGGATTCAGCTCAAGGAGGAACGGAATACTTTTGAAGCTAGCTTCTACGCCAGTGAAAAGAAGGTTCTAGAGCTTACCCGCCGACTC
The DNA here is from genome assembly GCA_948472305.1 of Vicia faba. Taxonomy (NCBI): domain Eukaryota; kingdom Viridiplantae; phylum Streptophyta; class Magnoliopsida; order Fabales; family Fabaceae; genus Vicia; species Vicia faba. The sequence goes on from OX451736.1 coordinate 593,637,708, forward strand.
CATGAGCAAGAGGCCCTCAACACCTACATCGCACCAAAGAGGATGCGCAATGTCTTTCTGCCTTAAGAAGTTTATTTTGTAATATTTGGCCCATGGGGCATTTATGTACTAACAAATTTCTTCTTATTAATATGACGTGCGTTCTTCTTTGTCTGAAACAATTTTGAATGTTCTAAATCCTTGAATGCATTGCATACATAAGCATACCATTCATCATGTGCATAAGCAGGTCTCACTCCAGGTTTCCTTATCTGTCTGCTGTTTATTTCAGTAGGATGGATCTCGAGCAAACAGTCAAAGACCTACAAGCTCAGAATGCACAGTTCCAGCAACTCCTGATGACCTTGGTTAAAAGTCAGGAGGATATCAAGACTCAATTGGGGAATAAGGACCCAGTGAAGAAGAAGAAAAAGAGGATTGGGGTGGCTACTTTGGGGAGAAGATTTGACGGAGAAGCTCGAAGAGTGCTTGAATTTCCTCCTACTTCTGATGAAGGGACCAGTAAAAGAGATGGAGCTGCGGTGCCTTCCGAGTCTGATGCGGAAGAAGAAGAGGTTGAAGAGGATGAAGATTATTCTGACCAGCAATATCCTCCAGCTGATGATAAATACAAGGGTTTAGAAGACAGGTTGGCCGCCATGGAACTACAAAGAGTATCGGGTTTGGATTTTGAAGACTTGGGCTTGGTTGCCGGGATTGTGATTCCCCCAAAATTCAAAGTGCCAGTGTTTATGAGGTATGATGGGCTGTCCTGTCCCAAAATGCATCTCAGGTCCTACGTGAGAAAGATTCAACCCTATACAGCAGATAAAAACCTCTGGATTCATTTCTTTCAAGACAGCCTTTCGGGAGCTCAGTTGGAGTGGTTTTATCAGCTAGAAGGAACCAGTGTCAGAAATTGGGAAGATTTGGCCACCGCTTTCTACAAACAATACCAGTATAATTCTGACCTTGCTCATACTCGTACCCAACTTCAGGGTATGTCACTAGGAACAAGCGAGGGATTCAAAGAATATGCACAAAAATGGAGGGATTTGGCTGGCAGGGTGCAGCCTCCTTTAACCGACCGTGAGCTCGTTGATATGTTTCTTGGGACCCTATCTGGGCCATTTTTCAATCATCTAATTGGTAACTCTTCTGCGGGGTTTACCGATTTGATCTTAACAGGCGAAAGAATAGAAGCTGGCATCAAGTCAGGAAAGATTCAGAAGGGTGTTGCTGCAAGCGTTGAAAAGAAGCCTTTTAAGAAGGAAACAGCTGTGGTATATTCTCAGAGAAGAGCAGGGAAGATGGAGCGTCGGCCAACTGTGGGGGCCGTAATGATTCAAAACACTCCAAGTGAGCAGCCTCGCTATAACCAGTCTAGACCAAATCAACAACGGGTGGAACGGCCACAACGGCAGTTCACCCGCATTAATATGACTCCAGCGCAAGTGCTTCCCCATCTGTTGAAGCTGAATCTTGCCACCATCAAGGAGGCACCAAAGAATGTGAATACGTCCTCTCCGCATTATCATGCCAATGCTAAATGCGCCTACCATTCAGACAGTGTTGGACACGACACCAATGATTGTTGGGCACTCAAGCATAAAATCCAAGACCTGATAGAGGCTAAGGAGGTAGAGTTTGACGCTCCAGAGAAGCCTAATGTGATATCTGCACCTATGCCGAAGCACGGCCGAAATGTCAATGCCATTGAAGAAGATTTGTATGTTGCTGATGTCAGTGATCTGACCACTCCGCTGCTAACCATTAAGTTGAATCTGTTAAGAGTCGGGATCTTCCCGGGATGTAAAGAAGACTGCTATTGTTGTTACTCTCTGCCATTTGATTGTCCGCTACTGAAGAAAGGCATCCAAGGCCTTATGGATAGTCGACAAATTTTGTTTGAAAAAGTTTCTGCTGTTCTAGTTCATACTGAAGATGTCTCAATCATAACCATTCACGCCAATCTTTCCAAGGCCGTCAAAAGGCCTGTTAAGATTACACCAGCTGCAAAATCTGTTCCTTTGAAGATAACAATGCCAGGGCCTGTTCCCTATGTTTCTGAGAAGTCGATACCTTGGAACTATGGCGGTGACATCTACTACCATGGTATCAAGCAAACCGAGGTAATTGAAGAAAGTTTGGATGATGAAGAAGCCAACATTAGTAACATTGCGGGCACCAGCAAAATCACCAGGAGCGGGAGAATATTTTCTCCAGAGATTGCCCCTCCAAGAGCAGTCTTTGGACCCTCATCAGCTGACGAAGTCATCCCTGCACCAATAAAACTCTCTGCTAGAACTCCTCTGATTGAAGACATTGTTGTTCCTAGTACTGTCTCTCCTACCGCTGCTGACAAAGGTAAGGGAATCCAAGATGAGCCCGTCAGGACGAGGGCTCAACCCTTGGTTATCCCGGAAACCTCCAAGAAGGAAATGGACGAGATTTTAAGGATAATCAAGAGAAGTGATTACGATGTGGTGGAACAGTTGGGGCAAACCCCCTCCAAGATCTCCATGCTGGCACTACTACTTTGCTCAGAAGCGCACGCTAAAGCCCTGATAAAATTCCTGAAGGCAGCCCATGTGCCCCAGGAAACCTCTGTGGATCAATTTCATAATTGCGTGGCTAGCCTGACTGCAGACAATGGATTAGGTTTTTCTGATGTCGACCTAACCCCTAAAGGCAGAAACCACAATGATGCTTTGCATATTTCAGTCGAGTGTCGAGGAACTACTCTCGCACATGTCTTGGTTGATACTGGTTCATCGCTGAATGTTTTGCCTAAGAAGGCCTTGGACCGACTGGATTGCGAAGGATTGGAATTGAAGCCGAGTGATATTGTTGTCAGAGCTTTCGATGGTTCGAAGAGAATGGTCCATGGAGAGGTTGAAATCCCCATCAAGATAGGCACCGAGGTGTTTAAATCCACTTTCTATGTGATGGACATCCGTCCGTCATACTCTTGCTTGCTGGGTAGGCCTTGGATACACCATGCTGGGGCAGTCACCTCCTCCTTGCATCAGATGCTGAAGTATCCTGTCAAGGGAAAGATCATTACTGTCCATGGCGAAGAAGAGTACATGATTAGCCACTTGAATTCTTTCCGGTATGTGGAGGTTGAAGGGGAGTTCATTGAAACACCGTTTCAACATTTCGAAGAAGTCCTTCCTGAAATAGCAGTAGCGAAGTTGACGGCTGAGACACCGAGGCAGATGGCCAGGATGGCATCTCTGGAGGACGCAAGAGCCGCAATAAAGGAAGGGAAGAATTCAGCATGGGGGCAGTTACCTGACATTCCGCATAAAACTGACAAGTTTGGATTAGGGTTCACAACCGCTGGCCAGAAAGCTATGCGCCGTGCGAAGATTGAAAGGGCGCCAGTCAAAATTTCTCCCTACGGAATCAACGCCCTGGAAGATGAGGACAAAGAAAGCAACATTGAAGAGTGGATTTATCCAACTGTCAAAGGAGGATTGAGCAATTGGGAGGCTAAGAACTTTGTCCCCATCACTTTTATTCATCAGTAATTTATCTGTTAAACATTTCTTATTTGGTCTGTAATATTTACTTTCAAACAATCCGTACATTATCTTTTCACCTCTTGCCTTGCCTGGGGCATGTAGGTCCATTTGTAAGGGTTTTGGTTATTTTTCATATCCATATGCCATGTTTAATGATTCATTGGACGTTTTTCATTTGATAAACTGCTTATGTTCATTTTCTTTCCTTTTGCATTTTGTTTAAGGATGGCTATCCCTTACACACACCCACACTCACCAATGTAGGTACCCATCCACTCCGGATTCCATGGGTGACTATTCTGCTATATCTTTCACTAACTCTGAAGATCTGGTCAATCTAGCCGAGTACGAAGATGACGAAGGTTGTGAAGTACCCGGGGAACTAGCCAGACTTCTGCAACAAGAGGAAAGGGCCATCCTACCGCATGAGGAGCCATTAGAAACTGTCAACTTAGGGACCGAGGAAGACCGGAAGGAGGTGCAAGTGGGTGCCAATTTGAAATCGAATGTCAAGGAAAGCCTGATACAATTGTTGAATGAGTATGTTGAAATCTTCGCTTGGTCCTATGAAGACATGCCGGGTTTAGACACGGACATCGTGGTTCACCGTCTCCCCACAAGAGAAGACTGTCCACCGATCAAGCAAAAAGTTCGCCGAATGAGGCCTGACATGTCTGAAAAGATCAAAGCAGAAGTAATGAAGCAATTCGACGCTGGCTTCCTGGCTGTTACGTCCTATCCTCAATGGGTCGCTAACATCGTGCCAGTACCTAAGAAAGATGGCAAAGTCAGGATGTGTGTGGACTACCGGGATTTGAATAGGGCCAGCCCTAAAGATGATTTCCCGCTACCTCATATTGACATCTTGATCGACAATACAACTCAGCATAAAGTGTTTTCCTTCATGGACGGATTCTCGGGCTACAATCAAATCAAAATAGCTCCCGAGGATATGGAGAAAATGACTTTTGTCACACAATGGGGCACTTTCTGTTACAAGGTGATGCCGTTCGGGCTGAGGAACGCAGGGGCAACTTATCAACGCGCCATGGTAGCTTTATTTCATGATATGATACATCATGAGATTGAAGTTTACGTAGACGATATGATAGCTCGGTCACAAACAGAGGAAGAGCACCTTGAACATCTGGAGAAGCTGTTTGCCAGGTTAAAGGAATACAAGCTCAGGCTGAATCCAAGTAAATGCACTTTTGGAGTTAGGTCTGGTAAACTCCTGGGATTCATTGTAAGCAACAAAGGCATTGAAGTCGATCCGGAAAAAGTAAAATCAATACAAGAGATGCCTGCTCCCCGTACTGAAAAGGAGGTTAGAGGATTCTTGGGGCGCTTAAACTATATTGCCAGATTCATCTCACATCTGACTTCTACCTGTGAGCCAATTTTCAAACTCTTGAAAAAAGATCAGGTAGTGGAATGGAACGACGATTGCCAAGCTGATTTTGATAGAATCAAGGAGTATTTGCTAGAACCTCCTATTCTGATGCCACCGTCGAAGGAAGACCATTGATCATGTATTTGACTGTCTTGGATAACTCAATGGGGTGTGTTTTGGGCCAGCATGACGAGTCTGGTCGAAAAGAGCATGTTATTTATTACCTTAGCAAAAAGTTTACCGACTGTGAGACTCGCTACTCACTGCTCGAGAAAACTTGATGCGCTTTGGTATGGGCTGCTCTCCGACTGAGACAGTATATGCTGACTCATACTACCTTGTTGATTTCCAAAATGGATCCTATCAAGTATATCTTCGAAAAGCCCGCTTTATCTGGAAGGATAGCTAGATGGCAAATGATCTTAACTGAGTATGACATCCAGTACACCACCCAAAAAGCTATAAAAGGGAGTGTATTAGCTGACCATCTGGCTCATCAGGCTATCAAAGACTATCAACCCATGAGATTTGACTTCCCAGACGAGGACATCATGAATTTGGACAATGTTGAAGGTGACGGACTGTATGACGGACCTGAAAAGGGATCCCGATGGACCCTGTACTTCGATGGTGCTTAAAATGCGCTTGGAAACGGTATTGGTGCAGTACTCATTTCTCCGGAAGGTTGTCACACACCTTTCACAGCCCGACTTTGCTTCAGCTGCACAAACAACATGGCTGAATATGAAGCTTGCATCTTTGGTCTCAAGGCTGCTATAGACCTGGGGATCAAATCTTTGATCGTATTTGGGGACTCGGCTTTGGTTATCAGTCAAATCAAAGGAGAGTGGGATACCAAGCATCCTAATCTTATCCCATACAAAGAACATGTCCTGACATTGTTGCCTCATTTTGAGCAAATTACCTTCGAGCATTTCCCGCGAGAAGAGAATCAGCTAGCAGATGCTCTGGCCACAATGTCCTCCATGTTTAAACTCAACTGGGATAACGAGGCTCCCCAAATCACCATCGAGCGAATGGATGAACCGGCACATTGCCATGAGATTAATACCGAAGAAGTAGTGGAACAACCTTGGTTCCATTAAATCAAAAGGTATCTCGAGACCCGAGATTATCCTGAAGGAGCTTCCGTGAATGATAAGAAGTTCTTAAGGAAATTTTCTGCTAAGTTCTTCCTGAGCAACGGCATCCTTTACAAACGAAGCCATGATTGTGTATTACTCCGATGTGTGGATAAAGCTGAAGCAGAGTTGATCATGACTGATATACACAGCGGCACATTTGGCACTCACTTGAGCGGGCATACAATGGCTAAGAAGATCCTGAGGGCAGGCTATTACTGGTCTACTATGGAGGCTGACTGCCATCAACATTCCCGTACATGCCACAAGTGTCAAGTCTATGCTGACAAAGTTCATATTCCTCCGGTTCCTCTCAACGTCCTGACTGCTCCGTGGCCCTTTGCAATGTGGGGCATTGATATGATTGGAGAGATCAAGCCCACGGCTTCCAACGGACATCGCTTCATCCTGGTTGCCATTGACTATTTCACCAAATGGGTCGAAGCAGCTTCCTTCGCCTCTGTGACTAAAAATGTGGTTGCCCGCTTTATCAAGCAAAATCTCATATGTCGGTATGGTGTTCCAGACAGGATCATCACAGACAACGGTACAAATCTGAATAACACAATGATCATTGCATTGTGCGAACAGTTCAAGATTTATCATCACAATTCATCTCCCTATCGGCCGAAGATGAACGGTGTTGTTGAAGCTGCGAACAAAAACATTAAGAAGATCATTCAGAAAATGACAGTCACTTACAAAGACTGGCATGAGATGTTACCGTTTGCTCTGCATGGATACCGTACAACGACATGTACTTCAACTGGGACAACCCCATTTTCTTTGGTTTATGGCATGGAAGCTGTTTTGCCTATGGAAGTCCAGATCCCTTCTCTAAGGATTATGAAGGATGCAGGTCTGAATGAAGATGATTGGATGCAGACCCGACTTGATCAACTCAATCTGATCGACGAGAAGCGACTTGCTGCTATATGCCATGGTCAGACGTATCAAAAGCGGATGATCAAGGCCTTCAATAAGAAAGTCAGACGTCAAGTGTATCAAGTCGGAGATCTCGTAATCAAGCGGATTATCTTACCGCAAAGTGATCCCAGGGGCAAATGGACTCCTACATATGAAGGACCATTTGTGATCAAGAGCATATTTTCTGGTGGTGCAATGATTCTGACCACCATGGACGGCGACGATTTGCCGCATCCTGCGAACGCAGACATAGTCAAAAGATACTACGCATAAAATAACCCGACAAGTCAAAAACCCGAAAGGGCGGCTTGGGCAAAAATGGGCATCTCGGTGGATCGAAAACCCGAAAGGGCGATTCAGGCAAAAATTAGGGATAAAGACAAAAAAATATGTACACCCGGCAAGTTGAAAACCCGAAAGGGCGGCTTGGGCAAAAAGGGGTTTCCCGGTGGATCGAAAACCCGAAAGGGCGATTCAGGCAAAAGTTAGGGAATTAAAGCGTATGACTATGTCTCGTCGGATCACTTCAAAGACAATCTCTTCATCAACCGGTTCCAGGCTTCTGATCAATCCAGTCATCGTCAAGCGAAGCATTGAATGGACAGATATTCAGAGTTGTGAAAGCTATAGCGGAATGGAATCCCATGGAATTATTTCACATAGCCATCCTTATTTTGTATAAACCTTTCAAATATTTACGACAAAATCCTCTTACTAGGATGATTGTCTCCTTTGTACAAATATACTCATAGAAAATCAATACAAATACTTTTCCCAGAAATTTGTGTCATTTCCTTTTCTTTTCTCTTGCATTATCTGTTTTATTTTGAGAAACGTCCAATGTTTTGTTAAATAGGCATATGCATTTGAAACATAATCATTTTCTTATGAGTCGGGAAGGAGGATTACCGATATGTCAAAGGTACAGTTGGATATCTTGATACCCTTCAAAGGAAACCCCCGGGAGATTTGGAATCCATATCCCTAGCAAATCTTGAAACTCACCCCCAGTAGATTCTGGAAGCTTATTCCCTGCAGAGTACGGACGTCTCTCCCGAGTTTTATTCAAAGTTATTCCTCACAAGGCCTTATAACTGGGCTATCCTCAGCTAACAACCACGGAAGATCGCACTCGCCAAAATTCTTCCTATCCCCAGCGGAGTTCATCAAAATTCCCCAGCAGCAACTTATCTTTGCAAATCCCCAGCCAGAGAATCCTCCGGAATTCAATTCCCCTCAGAGTTTAAGTTTCAGTGTCCCCGGCCGAGCTAAAGCCTCAAATTATCAATCCCTAGCGGAGCCAGACTAATGAACCTTCTCCCCACAGAGTTTTAGGAGAATAAATCTTGAGTTCCCCAGTGAAGTCGCCAGAGACACTTCCCACCGAACTGAAGATTCCCGGTCTTGTATCCCCAGCATAAGTCTGCTAGATTGGTGCTCCCCAGTAGAAGTCATCAGGAATTCCCCAGAGGTTTGGTATATAACCCAAGCTCCTTATTCCCCAGTCACAGCCAAGGAATTATTCTTCCCGGCAGCAGTCAGGATGCTTTTATCTTCAGCCATCCAGGATTCATCTATCCCCAACAAGACAGCTCATCGGCTTACATGCTCATTCATTACATTCATATCGTAAACATTGACATAACATATATTGCATCATACATTTCATGCAACATAATTTGGTGTTTAGCTAACATTTTGTCCTTTTCAGGATAAGAATAAAAAGCTATCCTTAACAGTTTCAGATGCAGTTATACACGGATTCATCATCAAGCAACCCTGCACCGGTTCTTATTCAAATTCAAGATTTCTGAAAACAGTTCACGGGTTCTCCAAGTAACGGATGTCAACCTATCACTTGTTCAGATTCTTCTCAAGACTTCTGAAAACAGTCTATGGATTCTTCCCAACAACAGATGTTAATCTACCAACTTGTTCAGACTCTTATCAACCTTTGAAAACAGTTTACGGACGCTTCCCAACAACGGATGCTGCTCCATTGCTTATTCAACTTCAAGATTTCTGAAAACAGTTTACGGGTTCTCCAAGTAACGGATGTTAACCTATCGCTTGTTCAGTTTCTTCTCTAGACTTCTGAAAACAGTCTATGGATTCTTCCCAACAACGGATGTCAATCTATCACTTGTTCAGATGCAACCTCTTGAAAACAGTTTACGGACGCTTCCCAACAACGGATGCTACTCTATTGCTTATTCAACTTCAAGATTTCTGAAAACAGTTCACGGGTTCTCCAAGTAACGGATGTTAACCTATCGCTTGTTCAGACTCTTCTCAAACTTCTGAAAACAGTTTACGGATTCCTCCCAACAACGGATGTCAATCTATTGCTTGTTCAAACCCCCAGTTCAGAGATGGTCCAAAGCTTGGACACCTTCCTGATATTCCCTTCCAGATGGCATCTCTAAGCCCATCCCCGACAGGATCTCTGTTACCCTCTCAAGATGGCATCTCTAAGCCCATCTCCAAATGGCATCTCTAAGCCCATTCTCGCATTCATTGCTTTGACGAGTGCAAATTTCCGGGCACTCTAGTGTCCAATCTCCTTTTACCCTCGAGTCACGAAAGGCAAACTTGCCAATCTAACTCTTCGGATTCAAGAAGATTGAACAGGGGCAACTGTTGTACCCCAAAATTTTCCCTCCCATTTCTCAATGATTTCTCATCACAAAACCTTTGAAGCCCAAGATCCAGTTAGGGTTTCATCTGCTCAAGAGTTCTCCTTGCACTGTTGACCCAAATTAGGGTTTGTGTTTGCACCAAGATGTTTTGACCTAAAGTGCCTAAGATGACTTTCATGCTTCATATTGGACTCCCAAGTTTATCCATACCAAGTTTCAAGCTTTGATTCCAAGTTTTGCTCAGTCAATTGGACAGTTGACCTAGAAATCAGCTGTATTGGGGAAAAAGTCAACTGTGGCCAATTGACAGTCAAACCTCATGAAAATTGACCCACATCAACATTATGAACTCATATGGACCATTTGATCAAGTTTGGATCACAATTCCATAAGAAATTTGATCAGATCACCAAAAGGGCAAAATGGTCATTTTTAGGGTTTTGACTGCACAAAGGCAATTTTTGACTGTTTGACCTAGCCAATGGCAAACCAAGCTCATATATGGACTCAAGGACCCCATGGAATTATCTTGACATGCTCAACAAACTCAAAAGATCCCAAGTACACAAGATTGACAGTTGAATTTCCCAGTCAATTGATCAATTTTGACTGTATACTGAAAAGTCAAACTTTGACTTTTTGGTCAAAATCAAGAGTCAAGATTCATTTTTCATCAAAACATGCCAAATCATGAAACTTGTTCACCAAGAAATCACAAAATGCAAATTAAGGTTAGAAATTAGAATTTTTCATAACTTAGAATTTTTCTAAGTTATAAAAAACCCTAATTTTTTCCCAACTTTGCCCCACTTTTTCACCAAGATCCATTTGGATTCAAACAAAAGTCAAAACATGAAAGTTGTAGCTTGTTGCATAATCTACAACTTTGATTCACAAAGTTTTCCCATTTGAGGCTTGTATCTCAAGTTACAAATTTTTGAATAAGGGCACTAAACCATTCTTAACTAAGTGAAATTTTAACCTATTTTGACAAGGTTTTCTACCCAACTTCAAGGCCATTTTCCATACACTTCCACTTGGAATTTCAATTTGCACTTCAAAGATGGATTGTAGTACACATTCCAAACTTTCCAAAATGTCCAAGAACTTCTCAAACAACCTCATGGTTAGGGAGAATCGAATTTTGCAAAATGGGAAAAAGTCACTTTTGTTCTTGGCCATGTACATGTTCATAACACTATGCATTTCAATCTCAGCTTGCATATCTTGATTACAGGTCCTTAAACCATCCAACACTCATAAATTTAATGCATATTCTTTGTGCCAAGGCCATGTTCTTTGTGTTCTAGCATTGCATAAAGGATTAATCCCAAAATAGATAAAGCATTTCTTCCATTTTTGCAAAAGGTAGCTTTATGTCCAATTACAAATCCAAGAAGTACAGTCCATATCTAATTGGCACAAGTTTATGAGTTAATCACACTGATCAAGGAGGGATTATGCAGCATAGTATGAGGGCCTGTACAGGCTAGAGGCACAAAGTAACCATTGCTTGCTTAAAATGTAAGAAACACATCATAACTTAGGACAACTCTCATATCAGCTTGCAAAGACTTAAGTGAACTTGTGAAACACACTCAAGACATCTCAACCAAGCTATTGCACGACCCTAACACCTCTCATACACTCCCAATCTCAGAATCATCTTCAAACTGCAAAAACAGGGCCAGGCCTGCAGTTTGAGTGCCATCTTCCATTTCCCTCAAGCTCTCTTGCCCAAACAAGTTCACATACATTCCCTAGCATCTATGCAAGCTAACCATGACTTGAAACACGACCTGTAATCCCTCTAACCAGTTCCACCATTTTCAGTTTCTTGTTTTGCAGGTGAAGTGCTCTAGCACGATTCAAAAGCTTTCAAGACAAAGTAAACATTGGAATAGCATCCCTGGACCTCAAGGAAGCTTTTCCAATCATCACCTTGCACTGAAAGCTTCCTCATTGCCAGATAGAACTTCAACTGAACAGGTATTTTGGTGAACTTCTATCTCTCTTATTAAGCATCATTAGCTCTAAGTTTGTGAATAAACAATGTTCTACTCATGCCACTGAACATGTACATGTTTTTACTTTTCATTTCTTTTGCTTGAGCTGTGAGAATTTGAGGTTTGAAAATGGCAGAAAATCTAGGTTAGGATTTGGGGGAGAAGAAATTCTCCCTCATCTTAGAGAGTTAGATCAAGTTCTGCATATGGTTGGATTCGTCTCTTGATGCTGAACATTTTTTATGTTATGAGTTTTCATTAATAAGCCAGGAATCAGGAGTTAGAAGATTGAGAACAGGGCGCGCGTTTTTTGAACAACATAGTTCAGAGGTTGAAGAAAGGTTGCATTGGGCTGGGCTTGCTTTGTGTTTTCTTTTTGCACCATACAATTTGTTCTGAACCCCCTGAGCCCATTTGCTTTATTTTTAATGTTTTTTTGACTTTTTCTTTTTTAATTAACTCATTTATTTTTCCTCAGCATATTAAAAATTTAAAAATATTTTTTCTCACCATTTTTTAATTTATTAGGTATTTAGTTGATTTTTCTCTTAGTTTGAACATAAATAAATAAATATATATGTTTTGTTTGAAATATTAAAATATTGGAAATACATTTTTATACACTTTTATTTTGTTTTACTTTCTGAAAATATTTTATAGAAAAAATACTTTTTTTTATTTTTTATTAAATATTATTAATTAATATATATAATACATATCTTGTAAATAATATAAATATACATATATATATTAATACATTTAGGGTAAAAATATCAAAAATATACATATTTTTATTTTTTAATATTTAATACTAAAAAATACATTTTTATAAATATACTACATTTTATTTTATTTTTGTATGTAAATAGTAAATATTATATGAATTAATTGATTAATATCCCTTTTTGATTAAAAATTAGGGTTTTGCCTTAAATTTGAAAATACTCCAAAAATAATACCTTTTTATTTCTCTTTTCATTTTCACATAAATAATATTCTTTTTCATACATATAAAAATTCTTTTTACATTTTGCATATTTATTTCAATTTCCATTTAATTATACAATTATTTGTCTTGTAAATATTCAAAGAAAATGATGTAATAGTTAGGTTTAAATTCTTGTCTAAATATACCCCATTTGAAACATTGTACCCCCCTCCCCATATTATTGTGTTGTAATAGTGTAGGAATTTAAATTTCGCACTTTAATGCTTTCTAAACATACTATGCTAGAATTAGGGTTTGTATGCGAATAAAACGAACAAAATAGCTTGACCTAATACAAGACAAAAAAGCATGGAAAATGGATAACACATTCCACACTTGCACCCCTAGGGTATTCCACTTTGTTGCCTTCAAATAATTGGGCCATGTTGCATGTTAGATTTCTTTGGGTAAAACAAACAATCAAATGATCATAGTCCCTCAAAATGTTGCCTAAATGAATGATCAAGTCCCTTTTTAAAGAAAAATTTGCCCAAAGACATTTAACACTATTACAATTATGGCCTAAACGATGACCCGCGCCCGTCCCTTCAACCTCCTAAGACAAGATTGTCCACCAAATGCAATGGTGGAACAAAATTGTCAAAAGGTTTAAAACATAACAAAAATCTTTGAGAAAACTTTAGGGTAGATAAACTCTTAAGTACTTGTCAATTTGCAAAGAAAACACTTGCCTATTTTCAAAACCCACTTTCAAAACCAACTTTCAAAAAAACCTTGAAACATCTTTTCTAAAGACAAAACACCTTTTGTAAAACATTCGAGTAAAGAATTGTTACAAGGGTAGCCTACACAAGGCATCTTTTCAAAACATTTTCAAAACCACACACCAAGCACTATTTCAAACAATTGAAAACCAAGGCAAGTTGATCTAAGCAAGTACCTAAGAGCCCATGGATAACCATGGATAGAAAGGGTGCTAATACCTTCCCTTTCTATAATCTACTCCCCGAACCCAAGAAAAATCTCAAAGGTTTTTGCTGTGCTTTTTAAACCTTTCCTTAGGATAAAATAAAAAGTCGGTGGCGACTCTTGCTCAACCGAAACATTTTCGAAAACAAACGCAAAACCCTAGTCAGTTCTCCCACCGTATCACAACCACCTTATTCAGTGGATGCTTAAACTTCCACATTATAAAACATCATCAACTTAGTATTTTTCTTTTCTTTTCACATTCTGAATCTTTTACCCTCCTTCTCTCGCCAAAAACCCTAAGCTTTCAACATCCTTCAAAAATGTCTTCTTCTACTTCATCCCAACTCAAAAAGGTTTCCAAGAAGAAGGGAAAAAATGTAGGAACTACAATGGAAAGTAAGATTATCACTCACCAAGGTCAATCCGTTCTTGCTCCTCAGATGATCTCAAAGGAAAAAGAAATGTTGTATGCATCACAGGTACTCATTCCTACCACCGTTGCTGGTAAGAGGTTAGCTTTAAATGGCCCTCTTACGGTTTTTGAAATTTTAAAAGATACCAGGACAATTTTCCCAGTTTGCTATAGTTTCAAACCCTTGTTTAACAAAATGGACGCCCCTAAGGCAATAGAATCTTCTGGCTCAAACACCATAGAAAATCCAACTGTTCCTCCTAAGGACCCCTTTGTATTGGACTATGTAAAAAGTAATTTTAATCCGTTTCGATCTTGCCCCACCTCCGATACTGCTTATCAAAACAGGTTCAAGAAGGTAGAAGCTAAGAAATCCCAGCAATGGGAAGAATTAGGTATCTACAATTTGATTAAGCTATCGAAGCCTGGTTTCACTTACAGCCACCCTCTGCTATTCGCGTCCCTCTATTTCTGGGACAGTACCTATAATACTTTCCATCTCCCAGGTGGAATGATCACCCCTACCTTCTTCGACATAGCGGCCATCACTGGGCTATCGCCAGTAGGAGAAACATATATCCCCGACAACGAAGAACATTCAAGCATAATTGACTTCGAAGTCAAGCTAGCAAGTTTTTCCAAGTTTATCAGTCACTACCATGCTGAGGGAGACAATGTGTCTGACGTAGAACACATTGCTTTCCTAACCCTATGGCTGTCAAGATACGTCTTCTGCAGTAGATCCCTACAAGTAGCCAGTCGGTTCATTCCTCTAGCTAGGGATTTGCATGAAAATCGAAGAGTGTGCTTAAGTGAACTGCTCTTAGTTGACCTTTATGAAAGCCTAAGGTCAGCTGTTTCGAGCCTCAAATCCCATACCTCCAAGAATATCCTGTTGGCTGGCCCTTTTTGGTTACTTCAACTATGGCTAAATGCCATGTTTGAACCCTCCTTGTCAACTGCCAACACCATTGATGAACAAGACCCTGAGATAACTGATAGGATAGTCGAAGGCACTAGGCTTCGAAGATTAACTCCAAATGACGACAAAGACGACTTCAAAGTCCTATTCTCGAAGTACATCATGATATTCTCCAAAAGGCACAAGTTCGAAGAGAGCATGGCGCCTTTTGCTTCAAGGGCTCATGGACCTTCCTGGTTCACCATGGCTCTCTCAGAGGTTGTCAAGAGCAAGGAGATTCAGGATGTGTGGGGAGCTTTTTTGATGCCTAGACTCATCTCTTCAAGAATAACTCCTGCCAAGAATCAGATTTTTCTTTTCGCTTACCAGCCAAATTTTGTTTCGAGATAGTTTGGCTTATGCCAACTAATTCCTGAACCTTTATTTCAAACTGAGAGTGCCATTACCTCTGGGCGAACTTTCAAGGCACGGGAAGCCAAAATACAGCAAGAACAATATCAAGGCTTTGCCCAGTTTGAGCTGATAACCTTCGAACCTACGCACCTCACAGCTAAAGGGTTTCTGGAATGGTGGACCAAGTTTTATCAAACTTATATGTTCGATACACTTACAATTCAACAGAAACTAATTGATGCCTTCGATGTGCAGGTACCAGCAAAGAAAGGTATGTTTACTCATGCCAAAGAGATTAAAGCTTTTCAAAATTATTTTGAAACTACTTATGACCCCACGCGCTTGGAATCCACTGTGCATCAAGCGGCTGAGACCTTTGAAGGAAAAATTCAAACAAAAAGTTTCTAAGTTAAAACTTCCTTCAGGGTTGTCACCTGAGGATAAGTATAGGTTGGCATTCGAAATGCATCCACCTAAATTTCCTAGACTACCTACCTCAGAACTGGCTCTGGCTTGGTTTCCCCCATATCCTTGGTGGTTCACTTGCAAAGAGATGTTCAAACATCTTCAAAGGAAACCAAAGCCATCTGAGACTGTGACATGGGCTCGACACTGGCTTCACGATTTCCCAGGACACCTTCGTTACGACCTTTCTGCCATGTCAATTAAATCTGAACAAGGCACAGGTGCGAATGCTTGGGAAAATCCCAAACGTTTTTCATTTTCCATATCTTTAACCTCTGCTTTAATTGTTTCGATTTTCAGCCATCAGGATAAAGACAGCCGCCTCGAAGCCAAAAGAAGGGAGCGCCTCTCAGGCCTCTATCGAAACTATTGACAAAGTGACTCCACCCGAAACAACAACCATTGCTACAACCACAACAACAATACCAACAACAACCAGTGTTCCAACTCCAACGGTAATCACTTAGCCTTGATGTTTCGAATTCACTCATGTTTTATGGTTTGCATCTAACTCTTTGTTTGAATCTTTTCAGACCAACAAACTTCCTCCTACTACTCCCAAGAAGCGGAAATCAAATACCACTGGGGGAAGACCCCAAGGCTGGAGGAAACTTAACAACTGCTTCGAAGAAGAAGCAGAAGAAAGATACTTCGAAAAGTACCGTTCCAACTAGTGTCTCTGGACTAGATTCCAGGGATGCTGCTCCCTCACCCAAATCCAAAATTCCACCTTCAACCTCCAACACAATGTTGGAACGCATAGCTAGTAACCTCTCCTCCGAGAGTCCACAGGTAAATTGAACTTTTAAATCTCTTTGAAAATAATAAGTTCTTATTACCTTGGTGCATGTTTTTTAACATTCTTTTGCTCCTTGTAGAACATCTTGAATCCAGCTTCCACTACTTCGAACTCACCATCCAAAGCTGCTGCTCCACTCAACTCCTCTCCTCAAGGAGATTCCAGCAACCTTGTACAGAACAAAGGTTCCTCCAATATGGCGGTTCTGGCTGGAACTTCTGAGCAGCAGGATGATCAAGGCACCTCTATTCCTCTGAAAGAGACAAACGAAATACCACTTCAAACATCTGCAGAGGATTTGCAAAGAGCTTCTCTTCAAAAGTCCCCTCTTGAAACTCTTCAAGAGGACCCAAAGGACACTCAAACTGAAGGAGAGAAAGCTGATTCTGGCCAAAGAGACAAAGAATCTGCAGACGAAGAGTCTGAGGAGGAGGATGCTAATGATGGTTCGACTGCTGGGACGGAGTCCAACGCAAATAGCAGTGAAAGGGAAGGCATCGAAGTGGTGGACTTGGATGATGATGAAGAAGATCATGAGCACGAAACGAATGAAGGGGATGGTGATGCAACCAACGAACCCATGGAGGTTGAAATGGACGTGACTCCCCTACGTGTGGAACTCCCTCAATCCTCTTTGTCTCGAATGACTGACGAGGAGCTTGCACTCCTGAGACGAAATGACCCTATTGGGTACATGAAGGCAAAGCTGGCTCAAAGGGACGTCCCACTTGCTAGGGCTGGCACAAGTTCAACCAGCTATCCTCTTCCCACAGATGAAAGAATTGTTCTTCTTAATAAGATCAGGAAAACAATTCTTAATGTGGATATATTCGAAGTGCTCAAACAAGATAGTACTGCTTGCTATACTATGAAGGAGTTGCTTACAAAGGTCAATCTTGCTAACTGCTCCTTGCCAGTTAGTACTCTCTTGTTCGATCTTCAGGCTTTGCTGGACAACGTAACTGGTTACCTTCTCCAAGATGAATCTGCTGCCAAGAAGGTTCAAGAAAAACGCATTGCAATGGATGCTGCTTATGAACAAGCTTCGAAACTCTCTCAAGAAGCTGAGGATCAAGCTATGCATCTAAAGCAGGCGAAAACTGATTATGAGGCTCGAGCTGAGTCCATACTTCTTTGGGAAAGGCAGATTCTGGAACTTCAACAGAAGGTTAAGGAGGCTAAAGAACAACAAATAGCCTTCGAAACCAATACTGCTGGTAACCAATTCGAAGAGCTTCTTAACCAAGGGCTTGCAGAAATGGAAACTGCAGAACAACTTAAAGGAGAAGTGGCAACCTTGGAAGGAGCCAGGCGTTTCGCTCAGCAGAGACTTGAATCGTTTCGAAGCACTTTCAACCGATTGAAAAATAACTCTTATTTCTAAATTTCGATGTTTATTTGACTACAATTTGGTTTCTTATATGTAATATTCGAACAACGCCATTTTGGCATCTTATCTTGCCATTTTGGCCTTTTTTATAATATCTTGGTTACGTTGTTACTATTCGAATCTCCTGTAGGCGTGGCTTATATTTCTTCAAATATTTCCCATTAACCTTTAGGATATGCTTATCATCCACCAGTTCTTCGATTTCATATGCATTGTTTGAGAATACTTTTAATATTCGAAAAGGTCCTTCCCAATGAGGTGACCATTTACCTAATGCTTTATTTTTCTTGTCCATGGGCAATATGACTTTCCAAACTAAGTCATTAATAATGAATACTTTTTTCTTCACCCTTTTGTTGTATGTTCTGGCCACTCTTTCTTTTTGTCTCATCAAAATTTCCAATGCATGTAATCTAATTTCGTCCAACTCAACTAATTCATTCATCATCATTTCCCAATATAATGCAGCTGGGATTTCGTTTTGTCTCTGAATTCGAACTGATTGTAGATGAATTTCTACTAGCAACACTGCATCATGACCAAATGTGAGTTGGAAAGGCGTAGTGTTAGTAGCTTCCTTAGGAGATGTTCTACAGGCCCATAATATTTGGTCCAAAGTTTTGTGCCAGTTTCTTGGCTTTTTGCCAATATGCTTCTTGATTAATTCTACTATCACTTTATTGGCTGCTTCGACTTGACCGTTTGCTTGAGCATAATATGGCGTTGACGTTAGCAATCTAAACCCCATTTCTTGGGTAAATTCTTGCATCTTTCTACCAGTAAACACAGAGCCTTGGTCTGTGGTTATGCTCTCTGGCAATCCGAACCTATAGATAATGTGCTTCTGTATAAACTCAATAATAGCCTCTTGATCAGCAACTATTAATGGTATAGCTTCGATCCACTTGGTAAAATAATCTATTCCTACCAAGATGTATTTCTGTCCTTTGGACGAAGCAGGATTTATTTCTCCTATCAAATCCAATGCCCATCCTCTAAATGGCCATGGTTTGATGATCGAATGCAACTCACTTGCAGGGGCATGTTGAATCCCTGCATGTTTCTGACATTCCTCACATCCTTTAGCAAAGTCTATGCAATCTTTGAGCATGCTAGGCCAATACAAGCCGTATCGAAATAACAGCCATTTCATTTTATGGCCTGCTTGATGTGCCCCACATGCCCCATTATGGACTTCTGACAATGCTAGATATGCCTCACTTTCTCCTAGGCATTTCAATAATACACCCTCTTGGGTCTTTTTAAACAATTCGTTCCCCATGAGGAGATATGACAATGCTCTGTATTTTGTCTTTCTATCCACGTTCAGAGTTGGGTCTGCTAAATAACTCTTCAGTGGACTTCGCCAATCTGCATCTGACAAAGTATTTATGGCTAATATTTCGAATCCCTGTTTCTCAGCATATCCCAATTTCATACTTTCCAGATCCGATGGTGTGAATCTAGTAGCCATAACTCTACCCCTTAACTCAACTAAATCCTTAAAGTTCCTGGTAGAAACTTTATAACCCGAAGCCAACTGTGCTAAGTCATTTGCTTCTTGGTTCTCTATTCTTGGTATGTGATGAATATCCATGTATTCAAATTTCCTTAGTATCCTATTGACTATGACGAAATATATCATCAAGTTTTCCTTTATACACTTATATTCCTTTGTAATTTGTTTGACCACTAATTCTGAGTCTCCTTTAATTTCGACTCTAGTTGCCCCCAATTCCAACAAAGCTTCAAGTCCAACAATGAGCGCTTCATACTCAGCTTCGTTGTTCGAGCAACGAGGACCATCTAATTTATACTTGAATTTTGTTGGAATTCCTTCAGGAGAAATTAGAAGGACTCCAACGCCATTTCCATTCCTGTGGGTTGAACCATCAAAGTACAATTTCCATGGTTGCATTTCGATGTAACTCATGACAGTCCGCTCAACCAAAGAATGGTCCACAATGAAGTCAGAAACCACTTGACCTTTCATAGCTTTTAAAGGCATGAAAGTCAAAGAATATTCTGTTAAGGCTAAAGCCCATTTACCAACTCTGCTATGCATTATTGGTTTTGAAACCATATGTTTAATGACATCGAAATGAGATGACACATAAACATCAACAGGCTTTATATAATACTTGAGTTTCATACAAGAGAAATACAAACAGAGACATAGATTTTCCAGATTGTTATATCTGGTCTCTGCATCATTTAGTACTCTACTTAAATAGTATATGGCTCTTTCGATACCATTGCTATCTTCTTGTGCTAGCATGCTACCTATACTAACTTCAGAGGCAGATATGTAAAATCTCATGGGCTTCCCCCATGAAGGTGGAGACAAAATAGGAGGCTGAGAGAGGTATCTTTTTATCCTGTCAAATGCCTCCTGGTGGGCTTCGTTCTATTCGAAGGCTTGGCCTTGCTTTAGACGAAGTAACAGAGAGAAAGCTTGGGTTCTTCCACTCAGGTTCGAAATGAATCTTCTGAGGAAGTTAATTTTCCCTAGCAGAGATTGCAACTCCCTTTTTGACGTAGGTGCTTTCGTCTCCATTATGGCTTTGGTTTTGTTCTGGTTGATTTCAATCCCTTTCTTGTGAACCACAAAACCAAGAAAATCTCCAGCCTGCACAAAAAATGCACATTTAAGGGGATTCATCTTTAAGCCATGTTTTCTCATTCGCTCGAATGATTGGCTCAAATGATGCAAATGTGTTTCTGCAGATATAGATTTGATGACTATATCATCAATATACACCTGCATGAAGGTTTCAATGAAATCATGAAAAATTGAATTCATTGCCCTTTGATAAGTTGCCCCAGCGTTCTTTAAACCAAAAGGCATCACCACCCATTCGTAGGTGCCTAAGGCTCCTGGGCAATGAAATGTTGTCTTTGCAACATCTTCTTCAGCAATGAAAATCTGATTATACCCAGAGTATCCATCTAACATACTCAAGTATTCGAACCCTACAGCAGAGTCTACTAGCATTTCTGCCACAGGCATGGAATATTCATCTTTAGGGGTTGCAGTGTTTAAATCCCTAAAATCTATGCAAATTCTTAAAGAACCATTTTTCTTAATAACAGGTACTATGTTTGCTAACCATTCGACGTACCTTGTTGTTCTGATGAATTTGCAACGCAGCAACCTTTCGATCTCAGCTTTAATCTTTGTGAGAACTGCTGGTGTGAATCTTCTGGGAGTTTGTTTGATGGGCTTCTTGCCGTCTTTGATTGGCAGTCTGTGTTCGACCAACTCCCTCTTTAAACCAGGCATTTCGTCATAATCCCATGCGAAGCAATATTTGTTTTCCTTGAGGACTTCGATTACTTCTTTCTTGAGGCCTGGGCTAAGTTTTGCACTTATGTAGGTTATTCTTTTCGTTTTTTCATCCCCTAAGTTGACTTCTTCGAGTGGATCTTGTGCCAACATTTTGGCACCTGAGTTTATGGGGTCCCTTTCGAAGCCTAAGGGTTCTTTATCATAGATGGCATCCAACCTTTGATCCATCTCAAATTCTCTGAAGGGTGAGCATTTCGAGCCATCCCCACTTACTTCATTCATCTTTACAGTTAATTTATTTATTTCAGCCTCTAAGGCCGCTTTTGATTCGTTCTCAGCCATATAGGCCGAAATCCTTTCGAAAAAGGTTGACTCAGTCATGGATAAGGTTGTCGAAGTCCCAGCCTGCTGGCCGTTTTTGTATAGTGCTTTCGACTCCCTCTTCTTCACTGATTATTGTTCTATCCCAGTAAAGGCCATCATGGCGAAGGGTCATGTAGTAGTGGGCGTTTCTGGTTTCGTTAATCTCATCATTTGGAACACACGGAGCAATCTTTGCCAGATTTTTGTCATAATCCCTCTTGTCAACTAAATTGACTGTTGACATAAAGTAACTCTGGTCTGCTTCGATGTTTTCCACGATTCCATCATCTCTCCACAGAACTAGTCGCTGATGCATTGACGAAGGAACTGCCCCCACGCCATGGATCCACTCCCTTCCCAGCAATAAGTTATAGTTGGCCTTGGCTTTGATCACCATAAACATGGTGGGCCTACAGCTTGAGCCTATTGTCAATTCCAACTAGACCACTCCCAGTGTTTTGCCCACTTTTCCCTCATAATTGGACAGAACCATATTATGGGGCTTGATGTCTCCTTCGCGGATCTCTAGTCTTTTAAGCATGAAGTGGGGTATCAAATTGACTGCCGCACCCCCGTCTACTAGAACCTTGTTCACACCATGGGCACCAACTTTTGCCCGAATAAATAGTGGCTTAAGATGGTTCTTCATAGCAGGTTCTGGACGTTCGAAGAACTCATTTTGCTTCTCAACAGCCCCATTGTCCATCACATAGTAGCACATAGGCATATGCTTCATCAAATCTGTGGTATCTTCTTCCTCATATTCATCAATTTCGGTTTCCTGCCCAAATTCACAGGGAAGCACAGATACCACGTTACAGTTTAGGTTGAATGAAGACTCCCCCTCCGATTCGAAGTTGTCTATTATCATATCTTCGTCCTCTTCTGGGCCTGGAGTGTATTCCTTTGGTTCATCCCGTTGTACTTCAGAGAAAAGCCTCCTATTAACTGGAGGTTTGTCTTCAGTTTGATTTTTTGGTTTGTTGGTGCTAGATTCACCTTGGTTCTTTGTTGAAGTGACCCCTTTGTTTGCCACAGCTTCCCTCTCAGCCTTTCGAATCCTTTGTTGCCTGCGCCACTGGGATCTTGACATGGGGTTCCTTCCTTTGTAGTTTTCTAATCTTACCTCCTCCCTTTTTGCTGTGTTGAATTGCCTTCTGTATGTCACAGCATGGCGTGCATTTCGTTCGGTGCTTCTCCATCTGTCTTTGCCTTTGTCATTTCTGACTTGCAACCATTTGTCGGTTGGCACTTCAGCAGGGAGTTTGAAAGTCACTCTTCGAGCAGCCTTGGGGTGGGGGCTATCAGGCCTTCGTTGTTTGTGTCTGCTGTCGAAACATGGGCCCATCTGGACAGTTTCTTGATGGTTCCAGCAAGGGGCAAAGGGAATCGTTTCGAAGGCTCTGGCCATGCTCTGGTCATACACAGCAGAACACCTTGGGCAAATCAAGCACTTGGTTGCCCCTTTGTAGCAACGAAACACAAATTCCAGCAAACTCTCCCCAGCCTTAGGATAACACCTGAACAGCTGGTTATCCTGGCGCCAATTGTTGCCAGTTCGAGTCCTCTGTACCCTCTCGAAATTCGCAGCGATTCTCTGATTGCAGAGGATGCTGCACCTAGGGCACAATATCATGCCTGAATCTCCTTTGTAGCATGTCATGAGGTAATCCTTGAGACTAGCATCTCCAGTGTGATTATCCTCCATTCTATACTTCTCTTTTTCTAAGTATTTTTCTACCTCCTCCATCTCAGAGCGAGGCCTCTCCATATCCACCATATTTATCTCAACATCTTCCCCCTTAGCTTCATCATCGCCCCATCCTGTGGGCTTTATATCCTCAATCTGAACCTTCGAACTCTCTGGGGCAGAATATTTGACCAAATAGTCAAATTTTCCAGTGGGTTCCCCTAGAGTGTCCCATATTTCCTTCTGAGGGGAAGTTGGCTTCGTGATTTGGACTTTCTCCAATTCCAGCCTCAAGCCTTCAGTGACCTGTGTTAGTTCTTGGTTTTGATTTCCCTGGCCCTCAGTAGCCTGGGTTTCTTTTGCAACAGCTACAGGTGCTGCTTCAATCGAAGTCTCTGGCATCTTCTGGATGTCTTCAGTGACCTCCTTATCGACTTCGACCATCACCCAGTTTTCAGTTTCAGTACCTTTCTCTCCTGTTAGGGCGTCGCTTTGGTCAGTTTCCACCATGTTAATCTCTCCAATGCATGCAGGCTCGGAGTAGTTGGTGTCTGCGACGTCCAAGGGATCTTCGTCCACTTTCATCTTTACCTTATCAGCA
The DNA here is from genome assembly GCA_948472305.1 of Vicia faba. Taxonomy (NCBI): domain Eukaryota; kingdom Viridiplantae; phylum Streptophyta; class Magnoliopsida; order Fabales; family Fabaceae; genus Vicia; species Vicia faba. The sequence goes on from OX451736.1 coordinate 593,661,569, forward strand.
AACTTTAGTCTGCCATCTTTGATTGCATTTTGAAATAGGTCCCTGAAAAGAAAACATTGTGAGGTTTTGTGGCCTAGGAAACTATGATATTTGCAAAACCCTCTCTTCTTTCTCTGATCTAAAGGAGGTATTTTGACATTTGATGGCATAATGAGTTGGCCATCTTTGACAAGTAAGTCAAAAATCTCGCCACATTTAGTGACATCGAAGGTATAAACCTTCTTTGGGAATTTGTCACTTTTCTCATTTTCAACAACCTCTTTCCCTTTTGTGGGAACCAATAATTTGCAGGAGTAAGGTGGAGCCTGTTTTAATTCAGCGAGGTCGATTTCGACCTCTTCGAATTCGAATTCAGGATACTCTTCTGCTTCCTCAGTTCCAACATAGGAGATCCTTTCCTTCTTGCTATTCTTAAAGACTCTGGCTTTTTCGGCCTTTAGCCTTTCGACCTGTCGAACCCTATCGGCTAACTGAGCCATATCCCTCAAATATTGAGTGTTTAGTTTCTTTCGAATAGAGTAATCCAAACCACCAGCGGCCATTTCGACTAACTCATGTTCAGGCACTACTGTGTAACATCTGGATTTCAAAAGCCTAAATCTGTTCAGATAATTGTCTATGGGTTCGGTGAACTTTCTCTTGACACTGGCTAATTCCTTTAAGCTTATTTTCGATTGTCCCATGTAAAATTGTTCATGGAATAATCTCTCCAAAAGAGCCCAAGTGTCAATGGACCCAGGAGGCAAAGTGGTAAACCATGTGAAGGCGTTTTTAGTCAAGGAACTTGGGAAATATTTGATCCTGAGATCTTCATTATTGGCTATATCTCCCGCTTCAGTTAGATATCTCGCTATGTGTTCGACTGTTGACTCATTGGTATCCCCAGCGAACTTTGTAAATTTAGGGACTTTATATCCCCTTGGTAAATCAGTATGCATTATGCAATCTAATATAGGAGAAGCATAATTTGGCCTTCTCATTCCTGTGTTGAGGCCATTCTGGGCCATGACTCTCTCTATCATGGTGGTTAGATTGTTTTCTGCCAAGATGTTATCGTTTCGAATTCTATGAACGACAGCATCAGCATCTTGATTTTGACCAACCATGACAATTCCCCTAGGTTGTTCTTCTCGAAACTCTGGGGCTTCTAGCCTTTCGACCCTTGCCCCTGGTTCCATAATTTCTCTTTGTGGTCCTGGGATTATTGGGGCTTCTAACCTTGGTGCCCTGGCCCCTAAGTTAACTTCTTCTCTAGGTGGTCTATAAATTGGGTCGTTAGCAACTTGTTCCATAACAGGCATGTTTGCTCGAAATCCCGCCTGATTCTGCCTACGCCTTTCTGGGGGAGCAAAGAAATCTGCTATTCGACTCATGTTGTCAGCGTTTTCCCTGTTTGTCACAGTCACATTTTGAACTATTGGGGCAAATATTTCCTGCATAGTTTGTGCTAACACCCCTATCATATTATGGTTACTGTCATCCATTAATTACCTAAAAGCCAACTGGTTTTCTATGGTTAAAACAGGCATTATGCTATAACCCACTGACCCTTGGTTATTTGTCATAAACTGATTCGCCCCAGACCCAGACCCTATTTGTGGTGATGAATTCAATGTGGAATTGTGTAAACCTGCCATAAAAGATGTTGGCATTCCATAAGTGGAATTTCTGGTTCTATTTCCATCGAAACCGGGTGGTCTAGTTAGTGGAGTGGCGAAATGGGATTGTGTCCCTGATGGTGGAACGAATCCCCCAGGGTAACCAATGGTTCCAGTATTTCCTAAGATCGAACTATTAGTTGATATACCACTTACTCCATTGGTGGCTATATTACTGGTTGAAGATGCAACAGACTGTGCATTCGAAGGGATCACATTAGATGTTCCCGTCGAAGTGGACACATTAGTGCCTGTTGTATGTGGGGCAATTTGTTCCCCTTGTTGATTGTCAGAATTAGACATCTTGGTCAAACGTTTTCTTCTGGATAAGGGTTGGTTGCTGTTGGTTATTTTACCACTTCTTAGGTTCATAAAACAGCAAACTTCTTAGGTTCCAACGTTTTTATAATGTTTATGTCTCAACAATCTTTATTTCTAATTTCCAATTATTGGTCCCACCGGGTGTGCCAATTTGTTTCCAGTGATTTCTGGTAAACAACCGCTAGTCTTCCAAACTATCGAATAAACTTACTGACTGTTATTCAATTTCTCTGGTAACTCACAGGATCGACTAGATTGATCCTAGGATTCCTTGGTCATTAGGGTAACTCTCATGATCGAACAGATATTCATGGTTAGTATTTGGGTGTTGTGTAGGTGTTTGGCTTATTTCGATTTCTCCTTTATAAATCTAAAGATGTAGTCAAAACGTATGTGCGCGAAACTAACTTGCATGAATAAATGTTAATTGTAAAGACATGTAAAATTGCATAAAAAGGCAAGTAAATGGCTTCGAATTATAAAAACAGTTAATGTAAAAGATGCTCTGGAACGTAAAAGATTTGAAATATGAAGAAAGTGTTTAATGCAAGAAATCTGTAAATGACTTTAAGTGAAAATAGGCTTTCGAAAGACAAAACTTGAAGATAAAGGCATGAAAAGTATGACAGTTTTCTGAAATGTAAAGTGCTTGAAATGTAAAGAAAGCATTGAAATGTAAGGCTTTAATGAAGAGATTTCGAAGTAAAAAGACTTTGAATGAGAAAACTTGTAAATGGTATTTGGCAGAAAGATAAAGGAAAGTGCTGGAAATGATAAAAGGTTTTCATTAAATCATAAATATGTGGTGCTATCATACGTACATTGCTCTTGCATTTGTTTCCCTTGCCATGTGGTAATTTGAATGTTACTGAGTATTTAGTACAATAGATATGACACACGAAATCCTAATACTAAGACTTCTATTTATACTAATTCGACCATAACGGTCTTGCTATAGGATTATGCCACGTTCAGAACATGCAGAACAATGCCTCTCTCTTGTTTCCACGTGTCTCCAAATGCTCCAGCACATAAATTTCAAACTTCGAATGTCCCGCTTCCATTTGAATTTCAAATGTTTTGGTACTTCTCCGTTTCGAACGCACTTCTCAGACACAGCCTTGTTGTCATTTCGAGACTTCTTTAGATATGTTCCCATAACTGTCACTCGAAGCTTCAAGCTTTGATATGCTTATTCGAAACACTGCTTCTGCTACTTCGAAACATGATGCTTTGTTTCATTTCGATCGAAACGTTCAACTTATTTGGCTTCTAATAATATTATCAAAATCTTCAGCCAACAGGGGGTTAGGTTATGAAAAGGGAAGGTGTTAGCACCCTTTTCATCTATAGTTATCTACGGGCTCTTAGTTTTTATCTCACTTTGAAATGCTTTGTTTGAAATATGTTTGTGATGGGTTTTGAAAGTATTTTTAAAAAGTGTCTTCGTTTAGGCAAACTTTGTAATGATTCTCGTCTCTATGAGAATGCATACAAAGTGTTTGACTTTTGAAAATATTTCATTTGAAAGTGTTGGTGTGTTTGAAAGATCTTTTGAAAAGGGTTATGAGCAAACAACTATGAACGTTCTACCTACTCAAAAAGTATTAATTCTTTTCCTCCTCCTTTAGATATTGCTATCTTACCATTGATTGGTAATAAGCCCTATCTTTGGATGTGAAGGGACGGGCATGGGTCATCGTATAGTCATAGAAAGCAATGTTGTTAGATTCCTTAGCAATTTGTTGTAAGGGTCTAAGATCATTTATGAAGGCAACTTTGAAAGGTCATCGAGGGATTATGATCTTGTATTCGATTGTTTTTTGCTAAAGTATCCCACATGCGAGACATGACTATTTTATTCTTAAGGCAATAAGTAAGGTTAACCCTAGAGGTGCAAGTGTGCAAAGTGTTTGTTTTTCATGTATTTTTATCTTTAAATTAGGGTTTTCTATTTATCAATTTTAGTCTTTCCATACAAACCCTAATTACTAGCATTGATATTGAAAGCGATAATTTGCGGAAATGTAAAGTTCTACGTTATTACATCATTTGGAAATGGGGATATAAATTTACAAATGGGGTATGACAAGTAATTAGAACCTAATTACTATTACAACCATATTGAATGAATAATAATATACAAGAAATATAAAGACAATGTACAAAGACAAAAGTGATATGTAAGAAAAGAAAATGTTTTTGTTTAAGTTTTTTGGTTTATAAGAAAACTTTGATTCTAATTAAGCTAAGTAAAATGATTAGTTTAAATAAAAAAACTAACCTAAATTGATTTAAGAAAAGAAATTAAATTATTCGGAGAAAGCAAGTTTTTTAGGGTTTTGTAAAAAAAGATTTTATCTTAATTAAACTAGTATAAAAAAGTTGATTAATTAAAAGGAGCCGAAGTTCTAAATTAATTTTAATAAAAATAATAATAATAAAATAAACCTAAGTCTAATTATTTATTTAATTTTAAGAAAATAAAATGAATTTAATGAGAAAATATTTTTTGGTCTTTTTAGTATTAAAAGAAATAAAAAGTAAGAGTATATTTTAAATATATATAAATAAAACATTTTTTTTGGATTTTCATTAATAAATAATAATAATAATAATAATAATAATAATAATATTAATAATAAAAAAAATAAAGAAAAAGAAAATAAAAGAAAATATAAAAAATAAAGTCAGGGGGTGTGAAAATAGAAGGTAGGTCTTTAAGCAAAAAAAAAATTGGTTTTGTTTAGGCCCAAGATGATTTTTGTGTAATCACAAAAAAGAAAATAAATAAAAAAAACCATTCTCTCTAGTCTATGGTATAGAAGTTGTCCTACTTGTCGAAGTTCAGATTCCTTCTCTGAGGATTATAAAAGAAGTAGACCTAGATGAAGACGACTGGATTCAGACCAAGTTGGATTAACTAAACCTAATTGACGAGAAAAGGCTGGCAGCTGTCTGTCACAGTCAGATGTATCAGAAACGCATGATCAAGGCATTCAATAAGAAGATCGAGCATCGGGTATATCAGGCTGGTGAGTTGATAATAAAGCGCATTATCCTCCCGCAAGGTATTCCCAAGGGCAAATGGACTCCTACCTATGAAGGACCATTTGTAATCAAGAAGATATTTTCTGGTGGAGCTATGATACTAACCACCATGGACGGTGAAGATTTCCCACACCCTATGAATGTGGACATAGTCAAAAAATGCTATGCCTAAAAGTGACCCGCTAGGTTGACTGGCCTTGGCAAAAATAAGGGTATTCCGACGAACCAAAAAGGGTTCGGGAAAAAATCAGGGATATATATTAAAAGACTGTACACCCGGCAAGTCGAAAAATTGAAAAGGCGGCTTGAGCAAAAAAGGGTATCCCGGTGGACTGAAAACCCGAAAGGGCGGTCCAGGCAACAATTAGGGATTAAAGCGTACGACTATGTCCTTATTGGATCACTACAGCGAGCTTTATTACCAATGTCGAGTTCAAACAGTGCAGGTCAGTTCAATCTCCTTCTTCTGACAACAAGGGATGAGATGTTTGAAGACATAAGGGCAATAACAGAGTTGGAACCCGATGAAATTATTTCCACATAGCTATATGTTTTGTTTTCACTTTGTAATTTTTTTTCGACGACTTCCTCTTACTAGGATTTCAGTCTCTTTGTACAAAATTGTCTGTTTATGGGAAAAATTATCAATACAAAAACAATTTCAAAGCCAAATTTTGTTTTTACTTTTTATGTTTTGTTTTCAAAATGTCCAATAACTAAAATTGAACGAGCATATGCATATGAATACAATTGACTATTAACAAATGCATAAAAACAGGAATAAGTATTTACTCAAGATTGTAGGATTTGAGATAACGTACAAGCCACGCATGAATCCCCACAGACACTTCAGGAGATTATCCCTACAAAGTAATCTTCTCAAAGTTTATACACTCCCCACAATTTTTTCAGCAGATTGCTCGGGAAAATAAAGGAGTGTAGACTTTCTTCCCAATGATATTACCCATCTACGAAATCCAAATCATTACATCTTACGAGGATTCTTCTCCCCAACTGAGTCTTCAAAATTGTAAAGGCCCTTGCAGACTACTGTACTCCAGTAAAGTTCATTCTCCTCAGCAAAGAGTTCCCCTCAGCAGGATATTCCTCCATCAACAAGGTTTACTTCCCCAACGGAGTTCAGAGTTCCATCAACAGGTTTTATTTCCCCAACAAGGTTTATTTCTCCAACAGTTTATCATCTTCCAGATACAGTTCGGATACAATCTAGATACAGATCCATTTTGATACTCATTCAGTACATCTTTCAGATACGGTTCAGATACAATCCAGATATAGATATCATTCTGATACCCATTCAATACATATTCAAATATAATCAAGGCATAGATTTATTCTGACACTCCCCAGCTTGAGTATGCTTTTACCATAAATCACTGGCAAAGTTCCCTTCCCCAATGAAGTTGTCGCTATCCCCAGAGAGTTGCTACCGAATCTAAAACCAGATCAGGTGTCAGTCAACTTTATCCTTTTCAGACGAGCCAGAAAGTTATCCATCGATGTTATCCCCAATCAGGATATACAAAGAATTATAACTCCCTAACAGAGCAAAGAGAAACCAAAGTTTTTAACTCTTCTTCCCCAATCAGGAATTAACACTCTCCCGCAAAGTTTCCTCAGAAAGAAGAAATCATTGTTCCCCAGTGGAGTTTCCTTAAACAACAAGTAGGAATCCCCAACAGAAACAATTCCCGGTAGATTGAAGATTACACATACTCTTCATCCCTAGCGACAATCAGGGATATATTTTCCTAGGCAAAGACACTACTCAAGTTTACAAATGCACTTCAATAATATTCCGCATTCATACATCATTTACAAAATATCATAGCATATGCATATGAAATGCATATAGCAAAATCTCATTTATTTTGAGAACATCATTACTCAATACATTTCATACATCATGAAATTGCATACGACTGACTCTTTACCTTTTCAGGAAAGATCAATCAACAAACAAATATCACCGACCTCTTATATGGCCTGACAGTCTTCTCAAAGGCTACATCTGATGAAAAGCTATTTCAACATTTTCCTCAGAAGGTCATTCTCGAAAGACCTCTTCTGGTATGGGTTCATCTCTTCCAGTTAATGACAGGCGAAAGACCTCTTATGGTATGAGTTCATCTCTTCCAGTTAATCACAAGTAAAATACCTCTTCTGGTATGGGTTTATCTCTTTCAGTTAATCACAGGAAAAAGACCTCTTCTGGTATGGGTTTATCTCTTCCAGTTAATGATAGACGAAAGACCTCTTCTGGTATGGATTTATTCTTCTAGTTAATGACAGGCGAAATGCCTCTTCTAGTATGAGTTCATCTCTTCCAATTAATGACAGGCGAAAGACCTCTTCTAGTATGAGTTCATCTCTTCCAGTTAATCACAAGTGAAAGACCTCTTATGGTATGGGTTCATCTCTTCCAGTTAATGACAGGCTAAAGACCTCTTATGGCAGGATTTCATCTCTTCTAGTTAACCACAGGCAAAAGACCTCTTTTGGTATAGGTTTATCCCTTCTAGTTAATCACGTGCAAAAGACCTCTTCTGGTATGGGTTTATCTCTTCCAGTTAATCACCGACAAAAGAACTCTTCTAGTATGGGTTTATCTCTTCCAGTTAATCACAGGCGAAATACCTCTTTTGGTATGGATTTATTCTTCCAGTTAATGACAGGTGAAATACCTCTTCTGGTATGAGTTCATCTTTTCTGGTTAATGACATGCAAAAGACCTCTTCTATTTCAGATTAAATCGACCAAAGATTTATTCTGATACTCCTCCCAATTGAAGTCAACAATTACTTTGGATTGCATCTATAAGCCCATCTCTGACGACTCTCCTTCATCTCTCCAAATGGCATCTATAAGCCCATTCCTGATACAATCAATCAACAACGTTATCTCTTGCACGGGCGAGTGCAAATTTCTAGGCACTTAAAGTGTTCAATCATCTTCTACCTTTAAGTCACGAATGGTGGACGAGCTAATCTAACTATCCAGGTTTAAGAATATTGAATAGGGGCAGCTATTGTACCCCAAAATTTTTCCTCACATTTTTCTCTCAATACACTCTTTCAAGGCTTCTCAAATATCCAGGGCACTCAAGGGTTACCAGTCAACTCACCTTCTGAGTCAAAAGCCCACAACTAGGGTTTGAAGTTTCTAAAGTAAATTTGGTTTTCAAAGGTCTCAAGTGGCTTCCATGATCCTTCATATGTCCTCAAAAAGGTTCATGTCAAGTTTCAAGCCCTACATCACAAGTTTGCTCAGTCAATAGCTCAAATGTTTGAAAATCAATTGTATTGGTCAAAAAGTCAACTATAGTCAACATACAGTCAAACTTCAAGATTTTTGGTCAACATTAACATTTTGAAGTGATATTCATCATTTGATCAAGGGTTGATCATGATTCCCCAAGGAAAGTCCTCAAATCATCAAAAGTCAAGAATTGTCAAATTAGGGTTTCTTTAGGAGAAGTCAACTGAAATTTGACCAGGCATAACTTTCACATGCTTCATCAACTTTTCCCCAACAAAAGCCCATTTTAAATGAAATTAAATTCTCTACATCTTTTATTTTATTCTTAAGTCCAAAAAATGCTTCATTTGGAAGATATGATCTAATACATTATAGGTCATTTTAAAAAGTCAACAACAAAGACACTTTTTGTCAAGGCAACTTACATCAAGATAATGTCTTCAAAAGTAAAAATGATCAACATAGAGATTTTAGAGGACATCTTGGGCTTTACAAAAAGTCTAAGATCACATTCACAAGATGAAAATTGAGAAAGTTGTGATTTGCACAAGTTAGGAAAATTTGTGAAATTGCATGAAGTCAACTTTGAGCAAAATTGCATTTTTAGGTTAATGGACCTAACTCTTAGGGTTCAAACATGTTTATGACATACCCAAGAGCCTCTAAACATATCCATGCATTATGTTGATTTTATTTTTATTTATTTGGATTTTTTATTCATTTAAATATGAATTGAATCAAATAAAGTGAAAACCTAATGAGCTAGTGCATATGGGCTTGGCTTAACCCATCTTGAAGTCCAATAACTCGTGCGTGGTACATACAACTTGTCCAGGTTCATTCCCCAAACAGAAATGGCAAGAATCCAACAAAAATGGATAATTTTCAAAATTTTGATTTTTGTTTTAAGGCCATGATTAATGGTTGATTATTTCCATACTTATATGCTCTTATCCCTCCCTCTATATAAATCACAACAATGCAAGCAAGAAGACACGCATATATTGCCTAACGAAGCTCTACAAAATTTCACGAAAAGTCTCAAAGTTGCCAAATTCGAAAGTCAATTTTCCAGCCATCCTCCATAAAAACCAGTCACACATTCATCTTCCCGAGACTCCTAAGACTCATCCCAGTCCTTCTTGAAGCTTGAAACGCCCCAGAACTCACCCACCAAATTGCATTGGTTTGTTCATATTCTTGGATCTTAAACTTTCTATTCATGTTATATAAATTGTTTTTGTATGTTGATATGTGTTTGTGAGACCATTTAGAGCAGGTTAGGACGTTCGCATGCGCGGGTGAATACCCTATGCACTAGATGCCATGGTTAGGGCAATAAGTCTTTTGAGCTTCAGATTCTATGATACAGGGGCCTTCAGCCCAAAACAACGCCAGATTCAAATTCAGGGGATGATTTTAAGGGGGGTTAGGTTTGATTTAAGCCGTTAATCTCTTTTATTGTGCATGTTTTCATTTTCATGCCAACCGGAGAAGACAACCGGAAATTTGACTCCGGCGTGTTGACTCTGATGGCCTAAGTGTCTTCGTCCCATTGGTCCGTTCAAATCCAACTTGGTGCGCGTTTGAAAAACGAGAATATGGGTGATATTTTCACTATATTCGTTTCTTTACTTTGTATTAACGAATGAGTTAGCTGGCCCAGTGGTAGCATGTGTGTGTCAAAGGCGTACCTCCCCGTGTCTTGGGTTCGACCCAGGCGTGAGAGAGTTTTATTTTTCTAACATTTTCTTGCAGATCCAATGTGTTGTACTCCAGCGCGCCTATCATACGCATTCAATTCTCAGTCATCAGATCACCACAAGGCCAGATCCAGCGTCCTGGAGTGTTTCCCCATGGTGCACCCCTAGGAGCCAAGCCTCACAAGATCAGGCGCAACCTTGGACCTCCCCCTTTGGGTCTGAATCATTTTTCAACATTCATACACCCCTTTTGCTTACTATGCAGGCCCAAATTTCATCTTATTTCATATTTTTTATAATTAAATTACTTTTTTTTAAAATCAATTTTATTTAATAAAAAAAATTACAAAAAAAATATAAACAAATTAGATTTAGGGTTTTTAGATTAAATTAATATTTGAAAAGTAAATTTAATTTAATCATTTTTTTTTTCATTATTTATTTCATAATTAGTTGTAATTAATTTAGACTTAGGTTTTAAATATTTAAAATCAAATCAAAAATACTAATAAAAACATTTTCTTCCACTTAGATTTTTAGGATTCTTTCATCTTTCTTTCTTTCTCCTTCGCGCGTTCATTTATTTTTATTCGTATTATTTTCATAAATTATGTAGTTGTCCAAAAGTTGTAATAGCTTAATTTAGGGCCCTTTACATTTCTTCCCCCATTTTGGTTTACACTCCTCCATCCCGAAGCGATATAATAGCGTAGTTTAATTTTCGCATCTTTATTTTGTATGTATATATTTAACTGTTAGACTAATTAGGCGTGCATGGCAAGATCTAAAAGCAAACGGTAGAAAATCTAAATATCCAAGATAAATAACTGAAACATAACCCACTTCACACACGTGCACCTCTAAGGTATCTCCATTTGTTGCATTCAGAAAACAAAACAGTCATGTCTCTCGAACGTGAGAAATTTTAGCAGTGACCCTTTGGTTATGAGACCATAAGTCCCTCGATGATCCTTTCGATGTTGTCTCGGTAAATGATCTTAAAATCTTAGGGTAATTGCTAAAGTATCTTACGAGTTGCTTTCGTGATTGTACGATGACCCTCGCATGTCCCTCAAACATCCAATGATAGGGCTACCTACTGACTAATAGTAGGATACCACTGTCAAACGAAAAAGAGGAAAAGAACAAAGACCATTTGAGTAGGTAGACAGTTCATAATTGCTTGCTCATAAAAACAAACAAAACAACTTTTCACACATACACAAACTCTTTTCTAAATATTCTCAAAGACAAGAAACACTTTGTATACGTTCTCAACGATACGAGAAACATTACAAAGTTCGCTGCACTAAGGCGTCTTTTTAAAATATTTTTCAAATTACACTTACACAAAAAACATTTTCAAAAGTGAGTTAGCAACTAAGAGCCCGTAGATAACTACGGATGGAAATGATGCTAACACCTTCCCTTTCAATAATCTACCCCTCGAACTCAAAATCTTTAAAAAGATCTTTCCTGTTCTTTTCATCCTCTCCTTTGTTGGATAAAAGAAAAGTCGGTAGCGACTCTTGTTAATCGTAATATTTGCGATAAAAACACAAAATCAGTAAAGTCAGTTCTCCCATCGTATTACAATGATGATGTAAATTTGATGTTATTGGTTGTGATATGTCAGTGTGATACTTTGATTTCATTGTCTTTTTCTTGTATGTTTTTACTTTGATGTCAAAACAATATAAAATGATGTCAAAACAATATAAAGTGTATTACTCCGGTCTGATTTATAAGTAAGAAAGAAAATTTTCACACTTATTAAAAAAAAAATGATTTGCATTTACTTTTCTTGATCTCATATAAGAGAGATAATATGATTATTATTATACCCTTAATTTTGTCACCTACTAATAATATTAACTAACTAATATAAAGATGATTTTATAATACAAACATTAAATATACCTAGATTTATGGATATTTATTTATATTTAGACAAAATTTAAAGACTTTTGTTGATAAATAATGTAAAATGTATAAAGAAAATGAACATGAAACTTGATTAAATACTCACACATACATGAAGAAGGGTGACCCATTATTTATAGAGTGGTTGAACTCATGTATATATACTTTATTCAATTGTGATTTCGACTGCATTGATTTCTAAGATTGATAACGGATAATGATTTTGTTATCATAATCAAAATTTGAGATAGGCGGTGACACATATTGGTTGAAATGTCTGCTCTTTATTATTTTATGCAAGGACAAATAAGGTATTTCCTTAACTATAGATAGTAGTAGAAGTAGATAGATGAGAAATTATGGTAATCATCAGTAGTGTTACAAAGAGCCACGTGGATGCATGAAAACAAACCATGAACGGAAAAACAACTTCTCCCGCCGTTCCTCTCCCCGTCTCCACCATATCCCCACCGTCAACCGCCGCCACTCAAATCCGCGTCGCCGCAAAACAGAAAGAATGGAACAAAGCAATCAGCACAAGCATCCGTTCACGTCTCAGCAAACTATGCCGAGAAGGCCAACCTCACCTCGCTCGTCATCTCCTCGAAACTCTTCCCCGTCCCTCCACCGTCGTCTGGAACTCCGTCATCATCGGTTTCATCTGTAACAACATGCCTCTCGAAGCTCTTCTCTTGTACGCTCAAATGAGATCCAAACCAGACACTCGTTTTGATCCTTACACTTTCTCTTCCACTCTCAAAGCTTGTGCACTAACCAATGATGTTATTACCGGTAAAGCTATTCATTCTCATTTTCTTCGTTCTCATTCGAGTTCTAACCCTGGTCCTAGTAGAATTGTTTACAATTCGCTTTTGAATATGTACTCTTCTTGTCAACATCATTATGTCCTCAAGGTGTTTGGTGTAATGCGTAAACGAAATGTTGTTGCTTGGAATACTTTGATATCTTGGTATGTTAAGACCAATCGGTATCACGAAGCGCTTAATGTTTTTGCTACTATGATTAGTCTCTCCGTCACTCCGACTCCGGTTACTTTTGTAAATCTCTTTCCTGGTTTATCGAAACTCGGTGATTCTAGAATTGCTCACTTGTTTTATGGTTTTCTTCTCAAATTTGGTGATGAGTATGTTAATGATGTGTTTGTTGTCAGCTCTGCGATACTTATGTTTGCTGATCTTGGTTGCATGGATTATGCTCGTAAGGTTTTCGACCAATGTTTGAACAAAAATACTGAGATTTGGAATACTATGATTGCTTCTTATGTTCAGAATAGTTGCCCAGTTGAAGCAATTGATGTGTTTGTTCAAGCCTTGGAGTCAGAGGAAGAAGAGGGTTTATGCGATGATGTAACTTTTCTCTCTGTTATTACTGCTGTTTCACAGATGCAGCAAATTAAACTGGCTGAGCAGCTGCATGTGTTTGTTCTAAAAAGTTTGCCTGCTTCACTTATTATAATTCTCAATGCTATAATGGTTATGTACTCGAGATGCAATTTTGTTGATACTTCGTTTAAGGTTTTTGATAAGATGTTGGAAAGGGACGCTGTTTCGTGGAATACAATAATATCTGCCTTTGTACAGAATGGTTTCAATGAGGAGGCACTTATGCTTGTTTGTGAGATGCAGAAGCAAAAGTTTTTGATTGATTCTGTTACTGCGGCTGCTCTTTTTTCTGCAGCTTCTAATCTTAGGAATTTGTATATTGGAAGGCAAACTCATGCATATTTGATTCGCCATGGGATACAGTTTGAGGGGATGGAGAGTTATTTGATAGATATGTATGCAAAATCCGGCTCCATTAGGACTTCTGAATTGTTGTTTGAGAAAAACTGCTCGAGTGATAGAGACCAGGCCACGTGGAATGCTATGATTGCTGGTTATACTCAGAATGGGCTCAATGAGAATGCTATTCTTCTTCTTAACGAGATGTTGGTGCAAAAGGTACTACCAAATGCGGTAACATTGGCATCAGTTCTTCCTGCTTGTAGTTCAATGGGAAGCATGGGATTTGCTAGGCAAATTCATGGATTCTCCATACGTCATTTCTTGGAGAAAAATGTTTATGTGGGAACTGCTTTAACTGACACATATTCCAAATGTGGTGCAATTAGTTATGCTGAAAATGTTTTTGTGAGAACACCCGAGAAGAATTCTGTCTCATACACCACAATGATGATGTGCTATGGTCAGCATGGGATGGGTAAGAGAGCTCTTACCCTGTATGACTCTATGCTGAGATCCGGCATTAAGCCTGATGCAGTTACTTTCGTTGCCATCTTATCTGCTTGTAATTATACTGGATTGGTTGATGAAGGCCTTCAAATATTTGAATCTATGGAGAAAGTCCATAAAATCAAGCCTTCAATCGAACATTATTGCTGTGTTGCAGACATGTTAGGGAGGGTCGGGAGGGTAGTTGAAGCCTATGAGTTTGTCAAGGGATTGGGCGAGGATGGTAACACCATGGAAATCTGGGGATCTCTTCTTGGGTCTTGTAAAAATCATGGGCATTTTGAATTGGGAAAAGTTGTTGCCAAAAAATTGCTGAATATGGGTAGGGAGAAAAGAATGGCAGGATATCATGTTCTGCTCTCAAATATTTATGCAGAGGAAGGAGAGTGGGAAAATGTTGATAGAGTGAGAAAGCAGATGAAGGAAAAAGGTCTGCAAAAAGAAACAGGATGTAGTTGGGTTGAGATTGTTGGGTTTTTAAACTGCTTTGTATCTAGAGATGAGAAGCACCCTCAAATTGATGAAATATATTATATGTTGGACAAGTTAACTCTAGACATGAAGGATGCGGGTTACAAACCACTTTACAGCTTAAATTTAAATATGATTTTGGATTCTAATGAATGAATTGAATAATTATCACAAGTTTTATCAAAGCGAGGTGGTGGTTGGTTTATGGTGGGAGTTGTTACGAAAATAACAACTGATAATAGTTTAATGACCTGCATAAATTTATCTTATGTACACCACAACAGCCACTTGTGTGAAACTCTTAGGCTGTCCATTCATTTGAAACAAATTGTTATTGGTTAAAAAACAAACCATTCATGTATATTGCAATAATTACTTACAAGTTATATCATACTTTTGTCTCCAATTCAAGAAACCGTGGATATATCTAGGTACCATTCTTCAACTCAGCATTTTTCACATTTTGTAACATTTTAATTTAATATTTACGTGTAGTGTTGGGGCTTTAATGATAAAACTGAACTAAACAATTAAAAGATATTACTAATCTGTCTGTGTTAAGCTCATTCACCATTAATAAGTGTACACAAAAAGGATTGTTTATGATGGTGGCGCTACCATTTAAGTTTGTTATGGAACCTAGCTCTAATATTTTATATTCTTTTCCATATCAGGTTGAATTTTGTTGTTTCGAATTTGTTTTGGCTCCAGTTACATGATAGGCTTGCAACACTTAGACTAAAGTCTAAAAGCAGGATGAGGAGTACCGGAGTAGAGTTTTCTTTTATCTCTCACTGGATGCTCAGTAAGAATATTTTCAAGTATGGTTTTGGATTTCTTTTTTACATGTGAGTCCTATGGAGTATGGCAAGCTGCCAGATTTTATTGTTTCTCTCTCATTGGACCTATCTTTCTTTAAGGAGGAAAAAGGTTCTATGAAAGGTTGTGTTTAACAGTTCTAATTAGTGTTTTAAATTTGGTTAATTCTGCTTCTTAATTTTTCTCAAAGAACTCAGAAGTCTTCTAGATTCTTTGTCCTTAACCATGCTCCATGGTTGTCATTAGACTATGTAAACTCCTGTCTGTTAAACTCATGTCACGTCTAGAAGTGCCTGAGAAGGCATGATTACTGTTGGAAACCCAACAAAACACAAGCAGAAGTATTAAGAGAAAAATGGAAATATCACACAGAACAAAATGATTGCTTTATTAAGCAATAAAGTATTTTCCAAGGCAATCCTCTCAACCTCTCTTCCATTCCTTATATTGTGGAATCGTACAACATTCTCTCTCTGCACTCTCTTACAGAATTCCTGCTCTTTCCCCTTTTTGCCCCTTCTAGAATAGACTCTCCATACCTTGGGCCCATTGGGCTGATGATAAACCATAACCTCATTTGATTCATCCCCTGTCACGTGGTCTCTATCAATACTCCCTTCTGAAACTTCAACCTTGTCCTCAAGGTGAAATGTCGGGAACTGACTTCTAATTGTCACAACATCTTCCCAAGTTGCTTCATCCGCTGTCTGACCATTCTTCGCCTTGTTTCGTAACCTTCCTGGACACCAGCACCTTGTCAGGTTCCGGCATAATTGGTTCTTCACCTTCCAACTGGTCCAGTAAATTCTCTTCAGTCTGATAATTTCCTACAGCCTTCTTAAGCAAGGACACATGGAAATCGGGATGGATTTTCGACCCTTCAGGTAACTTTAACTTGTATGCTACAGCCCCAACTCTATCAATCACCGGATATGGACCAAATATCGTGCTGCTAACTTGGCATGAATACGGGAAACTACAGATTGCTGTGTATGTGCCCTCAATTTAACAAACACCCATTCCCCAATTTCAAAGAATTTATCAACTCTGTTAGCATCTGCTTGTGCTTTTATTCTGCTTTGCGCCCTTAGCAACTGTTCTCGCAATTTCCGCAATGCTTCATCTCTGTCCTGTAATTCCCGTGAAACCGCTTCAACACGTGTCTCATCAACTCCCCAACAAACCAAAACCGGTGCCTTCCTTCCATATACAACCTTGAAAGGGGTCTGTTGGGTTGCAGAATGATAAGTGGTATTGAACCAAAATTCCGCCCATGAAATCCAATTCACCCACACCTTGGGTTGATCAGCAGCAAAACAACGAAGATAGGTTTCGAGACAACGATTAACTACCTCGGTCTGTCCATCGGACTCAGGGTGATAGGCTGAGCTAAACTTCAAATGTGTTCCCTGTAATTTGAATAGCTCTCTCCAAAAATGACTCATGAATATAGGATCCCGATCGCTCACAATGGACATAGGGATGCCGTGCAGCCTAATAATTTCTTTGACAAATATCTCAGCCAAACTTCTGGCCGTATACGGGTGCTTGAGAGGCACAAAGTGGGAGTACTTAGATAGTCTATCTACGACCACCATCACCGCTTCATAACCTTTGGATTTCGGTAACCCTGTTATGAAGTCCATTGACAAGTCTTCCCACACATTCATTGGGACTGGTAAAGGCTGAAGGAGACCCCCTGGAGATGCTGCTACATATTTCTGTCTCTGACAGGTATCACACCCTTTAACAAATTCTTGAACAGTATTTTTCATTCCCGGCCAATATACATTAGCAGCTATTCTTCGGTACGTTCTCAAGAATCCTGAATGCCCTCCCTGAGGTGAACTATGAAATTCCTTCAGCATTCTCGGAATCAACGCAGATTGTGATGACAGAACTAGCCTCCCTTTGTATATTAATTTGCCATGTTGTATACTGTACTCCGGATGTGATGCAGGATCCCCAGATAACTCTTGCCAAACTTTTCTTAGCTTTTCATCAGCCTGTATCTCCTGTTGCACCTGCTGCAACTCTTCCCAAAAAGGATAAGACACAATATTGTTAAATTCACCTCCATCTTGAATTCGTGATATAACAAGTTTTCTTTGTGACTTGGGATTTTATTTGGGTTTTGTTGATGCTTCTCAATTACATGGTGTATTTTATTTAATTTAGTCTCACTCCGAGGTTTATGGTTCAGGCCAAACCCGTTAATTTCCTTCCCCTGCTTTGTGTTGTACAGTGCTGTTCTTCTCCTTCAAGATGCACATATATTTTGTTTTGATTTGCATTGTTCTTCTAGTTTACTTTGATGTTTGGTAGCATCTAGTTTGACCAAGCTATTATGACATTTGTCTGTTGTCGGTCATGTAACATACCGGTGTCAGACACCTGGACATGCATAATCCAAGAGGTGTTCGTGCTTTAGAGGTTTTACATGCTTTTGTTGGAAAATGAAAATAATAGATTAATAAAAGTAATTTGATCTACAACATCTATACTCAGATGACTAGCTGTGTGTGAGGTGATTTTTTTTCTTTTTCTGATGAAGAGTCATTATTAGTTAAATAATTGGATTGAATGTAAACAATTCTGTATTTTTTGGAATTGCAGGATATTAGGTATCTGAACAAGGAGTCTATATTAGATAGAGAGTTTGAGAAAACTATGACTATTTATTTGTATTATTATTCTATTTAGGTAATATTGCAATGACAATAAGATGCGATCTACTTTTAATTCATCAGTTCAATAATTAGCAAAAATCTGAATACCTGCAATACCGTAATTTGAATAAGTGTATTTGATGCCGTAGATGACTTCTTGTGTCTTGAAGCCATGTAGTTTTAATACCATAGTTTTTGTTAATGCATGTGCATGTATTCTGTTCTATTCTATCATAATTTAAAATGTTGATTTTTCAATCAATTGTAATTTTTGCAGATAACTTTATAAAACGCACCTCCTCTTTTCTATGAAGTGAAATCAAGTTGGGTTGATTTATTTAATAATTCAACTAATACCCTCCAACAATTTTGTATGTGTGGTCAGGTGCGTAATTTTATACTTGATTAATAATATAATCAATCAAATGACTTACACAAGTGTAGGAAGATCCACCCTCTAATAATGTCTTCCTACTTTGTTCACTCATTTCTTTTACTTTCTTCCTTATCTCTCCATTCTTTTTCATCACACTTCTTATTCCTCTCTCGATTTTGTCTGCAGTTAAAAGATAGTTACTTCCAACATCATACTCCATCCTATAATCCAAGGCAATCTCCACTCCCATCTTCAGCTCACGCACGAGTTCAAAAGCATTGGTCTGTTGCTCAGCTAAGAGTGGCCATGTGGCAATAGGCACACCATAATATATGCTCTCAAGAGTCGAATTCCAACCACAGTGCGAAACAAAGCCTCCCGTGGCTGGATGGGCAAGTACTTGGACCTGAGGTGCCCATCCGATGACCCTTCCAATCTCCACTGTTCGATCTAAGAACCCTTCAGGTAAAACTGCAACCAAATCAGACAAAGGATAATCAGACACAGGACCCATGGTTCCCTTCGGCGGAGGTTTCCGCATGGACCACAGGAAGCGGGCTCTACTTTTCTCAATAGCACATGCAATCTCCCTAACCTGATTCTCATCAAAAGCACCCATGCTCCCAAAGCAGATGAAAATTACCGAAGAATGAGGTTGGTCATCTAGCCACTTAATTGTGTCTTTAGAATCAACAACACCATTAGGCCTGGGCTCAGGATTGGGTTTGGTGTCGAGGTTTAATATGGGGCCCACCGGATATATGGGTAAACCACGTAGACCCGAGTCTTCCAAGAATGAGTGAGCCGCATGTGGTTCTAGCTCATGAAACGAGTTTACTATAATAGCACTAGCTTTCTTGAGTCCTCTGCCATGGTGGATGAAAGCTGATTCCCACTTCTTGCGGAGCACCACAGTGGGCAATGTGTTTGTAGGAACTGGTTTAGAGAAACTCGGGATGTCCAACTCGTCCTGCTGCAACAACAATCGAGTCGCTTCTAAGTTGTTTTCCAAAAGTGTGTGAAGATGAAGCACCAAACCAAGGTAAGCAATACCAGAAGTGAAGTAGAGAAGGGACGGAACACCAAATTCGTTGGCAACATCAATCATGGTGGTACAAAACATGTCAACTACGAAAGCAGCAAGTTGTCCATTGATGTTGGAAACAGCTTCTTTAACGTTTGGTTTTTGGCTTTCAGCAAGAGCACTGGCAGAGTAAGCTCCATCAGAAGTGGAGGAAACATGAGGACGTTCAGGGAGGTTAATGACATGGAGATTTTCTGAGTCGAAGGAGGACGAAATGGTTTGTACTTTTTCATCTGTGTTTGGAAACTTGATGACCAAGACGGTTATACTGAGACGGTTATCACGGTTGATAAGAAGCTTAGCAAGCTCAAGGGTGGATGCTAGATGTCCCACACCTGGAGAAGGGATAAACACCACTTCTACTTTCTTCATCTTAAACACAGCACTCAACACAATTACATTACATGTAATTGTTAACTAGCTATAAGCACATCATATATATCAGTGAGTGATAGTTTTGCTTGTCCAATATTGTATTGTGAGTGCTGATTTTGAACCTGAAATTTTGTGTGGTGAGCAACAATTCAGAAACATGAATTATTATTGTCTTTTAGTATAATAAAGTTTGGTCTGTGATGACTTTTTATTGGAGGCATTTCAGATTTGAATTGGAAATATCTTCTACACTTGCTTTTCCAAATGCGTGAGGTGACTGTAATCCCATTATGATTTTAACTTTTTGTTAAAAAGAAGTTTTTATGTCGACAGGATCATAAAAGTTCACTTTTCAAATGCAAATCATCTCAATCTGGTGAGGTATTTAAGAGTTAATTAAAGGCATTGAAAAAACATGTTAGAGACATTAATCTGCAAAGCACAATTAGTTATGACGATTCAATAACCCTCCTTAAGTTACAAATTTTTTTTATAAAAAAAGTTGTTTTCTACAAACCTTGTACTTACCAAATTTGAACAATTTTTAATTGTTTCTACAAACCTTATTCTTGAAGTGAGACTTGTAGTTTTCAATACAAAATTAAATAAGTAAACAACCAAATTAATCCCGAGTAAAGGAAGCTCCCAAATAAATCTCTCTAAGATTGATTCATTTTAATCATTTCCTATCAATTATATCTTTATATTTTAAGCGCTTACTACTGATTTGATCTCTCTGTTTAATCACATTTTAACCACTTATTATTAATTTGATCTCTATATTTAATCACTTGCAATCAATTTAATCCATAACATTACGTTCAAAGAATTAATTAGTAACGTTTAACGGAATCAAAGATTATTTTGAATATCTATAATTTCTGACTAACAAAATCAAAGACAAAATTGGTAATTTATTCAAAATCAGACTGATTACTGTTATAGGATTTTTAATTATAACACAAAATAATATTATATTTCTAAAAACTAAAATTTGCAACTTCCATAATTTTTTTGATTATATTGAAATTTGTGTAAACAAATCATTTTAGAATGCTACGTCATATAAATTAAAATTAACCAGCATTAAAAAAATCCAATCTCAAAGCATTGTACAAACCTCAAGCAAATAATATATCGACAGTGGTAATAAAAAGGTTACACATGTATACAAACTTGAAATAGCCATCCATGGGAATTGCAACACAGATCAATATTCATGGCAAGTTTAACTTGCCAACAATAGATAACTTGCCAACAATAGATGGAACAGTGACATAAACTATAAGTCACAACATATATCCGTACTTTGTGGCTTGTGCAATAATAATCTCTCCGATTCTTTTTATAAGAAACACATACATTAATTATATTCAATAAATCTAAAATAATAAATCTGTCTTATAAAAGGAATAATTAATTATTATTGGAATATATAAGGAGGAATAATTAATCGTGTATCTATATAAGTTTAAGTGAAATATGGAATACATAAGTAGGAATGATTTAATATAAATATATACATTAAAGTACTAGTATATTACAATATAATCTTTTTGATGAAAAGTTTTAATTGAATTAATAACAAGGACACAATAGACTTTTTGTTAAACTACTTTCACCACATTCATTTGCCATTAATTATGTCCTATGTGTCATCACATAAAAAAATTGTTATAATTTATCATTATTTTAATCACTACTATCTAATCATTTAATCTACAATGTTATTAATATTCCCATTTTTTTCCTATATTTTTTATTTTTTATTATCAAACATAATTTTTGAATGGTGTGAGTCCAATTTGAGATATTAGTTTCAAAGCACTGTCAGAATATTAGTGCACAGCCGTGTATAGGCGTTCATGAAATACTGAAAGGCCATTTACAAATGATAATCCATACAATTTCCCATGCCATTATCATCATTGCAGATTTTCATTTTCTATGCTTGGTATCTTCCATAAAAACCCAAACAATACCAATGAAAATCACAACTTCTCATCTTCAAGCTTGAAGTCCGACTGATAAATCCTCTTTTCCTTAGATTTTCCTCCTATTTCTCTTCTTCTATTTCTTCATTTCCTCTCTGTAAATTTTGTTTCTAAGCACTCATTTGAGTTAAATTTTCTTAAGCCTTTTTTTTAATCTTCAAACCATTTTAACACCTCTGTTTCTTCTTCTCTCAAGCTTTCGTTTCTCTTTCTATTTATTTTCAGATTCTACGTTTTTCTCACTATTCCAATAGCTACGTTGTAGTAGTTGCTTACGTTTCCATCATCATTTGTTCAATTTCCTCTTTCCTACGCCAAAAATGTCAAGGGTTAGACATAGGGAAAATGCTAAATCAACGCAATCGGTACCAGAATCGTCGACACCTGAACTCACACAAACTCACTTCATGGACCACAAAATCCAATGTAATGATTCAGATTATTTTCTAATTTCTATTCTTGAAGTTCAATATATCGCAAAATGTGTGTCAATCTAAACTAATTTGAATCGTCTATACAGCATTGGAGCGATAAATCTGTGAGATTAGAACCGTTAAAGAGGTTAAAATCAAACATTTGTTGGAATGTTTACGATTGCTTCACTCATCTTTCAGCAAGGAACAACTTTAGAAATCCGTGTTAGAGATTTTTGAACATATTCTTCTGAATTTGTCCATGTCATTGATAAAGAGAGTAACAAATGTCATCCACGCAAACAATTCACCGTCTCCCTCAGTTAACGCAATCACATTGAATCTGCAACCACATTAAATCACAAGAAGAATATCTCATTTTCGCTTCCATAAACTCTAATTTTCTCCCCGACTGTATGTTTTTCTTCAATGTCATTGTCGTTCACATCGATGAACGACTTTCTATTTCGCTTCCATAAACTCTAATTTTTTTGTATGTTTGATTGATTTTTGTTTTGTTCGAGAGAGAAGATGGGTCACACGTAAAATTTCTCGGGGTTCTTCGTTGAAGCTTCGTTATGTTAACCATAAGAATTGGTCTTCCTCTGAGTATAGTGAATTTGATTCGTTATGTTTGTCTGAACTGGATTAGATGCTCTTGCTGATAGGTTTTCCAAGCTTGAGAAGTTATGGTTAATTTGATGTTATAATGTTACAAGTCATGGATTATCATCACTAGCTTGGAAATGTGTTTATTTGAAAGCTTTGGACTTGCAGATTAATTTGCCATCTTTCATTTTCTTGGAACATTCATAACCTATTTAGGTTTAGACTTTTTGTTATAGGATTGATGAAGATGTTTTTGGTTTTATAGGAAAATTAGCATCGCTTTTAGGATAAAAAAGCTTTTTGGTGATTACTGATTGGCCTGTGTATATGGATAGTTTGAATTAAAAGTTAAGCATATGTGTGTCGTAAGGTCTATTTAACTTAATGATAAGCCAACTCTGCCTACATTCAACTCAATGATTTTCATCGGTTTGTTTTGTTTTTGTTTGGTATGATTCCATTTTGTTTCAGTTCATATTTCATGAGTGTTGTCGGTTTATAATTTTAATCATATTATTATTCAAGTGATGTGAATATTCAGGAAGCTGAAATATGCTTAAATTTATAAAAAATATATTGAGATTGCATTGTGTATCTATGTTTAGATGTATAGAATGAAATTACAGCTATTACATTTTCTCCCTATTAATTCACCTGTAAATAAGCTATTGATAGAATTTTGGTTTTCAATAGAAGGCCTTTTAAAGTAATATGTTCTATAGCAGAATTGCAGAATATATTTTTTTTCAATTTGGAATGCTTCAATGGTTTCTGAAGAGTGTGCTTCTTCATCTTCGACAAGTTCAACTTGATATTGCTTAAGTAAGTTTGTTGAGTGAATCTTGAACTCACCATAGGGGATATCATTTTCCATATGTACAACCTGAATCACCAATGCGTTTTAGTATTTCATTATGTAAACTTAAAGATACTTCAAATGTTAATATGACGTAGGATCCAAGTATCAAGGAGTTGGCTGAACAAATAGAAATGCAGTCCTATCGTTATTTGGTGATATGCACCTATTTGAAAACAGTGGTGAGCATAGAAGACCAAATAGTTTAAACGTTTCTCTTGCAAGGGCTGATGGATGAGTTTGGGTGGTGAACATATAAGCTATTATCTTTTTGTGGCTTTACGTTTTGTTATAAGTTTGCTACTATTTTTTCATGTTCATACTTTCTTCTGCATTTGATGTTAGATCTTATGTATCTAAGTTAGATTCCTTTTAACTTCAAAACATGTATTTCATTATTAGATGAATTGATTTTCTATTTCGTTATTGGATCCATTGAACTAACATTCATCCTTCCCTTTCTTTACTGATTTTGAAATGTTTAGCAATTGAATTGAGTTTGTGCATGATGTGACACTTAGGTAGAAGATAATCTTTATTTTAAACTCGGTACAACTCAATTAAGGGGTTATTGATGTTATTGATGCAGACAATCTTCCAAGTTATCACTTATCAAATTTACAATATTCACATATCAGGTCAAATGCTATTGATGCTGCCACAATCGTTGTCACAAATATATTATAAAGTTAGAAGACATGCACAATTTTTTGTGTTTATATATATGTATTAATTTCATTCCTTGACAAAAATTCTAATATGCTACTTCTATATTTGTGTTTATATCTATATATAATCTCACTGTAGTCTAAATTGAAATATAATCTGCATAATAATAAAGTCAATCTGCATAACAATAAATTTCTGCTCCCATAAAAGTCGTGCTAAAGTCGAAAAAGAATTTGCATAACAATAAACTCAATCAACAAGATCATTTGTGCGGTTTGTGGTTTGGTGTCTTATGCGCGGTTATTGGGGATACTGTTGTCTTGCTGCAAATTATGGTATGAAGTCTATTGATTAACACAACTTGGTCCTAGTGATTATGCAGTAAAATCTTGGAACAAGAGTCAAACAAGTCTTGGTTGGAGGTATGTGTAGTATTGGTCATGGAGATGGTGTCGTACCATGTGAGATTGAGGTTAGGAAACATGGTATATGTCAGAGTTGCAAATAGTGGACTGAAACGGTGTGGTTTCTTACATAATCTGTTGTGGCATGATGGAAATGGTATAAAAGATGTGGTGAGTATTTGCTATGCATTATGAAGACTTGGTTGGAGTATGTAGTTGCAGGCTGGTTGGTCTGGGGAGTTTAAATGTTAGGCACTTGAGATGTTTGGTTTTTCAGGTGGAACTTGAGAAATTGTGGAATTAGGTCAAATGGCAGTGCAATCTTAGTATGTTACTTAATTAAGTTTGAATTGGTTGAGCAAGATGAGCCATTATGTAATCCATAATTCTATGTGCGTAAATTTATTTTGGTGTAACTGTTGGCATCTCTAGGGATGTCAGTTTGGACCTGTTAATGGGGATCCCCGCGGGGAACGCCCCGTTCGGGGCCCCAAAGATGGGGAATTTTCCTCCGTGGGGGCGGGGATGGGGAGAAAAATTCCCCCGAGAGCATTTCGGGGACGGGGACGGGGAATACACCCCCCGCCCCGCCTATTATTTTAATATAGTTAATTTAATATATATATTTTAGATTAGGTTTTTTAGTCATTTCCTTTATGTTTATTTATAAAAATAAATAAATAAATATTCATGTATTTATTAAGAGAGAGAAATGTAAATATTAGACTCTAAAAAAGTTGAAGCGTTTCATTTTCTTCTGCCAGACATTTAGAGTCTCACACGTTAGACTCCTTTTTTTCTTCTCCAGTCAAATCTCCATTCATCTTCCTCTTCCAATTCCATCTTCTCTATTTGGTGTGCTTCCATTATTCACAGCTCTTACAATTTCATCAATAAGGTTTGATTTTCATAAATTTGTTCATGTAGATATGTTGACTTTTGCTTTTAGTTGACTTATTATGAAGTATTTTTTAGCTTTTCAAGCATACTCATGATGCTAAATTTTATAATTATCCCTTATTAGTTTTGATGAAGTATAGTTTTTTAAGCATAATTATGTTGTTGGATTTTTTTAGTTGTTTAGGCATATTGTTACTTTAAAAAGTATTATAGTTTATTTTGTTGAATTTTATAGCATTTTATAGAAATTTATAAAAAAAATATTATTATTTTGTGTTCCATTAGTATTTTTAATAAAAAATAATAAATGTCAAATACTAGTATTTTTTAATAACATAATAAATATGTGAATTCTTTGTGCTTTTTATTTTTATAGAAAATATAAACATTTTAAAAAAATAAAATATTAATGAATAAATGTAGGATCTATGGGGATCACCGCGGGGAACGGGGATCCGCGGGGAATGGGGATGGGGATAGAAATTTCCCCGTGACGGAGATCGGGGACGGGGACGGGGAATGAATTTGATGGCGGGGAAAAAGATGGGGAAGTGTTCCCCCGGCCCCGCCCCGCCCCATTGACATCCCTAGGCATCTCTTATGCCTTTTTTTTTAAAATATTATTGGCTTTTCAAAAAAATAAACAAGATAAGTACCAACTAGAATCAAAACTTACATTCCAAACAAATTAAAACACGTTTCAAGCCTAAACTAAATCGTCTTATGTTGGCTTCCAACACTTGAATTTCGAATATTGAGAATTGTTCGAATCCACAACCCTCTACGCCTGGAAAAAACCACTTGAAAAAACCCCATTAGAAACTAATAGAAAAATACTTCTGAATCCATGCACTCTCTTCCTGCAATATTACAATAAGACGATTACTATAACTTAGTACCTTTATTTACCAAACTATAAAACAAATGAAAATTAACAAATGAATGAATAAAAAGAGGCATGATTATAGTACTTAGTCATTTTGTCATTTTGTGTATGAAAACCATTGACGAGAACTGTTGTTGCCAAATCACTCGGATAAGGTAATTGGAAATCAACTATCATAATCTATATCAGAAGATGAAAAGACATCCAAAATATTGTATAAAATAGATTAAAAAATATTATTATTAATTGATTAGTTAATTAAATAATACAATACTTTTCTGAGTGGAATTAAGACAAAGAGTCCAACAAAGCAAACCACAAAAAGAATTATAATTTAAAAAATAATGACATTAAAGAATTGTAATTATGAAAATAATATATTAGATCACAATTTATACTTTACAGAAGAACTTAATTTTCAGTTTACTTTTAAAACACTATAAAATATCAAGACCAACTTTAAATAACAAATTCCTTGAATATAGTAACAAATTTCTAAAAATAGAGAGAAAAAAATCTTAATGAAAAAAGGCTTAATATAAATTTTCCTCACTTCTTCTATTATGTAAGTACACTTAGAAATCAAAGCAAATATTTGAGTCAATAGGTAGTTGAAACTAAAATTATACTGTTAATTGATTTGTGAATTTGCTTATTCAGAACCGAGTTTGTCATTTTCAAAAGGTACTTATTTCTTACTTATTTGTCTTCAATATTGTTACGAAATTTGTTCGGTAATATATGTTGATTACCAATGAAAGTCGATTTTGACGTGTATCTTGATGGCTATGGTGATCAGGTATTGTCAACCATTTGTAACTTCTGCATTTGCTCAATTATTGTGGGAATGGTGGTCGAGATTATTGTCATGCATCTGATTCAACACCGCAACTATAAGAATGGCATCGACAATCCTTTATTTCTCCTCTAAATCAGGCTGTGACATCAGTAATGAACCAATCCATCTCAAAGGTAGTAAAGCTGCGACGAATTGTATGAGAATTCCAACTGTCAAGCTTGAGTAATCACCAAATGTAATACCGAACAAAAAGTCCAATTCAACACCGAAAAAGCCACTGACTATTGACAACAGGATTAAAGCTGGTGCAAGGAAAGAAGTGAGTGATCCTTCACAGCCCTTTGGACATAAGCTTGAAAATATTATATTTCCTTATTTTGGCTTCCTGGATTTCTTGATGTCATTTATACCTCTAATGTCTAAAACATTGGACACTGATACATATATATTTACTACAACCTGAAGATCTTGCAAATTTTCATATCTTCTTCTTTAAATATTTTTTATTTGAAGGTTTATAATACTGTTATGTAAATGAGATTTACATCTCACACAATTTTATCTGCTTACGTGGTAAACCCCTATATGTTGAAACTGATTGAAGATATCGTGATACTTTTTCTTTTTACCTCTTCTGATTTTTTTAAAACTACAAAATTTATTATAGTTGTAGATAAAAAGGTTGAAGATGTATGTATTTTGAGGGATTGAAAGCAACTAAATAATAAATTTATATATTTTTAGGTTTGGAAAAATGAGATGATACATTTTTAGAATTAACTCATTTGGATTTAATAGGGGTTTGTTAACTCATTTGCATTCACGGGTAAATGTGAACGTATCTATGAAATACCAGTTGTAGACTGTTCATTTGAATGTCCATCTCTAAAACAATTTTGTTGTTGTTTATATAATTGAAGTTAGAGAATCGGCTGTACGATTTATTATAAGAACAAATGATGCTTACAAGTTGGTGCATATTATTAGTCTGTATTTATAACCATATGAATGTCAACCAATTGAAAAATGAATTTATACTTTATAAATGCACTACAAAAAAGAAGCTTATTTGCCACGTGAAAATCACGTGGCAAACATCAAAATCACATGGCAAAACAAAATTAGCGGCATGGTGAGTTATGTCGCTGGGGAGTCAGTGGCAAGCAAGTAGCGACGTGATTCCCACGTCACAAAGTTGTGACATGGTATTCACGTCGCAACATATTTGTTAATAGCAACTTTATTAGCGACGTGAGAATCATGTCACTAATTTGTGACATGATTCCCACGTCGCTACAGGGGACGTTTTTATTTTTTAAAAAATTGTTTAGTAATTATTTTTTATATTAATTAATTAATGTAATAAAATTTAAATAATAAAATTTATATAATAAAATTTAAATAATAAAATTTATATAATAAAATTTATATATTAAAATTTATATAATAAAATTTATATAATAAAATTTATATATTAAAATTATTAGAATAATAGTATTTTATTTTATATTTCAAATAATAGAATTTTATAAAATAAATTCATATAATTAAATGTTATATAATTTAATAATTTAAAATGATAAAAATAAATATCTTACATAAATGCAAATATAAAAACGAAATAAAAAAAATGTTTTCACGGGGCATCTTCACCCGGATAATTATCAAGATCAAAGTCATCAAGTCCGTCATCATCCGGCTGTGTATGATCAGGAACATTTTGATTTCGACCGCCTTGCATAAACTGTCTCATCTGCTCCTCCATATCAGATTGCCGCTTCCACATGATCTCTAACTGACGCTCCTGCTCTTGCCTCATTGTCGTCATTTGGGCCTCTATTTCGCGTCTCACTTCACTGGCCGCCAATTGTCGTAC
Source organism: Vicia faba (assembly GCA_948472305.1). Lineage (NCBI taxonomy): Eukaryota > Viridiplantae > Streptophyta > Magnoliopsida > Fabales > Fabaceae > Vicia > Vicia faba. The sequence continues at coordinate 593,690,956 of OX451736.1, forward strand.
TGTTTCAAGTTGAACCTGAGTCAGATTGGGTTGACGTGACCCCCCTTCTCCATCTCTAAGTCTTTGAAACAGATTACGATCACCAACTCTCAAGCCGGCGGCCAAATTTCCTCCCGCAAAAAAGCAACCATTAGGCCCTTTTCCATTAACAACCTCATTCCAAATATAGAAATCAACATCCCCATTAAGCGGCTCCCCCTCTGCTGGCCTATATTGCGGATTGTGTTCCAGAAAACGTGCTAGCAATGTCTGATAATCATCCTACACATACATTAAATAATACAATTAAAAAAAAATTAAAACATTTATATATTAAATTATACTAAATTCAAATATATTAAAAATTTGTCACGTGATTTTCACAAATCAACTTATGAATTGCCACGTGAGTTTCCCGTGGCAATGTATTAGTTGCCACATGAAAATCAGTCACCTGGCAATTTATCAGTTGCCACATGATAATCACGCCACAACTTATAGATTGCCACGTGGAAATAACGTCACTATTTTTGTTATTAACTTAAAAAAAACATAAGTTTAATTACTTACAAAAGCTTTCTGGGTGCGGTCGTCGACAAAACCTCCCGATTTCTTTGTCCGAGTCCTCGTAATCAACTCAATGATCAATGGTGGTCTCCCCATCTCCTTAGTCTAAACAATAAAGTTAAAAATAATTAGTAAAAATTATTATGAATAAAAATATATATAACTTAAAAAATTAGTAATATTTACCATCCGCCGGACATGCTCTGCAGTGCTAATACTTCCAACAGTATTGACACATCCCCCCTTTTCGGATGCCCTCACCTTCTTAAAATTTTTGGATTTGGCCTTGAATTCTGGCGAACCCCAATATGTACGAAGTTCGCCAAAAACCTCTACGCCTATCCAGTTAGGACGGATACCATGCAGCTCATAATTCTCCCTAACCCGCCGCATTATATCAGAAAATCTTCTAGAAGTTCTGCTATAATAGATTTTTTTCCATAATTTTCTCATTCAACGGATCCCACACACGTCAATTAAAGGGATATATCATAAGTCCATTCTCTAATCCACATCTTCTTCAAATCATCAATTAAAGGTTGTAAGTACACATCAATTCCGGCTTTTGGACTGTGCGGGCCTGGAATAACACACGTCAAAAACATGTATGGTTTTGTCATGCACATCTCAGGAGGGAGGTTGTAAGGTGTTACAATAACTGGCCAACAAGAATACGCACTTCCTGACGCTTGCACGTATGGGGCAAATCCATCAGAGCATAATCCAAGCCTGACATTTCTAGGTTCTGCAGCAAAATCTGGATGTGTCCGATCAAAGTGCTTCCATGCCTCACCATCAGATGGATGTCGCATAGTGCCAGAACTTGTTTGGTTTGTATGATGCCATGTCATTTGACTTGCACTGTGCATTGAAGCAAATATTCTTTTTAACTTTGGTATTATAGGAAGATAAAACATGGATTTTACTGCTACACGCTTTTGCTTGCTGTTAACGGCTCTACTGCGAACTTGATATCTTGGACTATTACAAAACTTACACTCCTCTAACGATCCATCTTGAGTACCAAACTCATTGTCATAAAACAACATGCAACCGTTAATGCAACAGTCAATCTTTCTTACTTTTAAACCCAACTTCGACACCCACTTCTTTGCATCATAATAACTTGTAGGCAAATTGTCTTTCGTAGCGGTGGAGTCCAACATCATTTTTGCAAAATGTTCCAGGCATTGATCAGAAACATTCCAATTTGACTTGGCGGCCAATAATCTCACACACATTGATAGCTTCGAGTCTGACGACCCCTCAAACAACGGCGTATTCATCTCGTTCAATAATTGATAAAATCTTTGCGCTTCCTCATTCGGCAACTCTTCCCCGTCAAAATCTTCAGGTTCATCATATGTCACGTTCACACCAAAAGCATCCTCAACCATGTCACCGATCAAATTAAAGTTCTCCTCATACTCCATAACCGGTCGACTACTTGAAGCATGCGTGTTGCTAGTCTCTGGTACATTAACCGGTAGTTCTTCACCATTATACGTCCAAACCCAATAATTTTCAATGAATCCCCTTCTATGCAGATGACGTGTTACTTCCTCTGGGTCACTAATTATTGGTCTACATTCACACTTAAGACAGGGACACCTAACCCCTCCTTCGCTTCGACAACAATCCTGAGCAAACGCCCACTTAATAAACCCATCAACTCCTACTATAAAATTGGGTTTAAGTCCACTTCTTCCTGGATATGTTCTATCGTACATCCAACTGCGATAATACCGATAATATTCCATACTGCACATTTATACAATCATTGTCTTTTTCATTAGAAATATTAATCAACTTAATAATATTATTCTTAAACTATTTAATACTATTCTTAAAAATATAAATTTTTCTTTTTTATATATATACTAACATATAAATAAATATTCAAATGTAAAATATATAATTTTTTATTACATAACAATAATATCAAAAAACAATAATATAACATATTTACTTTTTATTATATATACAACAATAATATTAGAAAACAAATAATGTAACATATATACTTTTTATTATTATATATATATATAACAATAATATTAAAATAATAATATAATATATATATTCTTTTTTTAATTATGTTTTTTATAAATTCTTATTTTAATATATAATTTTTTTTCCATATCTTTAACATATAAATAAAAAAATAAAACTATTATAATAAATATAATATACATCTATAAAAAATATGTTATTAAATATGTTATTAAATTTATGTTTTCTAAAATTTTTAAAAAAATATATTAAATATGTTATTAAAAAATATGCAATCTGAACAAGTATATTTGTTAACATATATATATATACATCTATAAATTTTTTTTTTTTTAATTTTATGTTTTCTAAAATTTTTTATTATCAGTACATATATACTACTAACAAAATACATATATACTTCCTAACCACAAAATACATATACAAATCTAATCTATATAATACATATAAAATCTAAAAAAAATGCATAAATACCTCTATATAATTTCTTCAATAAATTTGCGTCTTCTTGGATAGTTCTTGGTGTTCTTCAAATTTCTCTACAAATAATAATGAACAAACGAACAAATACCATTTTTAATATTTCATTCTAGTATAATAAATAATGAACAAACGAAATAAACATTTATCAAAATATGAATACCTTATTTTTCTTCAACAAATTGGGATGGAGGAAATTTGATTCGGGAAATTGGGTTTGAGAGGAAGAATTATGGGTTTGTGAGGAAGAAGCTGTAAAAATGTGTTTGAGAGGAGCAAGGAAGAAGAAAGCACGCTTATGTAAAAATGAAAACTTTGAACATGTAACTTCTAATAGCGACGTGACTGTCACGTCGCAACGTTGCCACGTGATAATCACGTCACTACAAACTAAACATAAATATTATTCTCTCTCCAACCCTGCAACTCTGTCATCAACGAAATTTATTTCCCCTCAAAAATATAGCGACGTGGCTATCACGTAGCTACCAAAATTCAAATTTCCCCCTGAAAAACGTTCACAAATTTGCATTATATGTCATTAAAATATATTAGCGACGTGGTTATCACGTCGCTACTACCCACATGATAAGCACGTCGCTAATATATGTCGCTGGGGACATATATTCTTGTAGTGATGGTAGTCTCTGAAAGACATGTAATGTGAACTGAAACGAAACTCATACGATAGCACCGGTTTCTTACTAATTAATTATGAAATGAAGTAATCAATAAAAAAAAAGTTAGTAATCACTTAAAAAAATAAAGTAATCAATATTCAATAGAAATAAATGTATTCTCAATGTGGGACTTTTTGTTGGTACTAAGAATTGCTATTTCATGCGTACCACATGTTATTTTAAAAATTTGAACTACTTTATTATCATTAATGAATTACTCCAAAATTTGTTTAAAACTATTTGAGTCAACTACATATATAACTCTTGTTTTACAAAGGTTTATTTATAACATGCATATACTCTCAATGGACAATGGATAACCAATGTGGGAATATATATCAGTTAACTTTGATTTTACTTTTTGATTGATTTTGGTAAATAACTAAGCAAATGTTTCTTCCACATTGTTTAGTAAATTAGTATGTATCCGAAGTAACGTTACCAGATAATTCCTTGGAATATGTTAACTACCATGAATGCATAATAAATGAGAGATATGATTTCTCTATATTTCTAGAACAACGTCTACAGCTGCAAGGTTGATATGAAACTTGTACCTATAGCCATCATAGTCTCACTTGCAAGCATATGCAACTCCAAACTTTTCAACATATGTTTCATGCATGCAACTTTTCAACTCCCATAGTAACTTGAAAAATGTTTATTAGAATGGTGATTTTGTTACTGTACCATGGTTTGTAAATGTTTGTTACTGTAACCAAAAAATTGTTAGGACTAACTTCAAAGACACAATTTACCATGGTGTGAAAACTGACATGGAAATTCAATATAATACTCCAAGACACAATTTACTGCTACTTTTGGGGAATGATTTCATCATCACTAAAATTAACTACAATGTTCTCATTTATGCTTTGCAGCTCAGTTGGATTGCAGTAATACAAAAAGTCATTTATCATGCAATGATACCGTTTGTATGGCATGTTTTGGAACACCACTTTCAGCATTGAATGTGTAATATATAACTGTAGATATACTCCAACAGTTTGTACGAGCCAATTGAGTATACATACAACATTCATTTCAGGTGCCCAAGTTGCAAACTCGCGCTCCCAGTTTCATAGTGTAGAAAGTGGAGCAACCACCAGATTTGAAAAGAGATGATAAACAACATTATAATGCAGGTAACACTTGTCTACCTGGTTTTAGAGTTGGGACATTTTATTCAGATTAATAGAGAGAGATTGAAGAAGAGATATGAAATGATAGTTGAATGTTAAAAGTGTTTGAATAAAGTGTTTAATAATCCCAAGTTGGTTGGTATTGAAAAAATAAAAGATATAGTTAGAAAAATAATAATCATTACTATATTGAATAGTGAAAATGATAATTATTTTAAAATAAAATTTATTTGTTAAAACACGAGTCAATTTGAAAAAGATGGAGTAATGTTTATAAAATTGAATTGAAAAACTTTTAAAAGCAAATGGGCTAAAAACCAAATAGGTTTCACATTAAAATTTTGTTTAAATAATTATTAAAAATATTTTGAAAATAGAATAAAAATTATTAATTAATATATATTATGTAAAAAAAATTATAATAAAAAAATTCACGTAGATTAAAAAAATAATTAAAATTTAAAAAAATATTATATGAACTGTCACATAGGTAGTTAGAGAGAATCTTTACTGCAACGTAACACTCAGAAGAATATTCGAGAGAATCCGTAAATTACGAGAGGTATTTTAAATTATTTTTTTATAAAGATCTAATGCAAAACTTGAAAAAAAAGCATATTCTTTCAGCTTTTTACTATAAACAACACACAAGAAAATTGATTTGTATCTTGATTTTAAAATGAATGTTAAGTTGGAAAGGCTCTCATATCTTGATAATTGATATAGCAAAGACATAGTTCCAACAGCAAATTATCTGCTGTGTGAGACTACAATATTTATCAGTGTGTAGTGACCAATCGCTAGTCACTTATTAGTTATTAATACATTTAGAAACTAAACAAGTTCATCCATTTATAAAAAATCAAGTCATAGTAGCAATACGAAAAAATAGTAGCTTGGAAAATGCACTTACTTTTTGCCTAGTCCAACCATACTATGAACTTCTCAAATGAACCCTCAACAATGGGAAAAGCCAAATAAAAAACAAAAAACTAACAGTGAGTAAAAATAAAATAGCTCACACTACATTACAAGGAACTGAAATCTCAGTTTTTCAAAGTTAATAAACCAAAGACATAGAATATAGTTTTATATCAAACATAGAATGCTTGTATTTTATGTTTAAAGTTTGGAAATTTGGCTCTGGTTTTTCATTCTAAGCTTTTTGATATTGTTCTGGACTGGGCCCGCCCTGACCCAAAAAGAATGGATAAAGGCCCAATCCTAGCAACTCTTCGAGGAACGCGCGTCCACGGACTCCCACCAGTGTGTCCGACCCCAGACTGCAGCCATGCCCGCCGTTGCCCGCGACACATGGTGTCCCCGACCAAGGGAACTCCAGCTCGAGCCCTGCTCGAGCACTCTCCCCGTAGGACAGACTCTGTGCTCTCTGACCGTTATCGAATCATCTAAACTCCGGAAAGACCGCGTCTTCGTCCCTCCTCATTTTTCGCAGAGCATCACCAGGAAGAGGACCACGTGCGGGACCCCACTACACACGTAGAACCTGACAGTTCCTTTATTTGGGCCCGTTCTGGTCGGCCCAATAAGGGGACCTTGGCCCAGCGCTGGAGGCTATAAATACCCTCTGTTCCCAGAGGGTCAGGTAATTCATCTCTGACGCATATATACACTTTTTACCTGCTCATTCCGTCTCTCACTTTAGCATCGGAGTGCCTTGCAGGTACCCCCCCCCCCCTCCATCTCACTCAGATTCTGCCTGAGCCAGTCGTGACGGTCCAAGTCTGATCAGGTAAGATCTGTGGCGCCGTCTATGGGAATCTAGCTTCCCCGTCTTGCAAACCCTCGGAGACCAAAGCTCAAAATCACACCCGACCGTCATGGCTGACCAAGTCCGGGACGAACAGAACATCCGCGTCGTCGACGTCAACAACAACGCCGCGGATAAAAACGGAATTCCCGACAACGCCGGCAACCCAGGCCATAACACACTCCCCGGGGGCACCATCCCCGGGCCCTCAGTCCACCGCGACGGAGCTACTGCCTCATCTTCTTCAGTCCCTCCGTCGCTCGAAGAGGACAACGCAGCTCCCCCAAACTATCTAGCTGCCCAATTTCAGGAAGTCCCTGTCCCCGACGGGGCAGATGCCACAACCCGCGCACTATTCGCGGCGATCAATCAAACCAACTACCTCATCTTTGCCCAGGGGGAAAGATTGAGGGCGCTAGAAGACGATAGAAGACCCGCGAGGAGACACAGGAGGCCTCAGACTCCACCTCCTCGGGTAACAAAGGTACATCTCCCATCTCCCCCGCGGAGACAATACAGAAACACCTCCCGAAGCCCGTCCCCCCGACCGTCAGGGAGACGACCCCCCTTGGAGAGGAAACCCGTCATTGAAGCCGGCGGGCGCAACCATGGCCCTGCACGGAAAGAAAGAATACACTCTGGAGACAGGCACAGAAGAATCGACCAACGAGCACCCCACTCGAGGGATACCCAGCACGACCAGGACCGTCGGGCACAACAATAACTCAGGTCCCCATCCCTGTCCCTGAAGCGAAGCGACGAGGACGACCCCCGCGGTCCCCTGTCACAAGCCATCATGGAGGCGCCCATTCCCCCGGGCATGGAGAAGCCTCCACATCTGAAAGAATACGACGGAGTCACAGACCCAGTCGGCCACATAGACGGGTTCGAGGCTATGCTGCATTACCATAACGTCGGGGGACCCATCAAATTCCGGTTGTTTCCCACGACCCTCAGAAAGGCAACAATGAATTGGTATAAAGGCCTCGCCCTGGGATCAATCACCTCGTGGCGAAACCTAAAGAATCAATTCATAAGTTCGTTCACTGCGTCTCGGTGACATCCAAAGACCGAGGCAGCACTCGAAACCATCATCCAGAGATAGGATGAGACCTTGAGAGAATTTATTAATCGCTTCAATCGCGAAGCCATACAGGTCCCCTGCGCGGACCACATGAAAAGGTACTTGCTAGAGAGGGGGCTCCTCCCCGGCACGGAATTCAGAAAGGCAGTGGGCATCGAACCACCCTGAACATTCGATGCTCTCCTCGAGAAGGCCCGCACATATATGGATTAAGAGGAAAGGGAGGCGGCCAACAGAGCCCGGGACCCCAGAACTCTCGGATCCAGCAGCAACCCGCGCCAAGAAGCCGCTCCTCCTCGACGAACCGGGGAGAAAAGAAAAGAGGACAGACCCCGAGAAGCCCGAGAGCAAAGAGGACCCTCAGGGCGTTTTACAGAGTACACTCCGCTCACATCTTCCCGCGAGCGCATTTTGGAGAAGTGTGCCAGCACGGATTTTAAAGACGGCGGCATCAAGCGCCCTCGACCTGCTCCCGCCAAGCCTAGAGTATACAAGAGCAAATACTATCAGTACCATAGGAGCCATGGTCATCTGACGGAAGACTGTTGTTGTACCCCAAAATTTACCCTCCCATTTCCTCAACATTTTCTCATCATAAGGTCTTTGAAGATCAAGATCCAGTTAGGGTTTCCTCTGCTCAAGACTCCTCCTTGCACTGTGGATCCAAATTAGAGTTTGTGTTTGCACAAAGATGTTTTGACCTAAAATGCCTAAGATGACTTTCATGCTTCATGTTGGACTCCCAAGTTTATCCATACCAAGTTTCAAGTCTTGATTCCAAATTTTGCCCAGTCAATTGGACAGATGACCTAGAAATCAGTTGTATTGGGGAAAAAGTCAACTGTGGCCAATTGACAGTCAAATCTCATGAAAATTGACCCACATCAACATTATGAACTCACATGGACCATTTGATCAAGTTTGGATCACAATTCCACAAGAAATTTGATCAGATCACCAGAAGGGCAAAATGGTCATTTTTAGGGTTTTGACTACACAAAGGCAATTTTTGACTGTTTGACCTAGCCAATGGCAAACCAAACTCACATATGGACTCAAGGACCCCATGGAATTATCTTGACATGCTCAACAAACTCAAAAGATCCCAAGTACACAAGATTGACAGTTGAATTTCCCAGTCAATTGATCAATTTTGATTGTATACTGAAAAGTCAAACTTTGACTTTTTGGTCAAAATCAAGAGTCAAGATTCATTTTTCATCAAAACATGCCAAATCATGAAACTTGTTCACCAAGAAACCAAGAAATGCAAATTAGGGTTTGAAATGGAATTTTTCATAACTTAGAATTTTTCTAAGTTATGGAAAACCCTAATTTTTTCCCAACTTTGCCCCACTTTTTCACCAAGATTTATTTGGATTCAAACAAAAGTCAAAACATGAAAGTTGTAGCTTGTTGCATAATCTACAACTTTGATTCACAAAGTTTTCCCAAATGAGGCTTGTATCACAAGTTACAAATTTTTGAATAAGGGCACTAAACCATTCATAACTTAGTGAAAATTTGACCTTTTTGACAAGGTTTTCTACCTAACTTCAAGACCATTTTCCATACACTTCCACTTGTAATTTCAATTTTAATTTCAAAGATGGATTGTAGTACACATTCCAAGCTTTCCAAAATGTCCAAGAACTTCTCAAACAACCTCATGGTTAGGGAGAATCGAATTTTGCAAAATGGGCAAAAGTCACTTTGATTCATGGCCATGTACATGTTCATACACTTTGCAATTTTTCAAATCAGCATGGGCAAGCTAGTTACAGGCCTCTAATCCTTTTATTACTCAATAATTAAATGCCAATCCATTGTGTTTTAGCTTTGTTTTGTTCATATAGTCATTACACAAGGAATTAAGCCTTAATTGGAAAAAGTGATTTATCCATTTTTGCAAAGTAGAACTTTATGTCAAGTTTGAAAATCAAGAGGTACAATGCATATCTTTGGACACAAGATTCATGGACATAACACACTGATCAAGACTAAAAGATGCAGCACATTTTGAGGGGCCTGTACAAGCCTAGAAAAAAGTTAGCATTTCCTTGCTTCACATAGAAGAAACATGGCATAACTTGTACCAACTTGGATATCAGCTTAGACACACTTAGACAAACTTATCAAACACATTCCAAAGATCATAACCAAGCTATTGCACGAGCCTTTTACCTCTAATCTCTCCCAAAACTCAGAATCACCTTGAAACTGCTCAAACAGAGCAACCTCTGCAGATTGAGCTCCAACTCTCAATCCCTTCAAGCATTCTTGCCCAAACCAGTTCACATACATTCCCTAACACCTATGCAAGCTAACCAAGAGCAAAAACACGACCTGTAATCCCTCTAACTGGTTCCACTATTTTCACATTTCTGACTTGCAGGTGAAGTTCTCTAGCTCGATTCAGAAGCTTTCAAGACAAAGTAAACATTGGAATAGCATCCCTGGACCTCAAGGAAGCTTTTCCAATCATCACCTTGCACTGAAAGTTCCTACATTTCCAGATAGAACTTCAACTGAACAGGTAAGTTTTTGAATTTGTATCTCTCTTATTAGGCATCATTAGCTTTAAGTTTGTGAATAAACAATGTTCTACTCATGCCACTGAACATGTACATGTTTTTACTTTTCATTTCTTTTGCTTGAGCTGTGAGAATTTAAGGTTTGAAAATGGCAGAAAATCTAGGTTAGAATTTTGGGGAGAAGAGATTCTCCCTCATCTTAGAAAGTTAGATCAAGTTCTGCATATGGTTGGATTCGTCTCTTCATGCTGAACATTTTTTATGTTATGAGTTTTCATTGAAAAGCCAGGAATCAGGAGTTAGAAGTTTGGGAAGAAGGGCACGCGTTTTTGAACGTTTCTGGCTGGAGGTTGAAGACAGTGGCTTCCTGGGCTGGGCCTGAACCATTTTCTTATTCACACCACTTTTCTTGTTTTGCACCCCCTGAGCCCATTTCATTTATTTTTAATGATTTCTGACTTTTTCTTTTTTTGATTGATTCATTTATTTTTTCTCATGTTATTAAAAATATAAAAATCTTTTTTCTCACCATTTTTTAATTTATTAGATATTTATATGATTTTCTTTTGACTAATACCTAAATAAATAAATATATACATTTCATTAAAATATTGAGAAATATGTAAAAAATACTTTTATTTTCATTTTTATTTTATTATACCTTCTGAAAATATTTTACATAAAAAATACCTTTTTTGCAAATATTAAAAATTATTATTATTTATATATATAACACATATTTAAAATAATACATATATATATACATATATTTATTAATATATTTAGGGTAAATACAAAATATATACACTTTTGGTTTTTTATTATTATTATTATTAATATTTAATATAAAAATACATTTTTGACAAATACTTCACTTTATTTTATTTTGTATATAATAAATAAATACTTGTATTAAATTAAATAATAATACATTTTATTTAATAGAATTAGGGTTTTGCCCTAAATATGAAAAACTCCAAAAAATAATACCTTTTTATTTTCTTTTCATTTTACATAAATAATTCTTTTTTTTTTACATATAAAAATTCTTTTTGCATTCTTGCATATTTGTCTTATTTTATTTAATCTATGCAAAATATTTGTCTTGTAAATATCCAATATTGATGTAATAGTTTTAGGTTTAAATTCCTTGTCAAAATCCCCATTTGAACATTTGTACCCCCATTCCCATATTTGGTTTTGTAATAGTTTAGTAAATTTATTTTCGCACTTTATTGCTTTCTAATTATGCCATGTTAGAATTAGGGTTTGTATGCGAAAAAACGACAAAATAGTTATGACCTAATCTCAAGACAAACAAGCATGAAAATGGACACACAAATCACACTTGCACCCCCTAGGGTATTCCACTTGTTGCCTTTCAAAATTGGGCCATGTTGTATGTTAGGTCTCTTTGGGCAAAACAAACAAATCAAATGATCATAGTCCCTCGATAACACTTTCAAAATATTGCCAAAACAAATGATCAAGTCCCTTAAAGAAAATGCCCAAAGATACTTGGCACCATTGCAATTATGGCCTAAACGATGACCCGCGCCTGTCCCTTTCACATCCTAACATAAGATTGTCCACCAAATACAATGGTGGAACAAACTTGTTAAAAGGGTTAAAACATAGTAATAATCTTTGAGAAATTTAGGAGTAGATAACCTCTTAGTTACTTGAATGAAACTTGCAAACTAAAAACACTTGCTTATTTAAAAAAAACCACACATCATTACACTTTCAAAACAACTTTCAAAAACAAATGAAAACCCTTTTAAAAGACATACATCTTTGTATACATCCCCACATGGATCATTACAAAGGTTGCCACCACATTGGCTTCTTTTCAAAACATTTTCAAATCCACACTCACAAGCACCATTTAAAACAATTGAAAACAAAAGGCAAGTGATCTAAGCAAGTAACTAAGAGCCCATGGATAACCATGGATAGAAAGGGTGCTAATACCTTCCCTTTCTATAATCTACTCCCCGAACCCAAGAAAACATCTCAAAGGTTTTTGCTGTGCTTTTTAACCTTTCCTTAGGATAAAATAAAAAGTCGGTGGCGACTCTTGCTCAACCGAAACATTTGCGAAAACAAACGCAAAACCATAGTCAGTTCTCCCACCGTATCACAGAACTGGCGACTCTGCTGGGGAAAACTTAAAGTGGAGTAACCTTAGGGCTTAGATCACCTTTGTTTTCAATTGTTTGCTTTGTTTGCTTTTATATTTGTGGGCTTTGCATTGGAGTTTCATAGATCCTAACCCGGATCTGGGAAATACCCTTTTTAGGTAGCATAATCTGTGAGGGACCTGTCCGGCGTAGACCGACATGGGTGAAGCAGTGGCTACGTTGGTGTGGCATCTTAGTCTGTACCTATATCCCTTGTGTTGCAACGGGGAGAATATAGGTCTTCTAAGGAGTCATTAAACACCAAGCAACCTTAGAACCCTAAATTGTCCAACTTGGCTATTAGGACAGTAGCAGTATGCTACACTCATTGAGGCTAAACTCTCGAGATGGTTCTGGCCGCGAGAAAAGATTGCGATGCTGGAGTTATGACCGATTGAGGGTAGCCAATGATTTGAGATCCTCTAGAACCTGGTTACTTTTGATAAGACAGGTTTTAACCAACAAAACCAAAAGAGGGTAATACCTGAAATTCATGCTGGCCTGAAACCTAAGGGTGTCTTGTGTGACTTGTGTGCCTTATCATGTTTGCCTGTGTGAATACTTGTGGTGTGCTTCATCATAGCATCATGCCATCATACCATTGCATGCATCCTGTATAAAGGACTAACCCATTTCAAAGACAAAAAAGTTTCATCTTTGCTCTGTTTTGTAGGACATCATGATGCCCGTACGTAGGAATACCATCCGGCTCAACTTTGTTCAACCACCAGTTTTACTCAAGGATTTGGTTGGAAGGATTCCAAACACTTCTTCCTTCATCAACAGACATGGTTCTCTCCTTGGCTTGATCACTGCAAAATGGGACCAACAACTGATAAGTGTTCTGACCCAGTTTTATGACCCTCTGTATCATTGTTTCACCTTTCAAGACTTCCAGCTGGTTCCTACCCTGGAAGAATTCTCTTATCTGCTTGGGATCCCTGTCTTGGAACAAACTCCATTCACTGGTTTGGAAAAGACTCCTAGGCCTGAAGAGATTGCTGCAATTCTCCCCTTGACCAAAGAAGAGGTATTAGCTAACTGGGAAACTAGAAATGGGGTCAAGGGCTTTTTGGTCAAATTTCTGGTTGGCAAGGCTAATGATTTCTGGAATGACTTGGACTTCAAGGCGTACGAGGATATTATGGCTCTTTTGATCTATGGTCTGGTATTGTTTCCCAACCCTGACACCTTTATCAGTACCCATGTCATAAAGATCTTCATGTCTCGGAATCCGGTACCCACTCTTTTGGGTGATGTTCTACAACAACTTTATGCTCGTACTGCTCGAAAACGGGGAACTCCGTGGTGTTGTGCTCCTTTGCTAGTAAGGTGGTTTATTTCTCACCTTCCTAAGTTCGTGCTGAAGAATGAAGAAGGAAAAGGTTGGGCTCGGAGGTTAATGTCTCTCACTGATAATGACATCACCTGGACTCTCAGAGGTTTGGATGAGGTAGCTGTTGTCGACCGTTGCGGAGAGTACCCTAATGTTCCGTTGATTGGTATCCAAGGAGGAATCTCTTATAATCCATGCTTAGCTCTCCGTCAGTTCGGAAGAGCCAGAGGAGATGGGCCTCATGAAATGCTGGTTCCTCACTTCCATTTTGAGTTTCAGACAGACAGTGACAAACTACGCCATGGATTCATTAGAGCTTGGGACAGAATTCACAAAGCTGACCCACATGAGTTGGGACCAAAGACTTCTCTACCATTGGAGCCCTATTGCAAATGGGTCCGCGTCCGTGCTCAGAGGTTAGGTATGCCGTACGAAGCTGTCAGGCCTATCATTCTTGAATCTCCTGATGAAGATGGAGTTCCTCCAACTGTCCTCCCTCCTCAGATACCTACTGATTTTGACACAATGAAGAGATCTTGGGCGCAGCTAAAGGAAGAACGGGATTTCTATCGGGAGAAGTTCAACGAGCAGGAACGGAAGATCCAGAGGCTGACTAAGCAATTGGAGGAAGAGAGGGTCCTGAACAACTACATCAACACTGAGAAAAGGAGGCCATGGGAGCATTGATGGGCTTTGGATATTTCCTTTTATAGCTTTTATTTCCTTTCCAGTATTTTTCATTCCTGTAATGCCTAAGGGCAAATTGTTGAACAATTGAAAATTTTAATCTAATGAAGTGTGTTTCCCTTTTTGTCTACAAAGTTGGATCTTGTTTGTCTTTGAAAACATAAAACATACGCATTCCATTGCACCATATGCATAGCAGGTACCCTATTTCACAGGTTGCCTAATCTCCTTCGCTGTTTATTTTGAACAGTCATCATGAATCCAGACTCATCCAGTGAGCAAGCAATCAAGGCCCTTCAGGCCCAAAGTGCACAGTTTCAAGAGATGGTCCTAAGCCTGGCTCAAGGTCAGCAAGAGTTGAAGACTCTACTCCTGAAGAAGAAGAAGAAAAAGAGGACTGCGTTGTTCAACACTGGACGCAGATTTGGGAACACACTCCATAATGAAGCTGAACCAACTACTTCTTCTGCTGAGAAAAACAGTCCCCAAGGGGGAGGAGCTCCTAGTCCCGCAGTCTCCGACAACGAGACGGACTATAATGACGAACAATACCCACCTGCTGTTGACAGATACAAGCAATTGGAGGACCGCTTGAGCGCCATGGAAATTTAGAATGTGCCGGGACTGGATTTCGGAGATCTAGGGTTATCTTCTAGGGTAGTAATTCCGCACAAGTTTAAGGCGCCTGCCTTCGCCAAATATGATGGGGTCTCCTGCCCAAAGCTGCATCTGAGGTCGTACGTAAGGAAGATCCAACCTTACACGGCGGATAAGAACCTCTGGATTCACTTCTTCCAAGATAGCCTCTCGGGATCACAGCTTGAATGGTTCTACCAATTAGATGGAACTAGCATCCGACACTGGGAAGATTTGGCAACCGCATTCTACAGGCAATATCAATACAATTCTGATCTCGCTCCTACGCGTACCCAACTTCAGGGTATGTCTCTAGGAACGGGTGAAGGGTTCAAAGAATACGCATAAAAATGGAGAGATTTGGCTGGCAGGGTGCAGCCTCCTTTGACTGATCGTGAGCTGGTTGATATGTTCCTAGGGACTTTGTCTGGTCCATTTTTCAATCATTTGGTTGGCAACTCCTCCGCTGGGTTTACAGATTTGATATTGACGGGAGAAAGAATTGAAGCTGGCATCAGGTCAGGAAAGATACAAAAGGCTGCCTCCACAAGTACTGAGAAGAGGCCGTTTAAGAAAGAAGCAAGCGCCGTCTATGGTCCTAGACGACAAGTCAAGCCCGAAAGTCGCCAGGTCGTCAATGCTTTGGTCATTTCAAAACCTGTTGCTGCTCCTCAGCAGTACAATCAACAAAGAAGTGAAAGGCCTAAGAGGCAGTATACTCGGCTGAGTATGACCTTATCTCAAATTTTACCCCAACTATTATCAACCAACTTGGTGACCCTCAAAGAAGCTCCTAAGGTCGTCAACACTGCGTCTCCTAAGTATAACCCAAATGCCCGGTGTGCTTATCATTCTGATAGTCCCGGGTACACTACTGATGATTGCTGGGCCTTGAGAAACAAAGTGCAAGATCTTATCGACGCGAAGGAAATTCATTTTGAAGCGCCTGAGAGACCGAATGTTGTAACTGCCCCTATGCCCCAACATAGAGTAAATGCCATTGAGGAAGAGTTGTATGTTGTTTCGGTGAATGAAGTTGTTACCCCTCTTTTGACTGTTAAGAGGAACTTACTACTAGCCGGTTTATTTCCGGGTTGTAGTAAGGGTTGCCTCCTGTGTGCTGTTATCCCTACCGGTTGTCCACTGCTGAAATCAGGCATCCAAAGCCTGATGGATAGCAAGGAGATTCTGTTCAAGAAAACTACTGTTCCATCTGTTTCCATTGAAGATATATCTGTTGTCACGATTTATAATCCTGTCAAAGCTCCCGTGAAGAAACCAGTCCAAATTATGTCTGTTGCACCCATCACTATTACTGTCCCGGGGCCTCTCCCGTATGAGTCTGATAAAGCTGTTCCATGGCATTATGGAGCCGACGTATATGTGCTTGGGGTGAAGCAGGAGTTCAACACCAATACCAGTATCAGTAATATCACTGGTCCCGCAAAGATTACCCGTAGTGGCAGGCTCTTCTCGCCTGACATTGCACCGCCAGTTATCCGAAAACCTCTCACCATCACACCCGCAAGTGTGCATGTTCCAATTCAAGTTCTTGTGTCTACTACTGCTGCCGAGTCCTCTGATACTCGGGACAAAGGAGTTGCTACTGATTCGCCTGCCAGGACGGAGGCACCAAAAAAGAAGACTGCTGTGGAAGCCTCCCAACAAGAAATGGAGGAAATTCTTAAAATTATCAAAAAGAGTGACTTTAATGTTGTCGAACAGTTGGGGCATACTCCCTCCAAAATCTCTATGCTATCACTGCTGCTGTGCTCAGAGACCCATGCAAAAGCCCTGATTTCATTTCTGAAAACGGCCCATGTGCCGCAAGAGACCTCCGCGGAACAATTCACTGACTGTGTGGCTAATTTGACGGCTGACAATGGCTTAGGGTTCTCGGATGCTGACCTTACCGCCAAAGGGAAAAATCACAATGATGCCCTGCATGTTTCCATAGAATGCAGGGGCACTACTCTCGCACACGTGTTAGTGGATACCGGCTCTTCCCTGAATGTTTTGCCCAAGAAAGCATTGGATCGCTTGGATTGTGAGGGCCTGGAGTTGAAACCTAGTAACATCATTGTTAGAGCCTTCGACGGTTCTAAGAGGATGATGCACGGTGAAGTAGACATCCCCATTCGTGTGGGTTCCCAAGTTTTCAACTCAACGTTCTATGTAATGGATATTCGTCCATCTTACTCCTGCTTGTTGGGTCCACCCTGGATTCATAGAGCTGGGGCAGTAACATCCACTCTACACCAAAAGCTCAAATACCCTGTCAAAGGGAAGATTGTTACTGTGCAGGGTGAGGAGGAATACATGGTGAGTCACTTGAATTCATTCCGGTATATCGAGATGGACGGGGAGTTTATTGAAACTCCCTGTCAGCATTTTGAGGAAGTACCTCCAGTGTTAGCATCAGCTGAAGCAGTGGTTGAAGAAGACTTTCCATTGAAGATGGCGTCCTTGAAGGATGCCCGGGCTGTAATCGAGAGAGGCAATTGTACAAACTGGGGTCAGCTTCCTGACTTCACTCAAAAGAACGACAAGTTTGGGCTGGGCTTTACTGCAGAGGCTCAGAGGGCTGTGTGCAAGGAAAAGATCAGAAAGGCTCCAGTGTTTATCTCCAACCCAAGGGTGAATGCTATCGAGGAGGATGTAGAGGAAGCAGAGTTTGACAGTTGGATCTACCCGACTACCAGCAACGGACCGAGCAACTGGACGGCAAAGGATTTTACACCTATCACATTTGTCACGCAGTAATTAATTTCTTTTGATTTCCAATTTGTAACAAACAATATGTTAAAACTTTGTTGGCTCGGTGTCCTACCCGGGGCATCGTAGCTCCCTTTGTGAGGGCTTTTTGTATGACATTTCCATATATCATCAATCAAAACATTGGACATTTGTTGCATTTCAAATCTTGTGCTCTTTTTCTTTCTGTGTTATATATATTGCAAAACAGCTATATTTACACACACTCACTTATACAGGTTTCAATCCACTCTGGATCTCACTGGTAACAGCTCTGCTACCGCCAGTTATGACTTCGAGAATCCGATCAACTTGGCCAAAGACGAAGGTGAAGATGATTGCGAAGTGCCTGGTGAACTCGCAAGACTGCTACTCCAGGAAGAGAGGTATATTCAACCACATGAAGAGCCGGTAGAAACGATTAACCTGGGTACTGAGACAGATAGGAAAGAGGTCAAGATTGGGGCTAATCTAGAGCCCAGCGTGAAGCAACGATTGATCCAGATGCTACAGGATTATATGGAGATATTTGCTTGGTCCTATGAAGACATGCCTGGTCTGGATGCCGACATTGTAGTTCATCACCTGCCAACCAAGGAAGACTGCCCTCCGGTAAAGCAAAAGGTCCGCCGTATGCGCCCAGAGATGTCTGAAAAGATCAAGGCTGAGGTTATGAAGCAATTCGACGCCGGGTTTCTAGCAGTAACTTCTTACCCTCAGTGGGTTGCCAATGTGGTGCCAGTGCCGAAGAAGGACGGTAAAGTCAGGATGTGTGTCGACTACAGGGATTTGAACAGGGCAAGCCCCAAAGATGACTTCCCCTTACCTCACATCGATGTTCTTGTCGACAATACTGCACAACACAAGGTGTTCTCCTTCATGGATGGTTTTTCAGGGTATAATCAGATCAAGATGGCCCCGGAAGATATGGAGAAGACTACCTTTGTGACTCAGTGGGGCACCTTCTGTTATAAGGTCATGCCATTCGGATTGAAGAATGTTGGGGCAACCTATCAACGTGCCATGGTTGCTTTATTTCATGATATGATCCATCATGAGATTGAGGTATACGTTGATGACATGATTGCAAGGTCTCAAACTGAGGAGGAGCACCTTGACCATCTGAGGAAATTGTTTGACCGACTCAAGTTATACAAGCTGAGGTTGAATCCCAACAAATGCACCTTTGGGGTAAGATCCGGAAAGTTGCTAGGTTTCATTGTAAGTGATAAAGGTATTCAGGTGGACCCTGCCAAGGTAAAAGCCATACAAGAGATGCCGACTCCAAAGACAGAGAAAGAAGTCAGAGGCTTCCTGGGACGACTGAATTACATTGCCCGATTCATCTCACATCTGACTGCTACTTGTGAGCCAATCTTCAAATTACTGAAGAAAGATCAAGTAGTACGCTGGAACGATGAATGTCAGGCTGCCTTTGAAAAGATAAAGGAATATCTCCAAGAGCCACCCATTCTTATGCCACCAGTGGAAGGAAGACCTCTGATACTATACTTGATAGTACTTGATAATTCAATGGGGTGTGTGCTGGGGCAGCATGACGAGTCTGGCCGAAAAGAGCACGCTATTTATTACTTGAGCAAAAAGTTTACCGACTGTGAGTCTCGTTATTCACTGCTTGAGAAAACTTGTTGCGCTCTAGTATGGGCTGCTCGCCGGCTGAGACAGTATATGCTGACTCATACTACTCTATTGATTTCAAAGATGGATCCCATCAAGTATATATTTGAAAAGCCTGCTCTGTCTGGAAGAATAGCGAGATGGCAAATGATCTTGACAGAATATGACATCCAGTATACAACTCAGAAAGCAATTAAAGGAAGTGTACTAGCAGATCATTTGGCACACCAACCTGTGGACGATTACCAATCATTGGACTTTGATTTTACGGACGAAGACATCATGGTGGTAACTGACTGTGAAATACCTGGACCGGATGAAGGACCTGAGGAAGGATCCCGATGGTCTATGCATTTTGACAGAGCCTCCAATGCTTTGGGTAACGGCGTCGACGCTGTAATCATATCTCCCAAAGGAACTCATACTCCACTCACCGCCCGATTATGTTTCAACTGCACCAACAACATGGCAGAATATGAGGCATGTATCATGGGTCTACAAGCTGCAATCGACTTAAGGATCAAGTTTCTGAGTGTCTTCGGAGATTCCGCTCTCGTGATCAATCAGATCAAAGGCGAGTGGGATACGAAACACCCAAATCTTATTCCTTACAAGGAGTATGTGTCAACCTTACTTCCCCACTTTGAAGAAATAACTTTTGAGCACTTCCCAAGAGAGGAGAACCAGCTAGCAGACGCACTAGCTACGATGTCTTCAATGTTCAAAGTTAAATGGGACAATGAGGCTCCCCGGATCATTATCTGGAAGTTAGATGAACCGGCATACTGCTGCGAGCTTGAGGCTGAAAAGGTGACTGAAAAACCCTGGTATCATGAGGTGAAGAGGTACTTGGAAGCTCAGGAATACCCTGAAGGCGCATCTGTCAATGACAAGAAGTTCATGAGGAGGTTTGCGGCAAAATTCTTCCTCAGCAACGGCATTCTCTACAAACGGAATCATGATTCAACTCTACTACGTTGTGTGGATAAGGCTGAAGCAGAGAAGATCATGATAGAACTGCATGAAGGTACATTCGGAACACATTCCAGTGGACACACCATGGCTAAGAAAATCCTTCGGGCAGGATATTTCTGGTCCACAATGGAAGCCGATTGTTACCAACACTCTCGAACTTGTCATAAATGCCAGATCTATGCTGACAAGGTGCATATTCCTCCAGTTCCTCTGAACGTCCTGACGGCACCTTGGCCTTTTGCAATGTGGGGAATTGACATGATCGGTGAGATCATACCAACGGCATCCAATGGGCATCGCTTCATCTTAGTAGCGATCGATTACTTCATGAAGTGGGTTGAGGCAGCTTCCTACGCAACGGTAACCAAGAGTGTTGTGGCATGTTTCATCCGGCATAATCTGATCTGTCGGTACGGCGTCCCGGAAAGAATCATTACGGACAATGGTACCAATCTCAATAACACGATGATCACTGAACTCTGTAAACAATTCAAGATACATCACCATAATTCTTCTCCCTACCGGCCGAAGATGAATGGGGCTGTAGAGGCAGCTAATAAAAATATCAAGAAAATTGTGCAGAAGATGACAGTGACCTATAAAGATTGGCACGAGATGTTACCGGTTGCTCTTCATGGGTACCGTACCTCAGGAAGAACGTCAACCGGGGCAACTCCTTTCTCCTTGGTCTATGGCATGGAGGTAGTCTTGCCAATTGAAGTCCAGATACCCTCTCTCCGGATTATGAAGGATGCAGACTTGAGTGAAGATGACTGGATCCAGACTCGACTTGATCAATTAAATCTGATTGACGAAAAGAGACTCACCGCTATCTGTCATGGTCAGACGTATCAAAAACGGATGATCAGGGCATTTAACAAGAAAGTCAGACCACAAGAGTATCAAGTTGGGGACCTGGTAATCAAACGCATCATCCTTCCTCAAAGTGATCCCCGGGGCAAATGGACCCCAACATACGAAGGGCCATTTGTGGTTAAACATGTGTTCTCAGGAGGAGCCATGATCCTAACCACCATGGATGGTGACGACCTTCCTCACCCCGCTAATGCAGACATAGTGAAAAGATACTACGCATAAATAAAAGACCCGCTAGGTTGACATACCTAGGCAAAAATAAGGGCTTCCCGGCGAACCAAAAGGGTTCGGGCAAAAATAAGGGATGAAATGAATAAAAATCTGTACACCCGGCAAGTCGAAAACCTGAAAAGGCGGCTTGGGCAAAAATGGGTATCCCGGTGGACTGAAAACCCGAAAGGGCGGTCCAGGAAAAAGTTAGGGATAAAGCGTAACACTATGTCTCCTTGGATCACCTTGCATCCAGAATTCGGCATCAACTATCTGGCTCAGACTTCGGCACCGACCAATCAGCTTCATCTTCAACTAGGCAGCAAAGCGATGAGACGCTTGGAGACATAAAGGCGATAGCAGAGTTGGAACCCAGTGGGATTGTTCACATAGCTGTTTTGTTTTCTTTTCAACATTGTAAACCCTATGTTATTTGGCGGCGTCCTCTTACTAGGATGTCAGCCTCTTGTACAAAAACGCCTATTCACGGGCAAAGATCAAATCAATACAAATTCACTTGTCCATACAAATTTTCATTATTTTTCCTTTTTCTGTTTTGTTTTGCGTAGAACGTCCAATGTTCATTTTTGATATATGCATTTGACATTAAATTACTGATTCATAAATATTTGCATATAAAACAAAAGATTAATTACAGGTGACATCAGAGACAAGGGCAATGTGAAGTTGTCTGATGCAGTATGGTTGCTTTGTCCGCCAAGGTACCCAGGTAGATTCGACTGAAGAATGTGACCAAATCATCTCAACTCCCCACAGAGTAAGACAAGATTCAGCAATACTTTCCCCAAGCAGAGTTGATTCCCCGTCGATCCTGAAAAGGCACAAAATTCCCCGGCAGGTGTCAAAGCTCATCCCCGGTAGATTCCTGAAGCTTGTTCCCTACAGGATACGGACGTCTCTCCCGAGCTTTATTCAGAGTTATTCCTCACAAGGGCTTATAACTGGGTTATCCTCAGCTAATTACCACGGAAGATCGCCCTCGGCAAAGTTCCTTCAATCCCCGGCAGAATTTATCTTTGGTATCCCCAGCGGAGTTTATCATCATTATCCCCAGCGGAATCCATCATTAAAGTCCTCAGCAGGCCTCTCGTCAAAACTTCAGCAAAGTATCTCTTTCACATAGCAATTCTCCGGCCGATCGTCAAGGATTTATTTTCCTAAAGACGAAATTACATTCATAAACATTTCACGTTTTCATACATCTTGTTTACATACATGATAAAGTGCATACTCACACTATCTCATGTTGAACAGCATGGCATCATGCATATCATACATCAAGACATTGCATACAACTTATGTTTTTGCCTTTTCAGGGAAAAAGACAATCCCAAAGACAACTACCTTCAACTGTCACAATTCCAGATTCGATACCTGTATCTAGCCAGGGCACATCTGAGAGTGATCAGTTTCCATACTCGACTCCTGTATCTAGCCAGGGCACGTCTGAAGAAGTTCGAAGATTCGATTCCTGTATCCAGCCAGGGCACATCTATCAACTACCACATTTCCAGATTCGATTCCTGTATCTAGCCAGGGCATATCTGCTAACAACATTTCCAGATTCGATTCCTGTATCCAGCCAGGGCATATCTGTTGACCACATTTCCGGACTCGATTCCTGTATCTAGCCAGGGCAAGTCTGAAGAGTTCGAAGATTCGATTCCTATACCCAGCCAGGGCATATCTATTGACGACTATTTCCAAATTTGACTCCTGTATCCAGCCAGGGCACATCTGTGAACAACCGATTGTAGATTCGACACCTGTATCTAGCCAGGGCATATCTGCATAAAGAGATTGAAGATCAAACACCTGTAACAGGCCAGGAAAACATCTGTCTTTCTCAAATACACAAGTTTTCGCTAAGGAATCTCTTATGCGATCAATACTTCCAAATGGCATCTATAAGCCCATTCCCGACAAAGTTCCGTCACATCTCCAGATGGCATCTATAAGCCCATCTCCCTATCCACCATCTCTCTAAATGGCATCTATAAGCCCATTCCCGACATCACATTGCTGATACTTCAACATGCGAGTGCAAATTTCCGGGCACTCTAGTGTCCAATCTCCTTTTACCCTCGAGTCACGAAAGGCAAACTTGCCAATCTAACTCTTCAGGTTCAAGAAGATTGAACAGGGGCAATTGTTGTACCCCAAAATTTACCCTCCCATTTCCTCAACATTTTCTCATCATGAGGTCTTTGAAGATCAAGATCCAGTTAGGGTTTCCTCTGCTCAAGACTCCTCCTTGCAATGTGGATCCAAATTAGGGTTTGTGTTTGCACAAAAATGTTTTGACCTAAAATGCCTAAGATGACTTTCATGCTTCATGTTGGACTCCCAAGTTTATCCATACCAAGTTTCAAGTCTTGATTCCAAATTTTGCCCAGTCAATTGGACAGATGACCTAGAAATCAGCTGTATTGGGGAAAAAGTCAACTGTGGCCAATTGACAGTCAAATCTCATGAAAATTGACCCACATCAACATTATGAACTCACATGGACCATTTGATCAAGTTTGGATCACAATTCCACAAGAAATTTGATCAGATCACCAGAAGGGCAAAATGGTCATTTTTAGGGTTTTGACTGCACAAAGGCAATTTTTGACTGTTTGACCTAGCCAATGGCAAACCAAACTCACATATGGACTCAAGGACCCCATGGAATTATCTTGACATGCTCAACAAACTCAAAAGATCCCAAGTACACAAGATTGACAGTTGAATTTCCCAGTCAATTGATCAATTTTGACTATATACTGAAAAGTCAAACTTTGACTTTTTGGTCAAAATCAAGAGTCAAGATTCATTTTTCATCAAAACATGCCAAATCATGAAACTTGTTCACCAAGAAGCCAAGAAATGCAAATTAGGGTTTGAAATGGAATTTTTCATAACTTAGAATTTTTCTAAGTTATGGAAAACCCTAATTTTTTCCCAACTTTGCCCTACTTTTTCACCAAGATTTATTTGGATTCAAATAAAAGTCAAAACATGAAAGTTGTAGCTTGTTGCATAATCTACAACTTTGATTCACAAAGTTTTCCCAAATTAGACTTTTATCTCAAGTTACAAATTTTTGAATAAGGGCACTAAACCATTCATAACTTAGTGAAAATTTGACCTTTTTGACAAGGTTTTCTACCTAACTTCAAGACCATTTTCCATACACTTACACTTGGAATTTCAATTTGAATTTCAAAGATGGATTGTAGTACACATTCCAAGCTTTCCAAAATGTCTAAGAACTTCTCAAACAACCTCATGGTTAGGGAGAATCGAATTTTGCAAAATGGGCAAAAGTCACTTTGATTCATGGCCATGTACATGTTCATACACTTTGCAATTTTTCAAATCAGCATGGGCAAGCTAGTTACAGGCCTCTAATCCTTTTCTTACTCAATAATTACATGCCAATCCATTGTGTTTTAGCTTTGTTTTGTTCATATAGTCATTACACAAGGAATTAAGCCTTAATTGGAAAAAGTGATTTATCCATTTTTGCAAAGTAGAACTTTATGTCAAGTTTGAAAATCAAGAGGTACAATGCATATCTTTGGACACAAGATTCATGGACATAACACACTGATCAAGACTAAAAGATGCAGCACATTTTGAGGGGCCTGTACAAGCCTAGAAAAAAGTTGGCATTTCCTTGCTTCACATAGAAGAAACATGGCATAACTTGTACCAACTTGGATATCAGCTTAGACACACTTAGACAAACTTATCAAACACATTCCAAAGATCATAACCAAGCTATTGCACGAGCCTTTTACCTCTAATATCTCCCAAAACTCAGAATCACCTTGAAACTGCTCAAACAGAGCAACCTCTGCAGATTGAGCTCCAACTCTCAATCCCTTCAAGCATTCTTGCCCAAACCAGTTCACATACATTCCCTAACACCTATGTAAGCTAACCAAGAGCAAAAACACGACCTGTAATCCCTCTAACTGGTTCCACCATTTTCACATTTCTGACTTGCAGGTGAAGTTCTCTAGCTCGATTCAGAAGCTTTCAAGACAAAGTAAACATTGGAATAGCATCCCTGGACCTCAAGGAAGCTTTTCCAATCATCACCTTGCACTGAAAGTTCCTACATTTCCAGATAGAACTTCAACTGAACAGGTAAGTTTTTGAATTCGTATCTCTCTTATTAGGCATCATTAGCTTTAAGTTTGTGAATAAACAATGTTCTACTCATGCCACTGAACATGTACATGTTTTTACTTTTCATTTCTTTTGCTTGAGCTGTGAGAATTTAAGGTTTGAAAATGGCAGAAAATCTAGGTTAGAATTTGGGGGAGAAGAAATTCTCCCTCATCTTAGAAAGTTAGATCAAGTTCTGCATATGGTTGGATTCGTCTCTTCATGCTGAACATTTTTTATGTTATGAGTTTTCATTGAAAAGCCAGGAATCAGGAGTTAGAAGTTTGGGAAGAAGGGCGCGCGTTTTTGAACGTTTCTGGCTGGAGGTTGAAGACAGTGGCTTCCTGGGCTGGGCCTGAACCATTTTCTTATTCACACCACTTTTCTTGTTTTGCACCCCTTGAGCCCATTTCATTTATTTTTAATGATTTCTGACTTTTTCTTTTTTTGATTGATTCATTTATTTTTTCTCATGTTATTAAAAATATAAAAATCTTTTTTCTCACCATTTTTTAATTTATTAGGTATTTATATGATTTTCTTTTGACTAATACCTAAATAAATAAATATATACATTTCATTAAAATATTGAGAAATATGTAAAAATACTTTTATTTTCATTTTTATTTTATTATACCTTCTGAAAATATTTTACATAAAAAAAACCTTTTTTGCAAATATTAAAAATTATTATTATTTATATATATAACACATATTTAAAATAATACATATATATACATATATTTATTAATATATTTAGGGTAAATACAAAATATATACACTTTTGGTTTTTTTTTAATTATTATTATTAATATTTAATATAAAAATACATTTTTGACAAATACTTCACTTTATTTTATTTTGTATATAATAAATAAATACTTGTATTAAATTAAATAATAATACATTTTATTTAATAGAATTAGGGTTTTGCCCTAAATATGAAAAACTCCAAAAAATAATACCTTTTTATTTTCTTTTCATTTTACATAAATAATTCTTTTTTTTTACATATAAAAATTCTTTTTGCATTCTTGCATATTTGTCTTATTTTATTTAATCTATGCAAAATATTTGTCTTGTAAATATCCAATATTGATGTAATAGTTTTAGGTTTAAATTCCTTGTCAAAATCCCCATTTGAACATTTGTACCCCCCTTCCCATATTTGGTTTTGTAATAGTTTAGTAAATTTATTTTCGCACTTTATTGCTTTCTAATTATGCCATGTTAGAATTAGGATTTGTATGCGAAAAAACGACAAAATAGTTATGACCTAATCTCAAGACAAACAAGCATGAAAATGGACACACAAATCACACTTGCACCCCCTAGGGTATTCCACTTGTTGCCTTTCAAAATTGAGCCATGTTGTATGTTAGGTCTCTTTGGGCAAAACAAACAAATCAAATGATCATAGTCCCTCGATAACACTTTCAAATATTGCCAAAACAAATGATCAAGTCCCTTAAAGAAAATGCCCAAAGATACTTGGCACCATTGCAATTATGGCCTAAACGATGATCCGCGCCTGTCCCTTTCACATCCTAACATAAGATTGTCCACCAAATACAATGGTGGAACAAACTTGTTAAAAGGGTTAAAACATAGTAATAATCTTTGAGAAATTTAGGAGTAGATAACCTCTTAGTTACTTGAACTAATGAATCTACTCCTAAATTCGCAAAGATTATTACTATGTTTAACCCTTTAACAAGTTGTTCACCAACTTTCAAAACAAATGAAAACCCTTTTAAAAGACATACATCTTTGTATACATCCCCACATGGATCATTACAAAGGTTGCCACCACATTGGCTTCTTTTCAAAACATTTTCAAATCCACACTCACAAGCACCATTTAAAACAATTGAAAACAAAAGGCAAGTGATCTAAGCAAGTAACTAAGAGCCCATGGATAACCATGGATAGAAAGGGTGCTAATACCTTCCCTTTCTATAATCTACTCCCCGAACCCAAGAAAACATCTCAAAGGTTTTTGCTGTGCTTTTTAACCTTTCCTTAGGATAAAATAAAAAGTCGGTGGCGACTCTTGCTCAACCGAAACATTTGCAAAAACAAACGCAAAACCATAGTCAGTTCTCCCACTGTATCACAACTGTGTCCACCTGAAGGACACCATCGAAACCCTCATCAAGGGAGGGAGGCTCGCCCAATATCGGCGAAACGATGATCCTCATCGTGATGCCCGGGAGACAAGAGAACCGGAGGAGGACGCATGACCATCTGACTAGTCGGTCCCCGTCCAGACCGCCTTCTCCATCACCAGACCGGAGGACTTCTACATCCCCGAACACCTGCAGGAGCCACTCACGACACACAGCAGGTGGGAATACTTTCCCTCTGCCATGGTCATCAATGGCGAAGGATTCAACGACCTAACCATCAATTCGGCCAAGAGAAAGCTGGATGAACTGGTCGACTCTGCTCCTCCTCAGACAGTGACTTTTGAAAGGGTGAAAGGTAGGTCAGAGCCTATCACCTTTTACCTCGAAGAGCTCCCCGGAGGAGCCCCCAACGTAGTCATTCCTCTGCTGATAAGAGCAAGAATGGCCAACTTTGACGTGCACCGCATCCTCGTCGACGAAGGAAGTTCCATCGACATGATGTACAGCCAATTATTCCGGACTCTGCAGCTAGACGACTCGCACCTCTCGCCATATGTGGGGTCGGACTTACAGGGCTTCAACGGCTCGACCTCTAAACCTTGGGGATATGTCGAGCTCATGGTTACCTTCGGTGAGGACACGACGACGAGGCAGGTCAAGGTGCGCTTCCTCGTCATCGATTGCCCGTCCCTCTACAACTGCATCCCGGGGAGACCAACGCTAGCAGAACTGACTGTGGTACCCTCCACCGTCCACTTGAAGATGAAGTTCTACACCAAGAGGGAATGGGTGGCTACCATCCAGGGGGACCTAGCCGCTGCTCGAAGATGTTTCAACACCGCATCCAAGGGACGCGACACTGTCGACACTGGGACAAGGCCCGCCAAGAGACCGACGACGACACGACAGGAGCCCGACAAATCAGAGACCGCCAAAGCAGAAGACCAGAGAGCTCCCTCAAAGTTCGACTCCATAGATCTGGGTACCCGTTTCGATCAGGACGAACCTCTCAACGGCGAGCAAATACCCCTCCGACCAATCCCGGACGGGGACTTCGAGCTCGTCCCCCTCGGCGCAGACCCAAGCAAAGGAGTGAAGATTGGCATCGACCTTCCCGACCTGGCAAGGAAGCAGATCAAAGCCTGCTTGCGCGAGAATGATGACTTGTTCGCCTGGAGCGCCGTGGAGATGCCTGAACTCGACCCCGAGGTCGCCTGTCACCGTCTCGCCATAGATCCTGCCGCTAAGGCAGTAGTACAACGTAGGCGTAGGCAGTCTCCGGAGAAAACAGAGGCTGCTGAAAAAGATGTAAAAGACCTCCTAGAGGCGAATTTTATTTCTGAAGCCCGGTATTCAACATGGCTGTCAAACGTTGTACTAGTTAAAAAGAATAATGGAAAATGGCAGATGTGTGTTGATTATACCGATCTCAACCGGGCATGCCCGAAGGATGCTTTCCCTTTACCGAACATAAATATGCTGGTCGACAACTCGGCCGACTACAAGATATTGTCGTTCATGGATGCCTATTCAGGCTATAACCAAATCCCAATGGCCATGGGCGACAAACATTGCACTGCCTTCATGACCAGCTCGGGCAATTATTACTACAACGTAATGCTCTTTGGTCTTAAAAACGCAGGGGCAACATACCAACGCATGATGAACAAAGTGTTCCACAACCAAATCGGGGACATGCTCGAGGTGTATATGGACGACATGATCGTCAAATCACGAGAAGACACCGACCATGCGGCTCACCTCAAAGAAGTCTTCGCCCAAGCAAGGCAGTGTAAAATGAGATTCAACCCGAGAAGTGCACATTCGGGGTCAAGGCAGGGAAATTCCTCAGTTTTTACTTGACAGAACAAGGAATCAAAGCTAACCCCGACAAGTGTCAAGCCTTTTCTGACCTCCCGACACCCACGTCAAAGAAATCAATACAAGTCATGAACGACATGCTCACCTTGCTGTCCCGCTTCGTCACGAGATCCGCTCAGCACACCCTTCCCTTCTTCAAACTTCTTCGCAAAGAAGCGGCCTTCGAATGGACCGAGGAATGTGAACGGGCATTGCGCCACCTAAAAAAAAGTCTATCCCAACCGCCTGTAATGTCTCGACCAATCGACGGGGAGCCTTTATTCCTATACTTGGCCGTCTCGAACGAAGCCATCAGCGCGACTCTCATTCGCGAGACCATCGACGGGCAGAAACCCATTTATTTCACGAGCAAAGCCCTACAAGGACCCGAGAGCAGATACCAACAGATAGAAAAGGTGTCTCTAGTCCTCGTCAACGCTGCGAGGAGACTCAAACAAGATTTTCTGGCCCACACAGTCATAGTGCGAACTGACCAACCGGTAAAACAACTCTTAGGTCGACCTGACATGGCGGGTCGGATGCTGAAGTGGTCCTTGGAACTCTCCAAGTTCGACATTCAATACGAGAGCAGGAAAGCTCTAAAGGTACAAGCCCTGGCCGACTTCATCGCGAAAATGACCGCTCACGACCCGCCAGCAGGGAAGGAGCACAAATGGACCATCTTCATCGATGGAGCTTCCAGCTCCTCTGGGAGCGACGCAGGGATCCTCCTGGAAAGCGAGGAGGGTGTGGTGATCGAGCACTCGTTAACCCTCTCCTTCCCTACTTCGAACAACCAAGCAGAATACGAGGCCCTGATCGCAGGACTAAGGCTAGCCGAAGACCTAGGAGCCCGCGAGGTACGAATTTTCACGGACTCTCAACTTGTTGCTTCCCAAGTCCAAGGGAGTTACCAAGCTAAAAATGACAGCCTCGTCGAATACCTGAACTTAGTCAAAGAACACATGAAAAAGTTCGACCGAGCAGAAATATCACACGTCCCGCGCGAGCAAAACACAAGGGCAGACATACTGTCCAAACTCGCAAGCACAAGAAAGAAGGGCGGAAATAAGCCAGTCATACAAGAATCCCTGTCACGCCCGAGCATCGAAAGGTCCTCGACCCCAGTCGAGGTGCACGCCATCGGAGACACCACGTGTTGGATGACCCCGGTGTACAATTTTCTGACAAAGGGCGAGCTCCCTTCGGACCAGACAGAAGCGACCACCACGAAACGACGAGCATGCTCCTACGTGGTGCTCGAGCATAAATTATACCACAGAGGATTCTCCATTCCCCTCTTAAAATGCATCGATGAATCCACAGTTCCCGAGGTATTACGAGAGATACACGAAGGGATTAACGTCCATCACATGGGCGGTAAATCCCTGGCGAGGAAAGCCCTGCGAGCGGGATACTATTGGCCGACAATGCAGCAGGATGCCAAAGAACACGTTAAGAAGTGTGACAAGTGCCAAAAGCACGCCGAGATGCACCTCGCTCCCCCTCACGAGTTGAGCATAATGTCGTCCCCGTGGTCGTTCGCGTGGTGGGGGATGGATATCCTCGGGCCATTCGTGCAAGGGACCTACCAAAAAAAATTCCTTATTGTGGCCGTGGATTACTTCACGAAATGGATAGAGGCCGAGGCTCTCGCGAAGATCACCTTGCACAACATCCTCCGTTTCTACAAACGAAACATCCTCGCCAGATTCGGGATCCCGAGAGCACTAGTCACCGACAACAACACCCAATTCACCGACCACGGATTCCAAAACTTTGTCACCAAACTGGGAACCAAACAACACTTCACCTCGGTCGAGCACCCTCAAACCAACGGGAAAGCCGAGGCTGCTAACAGAGTCATCCTGCGAGGACTCAAATGCCGGCTCGACGAAGCTAAAAGAGGGTAGGTCGAGGAGCTGCACAGCGTTTTATGGGCATATCGCACCACACCCCATTCAACGACGGGAGAAACCCCCTTTCGACTAACATACGGAACCGAAGCCGTCATTCCCGTAGAAATCAGAGAACCATCCAGGCAGACAGAAACGCCCATCGATGAAGAAATGGACGACGAAGCACTCAGGGATGAACTCGACTTGGTCGAGGAAATTCGTTTGGGGGTAGCTCTGTGTGAGGCCACTCTAAAACAATGAGTGGCCCTGCGTCACAATGACAAGGTCATCAAACACGAGTTCAAGATCGGCAGCCTGGTACTACGAAGAAACCAGAAAGACTCCCGTGAAGGGAAATTAGCCGCGAACTGGGAGGGGCCTTACCGCGTCCACGGCACCACAGGTACCGGGGCATACTACCTCGAGCAGCTGGACAGAGTACCATTGCCACGACCCTGGAACGCTGCTAAACTAAAGCAGTACTATAGTTAAAAAAAACCCTTAAACACTAAGGACTCTCGTCGTCGAACATCCACATCCAGTCAATGGAGAGGAATGTCTCGACCACGTAGATAGGCCAAGGTACGAGTCCAATCTACGCCCAAACGACATAACACCGTTCAGTCGAACAAGGACGAATGACGATACTCGACAGGGACACCTCAATCGAGCTCCACTGTCGAAGTACCCACATGGCAGGACACCCAGCTCACGATGGGCAGTTTACGCCACGGGAAAACAACCTCAATCTGGGTCATACGCCCGAGCAAGCGGCCTTCGCTCCGCATGACCGACGCATTTCGAAGTGCGTCGGACCACCAAATGGGTCAAAGGGATCTCCGCTCGAGGACATAACTTAGGCAAATTTCGCCACAAAGTAACACCCGAACACAAACGTGGCTCGGGGACATAACTTAGACAAATTTCATCACAATATAAAAACTTAAACACGAACAAGTTTCAAAATCAAAATGAACATCCATTTAAAGGCTCATACGCAAACGAATAAAAATAAACCGACCAAAAAGGCCGACGATGTTCGAAAATTACAGGCTGTGGCACAACGGCCAAAAGAAATATGTACGGGCATGCAGGCCCCAAAAATATGCACGGGCGCGCAGGCCCCAAAACAAATACCAGTAAACGAGCACGCAGGCCCGACCAGAAATTCCACGACTAAACTTCCCTGGGACTACCAGCATCCACATCAGGAGACTCAGGAGGAGGCACGACCTGGCCGTCAATGATCTGAGACATGAAACCCACTCCCTCGGTATTCATGCCCGGATTCAATAGGGCGAGCTGGCTAACCGCAGCCTCAAACCCGTCCGCTAAGGCACCGACACAGTCCATTTCAAGGAGATGGATACACGCGACCAGATCCGAACGGCTCCGCAGAGGAGTTGTATCCTCCGACTCATCTTCAGCAGGAAGCATGGCAGCTTTCAGCTCCTCGACTTCCTTAGACAGACGCTCGTTGTCGGCCTCCAAGCGTTCCTTATCCAATTGAAAACAATCCCTCTCCTCAGCAACCTTCCCGGAGTTTTCCTTCTCCACGGCCAGCAACTCAGCTTGTTCGCGGAACATCTCCTCAGATCGCTCGAGAGAAGCCTTTAACTTACGAGAGCCGGCAATGAGGGCAGCTTTCTCCGACTCCAGTTCCCTGACGCGATCAGAGGAGTCTGACCCTTCCTCAGCAAGGACAACGGCCATCTCAGCCATCTTCACCATCCCGACCATACTGGCGGCCAAGTGTTTTCTCGGACTTTCTTTGTTGAGCCGTCTGATGGTCTCAGCCTCCTCGGTGCTCACTGTCAAGGGAAACCCCTCGAAGAAATCTTCCTCTTTAAAACAAGGGGGTAGGCCGAAGGCCCTCACGGCGACAGACTCGTCGCCAACTTCCGACCGGTTATCTGCCCGACTTCTCTTCCTCGTGATCAGCTCAGTGGGCTGCTCGATGTCAGGGGAGCCCGGGGAACCGCTAGAAGCATCGCCTGAACTGGTCGGCGGGCCCATCCTCGTGGCCTATGGAGCTCGCACCAGCCTTCTGTTTACTCTCTTGTCCTGAGACAGTTTTAAAAGCCTCTCCCTTCGTTCGGCCATGTCGCCTGCAAAGAAGAAAACTCGGGTTAGTTACGAGCAAGTAACAAACAATGAATATGGAATAAAACTATAAGACAAAGGCAACCTAGTAGATCTACGGCCTTCCCGTAGGATTGGCACGCGACGAGCGCCTTGGTATCGATAGGACGGGCCTCGAATGTCAGGTAACCTTCTTCGTCAAGAATATCTTCCCCCTCCCTCGTGACCCATCGGGCAGGGAAGAA
This sequence comes from Vicia faba, assembly GCA_948472305.1. Lineage (NCBI taxonomy): Eukaryota > Viridiplantae > Streptophyta > Magnoliopsida > Fabales > Fabaceae > Vicia > Vicia faba. The sequence continues at coordinate 593,724,897 of OX451736.1, forward strand.
GTTGTCGACATTCTTGCAAAGGGTGCCATAGGCTTCCTCATCCTCGACACTCATTCCTCCCACGGGCGTATGGTAGTACCCGGTACCATGCTCGTAATGGCGCGAGCACCAATGTAACGAGAACTTGGATACACGCCTCATCGCCGAACGACCCTCAGCGTCCATAAGGCGCTCCCCGTTCTCGTCGACCACCGCAGTTTCCTCTTCATATATAGAATCCAAAGCAGTCGGGGTGACCGGCTGCAGAACATACCACTTGTCCTTGAAGCCCCGGACCGAGTCCATGTACATCCTGAACAACCTCTTTGACTATTTTAGGGAAACCCAATTATGCCTGCCTCCTTGAGACTGACGCTGCAGGTGAAAAACTTTGAAGAAAAGAGGAATGGTTGCCCCGATCCTCAAGAAGCGGCATGTCAGCTTGAACGCCTGAAGGAAGGCGATCGAATTAGGATGAAGCTGCGAGGGGTCCAAGTCCAGATGGCAGAACACCCCGACTTGGAAATCACTGAAAGGGAGCTTAAGGCCGAGATCCTTGAACACGATCTCATACATTGGAAACCCATACTCGGTGAACTCTGAGCAGATTCGTGCATCGAGGGACGGCCTCGTCACAATGAAATTCTTCTGGAAACCCGGCTGACTACTGCCGTGTTCGACGATAGTGTATGCGCGCCGACTACACCGATGATACACTGAGGCAATCCCTCGGGGCTCAGCGCCCACCCAATCCAACGAAGGATCATCGACGGTATCAACTAGAGTCACGTTCTCTTCGGCACTTTGCTCCTCGACCTCATTACGCCTTGAAGACTCCGGTTCGTCAGCCATTTACCTGCAAAGCACAGGAAACCGGTGAAATTCGAGAGCAAATCCGCATGCTCGCCACAGTGACGGGAAGTAGTGCGCGACAAGCCAGACACGCTCGACCAGACGTCGGGAACAACAAGAGGATGGCATGAACATCCCACGCGATAAACATTGGGGACTCGATCAAGATCTTGGTTCCGCCTCCCCGATGCTAAGACGCTACGACGAGTTGTCCCACATACTTCCTAAAGGGTCAACGCCCCTGTCAAGCTCATGGGTGCGCCGACCTAAGCTATGAATGTGACGGGCAATATCATGAATCCTGTGCCTAGAACTATGGGTTTACCGGGCAGTATCATGGATTATGCGCCTAAAACCATGAAGGTCACAGGCAACATTATGAGTCATCTGCCTAAAGCTATGAGTTTACCGGGCACAAACATGAATATACCGGGCACTAATCCCAAATATGGGTTTCTAAACATCCAAATAACGGTAAAACTACCTACAATGAAGAAAAATAGAAGGAATAAACACTTACTTGGAAGCAAAGAAGAAAGTACGGAAGTGATGAAGGAAGTCAACGAAGGAAGATGCGGTAATCTTGCGATGTTGTAGGAGAACAGCAGCGACGAAAGCAGAGGAAGAAGGAGAGGCGCGAAGAAGAAAAATGAATTATGGGACCCAAGGATCCTATTTACAGGGATGGCGTGGAATACGAAATGTCGCCTCGGGAAGCCACGAACTTCCCCTCCTCGACATCTACCCCCCTAGGCAATGATGGCCCTACTGTCGCTAGGGTGGCATCACGATTCCCAAGGATTGCCTCATTTACCCAACAAACAAAGCCCGCAAAGAATCCCCCGAGCAATCGTCGACGAGGATTACGCTACGAACGCAACCCGTGAGAAACTCCTCGAGCACGCATGAGGATCAATATCCTGGGCCGAGCATCAGACCCCGTGGCAAAGTCGGGTTGAAGTCAAGTCATAACTCTTGCCCCAGGAGAAACGACTTGGGGGGCTCCTGTTCTGGACTGGGCCCGCCCTGGCCCAAAAAGAATGGATAAAGGCCCAATCCTAGCAACTCCTCGAGGAACGCGCGCCCACGGACTCCCACCAGTGTGCCCGACCCCAGACTGCAGCCATGCCCATCGTTGCCCGCGACACATGGTGTCCCCGACCAAGGGAACTCCAGCTCGAGCTCTGCTCGAGCACTCTCCCCGTAGGGCAGACTCTGTCCTCTCTGACCGTTATCGAATCATCTAAACTCCGGAAAGACCGCGTCTTCGTCCCTCCTCATTTTTCGCAGAGCATCACCATGAAGGGGGCCACGTGCGGGGACCCACTACACATGTAGAACCTGGCAGTTCCTTTATTTGGGCCCATTCTGGTTGGCCCAGTAAGAGGACCTTGGCCCAGCGCTGGGGGCTATAAATACCCTCTATTCCCAGAGGGTCAGGTAATTCATCTCTAACGCATATATACACTTTTTACCTGCTCATTCTGTCTCTCACTTTAGCATCGGAGTGCCTTGCAGGTACCCCTCCCCCCCCCATCTCACTCAGATTCTGCCCGAGCCAGTCGTGACGGTCCAAGTCTGATCAGGTAAGATCAGATATCAACTTCAGAAAAGCTTTTGCCTACAATGACAAGACTTGTTTCTCAGATAAGTTATTACATATATATTTGAAGACAAGAATCTACTAATGAAAGATTCTGAAATGAAACATCTCACTTAATTTTCATCTCTCAGATCAGATAAGATATAAGCCTTCAAGACTAGTTCTAAGATCAGAAGTCAAGCTTCGTATTTCAAAAAAGTTGTTGCTATTATTTTTGAAGACAAGTCATGGTTCTGACAACTCTGATGTTTCTATGCTACAACAACAAAGTAGTTTCTGAACTACTCATCAGTTATTCATAAGAAGAACAAAATTGATATTTTCCAAGCTTAATACTTGAGAATCAAAAGTACATCATCAGAAGATAAAAGATCAAGAAACTTAGTCAAGAAGAATATAGTATAAACATCACACCATAAATCCCACTATGATAATATTGGTTATATTATTCACATAAGTTGTCTCCCAAAATCTTATGCTAACAATTGCAAGCAGTAGACTAAGGAAAGTGACATTTCATACTATTCCAAATCTCTCTTGAATCTATCGGTTGGGAATCAACCGTTGGAAGGAGAAATGACTTTTCTATCCTTACAACGACTCTTTTTGAAGGCTACATAATAAGCAATAAATGGAATGCAATTTGACGATGTTAGCCACAACGAAAAGTCCAAAGTTGTTATTCATATTGAAAACAACTACAATGAGAGAGAGAGAGAGAGAGAGAGAGAGAGAGAGAGAGAGAGAGAGAGAGAGAGAGAGAGAGAGAGAGAGAGAGAGAGAGAGAGAGAGAGAGAGAGAGAGAGAGAGAGAGAGAGAGAGAGAGAGAGAGAGAGAGAGAGAGAGAGAGAGAGAGGAGAGAGAGAGAGAGAGAGGGGGAGAGAGAGAGAGAGAGAGAGAGAGATGAGAGAGAGAGAGAGAGAGAGAGAGAGAGAGAGAGAGAGAGAGAGAGAGAGAGAGAATATGAAAAGAAAGAAGAAGAAGATGGAGATGAAGAACTCTACAAGATGCTGCACTCAAACTTTGATTATATTCAGCTTTGTAGAATTATGTAAAAGCAAGGAGTTGTTGCTCATATCTTGCTAAACACTTTTGTGTTTTATCATGTACTTAAACTAGGAGTAATCTGCTTGTTAAGAAACATTCTTGTAATCTCCAGAAACTTTCTAGAATTTGTGATGCCTCAAGTGATCGAGTGAAGATTTGTATACTTGAGAAGACTTTGACAGCTGGTCATTGTAGATGAAATCCTTTCTAAGAGACCGGGTAGGTCAGAATCCTTGAGGGATCAATGATCGTTATATCTCTTAGGGGACCGGATAGGTCAGATTCTTAAGGGATCACTAACTGTATGTTCATTGTGTTGTTTGTCACCGGCGAGTAGTCCATGCTGTTGTAATTTGTTGAGATTAATGGATTAAGTCCTTGTTTAAGGCAAAATCACTTTGGTGCGTGGATAAGATATACCCTTGTTGAAAGTGAACTAAAATAAATCGAATGTGTCTCTTTATCTTTCTAGCATTCTATTTTCTTTCAATCATTTGATCAAATAGTTTTTCTAAAAGAAAAAGTTTTGAAAATCCAATTCAAACAATACTTTATCAATTTCACTTTACTAAAATGAATAGTGTATTTTAATTTAAATTATGAAGGGCAGAAGTCAAAAAACTGTTGCTTAGAAAATAATGGCCAAGATTCTTTGTTATTATGAAGGAATGGCTAAGATTTTAATACCATGGTTTTTCTTATGCATGTGCATGTATTCTAAAATGTTGATTTTTCAATCAATTGTAATTTTTGTACACAACTTTATAAAACACGCCATTTTTCTATGAAGTGAAATCAAGTTGGGTTGATTTATTTAGTAATTCAACTAATATCCTCCAACCATTTTGTATGTGTGGTCATGTGCATAATTTTATACTTGATTAATAATATAATCAATCAAATGACTTACACAAGTGTAGGAAGATCCACCCTCTAATAATGTCTTCCTACTTTGTTCACTCATTTCTTTTACTTTCTTCCTTATCTCTCCATTCTTTTTCATCACACTTCTTATTCCTCTCTCGATTTTGTCTGCAGTTAAAAGATAGTTACTTCCAACATCATACTCCATCCTATAATCCAAGGCAATCTCCACTCCCATCTTCAGCTCACGCACGAGTTCAAAAGCATTGGTCTGTTGCTCAGCTAAGAGTGGCCAAGTGGCAATAGGCACACCATAATATATGCTCTCAAGAGTTGAATTCCAACCGCAATGCGAAACGAAGCCTCCTGTGGCTGGATGGGCGAGTACTTGGACCTGAGGTGCCCATCCAATGACCCTTCCAATCTCCACTGTTCGATCTAAGAATCCTTCAGGTAAAACTGCAACCAAATTAGAAAAAGGATAATCAGACACAGGACCCATAGTTCCCTTTGGCGGAGGTTTCCGAATGGACCACAGGAAGCGTGCTCTACTTTTCTCAATAGCACATGCAATCTCCCTAACCTGATCCTCATCAAAAGCACCTGTGCTCCCAAAGCAGATGAAAATTACCGAAGAATGAGGTTGGTCATCGAGCCACTTAATTGTGTCATTAGAATCAACAAGACCATTAGGCTTGGGTTTGGTGTCAAGGTTTAATATGGGGCCCACCGGATATATGGGTAAACCACGTAGACCCGAGTCTTCCAAGAATGAGTGAGCCGCATGTGGTTCTAGCTCATGAAACGAGTTTACTATAATACCACTAGCTTTCTTGAGTCCTCTGCCATGGTGGATGAAAGCTGATTCCCACTTCTTGCGGAGCACCACAGTGGGCAATGTGTTTGTAGGAACTGGTTTAGAGAAACTCGGGATGTCCAACTCGTCCTGCTGCAACAACAATCGAGTCGCTTCTAAGTTGTTTTCCAAAAGTGTGTGAAGATGAAGCACCAAACCAAGGTAAGCAATACCAGAAGTGAAGTAGAGAAGGGACGGAACACCAAATTCGTTGGCAACATCAATCATGGTGGTACAAAACATGTCAACAACGAAAGCAGCAAGTTGTCCATTGATGTTGGAAACAGCTTCTTTAACGTTTGGTTTTTGGCTTTCAGCAAGAGCACTGGCAGAGTAAGCTCCATCAGAAGTGGAGGAAACATGAGGACGTTCAGGGAGGTTAATGACATGGAGATTTTCTGAGTCGAAGGAGGACGAAATGGTTTGTACTTTTTCATCTGTGTTTGGAAACTTGATGACCAAGACGGTTATACTGAGACGGTTGTCACGGTTGACAAGAAGCTTAGCGAACTCAAGGGTGGATACTAAATGTCCCACACCTGGAGAAGGGATAAACACCACTTCTACTTTCTTCATCCTAAACACAGCAGAACTAATAATTAATAATACAATATATTCACTCAAGACAATTAAATTACATGTAATTGTTAACTCGCTAGAAGCACATTATATATCAGTATTGTGAGTGATTGTTTTGCTTGTCAAATAGTGTATTGTGAGTGATGGTTTTGAATCTGAAATTTTGAGTGGTGAGAAACTAAAAGTGAATATCTTCTCTTTAACTTGTACAGTATATGGTTGCTGATAGTATAATAAAACGTGGTCTGTGATGCCTTTTTATTGGAGGCTTTTCAGATTTGAATTGAAAATATCTTCTACACTTGCTTTTCCAAATGTGTGAGGTGCAATGTAATCTCATTATGGTTTTAATATTTTGTTTTACACTTTTTTTGGTTTTTGTAAAATGAAGTTTTTAGGTCGAGAAAATCATAAAAGTTCAGTTTTCTACTGCAAATCATCTCAATCTGGTGATGTATTTCAGAGGTAATATGAGAGATCGCAGAAACATGGTAGAGACGTTAATCTTCAAAGCACAATTAGTTATGATGTTTCAATAACCCTCCTTATTTTATTAAATTTAAACAAATTTTTATTATTTTCTACAAATCTTATTCTTCAAAGAGAAAATAGAGAGATCAAATTAATCCCTAAACCCTAAAGTTTAACGGAATCAAAAACTATTTTGAAATATTTATAGTTTCGGTGACTCATTTGTGATCATCTAACAAATCATACTATATTTCACAATAATATATATTTCTAAGAGAAAATAGGATATGCAAGGACGGGTATTCTAACAAATGACATTTTAATTTAAAAACTATTTTGATAACAAGACATACAATTAGTTTTTTATTGGATTTTTCATTGGATGGCAGGGCATATCAATTAAACTCTTAAAAAATTAAAATTTGCAACTTCCATAAAAATATGTAATTATATTGAAATTTGTGTAAACAAATCATTTTAAATCCAATCTCAAAGCATTGTACAAACCTCAAGCAAATAATATATCGACACTGGTAATAAAAAGGTTACACATGTATACAAACTTGAAATAGCCATCCATGGGAATTGCAACGCAGATCAATGTTCATGTCAATACTTGATTTTTCTCTTTCTTTTCTATTTTACAAATTCAACTTAACAACAATAAAGATGGAACATAGACATAAACTATAAGATCACACTTGAATCGCACCAAACATTTCTTCATTCCTTACTTTGTGGCTTGTGCAATAATATTACTCAAGGAACTGGCTTCTTCCTTAGCAGTCTCCACCAATGAATCCTAAAAGTCAATATCATGCAAAATTGGATTAGAAAAACTGATTGAAGAATCAAACTATATCCAAAAGAGAAAGACCGTTGTTACCTGTGCAGCTATCAAACGGGCAACAGTTTTTTTGCTCGACTCCTGAAGCTCCCCGGCAATTAGAAGTTCATCAAGTATATAATAGGCCTTCCATGATTAAAAATAAAGAACAGATCAGAAGGAACATTACTATGAGTTATAGGAAAATAAGTAGCCATTAATTTAAATTTTGGACATAAATCGTTCTAGTTGGACAGACCTTATGGAAGTTGAATATCAAGTCCAATTCACAGACCTGCAAATTGACAAGTGACCATTATAAGTTAGAGATTCCACTTTCCACTAGTGAAGCAAGCAGTGCTATTCAAAAGTTAAGTTTTAATAGAACTTACACTGCCGAAATACCGATCAAGAATCTCCACAAAATGATGAATCATTTCAAGGACTTCCAATTCGTTGTCAGCATCATCAATACACATACAGAAATAAAGACTAGCATACCTGCAGCATATGTTCATTATAACACAGTCAGTTAAAAATCAAGCCAAACAAAAGAGTGCATTGCAAAGGGTTTAGGGCATTGTAGTGTACCCTTGCCATAATACCTTTTATAAACAACTTTATGTCCTCTCCACTCTACAAAGTTACATAGCTTGGGAGCACGACTAAGAATCACTCCGCTGAGCTCACGGATTACCTTGTCAAGAAAAGATTAGATATAAATACGTACGTATGAAGAATGTTTATCAATGAATGTAGTGTGCTCAGCATGCAATGACCATCACTATCATTATGTATATAATAGATAGATAAAAGGAAGGGGAAGAAAATGACAAATTACAATAATAAAGTGAATAAATGATAGGTGTTAGTTACCTTACTTCTTTCCTTCTGAGTGTAAGGTGAATACCATTTTGTGAGCCTGACCTTCCCTTGACGACTAATGAGCAGCACAAAGTGTATCTACATTTAGGAGGAGGAATAAAACATGCATGTTCAAATATGAAATACATAAATAATAATAATATATAATTAAAAAAATATTTAATTATAGGCGGTAACGGAAATCAATTAGTAGAGTATTAGTATCCTATTCACAATGACCGGAGTGGATCAGTCCTACCATCCATTATAAAGTTCATCAGTCATGCTATAATTTATAGAGGATTTTGAATTTTGACTGACTGTTGCACAATTCTGATAAGTTGTAATAGTTGGAATAGAATAAGTAATTAGATTAGTGCTTTCATACTTCTTGTTACATCACACTTACTTGCATAGAGAATCACAACCACTTCTTTGACTTAGTTATCTTATACACTTGGATAGAACACCACAAATAAACAAGAGATGCTAGTAAATTAAAATGTTCAAATTCAATGTCTTAACAGTAAATATGGAGCCTTGCCGAAGAAGAAAGACTATGATTAAGTAATGTCTAAACAATATTGTTCATTTCATAAATATTTGCCTAACTATCAACATATTAATTAACGGGCAATTGAATCAAGAACATGCACTCGTTTGGGACACACTTTTTAACACACTGTTGCATATTAATCTATTTTTGAAAAACCCAACACATTAGTATTATAAACTTATCACTTCTTAGTTTCAGTTGTCTTAAAGCAATTTCATGGTATTATGCAAAAGATACTAAACATCAAAACTGTCAACAATCATCTTATATCCCGTTAATGGTGCGAAATTGGATCTTACTAAATGTATTCCATACAAATATGCATATATACCCTAAACCCTACACTGATAAACATGCATACATACAAACATATATTCCAAGTACAAAATTGCAAGTTAAGAACCAAGTTCAACTTCATGATTGATAGTAACAGAAATCCAAAACATGAAAGAAAGCTGTCATTGTAGCTTCAACAATTACAAATTTAATGGTAAGGCAGCCAAGAATCCCAAGCAGACTTTGTTTTTTCACAATCAAGGTGAGCAACTGTGATCTTGCAAAAGCTACAAACACTTTGCAGTTATTGCAAAATCAGGGCGGCTCAGATAAACTCACCATAATAGAAAAAAACATTGAATCATTGACGGAGTTGGCAGTTCTGGGTAATTAAGCTATGTAACACTCACACCTCCGGAAAAATAGTGTGTCAGTGTCAGTGTCCGAAACCGACACCGACATTTGTGATTACGTTTAGTTTATAATTTTTTAAAAATTATTATCAGCATCGACTTGTCAGGATCCGCCTCGTGTTTCTAGTGTCTTCATAGTAATTAAGTCCACATACAGAGTCACACTCGAGTCTCAACTAACTATGGCTTGATCGGGTCACAAAAACTATAGGAAAGCATTATTCAACAATTAACTGGATCTTGAAGTTAACAATAACCTAGAACAGTATCTTCACAACAATTCACCCATGCTTTTGCATTAGTTGTGAAACATAACTGAATCAGATCAAACAAATCTAACAAGCAATGACACGGAATCAGATCGAAAAACCTAAGTACTAGTTGAACTGAATCATTCACAGTAGCAAGAAACTCCAACGACAAATCTAACAAGCAACCAAGAAAAGCATGAAGAAACTAAAATTCATTGAGGAGAAAACAAAATAAACAAAAACAGAAAAAAAAAATGAAAGTAGGAGAAGGAAAATAAGTAGACTCACCATTGAAATTGGGGAAAGAGATCTCAATGTTGCAGAGATAGAAATGGAAACGAAGATTGTTGAGATGTACGATTACGAATGAAGAGAGTTTTGTTTTTGTTTTTTGTCAAATGAAAATGTGGGTCACTTTCTGGCCCAACTAATCCCACTATCTTTTTCTGGCCCATTTTAATTTTAATATCCATATACAAAATAAAATTAACGTTAAAAATGATTTTCAGAATTTTTTTTCAAAGTCTTCTGGTATATAAAATAAAAGTTAAAAAATATTTAAAAATTAAATAATAACTTAGTTAAAAATATATAAAGGTAAAGTTGGTATTTTTTTTATAAAATATTGGGGTATGGGGATAAAAATAGGGATATCAGGTAAAAAATTTCCCCCACCTACATAAAATGCTCATATATTCTTTTTAAGATTTTTTCCCCGGATTCAGAATGTCGTTATGGGTTTTTTGTTTTAGTTTTTAAAAAATGAATTTTATAAAATCGTTTTTCAAAATATTACAAGTTTTTATATATTTGTTTATTCTAAATTGAAATACTATTTTTTATATCCTATAACATAAATATATATTATTGAAGATCAAAATATAGTCGAAATCACAAATTTTTAAAAAGTTGTATCTCAAAAATAATTTTTATAAAAAATATTTAAAATAACTTCAAAATTAAGTAATTTTTTGAAATTTGGGTATCCAAAAAAAAGTTCAATAAAATGATGAAATATCTAAAATAACGTTTTGAGCATAATATTCAAATCAAATTTTTATTTGAAACTTTTATGAAAAATTTCTTTGTAAATTTTTTTACACAAAATTATATAACACTATAAAATATTAATTACCGACTTGTTATCAATTTATAACACCAGGAGTTTCTTCACTTCGACCTCCATCTCTTCCAACATATATTTGATCCAAATTTCTTGGCACACAACATAAGATCATGCTATATATTTAGCCTCACGTGATGGTAATGCCACCTCATATTGCTTTCTCGAGCACCATGAGATTGGGGCACCAAAGACTTGAAAGAAATAATCAGTTGTGCTTCTTCGATCTTCCTTATCTCCACATCAATTATCATTCGAATAACAAGTAATCATAGCTTCTTTGCTTTTAGAATCTTGTGGAAATATAATTCCACAGTTTATCGATATGTTTAAGTATCTCAGGGTTCTTCTTGTATCCTTCATGCGTGACACCCTTGATTCACTCATATATCTGGTCACCAATATGCTTGAGAAACTTATATCGGGTCTACTATTGCACATATATCTCAGATATCCTATAATTTGTTTGAACAAAGTTGCATCGACTTTGTCCTTATCTCCACGTTTCTCCAATTTCATACTTTCTTTGACATACATCCTTTGATGCAACACTATATCTCGTTTTGACATTTGAAATTTCATGCCTAGGAAATAAGACAAATTTCCCATAACCGAAATTTCAAATTCTTTCTTCACCAGCTCTTTGAACTTCGATAAGCTATTCATGTTTTTTATCATTACTAGTAAGTCATCGACATACAAATAAATTATGGTTATATCTTGTGACATGACCTGCACATAGACACCATACTCTGACTTCCATTTAATGAATCTCAATTCGACTAAGTATGAGTCTATCTTCTTGTTCTATGTCCTAGGTGTATGCTTGAGATCATATAGGCTTTGTGAAATTTGTAATATTTTCTCGCTTCTGCCTATTTCACAAACCCCGGAGGTTGTGTGACATAAACCTATTGATCTAATGGACCATTCAAAAACGATGATTTCACATCTAAGTGAAATGTCGACCAACCTTGCTTGTGTAACCCCCTAATTTTTCTCGGCATAATTATAAATGAAATCAGAGTAATTAAAACACTTAAACAATTAGGAAGCTACTTTTATCAACAACCTACTCATAAAATAAGATATGCAACACATATGATAATTACATAACACAACACGAGTCTGAACTTCAACATTTTTATTAGCAGCGAAAAAGCATCACAACAAATAGTTTCACTTCTCAACATGAGTTTTAACCACAATAATCATAAAGAATTATCAATTATAAAAGTTATCCAACAATGGAGGTATACATATAGTTTCGTCCCAACATAAACAAAATAATTATCGATCCTCAGTGTTACATATCATAGCAGATACTGACTCAACAACACATAAATAAGAGAAACCTCTTCCACTAACTTCCACACCTCTAATTCTGAGTATTTGCATGTTACCCACATGGAGGCATAATTCAAACAAAAGGGGTGAGATTCACAATTCTATAAATAAATGTATAATAATATGTAAGCATATAATTATCTCAACACAATCATGTTAGACGACAACGCCTTATCTAGAAGGGGGTGAATAGATCACCAAGCCAAAAAATCCAAAAAAAAAAAAATGTTTTAAAAGTAATTGAAAAGAGTGCACTCGGAAGGTTTAGACATATATAAAAAATGTCACCTATACGAACCTAAATATTGGAACTCAGATATGCAAAATAAAGTGCTATATGGAATAAATAACACAATAATAAATTTACATACTTGAATAAAGTAACACACTATTACTCATTCATAGCAAGTTACTAGTAAAGCTATTTTCAATGATAACAAGCAAAAATAACGAATTATGCAATTTATCAAACACTTGGTGTGCGACCGAACTTTCAGAATTTTCCTTTGAGTTATATTGATGAAAAAAAGCACTTATAATCAAAAGTGATTATAAGAAAATCAACAACCAATTCAAAACAAAAATAGCCATGGAAAAATTCTTATGAGTCGATCGTTTAATCAATGATATTTGACAAATTACTTAATGAAAATCAAAGCAAGTAAAGCGATAAGAAAAAGAGACACATGAATTTGTTTAAGAAGTTCACCAATCCTCCTCGCTGTGGCTATGTCTCCCCCCCAATTCTAATATTGGAATTAGGATAAATTCTTACTATACAAAAAGTCACTACAAGAGAAGTGTTCCAAGAGCAACCTTACAAACCTAATCGTTTATTGTTGATTCAACCCCTTCTTTTCTTTTGATATTAAGCAAGACTAAGACCACAATAGCTACCAATTTATTTATCAAATCTTGTTGCTCCTTTGGGAACCAAACTCCAAAGCTCTTTCACGCACGATCAATTGTACCTATTGCAAAACAAGACACTTCAATTCAGTTCGTCGTTCTCACACTACTTTCTTGGGTACCAAACTCTGAAGGCTTTCACTAGGTCACAATCCTCTCTTAAATCTTTTGCACGAAAAACTCAAAATTTACCAAAGATCTTGGAGGACAAACCTGCAGTTTTTCCGTATGAAATCCCCTGTGTTAGGTGCCAACATGTGTTAATATTTAGTATAGTTAGTGGTGCTTTTCGATTCTATTTATCGCTTATTATTTTATTTCCCTCTTGTCTCTATGTAAATAATCGTATTTTGATTTAATCAATTAAATAGTTTGTAGTTAATCATATTTTGTCTAAATTGTAGGATTTTGCTTTGGATTGAAGCTTGGACAAGGAAATAGCTTAAAGATGGATTTCAAGCATTTTTGGAGTGATTTTTGTGCTTCAGTTCGTGCTTAGCACAGTGTCAATGCCGTGGAAAAAGTTTTGGCAGTAGCGATCGTGCTAAGCCCGGTCTGTTGGTGCTTAGCGCGATCAAAGACGATTTATCATTTTAGTGAAGCGCACTTAGCGCGAAGCACCGTGCTTAGCCGGTCTGCAAATTCATCCACTTGTATATATATATATATATATATATATATATATATATATATATATATATATATATATATATATATATATATATATATATATATATATATATATATATAATTATTTAGATATTTTTTAGGGTCTAACACATTTTGAGAGGAGAAAATTGATAGAACACGTTGTAGAAGAAGAAATAGAAGAATCAGAGCATCAATCATCGAGAAATCAACATTGATGCTTGATCATCTTCTCACTTTACTTATTGTTGAAGCTACCATGTCTATGGATAGCTAAATTTCTCTTGTGTCAAGATTAGAGGTAGTTAACCTAACTATTATGTATTTCTTTTGATCATCTTGTGTATGAACTAGGTTGGTGATAAATATATGTTGAATATCTTTGCTTTCATTATTCTTTTTATGGTTTGGGTCACTATTAAGAAGTATGTTTCAAACTTGACCTAAGATATTCATCTATTAATGAGCAAACTCTAGACATAGATTTGTGAGTTAATATTCATAAGTATCAAGATTTAAAGATTGTTATGTTAATAGTTAGATTGAGACTTCATATAAGGATTAACATGATAGTACTCACAATATTGTTTAGACATGAATGATATTGAGAGGATACATGGATATATCGGTCAATAATAAGTTCATATGCTTGATTAATTGAATATGTATGAAATAGGTTAATGAACACTAATCTTGACATGCTTTTTAATCCTTAAAACCAATTCTTTTACCGTTGATAACTATTTTTCATGCAAACAAAACTTTCAAACACCAAAATCTTTGATAAACCCTTACTCAAAACATTGTTAATTATAGAACGATGGTAATATCACACAAATCCCTGTGGATACGATAAAGCAAATACTTACCCAATCAAAAGAGTTTCAACAAAATAGCGTCGTTGCGGGGGATTGACATTTAGATATTGCAAGCATTGCAATAATTTCTTGTTTTGAGTGTTACTTGTTCTGATACTTTGTTACATTACTATATCTCTTGTTTTTCACTTTTTTGACTAGTGTTTTCAGACTTTTGTTTATGCGAGGAAGTGTTTCTGAAGATCAAATCCATTTTGACCCTGAAACCGAAAGGACTTGCAGAAGAATTAATAGCAAAACATGAAAGAGGAGAAAGCTAGCTAAGGAAAGGAAAGAAAGGGAGGAAGCATCTACTTCTTCAACATTTCAAAATCTAGAAGAAGTTATGGCGGATCCACTACCTCCTCCTAGAGGTCCGTTGATAAGTGCAAATTGTAGCTATTTTTGTATATACTTTTTGTTGCACTTAAAGACTCTTTGTTGTAAATATTAGTTGAATAAATCCAAATTTTGTGTAAATACGTTTAGTTTGTATTTATTTGTGTTTTTGTGTACATAATATATCATTTGATGTTTTCCCATTCATTTTGTAGGTATTTGTTGCCTTTTGGAGAATCGAGGAATAAGGTGTCGAAGGCACGGCTCCGGATGCGGGTTTTCAGAATAAAAGACCAGTTTTGGGAAGTTTTGTCCAGGAGAGCCCACTTAGCACACATAAGGCCACTAAGTGTGAGTTCGCTCAGCGTATTTTTAGCGTGCTGCTTGCGTTTTTACTGTTTTGGCAGAAGCTTTATTTTGAAGCCCGCTTAGCGTGAATAACGTACTTAGCACAGTTTAGGTTGCTTTGATGTTTAAAATAAGGAATTCATGCTTAGCGCGCCAGGCCCGCTTAGCGCGGTCTGCTGAGATTTGTTTTATAACTTCATTTCATTCATTTTTTAGGTTATAGTTTTGGGGAAGTTTTTGCTCCCAACTCCATCAACCTTCATTTTTGTTAGATTAGCTTAGAAAACAACACTAGAGGTGGATTTCTCATCAACTGGCACTGACAAACTGGAATATTTATGGTTTATCTCTTATCCTCTCTTTGTATTTCTCTTTTGTTCGGTATTATATGTATATTTTCTTTGAACTCATGTATATTTGTCTCCCTTGGTGTTATATAAAATTTGCTTTACAAATCTTTGTCGATTGTTATCCTTGATTTTTGCTCTGTGCTAGGGATTTTAGTTGTTATAGACATATACTACTTGAATTCTTATATAGGATGATTACCTAATAGTGTCTAAATTCTAGAGATAGATTTAGCATTGTTATTCATTTAGGGTGTATGTGATTAATGCCTCTGTGTTGTTTGTGTCACTATGAGAGATCGTCGATGCAAGCGAGCACAATTGACTTATGTGTTATTGATGTGGTTGAGAGATCGCTACCAAGGTGATATAGTCAGCTTCTTAATTTGGGTTAGAAATGACTTAGGTTGTGAGTGACATCTGATAATATTGATGAATATTGTAGGTTTAGTATAACAGGTCGATAGGTTTAAGTCTGTGAGAAATAGTATATATACATGATTGATAAGTTATTCCTTTTTCCTTTTTATAGATTTATTTATTTTTGATAATTTTACTTTCAACCCATTTATCCCCAAACTCATTAAAAAGAGATTTGTCGAACGATATTTCAATTCACCAATCTCTGTGGACACGATACGATATAACCTAAATATCACCTGGTAAATTAATAACTTACTTTTTGCTTGTCGCTTTACCGTCATAACAAAATGGCGCCGTTGTCGGGAATTGGTGTTTATTGTTTCGCATTGGGATAAGTTTCTTTGTTTTTGAGTTTTGTAATTAATGTATATGTTGTATAGAATGTGTATGTAAACTTGTCTATTATTACTTATACATGTTTTGTGTTTACTTTCCTTTCTTGTGCATATATGTGTTTTTCTTTGTTTTCATGTATTGTTGTGAATTGTCTTCTTTTCGTAACGTTTGTTGTATGGATGTTAGGACACTTTCTTTAGGTTTGCGCAGTGTGACAATACCATGGAATGGCGAGAGGAGGTTACTAGCTTGCACAATAAAGGCGTCGAGCTTATGACGTAAAACAAGCATGTTTTCTTTGTATTCGTTTATGCGTGTGTTGACTTGTGTTTTAATAAGTTGAAATTGGACCTGTTTTAAATTCTCAAATTTTTCACTTTTCAACTTGTTAATTCACTTTCACCCGTTTATTTCGTTATGTCAATTTGTGTTTTTCTGTAAGCTTGTCGTGTATCGCTTGAGGAAGTTTGTATTTTGTAAGTATTGTGTGAAATTGAGATTGTGTAGGTGACTGTGGAGGGTGTTGTTGCGCTGCTGTTGTTGTCCTAGTTTTTCTGCAACTGATATAGCGCACTTAATGCGCTCTGTGCCACTTAACACGCCCTGATGTGCAGAGCCAGTGAATTCTTTTTAATTTTTTGCTCCGCTCTCCTTTTTCCCACTTCACCCAAGGCTTTATAGTATAGAAATTAATATTAATAGTTTTAATTCTTTCTTTTGTTGTTTAGACTCAAATTTTGGTTAGATAGCTTGAAGTCGCATTCAGTGATTTTCTGATTTTGAGTGTGTCAACTTGCGGATGTATGGTAATGATAGTTTTTGAAGTTGGTACTCACCAAATACTCGTTTATCGCTTTCTATAACATAACATGTTTAGGAAAATTTTCATTTGTACAATTACCATGTCATTAATTCTTTTTGCATTACTTGCTAATAACTTGAATCACTTTAGTTTCCTTTTTACTCAAAATGTCAGGAAGCTTTCCATTGTTCATATATGCTGGAGACCACAATTCTTATTTTAACTGGATTTTATTATGTTTAATCTTTTGTTTGTGTTGATTGTGTGAAATCTTTAACATGATCAAAGCATTTTTTGTTTTATTTTGAGCACAACTACCCTAGCCAAATAGTCAATTCACCTTGTGAGTGTGTGAACTTTTGTTAACCCCTTTGAGCTTTTTTTTATCGATATCCATGTTGTTTTTGCTAAATGCCTGTCTATGAGTGTTTGATTCATATTTTTGTATGGATATTGATTCTTTGTTTTCTTGAACCTTTAACTATGAGTTGTAGTTTAAATTTTTACCTTGCCTTAGAAAGTAGGGAGTATTCACATTATGATATGGTTGAATTCAAGTTGGGGAGATAAATGTTTATGTTCTTGTTTGTATTACTATGAGGTTGAAAAAGAAAGAAAAAAAAGTGAAAAAGAAAGAAATAAAAAGAAATAAAAAAAATTTGAAAAAAATTTGAAAAAGAAAAAAAAAAAGAGTATGGAATAATATTGTGTTAATAAGTGATGTGTGTTGGTTTGAGAAATTTGGAATGAAGAAGAAGTTTGATTGAAATTATTTTGCTTGAGTCTTTGTGAGTTGATCACTCCCTTAAGTTAAGGTAAGTTTTTGTTTCGATTAGCTTTAGGACTTTTCCCTCGTTTGTTAACCAATCCACATTACAACCTTAAAAAGCCTTGGTGATTCTTGCCTTTGGATCTTCAGTATGATTTTTTGGATGAATGCATAATTTAGTCTATTGTTTTCAAGATTGTGGACGAGTGTTTTTTTGTCCCTCACCTTTGTGTGTTCTTCATCTACCGGTGAATTTTACTAGGTGTGATTCATGATTGAGCTTGTTTTATTTTAGAATATTTTGTATGATTTTTGTACTTAGGATTTATTTCGTTTACATGTTGTCGTTGTAGGATTGTGGTAAGTATTTACCTTGTGTGTGCATTTTTATTTGAACCATACATTTGTTTTCCATTTTAAAACTTGTTGATTCATGATTCTTTGGTTTGTTACTTTTGGTTCTCTGAGTTGTTTGGCCTTGTTTGAGGACAAACAAATTCAAGTTGGGGAAAGTTAGATAAGTGCAAATTGTTTCTATTTTTGTATATAATTTTTGTTGCACTTAACGACTCTTTGTTGTAAATATCGGTTGAATAAACCCGAATTTTGTGTAAATACGTTTAGTTTTTGTTTTTGTGTACATAGTGTACAATTTGATGTTTTGCATTCATTTTGTAGGTATTTGTTGCATTTTAGATCATTAAGGAATAAGGTGTCGAAGGCACGACTCCGGATGCGCGTTTTCAGAAAAAAAGACCAGTTTTGGGAAGTTCTGTCCAGGAGAGCCCGCTTAGCGCACAAAAGACTGCAAAGCGCGAGTGCGCTCAACGCATTTTGTAGCGCGCTGCTTGCGTTTTTACTGTTTTGGCAGAAGCATTGTTTTGAAGTCCGCTAAGCACGGTTTAGGTCAGTTTGATGTGTAAAATAAGGAAATTGCGCTTAGCGCGCCAGGCTCGCTTAGCGCGGTCTACTGAGGTTTGTTTTATAACTTCATTTCATTCATTTTTTAGGTTATGGTTTTGGGGAAGTTTTTGCTCCCAACTCTATTGTTGTACCCCAAAATTTTCCCTCTCACTTATCAAGAATTTTCTCACTAGATCTTCTTGGGCTCAAGACTGCACTAGGGTTTGATCATCTCAAGACACCTCCTTAGGCACTGATGACCAAAATTAGGGTTTGAGTTTGAACAAGGATTTTTGAACTATAAATGCTTCATATGACTTTCATGAACCATTATGGACCCCCAAGATTACTCATGTCAAGTTTCAAGCCTTGGATCACACTTTTGATCAGTCAATTGAACAGTTGACCTAAAAATCAACTGTATTGGGGAAAAAGTCAACCATGGCCAATTTACAGTCAAACCTCATAATTTTTATCCACATCAACATCTTAAACCCATATGTATCATCTGATCAAGTTTGGACCATAATTCCTCAAGAAGTTTGATCAAATCTCCAAAAGGGCAAAATGGTCAAAATTAGGGTTTTGACTGGGAAAGGGCAATTTCTGATTTTTGACCTAACCAATGGTCAATTAGTTTAAGGCATGATCTCAAGATTCCAATTTCATCATTTTGACCTAATGACATGGTTTCAAACATTGCAAGTCCATTGGATTGACAGATGAATTTTGCAGTCAATTGATCAAAAGTCAATTGTATACTAAAAAGTCAAACTTTGACTTTTTGGTCAAATTCAAGTGCCAAAGATCACAATTAATCAAAACATGTCAAAATATGAAACTTATTCATCAAGAAATGAAAAAGTCAAGATTTCATTTTCAAAAGTCAAAATTTCTAAACTTAGAAAATTTTCTAAGTGTTGAAAATTCATGTTTTTTCATAACTTTGAGCCAAAT
This sequence comes from Vicia faba, assembly GCA_948472305.1. NCBI lineage: Eukaryota > Viridiplantae > Streptophyta > Magnoliopsida > Fabales > Fabaceae > Vicia > Vicia faba. The sequence goes on from OX451736.1 coordinate 593,744,442, forward strand.
TTTCACCATGATGCAAGATGATTCAAGAGAAACTTCCAACATGAAATTTGTATATATCCATGAAATATACAACTTTTATTCACATAACTTCTTCCAAAAGTGCTTGAATCTCAAGTTATAATTTTGTGAACATAGGGTCATGAAACTAAACACTTAGTGAATTTTTGTCCTAATTTGGCCAGGATTTTGACCTAACTTCATGGCACTTTTTCATATAGTTCCAAGGGTAATATTCAAAAGAAATTCAAAGATGGGTTGTAGAGCACATTGCAAGCTTTCCAAAATGTCAAAGAACTCCTTGAGATCATTCTTGAGTAGGGAGAATCGAAGAGATGAAGTTGGTGTTTTGTCACTTGAATTACAAGGCATTTTGTGATGAACAAGAATTCAATTTCAAATCTATGCTGCACAATCTTGTTTTACAGGCCTCTAAACCTCAAGATCTCTCCATAATCAGAAGATTACACTTGCTTTTGAGCTATTATCCAAGTGTTCCAAGCATTGTCCAAGCCAATTTTCCATTTTAGGAAGAAAGTTACCATTCCATTCTTGAAAAGTTGCTTTAATCACAAAGTCAACTTGTCTTGAGCTTCTAACTTGTTCTTTCTGCACACACAACTCCTATAAACCAAAAGCAAAGTGTCTAAGGCCTGAAAAAGCTCAGGACATGCTTGTACAATACTTGAGATTTGTCATTTCACTTTTCTTCATAAGCAAGTTATAGAGCCATAACCCTATAACTCAGAAGCCTTGAGTGATTTTGTGATCTAATCTTTTACATACATATTAACAAGTCAATTACAACACAACACACGTTTTCACAAGTCCTAAAATACTCCCAAGCATCTTGCTGCATAGAACTGCCCGAACTTGACAGTTTTGAGCAAAAACTTACCATCTCTATTTCCACTCGTGCGTTTTGAAAACTAATCATCCAAACACCTTCCATACATCATATCAAAGTGATCTAGGCCCTCATTTCCTAACTGTAACTCCTCCATCATCATCCACCATTTTAAAAACTGAAGCTTGCAACTTGACTTGAGTAGGGAGTTCTAGCCATCCTCAAAGCAAAGTAGGAGTTGGAACACATTCAAAGAGGTCCAGGAAAACTATAGAAATCATCAGGCCATCATAAAGGTTGCTCAAACTCCATACACAACTCCAGCTGCAAGAGGTAAGTTTTCAAACTTCTATCTCTTCATACATGCATCATTTGAGTTTGATTTGTGAAGATAAAATGTAGATACCATTGCCATGAAGCTGTACATATCCATAGTTTACATTTATATGGCCTGAGCTTAGAGAATTTTAGGGTTGAAGTTTTCTGAAATTTTTAGGTTTTGAATTAGGGCTAGAAAAATTCTCATTCATCTTCGATTGTTAGCTTAAGTTGTTTATATGTTTGGTTTCGTGGGAAAAAATGCCATAACTTTCATGTTTAAACTTTTCATTTTTGTTGAGAAATGAAGAAGATACAGGTCCTTTGGCTGGAGGTTGAAGATGAAGTCTTTAGAACATGTTTTTCCTTACATATTTATTGTTTCGTTTGTATTAACGGATGTATAGTCACCCTAGTGGTAAGGCATCGCGCTGGTAATCAGTAGGTCATGGGTTTGAGCCTCAGCGCGCGATGCCTTTTACTTTTTTCTCTCATTTTTACTTTTTTTGCTATTTCCAGTGCGCATGGGCCTTCCTCCTCCTGGGCCTGATTTTTTTTCTAACATTCCTCCCCCCTATTTCATATTTGCACCCTGGTCCAATTTAATTTTATTTCTTCATTTTTTGTTTTTATTTATTTTCTCAAATATATTTTCTAAATACAAAAAATGATAAAAATGCAAAAAAAAATGATATTTTATATTTTGACTTATTTCACTTTATTTTTCCATAAATAAAAATATTTTTTATTCTTCATATTTTATTTATTTATTTAAGTGAATCTTATAAGCTTAATTAATATTATATTGTTTATTTATTTTTCTTCACACCATTTAAAATACATTATTTTAATATAAAAAAGGGACTAAAAATATTTTATAATACTACAAATATTTTCAAGATAAAAAATACCAAAGAATATATACTTTTCTTAAACTTATTTTCTTTTGATTAATTAATAGAATTAGGGTTTTATTTTAAAATCTTTTTCTTAATAAGTTCAAACTTAAATAACTATTTTCTTTATTTAAATTAGGTTAAGACAAAATCTTTTTCATGAAAAACCAAACAAAATTCATTTTTTTTTCACATTTTGCATCCTTGTATATTTATTCATTTTTATACTTTGTATTTAAATTCCTTGTATATTCATGCCAATTCAATATGGTTATAATAGACTAATTAGGTTTAAATTCTTGCAATCCCCATTTACAAATTGTACACCCCCTCCCACAAATGTTGTAATAACGTAGTAACTTTAAAATTCCGCAATTTATCGCTTTATATACAATTGCTAGTAATTAGGGTTTATATGTGTGATCGGTGGATTTAGAACTGACTGTTTTTAGCTGGTTCGCGAAATGTCGCGGAAGCAAGAGTCGCCACCGTCTTTTATTTTCTCCAACATGGACAGGACAAAAGCACAACAAAATTTCTTATGAGAACGTTTCTCGGTTCGGGAGGTAGATTTATAGAAAGGGAATGTGTTAGCACCCTTTCTATCCATGGTTATCCATGGGCTCTTAGATACTTGCTCTTATGTTTTCAAAATGTTTGCTTTTCAAAATGTGAGTGGGTTTTGCAAAAGTTTCATTGAAAGATTTCGGAGTGACTCTTGTATCTGTCCTCAAGAGTGTTTGAAAAATTCATTTTGAAAGCTTTTAAAAGTGTCGGTGTGAAAAGATTTTGATTTCTTTTTGAAGAGAGCAAGTATCCACGAGTCATCTACCTACCCTAAGGAATTAAGCTGTGTAGAAGTCCCTAAGGTAGTGTCATCCCACCATTGAGAGCTAGGTAGCACCACCGTTGGAGGTGTTCGGGTCAATTCGATTTTAGGGACATTGTGGTCACCGAAGCAACAGTATGACACCTTAGAGGCTACCCTTATGTCCTAGATCCTTTTTTTTAATCCGAGGCAACCGTTTCGAGGCAACTGTTTTGAGGCAACTGTTTCGAGGCAACTGGATCATGGACATAAGGACCGCTAAAACGTCCTATACTTGACGACCACGTTTCGAAGGCAACGAGTGAGGCGTACCCTAGAAGTGGTGTGTGTATTGTGTGTTGTTTTCATGTCAATATTTATCTTTGAGCAGTGCATTGTGAGCTACGCATTGTTTTTAATTAACATACATTCTTTCATGCAATTTAGAATTTAAGAGTGCGGAATATTAAACGACGGAAAGGTAAAAGCTACGCTATTACAAGGCGCGAGTCTATACATCGCCAAAATACAAAGACCCGTTTTTGATAAAAGATGCGGAAAGTAAAAGAAAAGCGATAAACCTAATTACTATTACATTCCTTGAACAGTTACATAATAATCAATAAGAAAAATAATGCGCGAAAAGAATAAATTGGAACGTCCGAGGGTTTTGACCCTTTGCTTGAAATTAAATGAAATTAAAGCCTCATTATTATTTAATTAAAGAAAAGAAATTGTTTTTTATGTTTTTTGTATTTATGAAAATAAAGAAAAAAAAAGAATTAAAAGGAAACCCTAGATCTAAGTTTATTTTAATTATTAAGAAAATATTAAAGTTAACCTAATTTACTAGTTAATTAATTTACATATTTATTTACAAAAATAATAATAATAATAATAATAAATAATGATGAAAATAATTAATTAAGAAAAGATAAAAAATGTCAAAAACCTAATTCTATATATTTTTTATTTATTAAGAAAAGAGATTAAAATATAAACCTAAATTAAACTAAAGTTAATTGTTAGAGTTTATTTACAAAAAAAAATAAAAAATGTTAGTGGTGAAATTAACAATAATTAAATATATTTTACAATTTGATTTTCTGTTTTTATTATGGAAAAAATTATTTTAGTGAATTAATAATAATTATATAAAAAGGAATTAAAAGAATTAGAAAAGAAAAGAAAATAAATTTATACAAACCAAGGGGGGTGTCAGGCCCATGTGGAGGTTTTTTTGGAAGTAATTCAGGCCCATTAAGACAAAGCTCGTTTGACTTTCCATGATTGTGTGCACATTGGTTGACTGGGGTACACCCTGGATTTCCTTCTGAGGCCACTGGATTGGACCTTGAAGCCACTTGGCAGGCTAGCGCATGAGCATGTATGGTGGAACGTTTGATGGAAGCTGCATTGGAATACAATAGAACAAAAAATATCAATTATATGGGGGGACCTGGGAATCGAACCCAGGTCCCAATGCCTGCGGTACACGTCCTCAACCAACTGAACTAGGCAACGCGTTTGTTAAACTAATAGACAAAAAATATAATATATGAAAAAGACCATTATGCTGGGATATGAAAAAAAAAACGCGCTAAAGTTTAAACTCTCCAATCACGCTTGGACAGCTATTGTCTTCTTCATCTTTTTCCTGCAAATATAAAACAAGTAGCAGGGGTTTTAAACCCCCACAAACTGAAAGTCCTGAAAATAGTGAATAGAAGAGGAGATAATATAAAAAGGGCGCGAGGGTTTCAATCGATTCGTCTTGTGGCAACGAATTTGTCCATGTAGGTTTGGAGGTCCAATTTTACCATACAAGGAAAGCCCTAATTTTTGAACCTTGGAACCCTAGATATCGCCCATGGTAGATTCTGATCCAGGCAACGTTAGTTCAATTGAATTGTACCAATCGCTTCAGAAGGTCACTATTAGTGTAAATCAAACAAGAAAGATGGTTAAAAGTGCATGAATCATGTTATGCAAATTTGAAAAACAAGACAAACCGTGTGGCTCGTGTTCTTGGATTCTTTATGCGTTTGGACTAGTTCTTGATTGTAATAGCTTCCTGGCAATGTCAGTAATGTAATGGAAATGATCTTTGGCCTTGAATTGTCCTGCAAATATGAAATCAGTTTCACAATTTTCTTGGAATTTTTGCAACCTGGTTATGGCGTATGAGCAGCTTTTTCGTGTATGTATGAGTAGGGTTTCACTCAGCATATGTATGTGAATGATTCTAGGTCAAAAATAAGCCCACAAGTCCATAAATTAAGGTCTTGAATATTTGATTGGTAATCATATCTTTTTTCAATCTTTTTCCATGGAAACTTTGCCAATTATGGAAGATCTTGTCTTGTTGATTGAGAAACGAATTGCCAGCTTGCCCTAGTCACATTTGCTGCACAAAAAGATCTAAAAAACATATCTTTGAATTTTCTTATAATTAAAACCAATTAAATGAATTAATATAAATATAAATCCAATTAATTAATTAAAAATAAGAAAATGAATTATTTTAAGCTCAATGTGTCGTGCACAGGCTTTGGGTAATGATTCAAGGAAGAATTTGAGGCCCATTAGCAAATTTGAAGCTTTTTAGGCAAAGTTGACTTTTGAAAATTCCCAAAAATTTCCCAACTTCTCCAATGCATATCTTGCTCAATTTTGAGGCTATGAACATGTTCTTGGACATTTTGGAAAGGTCTTGAAGTCCTCTAACCAATTTCTTTGGTCCCATGTCATTTTGATTTACCAATCTCAAGTTATGGTCTTTGACTTAAAATGCCTTTTTGTTGACTTTTGAAAATGACCTATAATGTTGAAATTGATAACTTTTTGTGAGAGCATTTCTTGGACTTGGAGTGTGAAGATGAGTTGTAGGAAATGTCATCCCCTTCAAAATGAGATTTGGATGGGATTTTTCTGATAAACCATGAGGAAGTTATGCCTTGGTCAATTTGCAGTTGACTTTTCAACTGTCCAAAAATAGAAACTTTTGCATCTTGAGACTTTTTGAGCCATGCTTGTGGAATCATGATCAAGAATTGATCAAATGATGATTGTGGCTTCAAAATAAGATGTTGACCAAAAATTTTTACTTTTGACTGTCAAATGACCATTTTGCCCCTACAGTTGATTGTGAAGCAATTAGGGTTTTTTGACTGTGCAACTTGATGCTGTGAGTCTTGAAACTTGACATATGGATGCTTGACAATGTATATGGGCATATGGGACTTGATTGGTCCCTTGAAAACCTCAATTTCTTTGCAAGAACCAAAACCCTAATTTTCACTGTATCAGGAGGCAATTGGACTGTGCAATCCTTGAGAGATTTTGGACCATGCCCTTGCCAAATCTTGAAGAATATGGGAGGGCAAATTTTGGGGTACAACCGTTGCCCCTGTTCAATCTTGTTAGACCTGAGGATGTAGATTGGTTGGCGTGCCTTTCGTAATCCGAAGGTGGAAGATGATTGAACACTAGAGTGCCCAGAAATTTGCACTCACATAGTAGAGTGTTAGCACTATGCTGGTGGGAATGGGCTTACAGATGCCATTTGGAAAGATGATGGATAAGAGGATGGGCTTATAGATGCCATTTGGAGCTGTGCCGGAGTCTTGTCGGGAATGGGCTTATAGATGCCATTTGGAGACTGTTGGTATGTGGATGGGCTTATAGATGCCATCTTGGTGTCGATCGCGTAAGAGATTCCTTAGCGAGAACTTACGTACCTAAGAAAGAAAGATAATTACCTGGCCCGTTACAGGGGTTGATCTTCAAAACTCTTTATGTAGATGTGCCCTGGCTGGATACAGGTATCGAATCCGGAAATAATCGTCAACAGATACACCCTGGCAGGACACAGGAATCGGATCTTCAAACTCTTCAGACGTACCCTGGCAAGATACAGGAATCAGATCTTCAAACTCTTCAGACGTGCCCTGGAAGGATACAGGAATCGAGTCTGGAAAATAGTCGTCAACAGATACACCCTGGCAAGATACAAGAATCGGATCTTCGAACTCTTCAGACGTGCCCTGGCAGGATACAGGAATCGAGTCTGGAATTAGTCGTCAACAGATACACCCTGGCAAGATACAGGAATCAGATCTTCAAACTCTTCAGACATACCCTGGCAGGATACAGGAATCGAGTCTGGAATTATAGTCGTCAACCGATACACCCTGGCAAGATACAGGAATCGGATCTTCAAACTCTTCAGACGTGCCCTGGCAGGATACAGGAATTGAATCTAGAATTAGTCGTCAACAGATACACCCTGGCAAGATACAGGAATCAGATCTTTGAACTCTTCAGACGTGCCCTGGCAGGATACAGGAATCGAGTCTGGAATTAGTCGTCAACAGATACACCCTGGCAAGATACAGGAATCGGATCTTCGAACTCTTCAGACGTGCCCTGGCAGGATACAAGAATCGAGTCTGGAATTAGTCGTCAACAGATACACCCTGGCAAGATACAGGAATCAGATCTTCGAACTCTTCAGACGTACCCTGGCAGGATACAGGAATCGAGTCTGGAATTAGTCGTCAACAGATACACCCTGGCAAGATACAGGAATCGGATCTTCGAACTCTTCAGACGTGCCCTGGCAGGATACAGGAATCGAGTCTGGAATTAGTCATCAACAGATACACCCTGGCAAGATACAGGAATCGGATCTTCGAACTCTTCAGACGTGCCCTGGCAGGATACAGGAATCGAGTCTGGAATTAGTCGTCAACAGATACACCCTGGCAAGATACAGGAATCAGATCTTCGAACTCTTCAGACGTGCCCTGGCAGGATACAGGAATCGAGTCTGGAATTAGTCGTCAACAGATACACCCTGGAAAGATACAGGAATCGGATCTTCGAACTCTTCAGACGTGCCCTGGCAGGATACAGGAATCGAGTCTGGAATTAGTCGTCAACAGATACACCCTGGCAAGATACAGGAATCAGATCTTCGAACTCTTCAGACGTGCCCTGGCAGGATACAGGAATCGAGTCCGGAATATAGTCGCTCACAGATACACCCTGGCGGGATACAGGAATCGGATCTGGAATTGCGACAGTTGATAGTAATTATCTTTGGATTGACCTTTGTCCTGAAAAGACAAAACGTTAGTTGTATGCGATGTCATGATGTATGACATGCGTGATGTTCTCAGAATAAATGAGATTGTATGTCCATGATGCGTGTGTGCATGCTATAATGTATGAAGATGTGATGTTTTATGAATGTATTTCTGTCTCGGAAAATAAATCCTTGACGGGTGCCGGGAAGTTAACTCCTGGGCTGATGTTGAGGAATAAAGTTCTTGTTTCCGCTGGGGATGATGATTGCAAGAATAAACCGGTAGGAGAAGATGACTCCGTTGGGGGAATAAACTTGGCGAATAGATTACTCTGCGGGGAGTGAACTCTGTGGGGAAGGAGAGGTACTTTGCTGAGGTTGATGATAACTCCGCTGGGGATACCATTGATAGGTTTTTGTTGGAATTTGATGAACTCCGCTGGGGGTAGGAAGAACTTCGCCGGGGACGATCTTTTCCGTGGCACTTGGCTGAGGATAACCCAGTTATATCCTGGTGGGGAAATAACCTTTGAATAAAGCCGGGGGAGCGTTCGTACTCTGCAGGTGATAAGCTTCCAGAATCTACTGGGGATAAGCTTCCTGAATCTACTGGGAAGATTGACTGAGTTCTCCTGGGGAAACTTTTTCAGATTGGACTGGGGAATAGCTCCACTAGATGTCCGGTATTCCGCCGGGGAACAATCTTAGATTAAGACTGCCGGGGATGCTTGTAGAGGAATATCTGTATACTCCTTTGGGGAATATTGAGATCTCCGGGGGATAATCCAACTTCCTTGAGGCTGTCAGTAGGCTAACTCTGCTTGGGGAAAGTGTTGCTGACTCGCTGGAGATACTGTGCCTTGTTAGGGTTGATTGGAGACCAACTGCTTGGGGAGAATTGTTGATTCTTGTCTTATTCGGCGGGGAGTGAAGGTATCTGGGTTACGTTCTTCAGCCGAACTTACCTTGGTACCTTGGTGGACAGAGCAATTAGATTGCTTAGACAACTCATTATTGCCCCTGTTTCTGATGTCACCTGTAATTAATCCTTTGTTTCGTATGCAAATATTTATGAGTTAGCAATTATTGTCAAATGCATATATCACAATTGAACATTGGACGTTCTTTGCAAAACAAAATGGAAAAAGGAAAAACAATTGGCAATTGGTCTGAAAAGTGACTTTGTATTGATTTTTGAATTTGCCTGTAAATAGGCGTTTATGTACAAGAGGCTGACGTCCTAGTAAGAGAACACCGCCGAACAACAGAGTTTATACAATTTTGTGGAAAAGGAAAACAAAACAGCTATGTGAAAGGAATAATCCCACTGGGTTCCAACTCTGCTATCACCTTTATATCTTCGAGCGTCTCATCACTTGGCTACTCAGTTGAAGATGAAGCTGATTGATTGATGTCGTATGAACTTGATGGTTGATACCGGATTCTGGATGCAAGGTGATCCAATGAGACATAGTATTACGCTTTAATCCCTAACTTTTTCCTGGACCGCCCTTTCGGGTTTTCAGTCCACCGGGATACCCATTTTTGCCCAAGCCGCCTTTTCAGGTTTTCGACTTGCCGGGTGTACAATTTTTTTCATTTCATCCCTTATTTTTGCCCGAACCCTTTTGGTTCGCCGGGAAGCCCTTATTTTTGCCTAGGTATGTCAACCTAGCGGGTCTTTTATCATGCGTAGTATCTTTTTACTATGTCTGCATTGGCGGGGTGAGGAAGGTCGTCACCATCCATGTTGGTCAAAATCATGGCTCCTCCTGAGAACACATGTTTAACCACAAATGGCCTTTCATATGTGGGGGTCCATTTGCCCCTGGGATCACTTTGAGGAAGAATGATGCGTTTGATTACCAGGTCCCCAACTTGATACTCTTGTGGTCTGACTTTCTTGTTAAATGCCTTGATCATCCGTTTTTGATACGTTTGACCATGACAAATAGCAGTGAGTCTCTTTTTGTCGATTAGGTTTAATTGATCAAGTCGGGTCTGGATCCAGTCATCTTTGCTCAAGTCTTCATCCTTCATTATCTGGAGTGAGGGTATCTGGACTTCAATCGGCAAGACTGCCTCCATGCCGTAGACCAAGGAAAAGGGAGTTGCCCCGGTTGACGTTCTTGCTGAGGTACGGTACCCATGAAGAGCAAAAGATAACATCTCGTGCCAATCTTTATAGGTCACTGTCATCTTCTGCACAATCTTCTTGATATTCTTATTTGCTGCTTCTACAGCCCCATTCATCTTCGGCCGATAAGGAGAAGAGTTGTGGTGTTGTATCTTGAATTGCTCGCAGAGCTCAGTGATCATCTTGTTGTTAAGATTGGTACCATTGTCCGTAATGATCCTTTCCTGGACGCCGTATCGACAGATCAGGTTATGCCGAATGAACCGTGCCACGACGTTCTTGGTTACTGTAGCGTAGGAAGCTGCTTCAACCCACTTCGTAAAGTAATCAATCGCTACCAGGATGAAGCGATGCCCGTTGGATGCCGTAGGTTTAATCTCTCCGATCATATCAATGCCCCACATTGCGAAAGGCCAAGGTGCAGTCAAGACATTCAGAGGGACTGGAGGGACGTGCACCTTATCGGCATAAATCTGGCACTTATGACACGTCCGAGAATGTTGGTAACAGTCGGCTTCCATTGTGGACCAGAAATATCCTGCCCGAAGAATTTTCTTTGCCATGGTATGTCCACTGGAATGTGTTCCGAAGGTACCTTCATGTAGCTCTGCCATGATCTTTTCTGCTTCAGTCTTATCCACACAACGCAGTAAAGTTGAATCATGGTTTCGCTTGTAGAGAATGCCGTTGTTGAGGAAGAACTTTGCCGCAAACCTTCTTAGGAACTTTTTGTCATTAACAGACGCACCTTCAGGGTATTCTTGAGCTTCCAGATACCTCTTCACCTCATGATACCAGGGTTTTTCAGTTACCACCTCAGCCTCAAGATCACAGCAATATGCGGGTTCGTCCAGTTTCCAGATAATGATCCGGGGAGCCTCGTTATCCCATTTGACTTTGAACATAGAAGACATCGTAGCTAACGCGTCCGCCAGCTGATTCTCTTCTCTTGGGAAGTGTTCAAAAGTTATTTCTGTGAAATGGGGGATCAATGTCAACACACATTCTTTGTAAGGAATAAGGTTTGGGTGTTTCGTATCCCACTCGCCTTTGATCTGATTGATCACGAGAGCGGAATCTCCGAAGACACTCAGAAACTTGATCCTTAAGTTAATTGCAGCTTGAAGACCCATGATGCATGCCTCATACTCCGTCATGTTGTTGGTGCAGTTGAAACATAACCGGGCAGTGAGTGGAGTATGAGTGCCTTTGGGGGATATGATCACAGCGCCGATACTGTTACCCAAAGCGTTGGAGGCTCCGTCAAAGTGCATAGACCATCGGGATCCTTCCTCAGGTCCTTCATCCGGTCCAGGTACTTCACAATCAGTCACTACCATGATGTTCTCGTCAGGAAATTCAAAGTTCATTGACTGGTAGTCGTCTACTGCCTGGTGTGACAAATGGTCTGCCAATACACTTCCCTTGATTGCTTTCTGAGTCGTATACTGGATGTCGTATTCTGTCAAGATCATCTGCCATCTCGCTATTCTTCCAGACAGAGCGGGCTTTTCGAATATGTACTTTATTGGATCCATCTTAGAAATCAACAGAGTAGTGTGGGTCATCATATACTGTCTCAGCCGGCGAGCAGCCCATACCAAAGCGCAGCAAGTTTTCTCGAGCAGTGAGTATCAGGTCTCACAGTCGGTAAACTTTTTGCTAAGGTAATAAATAGCATGGTCTTTTCGGCCAGACTCGTCATGCTGCCCCAACACACACCCCATTGAGTTGTCCAGTACTGTCAGGTATAAGATTAGAGGTCTCCCTTCAACCGGTGGCATAAGAATGGGTGGTTCTTGGAGATATTCTTTGATTCTGTCAAAAGCGGTCTGACATTCATCGTTCGAACGTACTACCTGATCTTTCTTCAACAGCTTGAAGATTAGTTCACATGTAGCAGTTAGATGCGAGATGAATCGGGAAATGTAATTCAGACGTCCTAGAAAGCCTCTGACCTCTTTCTCTGTCTTGGGAACTGGCATCTCTTGTATGGCTTTAACCTTGGCTGGGTCCACTTGAATACCTTTGTCGCTCACGACAAAGCCTAGCAACTTCCCAGATCTTACCCCAAATGTGCACTTGTTCGGGTTCAACCTCAGCTTGTACAATTTCAGACGGTCAAACAGCTTCTGCAGGTGTTCAAGGTGTTCCTCCTCAGTTTGGGACCTTGCAATCATATCATCTATCTCATGATGGATCATGTCATGAAACAAAGCAACCATGGCACGTTGGTAGGTTGCCCCAGCATTTTTTAGTCCAAAAGGCATGACCTTGTAGCAAAAGGTGCCCCACTGAGTAACAAAAGTAGTCTTTTCCATATCTTCAGGAGCCATCTTGATCTGATTATAACCTGAAAAACCGTCCATGAAGGAGAACACTTTGTGCTGAGCAGTATTGTCAACCAGAACGTCGATGTGAGGCAGGGGGAAGTCATCCTTGGGGCTCGCCCTATTCAAATCCTTGTAGTCAACACACATTCTGACCTTGCCATCTTTCTTCGTTACCGGAACCACGTTGGCAACCCACTGAGGGTAAGAAGTCACTGCTAGAAACCCGGCATCAAATTGCTTTATAACCTCGACTTTGATCTTCTCGGACATCTCTGGACGCATACGGCGGACCTTCTGCTTAACCGGAGGGCATTCTTCCTTGGTCGGCAGGTGATGGACCACAATGTCGGTATCCAACCCAGGCATGTCTTCGTAGGACCAGGCAAAGATTTCCACATAATCATGCAACATCTGAATCAACCGTTGTTTCACACTGAGCTCCAGATTGGCACCAATCTTAACTTCCTTTCTATCTGTCTCCGTACCCAGATTTACCGTTTCCACTGGCTCTTCATGTGGCTGAATGGCCCTCTCTTCCTGGAGTACCAGTCTTGCAAGCTCACCAGGCACTTCACAATCATCTTCACCTTCGTCTTCGGCTAAGTTGATCGGATTTTCGAAGTCATAACTGGCAGTAGCAGAGTCGTTACCAGTGAGATCCAGAGTGGATTAAAACCTGTATAAGTGAGTGTGTGTAAATATAGCTGTTTTGTAATAAAGAAAGAAAGAAAGAAAGAAAGGGAGCACAAGATTTGAAATGCGAAAAACGTCCAATGTCTTTATTCATGATATATGGAAATGACAAGTAATAAGCCCTCACAAATGAAGCCAACGGTGCCCCGGGTAAGGCACCGGGCCATAAAGTTTATTGTTCATTACAAATTTAAGAAACAAAGGAATTCATTACTGAGTAACAAAAGTAACAGGTATGTGGTCTTTTGCAGTCCAATTGTTCAGTCCACCGTCAGTCATTGGGTGGATCCAGCTATCAAACTCTGATTCCTCCACATCGCCTTCAATAGCATTTACTCCCGGGTTGGTGATGAACACGGGAGGTCTTCCGATCCTTGCTTTGCGTACAGCCCTCTGAGCCTCTACAGTAAAACCCAGCCCAAACTTGTCAGTCTTAGGAGTAAAATCAGGGAGCCTGCCCCAGTTAGCACATTCACCTTTCTCAATTACAGCCCGGGCGTCCTTCAAGGAAGCCATCTTCAAAGGAAAGTCTTCTTCAACCATTGTTTCTGCTGACGCCAATGTTGGAGGCACCTCTTCAAAATGTTGAAAGGGGGTTTCAATAAACTCCCCGTCCATCTCTATATACCGGAACAAGTTCAGATGACTAACCATGTATTCCTCCTGCCCCTGTACTGTAACAATCTTCCCTCTGACAGGGTATTTGAGCTTCTAGTGTAGAGTGGAGGTCACAGCCCCAGCCTTGTGGATCCAAGGTCGACCCAGCAAACAGGAATAAGATGGACGAATGTCCATCACATAGAACGTTGAATCAAAGACTTGAGAACCAACCCGGATCGGAATGTCCACTTCACCATGTAACATCCTCTTCGACCCATCAAAGGCCCAGACAACGATGTTACTAGGTTTCAACTCCAAACCTTCACAATCCAACCTGTCTAAGGCCTTCTTGGGCAGTACGTTCAGTAAAGAACCAGTGTCTACCAATACGTGGGCGAGAGTAGTGCCCATGCATTCAATGGAGACATGCAGGGCATCATTGTGGTTTTTTCCCTTGGCGGTCAGATCAGCATCAGAGAAACCCAACCCATTGTCAGCGGTCAAATTAGCCACACAGTCAGTAAATTGGTCCGCAGACGTCCCTTGTGGCACATGGGCCGTCTTCAAAAATGAAATTAAGGCCTTGGCATGGGCCTCTGAGCACAACAGCAGTGATAGCATAGAGATCTTGGAGGGGGTATGCCCCAGCTGTTCAACGACGTTGAAATCGCTCTTCTTGATGATCTTAAGGATTTCCTCCATCTCTTGCTGGGAGGCTTCAACATTAACAGTCTTTGGTGCCTCCATCTGGGCAGGCACATCAGCAATCCCTTTGCCCCGAGTATCAGATGACTCAGCAGCAGGGGTAGAAACTTGACCAGGAGGGGAAACAGGTGCATTTGTAGGCGTGATAATAAGAGGTCTTCGGATAATTGGTGGCGCAATGTCAGGCGAGAAGAGCCTGCCACTGCGAGTAACTTTAGCGGGACCGGTGATGTTACTGATACCGGTATTGGTGTTGAACTCCTGCTTCACTCTAAGCACATACACATCTGCCCCATAGTGCCATGGGACAGCCTTGTCAGATTTATAGGGGAGGGGCCCCAGAACAGTAATAATGATGGGTGCAACAAGCATGATTTTGACTGGCTTCCTCGGGGGAGCCTTGGTAAGATTGTTGAAGATGGTGACGATAGATACTTCTTCAGTAGGAACAAAAGGAACAGCGGTCTTCTTGAACAAGATTTCTTTGCTATCCATCAGGTTTTGGACGCCTGATTTCAACAACGGACAACCAGCAGGGGAAAGGGCACACAGAAGGCAACCCTTGCTACAACCCGGAAATAAACCGGCTAGCAACAGGTTCCTCTTAACAGTCAATAAAGGGGTAGCAACATCATCCACAGAAACTGCATATAGGTCTTCCTCAATAGCATTTACTCCATGCTGGGGCATAGGAGCAGTCACAACGTTGGGCCTCTCGGGCGCCTCAAACTGTATTTCCTTGGCGTCGATAAGGTCTTGAACCTTATTTCTTAGGGCCCAGCAATCATCAGTAGAATGCCCCGGGCTATCAGAGTGATAAGCACAGTGGGCGTTGGGATTATACTTCGGAGATGTGGTGTTTACCACCTTCGGAGCTTCTCTGACGGTCACCAAGTTGGTCGATAGCAATTGCGGCAAGATCTGCGACAAGGTTATACTAAGCCGAGTATATTCTCTTCTGGGTCTCTCACCCCTTGGTTGGTTAGGTTGCCGAGGAGCGGCAACAGGCTTTACAATTACCACCGCGTTGACAGCTTGGCGGCGTTCTGGTTTGTTCTGCCTCCTGGGCCCATACACAACACTGGCTTCCTTCTTGAAAGGCTTCTTCTCAGAACTTGAGGACGCACCTTTCTGTATTTTCCCTGATTTCATGCCAGCCTCTATCCTTTCACCAGTTAGAATGAGGTCTATAAAACCTGCAGAAGAATTGCCAATGAGATGGTTGAAGAACGGCCCGGATAGGGTCCCTAAGAACATGTCCATAAGTTCACGGTCGGTTAACGGCGGCTGCACCCTGCCAGCCAGGTCCCTCCACTTCTGCGCATACTCTTTAAAACCTTCTCCCGATCCTAGCGACATACCCTGTAGTTGGGTACGTGTAGGAGCGAGGTCGGCATTATACTGATACTGCTTGTAAAAAGCAGTAGCCAAGTCCTCCCAGTTACGAACCTTGGTTCCATCCAGCTGATAAAACCATTCGAGGTGAGTCCCTGAAAGACTCTCCTGGAAGAAATGGATCCATAAGTTCTTGTCCACAGTATATGGTTGGATCTTCCGCACATAAGATCTGAGATGTAGCTTAGGGCAGGACGCCCCATCATACTTTGCGAAAGATGGTGCTTTGAATTTGTGTGGGATTACCACACCAGAAGATAGACCCAGGTCTCCAAAATCTAACCCAGGCACCTGTTGAATTTCCATGGCATTCAGACGATCCTCTAACTGCTTGTACTTGTCTTCAGCTGGAGGGTACTGCTCCTCATTGAAATCAGTCTCGTTGTCAGAGACCACAGGACTAGGAACCCTTCCCCCTTGGGGACTGCCTTTCCCTACAGAAGAATCAACTTGATCAACCTCATTCTGCAGTGTGTTACCAAACCTCCGGCCGGTGTTGAATAATACAGTTCTCTTATTCTTCTTCTTGACCAGCAGAGCCTTCAATTCCTCCTGACCTTGGGCCAAACTCATGATCAGCTCTTGGAACTGGGCATTTTGAGCCTGGAGGGCCTTGATGGATTGCTCGGTAGATGATTCAGGATTCATGATGGCTGCATGAAATAAATAGCAAAGAACATTAAGCAACCTGAAAGAAGAGTACCTGTGATGCATATGATGAATGGAATGCGTATGATTTATGTTTTCAAAGACAATCGGGATTCAGCTTTGTAAACAAAAAGGAACACACTTCATTAGATTTAAACTTTGGAATTTAAATTGTTCAGCAGATTGCCCTTAGGCGTTACATAAAATGGAAATACTGAAAAGGGAAATAAAAACTGTAAAAGGACATCCAAAGCTCATCAGTGATCCCAGGGTCTCCTCTTCTCAGTACGGATGTAGTCATTCAAGGCCCGCTCGTTCTCCAATTGCTTTGTCAGCTTCTGGATCTTCAATTCCTGCTCGTTGAACTTTTACCGATAAGAATCCTGTTCTTCTCGTAGTTGCACCCAAGACCTCTTTAGTGTATCAACATCAGTAGGTATCTGAGGAGGGAGAACAGTTGGAGGAGCCCCATCTCTATCAGGATATTCAAGAATGATGGGTCTGACAGCTTCATATGGCATACCTAAATTCTGAGCACGGATGCGGACCCATTTGTAGTAGGCTTCCATAGGTAGAGAAGTCTTCGGTCCCAACTCGTGTGGGTCAGCTTTGTGAATTCTGTCCCAAGCCTTGATGAACCTACGATGCAGCTCGTCACTATCTACCTGAAACTCAAAACTGATGTGAGGCACCAACATCTCATGAGGCCCTGCTCTTCTGGCTCTTCCAAACTGACGGAGAGATAGACATGGATTATAAGAGATTCCTCCTCGGGTACCAATCAGAGGAACATTAGGATATTCTCCGCAACGATCAATAACAACTACCTCATCCAAACCCCTGAGAGTCCAAATGATGTCATTATCAGTGAGATACATTAACCTATGAGCCCAACCTCTTCCTTCTTTGTTCTTCAGCACAAACTTAGGGAGGTGCGAAATAAACCACCTCACTAACAAAGGAATACAACACCACATAGTTCCTCGTCTTCGGGCAGTACGAGCATGGAGTTGTTGCAGGATATCACCCAAGAGAGTGGGCACGGGGTTCCAAGACATAAAGATCCTTATGGCAGTGATGTTAATGAAGTTATCAGGATTAGGAAACAAGACTAGACCATAGATTAAGAGAGCCAGGATGTCTTCATACGCCCTGAAGTCTAAGTCATTCCAGAAACTGTTAGCTTTACCAATCAGAAACTTGGCCAAGAAACCCTTAACTCTGCTTCTAGTCACCCAGTTGTCCATTACCTCCTTGTGGGTCAAGGGAAGGGCTGCAGGAATCTCCTTAAGCCTAAGAGTCTTTTCCCATCCAGTGAAGGGAGTCTGATCCAAGATAGGGATACCAAGCAAATCAAAGAATTCTTCCAGGGTAGGGACCAGCTGGAAGTCTTGAAAGGTGAAGCAATTGTACAAGGGATCATAAAACTGGGTCAGGACACTCATCAGTTGTTGGTCCCACTTTGCAGTGACTAAACCGAGAAGAGAACCATGCCTCTGGATGAAAGAAGTGGTGTTTGGAATTCTGCTAACCAATTCTTCAAGCAACTCAGGTGGGTGAACAAAATTGAACCGGATAGTGTTCCTTCGCACAGGCATCATGATGTCCTATAAAACAGAGCAAAGGTGAAACCCTCTTGTCTTTGAAATGGTCAGTCCTTTTGCAGGATGCATGCAATGTCTATGATGGCATGATGTTATGATAAAGCACACCACAAATATTCACAAAGGCAAACATGATAAGGCACACAAGTCACACAAGACATCCCTTGGGGTTTAGGCCAGCATGAAGTTCAGGTACTACCCTCTTTCAGTTTGTTGGTTAAGACCTGTCCTATCACAAGTAACCGGGTTCTAGAGGATCCCAATATCACTGACTACCCTCAATCGGTCATAACTCCAGCATCGCAATCTTTACTTGCGGCCAGAACCATCGCGAGAGTTTAGCCTCAATGGGTGTAGCATACTGCTACTGTTCTATGGCCAAGTTGGGTCAATTAGGGTTCTAAGGTCGGTTGGTGCTTAATGACTCCTCAGAAGACCCATATTCTCCTTGTTGCGACACAAGGGATATCGGTACAGACCAAGGTGCCACACCAACGTAGCCACTGCTTCACCCGTGTCGGTCTACGCCGGACAGGTCCCTCACAGCTTATGCTACCTAACAGGGTATCCCCAGATCCGGGTTAGGATCTATGAAAACTCTAAGACAATACCCATAATAATAAAGCAAACAAGACAAAGCAATTGAAAACACAAGTATGAGCTATCCTAAGGTACACCTCACTTTAAGTCTCCCCAGCAGAGTCGCCAGTTCTGTGATCGATGGATTTAGAACTGACTGTTTTTAGCTGGTTCGCGAAATGTCGCGGAAGCAAGAGTCGCCACCGTCTTTTATTTTCTCCAACATGGACAGGACAAAAGCACAACAAAATTCCTTATGAGAACGTTTCTCGGTTCGGGAGGTAGATTTATAGAAAGGGAAGGTGTTAGCACCCTTTCTATCCATGGTTATCCATGGGCTCTTAGATACTTGCTCTTATGTTTTCAAAATGTTTGCTTTTCAAAATGTGAGTGGGTTTTGCAAAAGTTTCATTGAAAGATTTCGGAGTGACTCTTGTATCTGTCCTCAAGAGTGTTTGAAAAATTCGTTTTAAAAGCTTTTGAAAGTGTCGGTGTGAAAGGATTTTGATTTGTTTTTGAAGAGAGCAAGTATCCACGAGTCATCTACCTACCCTAAGGAATTAAGCTGTGTAGAAGTCCCTAAGGTAGTGCCATCCCACCATTGAGAGGTAGGTAGCACCACCGTTGGAGGTGTTCGGGTCAATTCGATTTTAGGGACAGTGTGGTCACTGAAGCAACAGTAGGACACCTTAGAGGCTACCCTTATGTCCTAGATCCTTTTTTTTTAATCCGAGGCAACCGTTTCGAGGCAAGTGTTTCGAGGCAACTGTTTCGAGGCAACTGTTTCGAGGCAACTGTTTCGAGGCAACTGTTTCGAGGCAACTGGATCATGGACATAAGGACCGCTAAAACGTCCTATACTTGACGACCACGTTTCGAAGGCAACGAGTGAGGCGTACCCTAGAAGTGGTGTGTGTATTGTGTGTTGTTTTCATGTCAATATTTATCTTTGAGCAGGGCATTGTGAGCTACGCGTTGTTTTTAATTAACATACATTCTTTCATGCAATTTAGAATTTAAGAGTGCGAAATATTAAACGACGGAAAGGTAAAAGCTACACTATTACAAGGCGCGGGTCTATACATCGCCAAAATACAAAGACCCGTTTTTGATAAAAGATGCGGAAAGTAAAAGAAAAACGATAAACCTAATTACTATTACATTCCTTGAACAGTTACATAATAATCAATAAGAAAAATAATGCGCGAAAAGAATAAATTGGAACGTCCGAGGGTTTTGACCCTTTGCTTGAAATTAAATGAAATTAAAGCCTCATTATTATTTAATTAAAGAAAAGAAATTGTTTTTATGTTTTTTGTATTTATGAAAATAAAGAAAAAAAAGAATTAAAAGGAAACCCTAGATCTAAGTTTATTTTAATTATTAAGAAAATATTAAAGTTAACCTAATTTACTAGTTAATTAATTTACATATTTATTTACAATAATAATAATAATAATAAATAATGATGAAAATAATTAATTAAGAAAAGATAAAAAATGTCAAAAACCTAATTCTATATATTTTTTATTTATTAAGAAAAGAGATTAAAATATAAACCTAAATTAAACTAAAGTTAATTGTTAGAGTTTATTTACAAAAAAAAAAATGTTAGTGGTGAAATTAACAATAATTAAATATATTTTACAATTTGATTTTCTGTTTTTATTATGGAAAAAATTATTTTAGTGAATTAATAATAATTATAGAAAAAGGAATTAAAAGAATTAGAAAAGAAAAGAAAATAAATTTATACAAACCAAGGGGGGTGTCAGGCCCATGTGGAGGTTTTTTTGGAAGTAATTCAGGCCCATTAAGACAAAGCTCGTTTGACTTTCCATGATTGTGTGCATATTGGTTGACCGGGGTACACCCTGGATTTCCTTCTGAGGCCACTGGATTGGACCTTGAAGCCACTTGGCAGGCTAGCGCATGAGCATGTATGGTGGAACGTTTGATGGAAGCTGCATTGGAATACAATAGAACAAAAAATATCAATTATATGGGGGACCTGGGAATCGAACCCAGGTCCCAATGCCTGCAGTACACGTCTTCAACCAACTGAACTAGGCAACGCGTTTGTAAACTAATAGACAAAAAATATAATATATGAAAAAGACCATTATGCTGGGATATGAAAAAAAAACGCGCTAAAGTTTAAACTCTCCAATCACGCTTGGACAACTATTGTCTTCTTCATCTTTTTCCTGCAAATATAAAATAAGTAGCGGGGGTTTTAAACCCCCACAAACTAAAAGTCCTGAAAATAGAGAATAGAAGAGGAGATAATATAAAAAGGGCGCGGGGGTTTCAATCGATTCGTCTTGTGGCAACGAATTTGTCCATGTAGGTTTGGAGGTCCAATTTTACCATACAAGGAAAGCCCTAATTTTTGAACCTTGGAACCCTAGATATCGCCCATGGTAGATTCTGATCCAGGCAACGTTAATTCAATTGAATTGTACCAATCGCTTCAGAGGTCACTATTAGTGTAAGTCAAACAAGAAAGATGGTTAAAAGTGCATGAATCATGTTATGCAAATTTGAAAAACAAGACAAACCGTGTGGCTCGTGTTCTTGGATTCTTTATGCGTTTGGACTAGTTCTTGATTGTAATAGCTTCCTGGCAATGTCAGTAATGTAATGGAAACGATCTTTGGCCTTGAATTGTCCTGCAAATATGAAATCAGTTTCACAATTTTCTTGGAATTTTTGCAACCTGGTTATGGCGTATGAGCAGCTTTTTCGTGTATGTATGAGTAGGGTTTCACTCAGCATATGTATGTGAATGATTCTAGGTCAAAAATAAGCCCACAAGTCCATGAATTAAGGTCTTGAATATTTGATTTCTAATCATATCTTTTTTCAATCTTTTTCCATGGAAACTTTCCAATTATGGAAGATCTTGTCTTGTTGATTGAGAAACGAATTGCCAGCTTGCCCTAGTCACATTTGCTGCACAAAAAGATCTAAAAAACATATCTTTGAATTTTCTTATAATTAAAACCAATTAAATGAATTAATATAAATATAAATCCAATTAATTAATTAAAAATAAGAAAATGAATTATTTTGAGCTCAATGGGTCGTGCACAGGCTTTGGGTAATGATTCAAGGAAGAATTTGAGGCCCATTAGCAAATTTGAAGCTTTTTAGGCAAAGTTGACTTTTGAAAATTCCCAAAAATTTCCCAACTTCTCCAATGCATATCTTGCTCAATTTTGAGGCTATGAATATGTTCTATGACATTTTGGAAAGGTCTTGAAGTCCTCTAACCAATGTCTTTGGTCCCATGTCATTTTGATTTACCAATCTCAAGTTATGGTCTTTGACTTAAAATGCCTTTTTGTTGACTTTTGAAAATGACCTATAATGTTGAAATTGATAACTTTTTGTGAGAGCATTTCTTGGACTTGGAGTGTGAAGATGAGTTATAGGAAATGTCATCCCCTTCAAAATGAGCTTTGGATTGGATTTTTCTGATAAACCATGAGGAAGTTATGCCTTGGTCAATTTGCAGTTGACTTTTCAGCTGTCCAAAAATAGAAACTTTTGCATCTTGAGACTTTTTGAGCCATGCTTGTGGAATCATGATCAAGAATTGATCAAATGATGATTGTGGCTTCAAAATAAGATGTTGACCAAATTTTTTGACTTTTGACTGTCAAATGACCATTTTGCCCCTACAGTTGACTGTGAAGCAATTAGGGTTTTTTGACTGTGCAACTTGATGTTGTGAGTCTTGAAACTTGACATATGGATGCTTGACAATGTATATGGGCATATGGGACTTGATTGGACCCTTTAAAACCTCAATTTCTTTGCAAGAACCAAAACCCTAATTTTGACTGTATCAGGAGGCAATTGGACTGTGCAATCCTTGAGAGATTTTGGACCATGCTCTTGCCAAATCTTGAAGAATATGGGAGGGCAAATTTTGGGGTACAACAATATGGAAAGACTTAAAACCAATAAATAGCAAACCCTAATTCAAGACTAAATCAAGCATGAAAATAATACATTTGCACACAAGCACCCCTAAGGTTATTCCACATGGTTGCCTTATAAATGGCCATATTAGGCATGTGAGGTATCTTAGCAAAAACAAGCAAAAATACAAGATCATAGACCCTCGATGACGCTATCTAAGTTGCCTTTCAAAATGATCTTAGCCCCTAAAGAAAAATGCTAAGATACCTTGCAATATTGCTAATCATGGTTATACGATGACCCACGCGCGTCCCGTTTACATCCAAAGATAGGGTTGCTTGCTAAATCAATGGTAAGAAAACAATGTCAAAGGAAAAGAAAATGAACAAGAAAGACATTTGAGTAGGTAGATTGCTCCTAATTAATTGCTCCATTTCAAAATAAATATCCTTTCTATTTTAAAAAAAAATAACACCTACACATTTCAAATCATCTTACAAACTTGAAAGCATTTTCAAAAAAAATCAACATCTTTGTATACATTCTCACGAACGAGAATCATTACAAAGATTGCCTAAATAATGGCCTCTTTACAAAATACTTTCAAAAACCACACAAAGCACAATTTCAAACAAAAGCAAGTGATCTAGCAAGTAACTAAGAGCCCATGGAAAACCATGGATGAAAAGGGTGCTAATATCTTCCCTTTTCATAATCTACCCCCCGAACTCAAGAAACAATCTCAAAGGTATTTCCTGTGCTTTTTCACCTTTCCTTTTGGATAAAAGAAAAGTCGGTGGCAACTCTTGCTAACCGCAACATTTGCAATCAAACGCAAAACCTTCAAGTCAGTTCTCCCACCGTATCACAGAACTGGCGACTCTGCTGGGGAAAATTCTAAAAGTGGGGTTACCTTAGGGATATATCACATTTACTTGCTTGCATTGTTTGACTTGTATGCTTTATATTATGGTTCTTTGTTTGGGTTTGAATCCTCTACCCAGATTTGGGATATATTATAGCTAAGTAGCAATACGTTGTGGAAACTGTGCGGGGTATACCGACATGGTCTAAACAATAGCTACGTTAGTGAGACATATTTGTGGATATCGGTAGCCTTTGAGTTAATCAAAGAGAATACGAGGCCACTGGGTGATTTCATGAAGCACTAATGAACTTTTAGAACCTTTACTTGACCAACTTGGCCATTTAGGATGTAGTGAGATGACCAGCTTTGGTGCAGTCCGAAGTTGGTAGATACTCGATACTACACTCATTGAGGTTTGGTTTCTTGGGATATTTTGGTCGTTGTTAAAGAGGCTTGTGCTGAAACAATAACCAAGGAAACAAACCAGTGATATTGAGCTCCTTAGAACCCGATTACTATTACTAGGACAGGTTTGAGCCAACTAAACTTCAAGAGGGTACTTACCTATAAAACTCCATGCAAGCCTAAACCTAAGGATTTGTTTGCTTTGTTTGTATATGCATACTTATACATAACATCATGAGCATCATGAACATCATATACATTCACTAACCATTTCAAGGATTTTTGGAATTCATCTTTGTTCTTGTTTTGTAGGATATGGATTCACTTCGCAGGAAAAATATTCAAGTCAATCTTGTAAAGGTCCCTCCAAAACTTAGGGAGGTAGCTTCGAGGATTCCTGAAAACTCTCCATTTACCGAGAGACATGGTCGCCTACTCAACTTGGTCACCTCCAACATAGATGAGGACATGATGAAAGTTCTCTTTCAGTTCTTTGATCCTTTACACCATTGCTTCATATTTCCCGACTATCAGCTTGTACCTACTTTGGAAGAATTCTCCTGACTCTTGAGGATTCCAATTCTCAATCAACTACCTTTCAAAGGTACGGAAAGAGACCCAAAGCCAGAAGAGATTGCTCAAGCTCTACACTTGCACTCATCTGATGTCATAACTCATTGGGAAACAAAGAGTGGTGTCAAAGGTTTCATAGCAAAGTTCCTGTTTGAGAAAGCCCAAAGTTGTTAGAATTATTTGGATCTGTAAGCCTTTGAGGAAATTATGGTTCTCCTCATCTATGGGATGATTTTGTTTCCAATTCCTGACCAACTCATAGATGTGAACACCGTCAAAATCTTCATATCCCGCAACCCGGTGCCTACACTAGTAGGGGACATCCTACACTCTTTTCACATTCACACAATGAGGAAAAGAGGTGTCCTTATGTGTTGCACTCCTCTCTTGGCCAGATGGTTTATTTTGCATCTTCCCCAATTTGTATTAAAGAATGAGCAAGGTTCAAGGTGGTCACAAAGGTTGATGATGCTCAAACATTCAGACATTCATTGGTGCTCCCGATCCATAGAGAATGTTACTATTGTCGGCCGTTGTGGATAATTTCCTAATGTCCCTTTACTTGGCATTAGGGGAGGTATCACCTACAACCCCTGCTTAGCCTTAAGACAGTTTGGTTACGCCCAAAGGGATGGCCCGCACGAGATGCTAATTCAAGGTTTGGTATTTGACTACGACAACGACAATCAAGGTCTTCGCCAGAGATTTATCCGAGCTTGGAGGATGTTAAACAAGGTAGATAGCAAGACTTTGGGGCATAAAAATTCCATCCCTCTTGAGCCTTACCTCAAATGGGTACGAACTCGTGCTCAGAGTCTTATGATGCCTTACCCCTCTATTCTCCCGGTAATCATTGAGCCTGTCATGGAAGGAGATGTTCCATACGCTATCCTACATCCTGACATGCCTACCTCTCTTGAAGACCTACAAAGGGATTGGATACAACTCAAGGGGAAGCGAGATACCTTCGAAGCCTAATTCTACGCAAGCGAGAAGAAGGTTTTATAACTCACTAGGTGTGATCGGTGGATTTAGAACTGACTGTTTAAACGCTGGTTTGCGAAATGTCGCGGAAGCAAGAGTCGCCACCGTCTTTTATTTTCTCCAACATGGACAGGACAAAAGCACAACAAAATTCCTTATGAGATTGTTTCTCGGTTCGGGAGGTAGATTTATAGAAAGGGAAGGTGTTAGCACCCTTTCTATCCATGGTTATCCATGGGCTCTTAGATACTTGCTCACTGTGTTTTCAAAATATTTGCTTTTCAATTGTGAGTGGGTTTGAAAAAGTTTCGTTTAAAGATTTCGGAATAACTCTTGTATCAGTCCTCAAGAGTGTTTGAAAAATTGTTTTGAAAGCTTTTTGAAAAGTGTCAGTGTGAAAAGAGTTTTTGTTTGTTTTTTGAATAGAGCAAGTATCTATGAGTCATCTACCTACCCTAAGGAATTAGGCTGTGTAAATGTCCTTAAGGCAGTGCCATCCCACCATTGAGAGGTAGGTAGCACCACCGTTGGAGGTGTTCGGGTCAATTCGAGTGTAGGGACAGTGTGGTCACCGAAGCAACAGTAGGACACCTTAGAAGCTACCCTTATGTCCTTGATCCTTTTTTAATCCGAGGCAACCGTTTCGAGGCAACTGTTTCGAGGCAACTGTTTCGAGGCAACTTATTTTGAGGCAACTGGATCATGGACATAAGGACTTACTAAAACGTCCTATACTTGACGACCACGTTTCGAAGGCAACAGGTGAGGCGTACCCTGGAAGTGGTGTGTGAATTTGTGTGTTGTTTTCAGTTTAGTTTATCTTTGATCATGGCATTGTGAGCTACGCTTGTTTTTAATTAGCCATACATTCTTTCATGCAATTTAGAATTTAAGAGTGCGAAAATTTAAATGCGGAAAGATAAATCCTACGCTATTACAAGGCACGGGTCTATACATCGCCAAAGTACAAAGACCCGTTTTGATAAAAATGCGGAAAGTAAAAAGACCTAATTACTATTACAATCCTTGAGCAGTTACATAATATTCGGAAAAAAATAAATGCGCGAAAAGAATAAAAATAGAACGTCCGAGGGTTTTGACCCTTTTGAAATTAAATTGAAATTAAAGTCTAATTATCATTTAATTGAAGAAAAGAAGATGTTTTTATGTTTTTTTTTGTATTTATGAAAATAAAGAAAATTTAAGTTAAATGGAAACCCTAGTTCTAAATATTTTAATTATTTATAAAAATATTAAAATTAACCTAATTTACTAATTGATTAATGTACATGTTTATTTACAAAAATAAATAGTAATTATAATAATAATAAATAAATAATGATGAAAATGATTTAATTAAGAAAAAGATGAAAATGTCAAGAAAACCTAATTCTAGATATTTTTTATTTATTAAGAAAAGATTAAAGTTTAAAACCTAATTTAACTAAGTTAATTGTTGAAATTTATTTACAAAAATATTTTAATGGTGAAATAATAATAATTAAACATATTTTACAATTTTTGGTTTCTGATTTTTTATGGAAAATTATTTTATGGAATTAAAGAAAACAATTAAAACAATAAAAAGAATTAAAAAGAAAAGAAAAGAAAATTAAAAATAGAATACAAACATAGGGGGTATCAGGCCCAGAATGGAGGTATGATTTGAGAAATTTTGGCCCATCAAGACAAGGCCTTAGTTGACTTTTCTGATCATGCGTGTGAGGTTTGACTGAGGTACACCCTAGAATTCACGTTATGGCCTTCAGATTGTACCTTGAAGCCACTTGGCAGGCTAGCGTATGAGCGTGTATGGTGGGCCTTTTGATGAACGCTGCATGGAAACATGTTAGGAGAAAAATTATGAAATATGTGGGGGGACCTGGGAATCGAACCCAGGTCCCAATGCTTACCAACCACGTCTTCCACCAACTGAGCTGTTGTGCGCGTTTGTTAACATAATGGAGAGTGATTATTATATAAGAAAAACAAGTGTTAGTGGTATGAACAAAAACATCACGCGCCAAATTTGAATGCTCCTATCAGGTGACGACACGCCAGGCTTCTTCTTCATTTTCTCTATAAACATAAAGCAAGTAGCGGGGGTTTTAAACCCCCACTAAATGGAAACTGTAAAAATAGCGATTAGAAGATGCCTAAATATAAAAAGGGCACGAGGTCATCATTCAATTCGTATGGAGCTCCTGAATCCAATGGCATAGGTCTCAAGATCCAATTTTTCCATACAAGGAAAGCCTTATTTTGGAGCTTCTGAAACCCTAGGTTTCATCAATGGTGGATTTGGCTACAGGCAGTGTTAGTCCAATTAAACATTACCAATCGCTTCAGAATGATGTTAGTAACATAAATCAACAATTAAAACACATGAATGATTCGTGAAAATTAAAAACCGATTATGGAAATGTTTGTGATAAACGTGATGCAGTTCTACCAATTCTTGGAGTATGGGGACTTGTTCTTGATGCCAATAGTTTCCTAGCAATGTCAATAAGGCAATGGAAGTGTTTTGAAGCCTTGAATCGCCCTGCAAATGTGATTTCAGATTCCAAGTTTTTGATGAAAATTTGCAATTTGGTTCTATGCTTGTGAGCAGCTTTTTTCGTGTCTCCTTGCATTAGGTTAGGTCTTGCATATGTATGGGAAGCATTCTAGGTCAAAAACAAGCCCATGAATCCATTGAATTTATGATTTCAATATTTGATTTTTCCCATATCTTTTTCAATCTTTTTTTCATGCAAATCTTTCCAAATATGGATGATCTTGTCTTGTTAATTGGTGCACGAAATCTTTAGCATATAATGAGTGAATTTGCTGCACAAAAAGATTTGAAATGCATTATTTGATATTTTTCTCATATTTAAATCTAATTAAATGAATTAATATGAATAAAAATTCAATTAATTAATTAAAAATAAGAAAATAAATCATCGTTAGCTCAATGGGTCGTGCATAGGCTTTGGGTAATGATTCAAGGAAGATTTTGAGGCCCATTAGCAATTTTGAAGTGTTTTAGGCAATGTTGACTTTTCAAAATTCCCAAAAATTTCCCAACTTCTCCAAGGCATATCTTGCTCAATTTTGAAGCTATGATCATGTTCTTGGACATTTTGGAAAGGTCTTGAAGTCCTCTAACCAATGCCTTTGGTCCCATGTCATTTTGATTTACCAATCTCAAGTTATGGTCTTTGACTTAAAGTGCCTTTTTGTTGACTTTTGAAAATGACCTATATTGTTGAAATTGATAACTTTTTGTGAGAGCATTTCTTGGACTTGAAGTGTGAAGATGAGTTGTAGGAAATGTCATTCTCTTCAAAATTAGATTTGGATGGGATTTTTCTGATAAACCATGAAGAAGTTATGCCCTGGTCAATTTGCAGTTGACTTTTCAACTGTCCAAAAATAGAAACTTTTGCATCTTGAGACTTTTTGAGCCATGCTTTGAGAATCATGATCAAGAATTGATCAAATGATGTTTGTGGCTTCAAAATAAGATGTTGACCAAAATTTTTGACTTTTGACTGTCAAATGACCATTTTGCCCCTGCAGTTGACTGTGAAGCATTTAGGGTTTTTGACTGTGCAACTTGATGCTGTGAGTCTTGGAACTTGCCATATGGATGCTTGACAATGTATATGGGTATGTGGGACTTGATTGGCCCCTTGGAAAACTCAATTTCTTTGCGAGAACAAAAACCCTAATTTTGACTGTGTTAGGAGGCATTTGGACTGTGCAACCCTGGAGAGATTTTGAACCATGATCTTGGCAAATCTTGAAGAATATGGGAGGGAAAATTTTGGGGTACAACACTAGGCTACTTCATGAGGAGCAGACTCTGAATGCCTACATTGCACCAAAGAGGACGCGCACTACCTTTTTATATTAGAGTTTCTTGTATTTGTTTTGACCAAGAAGGCATTATTATACCCAAGCTTTAATCTATTAATATAACGTGTGTTTCCTTTTTGTCTAAAACGAATTTGAATCTTAAAATCCTTGAAATCATTGTATACGCATTTACCATTCATCATAACATAAACAGGTTTCTTGCAACAAGTCTCCTCATCTCTCTACTGTTTATTTCAGTAAGATGGATCTCGAGCAAATAGTGAAGGATCTCCAAGCTCAGAATGCACAGTTTCAACAATTGTTCTTAACTCTGGCCAAAGGACAAGAAGAGTTAAAGACTTTGTTGGCTGAGGAAAAGAAAAAGAAGACAAAGAAGGTAACTAGAGTCCTAAACATGGGAAAAAGATTTCATGGGCAGACAAGAATGACCTTAGACTTTGCAACGACATCCAGTGAGAGAGACAATCAAGATGGGAAAGGCAAGGAGACAGTTGTCCCGTCATAATCAGAAGAGGAAGAGAAAGAAGAAGACTATTCTGAAGAACAATACCCTTCAGCTGATGACAAGTATAAACATCTCGAGAAGCGGCTGAACGCAATGGAAATCCAAAAAGTGTCTGGCTTGGACTTTGAGGAATTGGGTTTGGTATCGGGGATTGTCATTCCTCCAAAATTAAAAGCAACTGTGTTTGCCAAATATGATGGAGTTTCATGCCCTAAAATGCATCTCCGGTCCTATGTGAGGAAAATCTAACCCCATACCGCTGACAAAGACTAATGGGTACACTTCTTCCAAGAAAGTCTGTTTGAAACTCAACTTGATTGGTTTTATCAGTTAGAAAGAGCCAACGTTCATAACTGGGAAGATCTTGTTGCAGCCTTTTACAAACATTACCAATACAATGTTGATCTTGCGCCTATCCGTACTCAACTCCAGAGTATGGCCATGGTTTCCAATGAAGGCTTCAAGGACTATGCGCAAAAATGGAGAGACTTGGCTGGAAGAGTTCAACCTCCCCTATTTTAAAGAGAATTAATAGACATGTTTTTGGGCACCTTGTCAGGTCCCTTCTTCAATCACCTAATTGGGAGTTCATCAGCGGGTTTTACTGAACTGATATCGACCGGAGAGAGGGTAGAAGCCGGGATAAAGAGTGGAAAGATTCAGAAAGATACATCCTCTGCTGTTATAAGGAAGCCATTTATCAGAAAGAAAGAAGTGGTTGTTGTTTATCCTTAGAGAAATCAAGATAGGGCTGAACGCCGTCCAATGTTGGGGGCTGTTATGATTCCTAAACCTGCGCCTGATCAACAAAGAAACAACCAACCAATGATGAAAAGACCAGTCAGACAATTCACCAGAATTAACATGACCTTATCTCAAGTATTGCCACATCTGTTAAGATCCAACTTAGTGACCTTGAAAGAATATCTAAAGAATCCTAACAGAACATCTCCTCACTATCATCCTAATGCCCGCTGTGCATACCACTCTGAGAGTCCCGGCCATGACACTAACAACTGTTGGGCTCTAAAGAACAAAGTACACCTCATTGAATCCAAAGAGATTTAATTCGATGCACCCGAAAATCCAAATGTCATTTCTGCCTGTGATACGGTGGCCAGAACCGGGACTGTTAATACTGGTTTGTGTTTTGCGTTTTTTATTCGCAAAATGTCGCGGTAAGCAAGAGTTGCCACCGACTTTTATTTTATCCAACAGGAAAGGAAAAAAGCACAGAAAAATTCCTTTTTTCGAGATTTTGAGTACGGGGGTAGATTATAGAAAGGGAAGGTATTAGCACCCTTTCTATCCGTAGTTATCTACGGGCTCTTAGGTACTTGCTCATCATTTCCAAAATTATTTCTTTGTGTGTGATTTGAAAAGTTTTTGTTTTGACTTCGATTTAACCCTTGCTTCTGTCTTCAAGAGTGTTACGAAGTGTTTTAGAAAACTTTGTTTGAAAGGAGTGTAAGTGTGAAAAAAATTGTTTGGATTGAGCAAGTACTTAAGAACTAATCTACCTACTCGAAAAAGAGAATTTTTCTATGTTTATTTCCTTTAGATAGTGCTATCCCACTATTAGTGAGTAGGTAGCACCGTCGTTGGAGTTTTGAGGGTCAATTCGAAAAGGGACGTATGATCACTAAAGCAATGTTAGGACGTCTTAGTAATAACCCTAATGTCTTAGATCAATTATTCGAGGCAACAATTCCGAGGCAACCATTCCGAGGCAACTTTTCCGAATGGGACTTTGATCTTTGTTTAGACAAGAGAGCGACCACTAAAGCATCCTATACTTAATGACCATTTACCAAAGGCAACCGAAGTGGGAGTATACCCTAGGAGTGCGCATGTGCGAGTGTTTAAAATTTATTATCTTTGCACATTTCGGGTTAGCTAACTGTTTTAAAGTTAATCATACATTCTTGCCATGCTTCTCTATTATTCATACATCTAACAGTTAATATTTGCGAAATTTAAAGTGCGGAAATTAAACTACGCTATTACAAGGCTTCGGGTATTTACATAGCCAAAAACAAACCCTTAAAAAGACGATAAATGAAAGTAAAAGCTCCTAATTAATCTATTACAACTTGTGAGCAATTACATTAATATGGAAAAATAAAATAAAGTGCGTGCGAGGAAATTAAGATCGGGAGAGAACTAGGGTTTTGACCCCTTCTAAACTAATTAAAAGAAAAATTGTTTTTATTGTTTTTGATTATTTTTAAGGAAAAGAATTAGGTTTTTTAAAATTAAATAGAAAATTAATTAGCTAATTAAATTAATTAAAGTAAATAATTACATGGCCTATTTTTGTGTTTTTGGTTATTTTAAGAAAAAGAAAATATAATTAAGTTAGAAAAAAAACCTAATTGTTCTAATTAATTTTAATTTATTTACAAAATAGTTAAAATTACCTAAAATTAAATAACATAATTAAATTAATTAATTTTTGTATAAAAAATAAATATCCTAAGTTTATTTGGATGAAAAACATTATTTTTGTGATATTTTGATAAAAGAAAAATTAAGTTGTTAGTAAAACAAATAAATAAATTAAATAAAACAAAACATAATAAGAAAAGATTAAAGAGATTGGGCCTGAAATAGCAATCTGAGGGGGGTGTGGATAGTAAGCCTTGGGCCCAAAAATCTGAGGTCCATGTTGACTTCCTGAATCCAGTGCATTGCTTTGACCATGGCCTATGATGCTCCTTCAATGATGGCCTTCAGATCTGGATCTCAAGACACTTGGCAAGTTGGATTATGAGGATGTATGGTAGTCCTTGGTCTTGTGCGCGTGTATGATCACTGAAAGAAAAATATTATGAAAGAATTGGGGGACCTGGGATTCGAACCCAGGTCCTGAAGCATTTTCCAACGCCTGGCTACCAACTGCGCTAGCCGTTTGATTTGTACATAGAATGAATAATAATGATAATATATAATAACGTAAAAAAGGGTGCCAGAATTCAAATGGGCCAACAGGAGGATGCCACGCTGGTCATCCCTAACCTCGCTCTGTTGGTAAAAGTTAAGGACTTTTACCTACGGACATCATCCGTCACTACAAACCTGCATGTTCTCAAAATCAACCATAAGCAAGATAAATAAATCCTAAGGCCATCAATTAACTCGTCTTGGCCTGCTAAGCACGATGGTTCCCCTTTCATGGCCCAATTTTACCTGTACACAAAGATCCTAAATCGAGCCAAAAAAACCTAGCAATGGTGAAATATCATACAGTCCATAAAAATGCAATTAAATGTTCCAGATAGCTTGCAAATGTGATGGTGAACAAGAATATCTGATTATTTCATGTTATAAATGTCAGAATTACACAATTCAATTTCAAAAATAACCCAAGGTCGTAGATGACTTACAGTGGGTTTTGGCGTATGAAATTGCTTGTTCTTGATTGGTATAGGTTCCTTGTGATCCCAGGAATAGAAGGTCTTGAGGATGCCTGGAAGTGTGAAATCGTGTCTGCACTTTTTTATGTTTTTCTCAAGTTTGTTCCGACCTTGTGCGCCTCTCTCTAGCCTTGTTTTAGGTCTGCACATGTTCAATATATATTAAGGATTGGATTAGGGTTCAAAACATGATCTCAATCTTCCTCCATTATTGATTTTGATCTTGATTTTATTCCTTTGAATATCTTTCCAAAAATAGCCAAAACCAATCTTTACATGCACATAAAGGCCTTGCACGAATTCAATCTCTTGCTAGCTGGATATAGGACCTGAAATATGTACAAAATCTTGAGATTTCAATGTTTTGGATTTTTCCATGATTTGTTTTGATTAAAATTGATTTAATTCAAATAAAAATCACAATCAATAATAAAAACAAGATAATGACAAGTGGTAAATGCTAGGTCTCGTGGACCATGCTACCAACTCAAAACAAGTGCAAAAAGTTAGGCCCATTTAGCAAAAATTGCAATTTGAGGCATAGTTGACTTTTGACAATTTTGCAAAAAGGGTCAACTTCACCAATGCATAACTTCCTCAATTTTGACTCTTTGAAGGTGTTCTTAGACTTTTTAAAAATCTTGAGATGTACTCTAAGCAACCCTTTTGGTCTCATCTCAATTTTGTATTCCATGTCCATGTATGAATCTTTGACAAAAAAGGTGTTTTTGTTGACTTTTCAAAGTGGCCTATAATGTCCAAATTCATAACTTCTTATGAGTGCATATTTTGAACTTTGGAGATGAAGATGGATTGTATAGAATTGCATCCTCTTAAAAATTAGCTTTGGATGGGTCATTTCTCATAAAGTATGAGAAAGTTATGCTTGGTCAAAGTTGAGTTGACTTTTCCTACAAAACCCTAATTTAGCAACTTTTGGTTTTTTTGATGAATTGTGAACAATCCTTGATGAATCATGATCAACCCTTGATCAAATGATGAAATATACTTCAAAATGAGGATGTTGGCCAAAAATATTGAAGTTTGACTGTATGTAGGCCACAATTGACTTTTGCCCTAGCATAGTCGATTTTCAGGCCTTTGAGCAATTGACTGAGCAAATTTCCTCTGCAAGGCTTGAAACTTGACATGGATGATCTTGAGAACATATTAGGAAAATGGTGAGCATTTGGGATACCTTGGGCTCAAGTATCTTGATGCAAAATGAAACCCTAATTTGAGGTAGACTGCCTTAGGAGAGAGCTTGTCTGGCCAACCCTTGGACTTCCTTGATCAACTTGATGATCTTTCTTGAAATGTTTTGAGAAATATGGGAGGGAAAATTTTGGGGTACAACACTGCCCCTATGCCAAAACATGGCCATAATACCAATGCCATTGAAGAAGAAATATTTGTTACTTTAGTTGATGAACTTATGACCTCACTCCTGACTATTAAAGTGAACTTGTTGAATGCGGTGTGTTCCCGGGATGTGATGAAGGCTGTCATTTCTGTTTGTCCTCACCAACCAGCTGTCCTTTGTTAAAAGCAGGCGTTCAGTGCCTAATAGATAACAAAGAAATTTTGTTTAAAAAAACTTCTGTTCCACCTGTTCCTTTTAAAGATGTTTCTATCATTACCATTTCCGCCAATTCTTTCAGGGTCTCCACCAAAAGACCCGTTAGAATTACATCAGTTCTGAAAGAAACTCCTTTGATAATTACAATGCTTGGACCAGTCCCGTATTCTTCAGACAAAACCATACCATGGAATTAAGGAGGGGATGTCTACTACCATGGTGTCAAGCAAGACTGGCCAGCTGCCAAAGACTCAAGTTCCGAGAAAGTTAACTCCGATATCAGTAATATTGCAGGGACTAGCAAGATTACCCGAAGCGGAAGGATATTCTCTCCAGAAATTGCTCCCCCAAAAGCAGTTTCTGGACCCGTAATCATTCCTGTTGTTGTTGCTCCTTCGAAGGCTATTTCCGGTCCTACAATCATCTTAACCAATACTCCAAATGACAAAGATGTTACAACCCCTGTTATTACTCCTACTGACATTCCTGCTGCCGAGTCAACCGAGACCCGAGGTAAAAGCATTCTGATTGAGCTTATCCAGACGAAGGCACAATCATTGGCTATCCCTGAGACCTCCCGGAAAGAGATGGAGGAAATTCTGAAGATCATAAAAATAAGCGACTACGATGTAGTTGAACAATTGGGGAAAACTCCATCTAAAATTTCCATGCTGGCTTTACTACTATGTTCTGAGGCACATGCAAAAGCCTTGGTAAAATTCCTGAAAACTGCCCATGTAACCCAAGAGACATCTGCCGATCAGTTCCAAGACTGCGTAGCCAGCTTGACTGTAGATAATGGTCTAGGTTTTTCGGATGCTGATTTAACGCCAAGAGGAAGGAAGCATAATGAGGCATTGCATGTCTCAGTTGAATGTAGGGGCACAACCCTGGCTCATGTTTTGGTGGACACTGGCTCATATCTGAATGTATTTCCTAAAAAAGCTCTTGATAGGCTGGACTGTGAGGGATTGACATTGAAGCCAAGTAACATAGTAGTAAGGGCTTTTGACGGCTCGAAAAGGATGGTACATGGGGAAGTGGATATCCCCATAAAGGTTGGAACCCAAACATTTGATTCAACTTTTTATGTAATGGATATCCATCCCTCATATTCCTGCTTGCTAGGCCGACCATGGATTCACAATGCTAACGTTGTCACTTCTACGTTGCACCAAATGCTGAAGTATCTGATTCAAGGGAAGACTATCACCGTTCATGGAGAAGAAGAGTATATGATCATCCAGCTCAATTCTTTCAGATATGTGGAATTAGATGGTGAATTTATTGAAACTCCATTCCAACACTTTGAAGAGGTCCCGTAAGATGTGGCAGTGACTAAGGTTGTTCCCAAGATCACAAGGCCTCCATTAAGGATGTCATCTTTGAAGGATGCAAAGGCAGTGATAGAAGAAGGAGGATGCACTATCTGGGGACAACTCCCAGATATCCCATACAATTCTAACAAGTTTGGCCTAGGTTTCACTTTAGGTGCTCAGAAGGTTGTACGTCACGCTCATGCTGGAAGACCACTCCTGAAGATCAGCAACCGTGAAGTCAACACAGTAGATGATGACGAAGATGGTTGCAACCTGGAGAATTGGATCTTCCCAACTGTCAGTGGAGGGCTCAGTAACTAGGAGGCTAGAGATTTTGTCCCGATCACTTTTATCCCATAATAATTTGTCTTTACATTTTGTTGGATCTGTAATATTAAAAACAATTCAAACTCTTAAAACCTTATGTCTTACCCGAGGCACAATGGTCCATTTGTAAGGGTTATTATCTCATTTCCATATGACATCAATGAATCATGGACGTTTTGCATACAAACTTTGTGCTCATTGCTTTTTCTTTTTACATTTTCATTTCTTTTAAAGATAGCTATACCCTTACACACACTCACACTCACAATGCAGGTCTACATCCATTCAGGATCCCATGGATAACGGTTCTGCTATGGCTTTTTGTGACTCGAAAAATCTAATCTACCAAGCTGAAGACGAAGGTGAGGAAGATTGTGAAGTACCAGGGGAACTTTCCAGATTACTACAACAAGAAGAGAGAACCATTCAACCCCACGAGGAACCAGTGGATACAATCAACTTGGGTACCGAAGAAGACAAAAGAGAGGTCAAGGTGGGTGCCAATCTGGAACCAAGTGTCAAGGAGCGTCTGATTCAGCTGCTACACGAGTATGTTGAGGTCTTTTCCTGGTCGTATGAAGACATGTCGGGACTTGATGCAAATATTGTGGTACATCGTCTGCCTATAAAAGAGGATTACCCACCAGTAAAACAAAAGGTCCATCGAATGCGACCGAATATGTCAGAGAAGATTAAAGTAGAAGTCATGAAATAATTTAACGCTGGATTCTTGGCCGTCACCTCCTATCCGCAAATGGGTTGCCAATGTTGTACCCGTACCCAAGAAAGACGAAAAAGTACGAATGTGCATTGACTATTGAGATTTGAATAGGGCAAGCCCTAAGGATGATTTCCCACTTCCCCATATTGACATCCTAGTTGACAATACGGCACAACACACAGTGTTTTTCTTCATGGACGGTTTCTCAGGCTATAACCAAATCAAAATGGTGCCTGAGGACATGGAGAAAACAACATTTGTCATACAGTGGGGCACATTCTGCTACAAGGTGATGTCGTTCGGGCTGAAGAATGTTGGGGCAACCTATCAGTGTGCCATGGTAGCTCTATTTCACGACATGATACATCATGAAATAGATGTCTATGTGGACGACATGATAGCCAGATCTAAAACAGAAGAAGAGCATCTTGATCATTTATAGAAACTATTTGAGAGGCTAAAGAAGTACAAGCTGAGGTTGAACCCAAATAAGTGCACGTTTGGAGTAAGGTCTGGTAAACTCCTAGGATTTGTCGTCAGCAACAAAGGTATTGAAGTAGATCCTGCCAAGGTAAAAGCGATACAAGAGATGCCTGCTCCTCGTACTGAGAAGGACGTCATAGGATTCTTGGGACGTTTAAACTACATTGCCAGATTCATTTCTCACCTAATAACTACTTGTGAGCCAATCTTCAAACTATTGAAGAAAGATCAAGTAGTCAAATGGAATGATGAATGCCAAACTACTTTCGACAAAATCAAAGAATACATGCAAGAGCCTCCTGTTTTAATGCCACCAGTCGAGGGAAGACCATCGATCATGTATCTAATTGTTTTAGAAAATTCAATGGGGTGTGTGATGGGGCAGCATGACGAGTCTGGCCAAAAAGAGCACGCTATTTATTACCTGAGCAAAAAGTTTACCGACTGTGAAACAAGATATTCACTGCTAAAGAAAACCTGCTGCACTCTGGCATGGGCTGCTCGCTGGCTAAGACAGTACATGCTAACTCATACTACCTTGTTGATATCTAAAATGGATCCGATAAAATACATCTTCAAGAAGCCTGCTCTCTCTGGGAGAATAGCGAGATAGCAGATGATCCTGGCAGAATATGACATACAGTATACTACCCAGAAAGCTATAAAGGGCAGTGTACTAGCTGATCACCTTGCTCACCAAGCTATGGAAGACTACCAGTCCATGAAGTTTGAATTCCTAGATGAAGATATCATTATGGTAAACAACTGTGAAAAATTCAGGCCATATGACGGACCTGAACAAGGATCCCGATGGACCCTGTTCTTTGATGGGGCATCCAACACACTTGGCAATGGTATTGGTGCTGTAATCATATCTCCTGAAGGATGTCATACTACTGTTATGGCAAGACTCTGCTTCAATTGTACAAACAACATGGCGGAATACGAAGCGTGCATCGTTAGTCTCAAAGCTACCATAGACTTAGGGATCAAATCCTTGAATGTATTCAGAGATTCAGCTTTGGTTATCAACCAGATCAAAGGGGAATGGGAAACTAAACACTCTAACCTTATCCCTTATAAAGAACATGTTTTGACATTGCTCCCACATTTTGAGAAGATTACCTTCGAGCATTTCCCGCGAGAAGAAAATCAGCTAGCAGATGCACTAGCCACAATGTCATCTATGTTTAAACTTAAATGGGATAACGAGACTCCCTAGATCACCATTGAGCGAATGGATGAACCAACACACTATCAAGAGATTAATACTGAAGAAGTAGTGGACCAGCCTTGGTTTCACGAAGTCAAGAAGTATCTCGAGGCTCAAGAGTATCCAGAAGGAGCTTCAGTCAATGATAAGAAGTTCTTAAGGAGATTCTCT
The DNA here is from genome assembly GCA_948472305.1 of Vicia faba. Lineage (NCBI taxonomy): Eukaryota > Viridiplantae > Streptophyta > Magnoliopsida > Fabales > Fabaceae > Vicia > Vicia faba. The sequence continues at coordinate 593,783,452 of OX451736.1, forward strand.
GCTAAATTCTTCCTTAGTAATGGCATTCTTTACAAATGCAACCATGACTCTGTGTTACTTCGATGCGTAGATAAGGTTGAAGCTGAAAGGATCATGGTTGAGTTACATGAAGGAACCTTTAGCACCCATTCCATTGGGCATACGTTGGCAAAGAAAATCCTACGGGCAGGCTATTACTGGTCTACCATGGAAACAGATTGTTATCAACACTCCCGAACCTGCCACAAGTGTCATATTTATGCTGATAAAGTGCACGTACATCCGGTTCCTCTGAATGTATTGATGGCTCCTTGGCCCTTTGCTATGTGGGGAATAGATATGATTGGGGAAATCAAGCCGACAGCCTCCAATGGACACTGCTTCATCCTAGTGGCCATTAACTATTTTACAAAGTGGGTTGAGGCAGCCTCCTTCTCTTCCATTACCAAGAATGTTGTAGCCTGGTTCATTAAACAAAATCTCATATGCCGATATGGTATCCCGGAGAGGATCATCACCGAAGATGGTACGGACCTGAACAATACTATAATCACCGCCTTGTGCAACAATTCAAGATCCAGCATCACAATTATTCCCCTTACCGGACAAAGATGAATGATATTGTCGAAGCTGCAAATAAGAACATTAAAAAGATCATACAGAAAATGACAGTCACATACAAAGACTGGCATGAGATGTTACCATTCTCTCTCCACGGGTATCATACTACAGCTCGCACATCGACCGGGGAAACACCCTATTCTTTGGTATACGACATGGAAGTTGTCTTGCCTATTGAGGTTCAGATCCCCTCTCTAAGAATTATGAAGGATGCAGGTCTAAATGAGGACGATTGGATCCAGACTCGACTTAATCAACTGAACTTAATTGATGAGAAAAGACTTACTGTTGTCTGCCATGGTCAAATGTATCAAAAATGGATGATCAAGGCTTTCAACAAAAAGGTCAGACGCCAAGTGTATCAAGTTGGGGATCTGGTGATCAAAGGTATCATACTACCGCAAGACGATCCCAGGGGCAAATGGACTCCTACATACGAAGGACCATTTGTAATCAAAAACATTTTCTCTGGTGGTGCAATGATCTTGACCACCATGGATAGTGACGACCTGCCGCACCCTGTGAATGTATACATAGTCAAAAGATACTACGCATAAGAGACCCGCTAGGTTGACACACCTAGGCAAAATAATGGCATCCCGGCGAACCAAAAAGGTTCAGGCAAAAATCAGGGATAAAACAAAATAAAATTTGTACACCCGGCAAGTTGAAAATCCGAAAGGGCGACTTGGGAAAAAAAGGGTATCCCGGTGGACTAAAAACCCGAAAGGGCGGTCCAGGCAAAAGTTAGGGAATTAAAGCGTATGACTATGTCCCATTAGATCACCTTACAGACAACTTGCAAACTCGACATTCCTGACCAATTCAATCATCTTCGGACAAGGCAACAAATAGACAATATGCTCAGATATATAAAGGCTATAGCAGAATGGGAACCCCATAGGATTATTACACATAGCTATCTTTTCTTTGTATTAAAATTTTCATTTTTTACGAGAAATTCAATTACTAGAATGTTTGTCTCACTGTACAAAATACTTACTGAAAGTCAATACAAAGATATTCGTTTGAAAGTGAAAAACTATATGTTTTTCTTTACTCTTGTGTTTTATTTACAAAAACATCCAATGATTCATTGTTGAACATATGCATTTGAACATAATTACTGTTTACAAATAAACAAAATAAAAGACAATTATTGATGGCTTTAAGAGATAGGGAAATCTCTCTAAGTTATTTTCCATAAAAATCCCCCGCAGTGTACAGTTTAATCCCTAGCGGAACAAAGCTCCCAATTATCAGTCTTGAGTAGAAATCATCCAATTTCCCCAGATTCCCCAAACAGATTTTTCAAGCAGTACATGGCATTTCCCTTACAACAGAGTTTATTTCTCTAAACGGAAATTCATCAACACTTCGACTTCAAGACATGAAGACTTACATACCCTCAGCAACATTCAGGGATTTATTTTCCCCAAATCCAACAAACAGCGCAATAGTCTATCTCACATACACATACATGGCATCCACATATCGTAAACATTGATAAAACAAATGCATTATATCATACATTTCATACAACATGACTTTGCATTTTAGCTAACATTTTACCCTTTTCAGGATAAGATTAACAGCTACCATTAACAATGTTCAAAGTTTGCAGATACCGTTCAGATACGCTCCAGACGCGGATGTCATTTTGATACTCATTCAAATTCAACTCTCAGATACAGTTCAGGTACACTCCAGATGCGGATGCCATTCTAATACTCATTCAGATTCAACTCTCAGATACAATTCAGATACGCTCCAGACACGAATGCCATTCTGATACTCATTCAGATTCAACTTTCAGATACAGTTCAGATACGCTCCAGACACGGACGCCATTCTGATATTTATTCAAAATCATCTCCCAGATGCAATTCAAATACGCTACAGACACAGACGCCATTCTGATACTCATTCTTTCAGCTTACAAATTCCAATACAAACAACCACTTTTGGATGTCATCTTTAATCCCATCTCCTACAGCTTTCTATCGCCTCTCCAAATGGCATCTTTAAGCCCATTCCCTCAACTATCACATCACCGAGTGCAAATTTCTGGGCACTCTAGTGTCCAATCATCTTCCACCTTCGAGTCACGAATGGCGAAACTCGCCAATCTAACTCTTCAGGCTTAAGAATATTGAACAGGGGCAGATGTTGTACCCAAAATTTTTCCCTCTCACTTATCAAGAATTTGCTCACAAGATCTCCTTGGGCTCAAGACTGCACTAGGGTTTGATCAGCTCAAGACACCTCCTTAGGCACTGATGAACAAAATTAGGGTTTAAGTTTGCACAAGGATTTTTGAACTATAAATGCTTCATATGACTTTCATGAACCATTATGGACCCCCAATATTACTCATGTCAAGTTTCAAGCATTGGATCACACTTTTGATCAGTCAATTGAACAGTTGACCTAAAAATCAACTGTATTGGGGAAAAAGTCAACCATGGCCAATTTAAAGTCAAACCTCATAATTTTTGATCCACATAAACATCTTAAACCCATATGTATCATTTGATCAAGTTTGGACCATAATTCCTAAAGAAGTTTGATCAAATCTCCAAAAGGGCAAAATGGTCAAAATTAGGGTTTTGACTAGGAAAGGGCAATTTCTAATTTTTGACCTAACCAATGGTCAATTAGTTTAAGGCATGATATCAAGAGTCCTATTGCATAATTTTTACCTAATGACATGGTTTCAAACATTGCAATTCCATTGGATTGACAAATGAATTTTGCAGTCAATTGATCAAAAGTCAACTGTATACTGAAAAGTCAAACTTTGACTTTTTGGTCAAATTCAAGTGCCAAAGATCACAATTCATCAAAACATGTCAAAATATGAAACTTATTCATCAAGAAATCAAAAAGTCAAGATTTCCTTTTGAAAAGTCAAAATTTCTAAACTTAGAAAATTTTCTAAGGGTTAAAAATTCATGTTTTTTCATAACTTTGAGCCAAATTTTCACCATGATGCAAGATGATTCAAGAGAAACTTACAAAATGAAAGTTGTAGATATCCATGAAATCTAAATCTTTTCTTCACACAACTTCTTCCAAAAGTTTTTGTATCTCAAGTTATAATTTTGTGAACATAGGGTCATGAAACTAAACACTTAGTGAAATTTTGCCCTAATTTGGCAAGGATTTTGACCTAACTTCATGGAACTTTTTCATATAGTTCCAAGTGGAATCTTCAAAATCAATTTAAAGATGGGTTATAGAGCATACTGCAAGCTTTCGAAAATGTCCAAGAACTCCTTGAGATCATTCTTGAGTAGGGAGAATCGAAGAGATGAAGTTGGTGTTTTGTCACTTGAATTACAAGGCATTTTGTGATGAACAAGAATTCAATTTCAAATCTATGTTGCACAATCTTGTTTTTCATGCCTCTAAACCTTAATATCTCTCCATAGTCAGAAGATTACACTTGCTTTTGAGCTATTATCCAAGTGTTCCAAGCATTGTCCAAGCCAATTTTCCATTTTAGGAAGAAAGTTACCATTCCATTCTTGAAAAGTTGCTTTAATCACAAAGTCAACTTATCTTGAGCTTCTAACTTGTTCTTTCTGCATACACAACCCCTATAAACCAAAAGCAAGGTGTCTAAGGCCTGAAAAAGCTCAGGACATGCTTGTACAATACTTGAGATTTGCCATTTCACTTTTCTTCAAAAGTAAGTTATAGAGCCATAACCCTATAACTCAGAAGCCTTGAGTGATTTTGTGCTCTAACTTTTCCATACATATTAACAAGTCAATTGCAACACAACACACGTTTTCACAAGTCCTAAAACACTCCCAAGCATCTTGCTACACAGAACTGCCCGAACTTGACAGTTTTGAGCAAAAACTCACCATCTCCATTTCCACTCGTGCATTTTGAAAACTAATCATCCAAACACCTTCCATACATCATATCAAAGGGACCCAGACCCTCATTTCCTAACTATAACTCCTCCATTATCATCTACTATTTTCAAAATTTAAGCTTGCAACTTGACTTGAGTAGGGAGTTCCAGCCATCCTCAAAGCAAAGTAGGAGTTAGAACACATCCAAGGAGGTCCAGGCAAGCTATAGAAATCATCAGGCCATCACAAAGGTTGCTCAAACTCCATACACGACTCCAGATACAAGAGGTAAGTTTTCAAACTTCTATCTCTTCATACAGGCATCATTTGAGTTTGATTTGTGAAGATAAAATGTAGATACCATTGCCATGAAGCTGTACATATCCATAGTTTACATTTATATGGCCTGAGCTTAGAGAATTTTATGGTTGAAGTTTTCTGAAATTTTTAGGTTTTGAATTAGGGCTAGAAAAATTCTCATTCGTCTTTGATTATTAGCTTAAGTTGTTTATATGTTTGGATTCGTGGGAAAAAATGCCACAACTTTCATGTTTGAACTTTTCATTTTTGTTGAGAGATGAAGAAGATACATGTCCTTTGGCTGGAGGTTGAAGATTAAGTCTTTAGAACACGTTTTGCCTTACATATTTATTGTTTCGTTTGTATTAACGGATATATAGCCACCCCAGTTGTAAGGCAGCGCGCTGGTAATCAGTAGGTCATGAGTTCGAGCCTCAGCGCGCGCTGCCTTTTGCTTTTTTCTCTCATTTTTACTTTTTTTGCTCTTTCTAGTGCGCATGGGCCTTCCTCCTCCTGGGCCTGATTTTTTTCTAACATTCCTCCCCCTATTTCATATTTGCACCCTGGCCCAATTTAATTTAATTTCTTCATTTTTTGTTTTTATTTATTTTCTCAAATATATTTTCTAAATACAAAAAATGATAAAAATGCAACAAAAAATGATATTTTATATTTTGACTTATTTCACTTTATTTTTCCATAAATAAAAATATTTTTTATTCTTCATACTTTACTTATTTATTTAAGTGAATCTTATAAACTTAATTAATATTATATTGTTTATTTATTTTTCTTTACACCATTTAAAATACATTATTTTAATATAAAAAAGGGACTAAAAGTATTTTATAATACTACAAATATTTTCAAGATAAAAAATACCAAAGAATATATACTTTTCTTAAACTTATTTTCTTTTGATTAATTAATATAATTAGGGTTTCTTTTAAAATATTTTTCTTAATAAATTCAAACTTAATTAACTATTTTCTTTATTTAAATTAGGTTAAGACAAAATCTTTTTCATGAAAAACCAAACAAAATTCATTTTTTTCTCACATTTTGCATCCTTGTACATTTATTCATTTTTATACTTTGTATTTAAATTCCTTGTATAGTCATGCTAATTCAATATGGTTGTAATAAACTAATTAGGTTTAAATTCTTGCAATCCCCATTTACAAATTGTACACCCCTCCCACAAATGTTGTAATAGCATAGTAACTTTAAAATTCCGCAATTATCGCTTTATATACAATTGCTAGTAATTAGGGTTTGTATGGAAAGAATTAAAACCAATAAATAACAAACTCTAATTCAAGACTAAATCAAACATGAAAATAATATATTTGCACACAAGCACCCCTAGGGTTATTCCACTTGGTTGCCTTATAAATGGACATATTACGCATGTGAGGTATCTTAGCAAAAACAAGCAAAACTACAAGATCATAGACCCTCGATGACGCTATCTAAGTTGCCTTTCAAAATGATCTTAGCCCCTAAAGAAAAATGCTAAGATACCTTGAAATATTGCTAATCATGGTTATACGATGACCCACGCCCGTCCCGTTTACATCCAAAGATAGGGATGCTTGCCAAATCAATGGTAAGACAACAATGTCAAAGGAAAAGAAAATGAACAAGAAAGACATTTGAGTAGGTAGATTTCTCCTAATTACTTGCTCCATTTCAAAACAAACATCCTTGCTATTTAAAAAAAAAATAACACCTACACATTTCAAAACATCTTACAAACTTGAAAATATTTTCAAGAAAATCAACATCTTTGTATACATTCTTACGAATGAGAATCATTACAAAGATTGCCTAAATAATGGCCTCTTTACAAAATACTTTCAAAAACCACACAAAGCACAATTTCAAACAAAAGCAAGTGATCTAGCAAGTAACTAAGAGCCCATGGAAAACCATGAATGAAAAGGGTGCGAATACCTTCCCTTTTCATAATCTACCCCCCGAACTCAAGAAAAAATCTCAAAGGTCTTTCCTGTGCTTTTTCACCTTTCCTTTTGGATAAAAATAAAGTCGGTGGCGACTCTTGCTAACCGCAACATTTGCGTTCAAACGCAAAACCTTGAAGTCAGTTCTCCCACCGTATCACATCTATCAACCTTCATTTTTGTTAGATTAGCTTAGAAAACAACATTAGGGCTTTGCTTATGGATGATTGGAGGTGGATTTCTCATCAACCGACATTGACAAACTGGAAGATTTGTGGTTTATCTCTTCTCCTCTCTTTGTATTTCTCTTTTGTTCGGTATTTTATGTATATTTTATTTGAACTCATGTATATTTGTCGCCCTTGGCATTATATAAAATTTGCTTTACAAATCTTTGTCGATTGTTATCCTTGGTTTTTTATCTGTGCTAGGGATTTGAGTTGCTATAGACATATACTGCTTGAATTCTTATCTAGGGTGATTATCTAATAGTGTGTGAATTCTAGAGATATATTTAGCATTGTTATTCACTTAAGGTGTCTATGATTAATGCCTTTGTGTTGTTCGTGTCGCTCTGAGAGATCATCGATGCAAGCGAGCACGATTGACTTCTGTGTTGTTGAGGTGGTTGAGAGATCGCTATCGAGGTGATGCAATCGACTTCTTAATTTGGGTTAGAAATAACTTAAGTTGTGAGTGAGATGTGATTATATTGATGAATATTGTATGTTTATTATAACAGGTCGATAGGTTTAAGTCTGTGAGAAGTAGTATATATGCATGCTTGATAAGTTATTCCTTTTTACTTTTTATAGATTTATTTTATGTTGATACTCTTACTTTCAACCCATTTATCCTCAAACTCATTAACAAGAGATTTTTTGAATGGCATTTCAATTCACCAATCTCTGTGGACATGATACGATATAACCTAAATATCACTCGGTAAATTGATAACTTACCTATTTCTTGCCGCTTTAGCGCCACAACAAAATGGTGCCGTTGCCGGGGATTGGTGTTTATTGTTTCGCATTGCGATTAGTTTCTTTGTGTTTTGAGTTTTGTAATTAATGTATATGTTGTATAGAATGTATACATAAACTTGTCTATTTTTACTTGTACATGTTTTGTGTTTACTTTCCATACTTGTGCGCATATGTGTTTTTCTTTATTTTAGAGTATTGTTGTGAATTGTCTCATTTTTGTAATGTTTGTTGTGTGGATGTTATGACACTTTCCATAGGTTTGCGTAGTGTGACAATACTATGGAATGACGAGAGGAGGTTACTAGCTCGTACAATAAAGGCATCGAGCTTACAACGTAAAACAAGCATGTTTTATTTGTATTCGTTTATGTCTTTGTTAACTTGTGCTTTAATAAGTTGAAATTGGACCTGTTTTAAATTCTCAAAATTTTCTTTTCAACTTGTTAATTCACTTTCACCCGTTTGTTTCGTTATGTTAATTTGTGTTTTTCCGCAAGCTTGTCGTGTTTAGCTTGAGGAAGTTTGTATGTTGTAAATATTGTGTGAAGTTGAGATTGTGTAGGTGATTGTGGAGGGTGTTACTGCGCTACTGTTTCTATCCTGGTTTTTCTACAATTGGTGTAGCACGCTTAGCGTGCCTTACTGTGCAGAGCCAGTGAATTCTTTTTAATTTTTTGCTCGACTCTCCTTTTTCCCACTTCACCTAAGGCTTTATAGTATAGTAATTAATAGTAATAGTTTTAATTCTTTCTTTTGTTGTTTAAACTCAAATTTTGGTTAGATAGTTTAAAGTCGCATTTGGTGATTTTCTGATTTTGAGTGTGTCAACTTCCAGATGTATGGTAATGATAGTTTTTAAAGTTGGTACTCTCCAGGTACTCGTTTATCGCTTTCTATAACATAACATGTTTAGGAAACTTTTCATTTATACAATTACCATGTCATTTATTCTTTTTGCATTACTTGCTCATGACTTGAATCACTTTAGTTTCCTTTTTACCCATAAATGTCAGGAAGCTTTTCATTGTTCATATATGCTGGAGGCCACAATTCTTGTTTTAATTGGATTTTATTATGTTTAATCTTTTGTTTGTGTTAATTGTATGAAAGCTTTAACACGACCAAGAATTTTTTTATATTTTGAGCACAACTACCCTAGCCAAATAGTCAATTCACCTTGTGAGTGTGTGAACCTTTGTTAAGCCCTTTGAGATTTTTTTTTCCGATATCTATGTTGTTTTTGCTAAATGCTTGACTATGAGTTTTTGATTCATCTTTTTGTATGTGTGATATGGTGGCAGAATCGACTGTTATACTGGTTTTGTGTTTGCAAATGTTGCGGTAAGCAAAAGTCACCACCGACTTTTCTTTTATCCAACAAAGGAAACATTAAAAAGAACAGAAAAAGACCTTTTCGAGAATTTTCTGAGTAAAGGGGGGGGGGGGGTAGATTATGGAAAGGGAATGTGTCAGCACTCTTTCCATCTGTAGTTTTCTATGGGCTCTTAGATGCTTAGCTCATTTTTTAAATACCTTGTGCTTTTTGTGTGTTTTGAAAAGTATTTTTGAAAGTGCCTTAGTGCGGCGATTCTCTTTATGATAACTCTTGTATCAGTCCTCAAGAGTGTTGATAAAGCGTTTTAAAAAAGGTTTTTGAGAATTGTTTTGTGTAAGTGCAAAAGTTTGTTTTAAGAAAGCATTTAAGAACTATCTACTTATACTTGAAAAGGTTATTTCTTTTCCTCCTATCCTTTAGACAATGTTATCCTACTATTAGTGAGTAGGTAGCCCTATCGTTGGATGTTTGAGAGACATTCGAAGGGACGTACAGTCATAAAGGCAACATATAGAGACACTTTAACAAATTTGTTTAAGGGACTAGATCATTTACCGAAAGGCAACACTATAGGGTCATCGAGGGACTATGATCTTTAGATTTAAGGGTCTTTGCTAAAGCGTCCCTAAAACGTCCACCAGCTCTATATCAGACAACGGAGGATGGACTCTTCCTGCAAGGTCTCTCCACTTTTGGGCATAATCCTTAAAACCTTCGCCGGAACCCATAGACATACTTTGCAATTGTGTACGAGTTGGGGCGAGGTCAGCATTATATTAGTACTGCTCGTAGAAAGCAGCAGCCAAATGTTCCCAATTACGAACGTTGGATCTTTCCAGTTGATAGAAAATTCCAACTGAGTCCCCGACAAACTCTCCTGGAAGAAATGTACCTACAGATTCCTATCAGTAGCGTGGGTTGAATCTTCTTGACATACAACCTTAAATGCATCTTAAGACAGGAGACACCGTCGTACTTAGCAAATGTAGGGACCTTGAATTTCCGCGGGATGACCACCCCTGAGACCAGTCCTATCTCTGCAAAATCCAGCCCGAGTATCCTTTGGATCTCCATAGCATTGAGCCGATCCTCCAGCTGTTTGTATTTATCATCAGCAGGTGGATACTGCTCCTCAGAATAGTCAGGTTCATCTTCCTCAGACCCTGGGTTGTTGTTTTCTTCCATGGGCTTTTCTCCTTGATCCCCCCCCGTCTAACGTAGTTGCGAAATCTAGAGCTCGCTTGGCCGATCCTCTAAACCTTCTACCCAAATTCAAGACACCAGTCGGTTTCTTTGGCTTCTTGGTCTTCTCTTTGATGATCAGAGCTTTCAGATCTTCTTGCCCCTTGGCCAGAGCCAGGAGCATCTTCTGAAACTGAGCGTTTTGAGCTTGAAGATCCTTTACTGTTTATTCGAGAGCCATTTCTTTTGCTGAAATAAACAGCGAAAAGAATAAGAAACTTGTCTTGAAATACCTGCTTATGCAATGAAGTATATGTTATACTTATGCAATGTTTTCAAGGACTTCGAGAAATTTAAATTTGTGAACCAAAATGAAACAAAGATTTTATTAGTAGAATTCAAAATACAATTGCCTTTTAGGCTTACAATTGAAAAAAAATCTAAAATCCAAGAAATCAGGTTTCCCATGGGCGCTTCCTCTTTGTGCCGAGATAGACATTAAGACTTTTTCTTCATGAAGTTGCTTCGTGAGCTTCAAAACTTTCTTCTCATTGACATAGAAATGATCTCTAAAGGTATCCAATTCTTTCTTCAACTGAATCCAGGATCTCTGCAGCTCTTCAAGATCAGTGGGCATGTCAGGATGGAGAACTGTATAAGGAACATCTCCTTCGGTGATGGGCTCCACAACCACTGGTAAGATGTCTATATACGATATTATAAGGTTCTGGGTGCGAGCTCGTACCCATTTGAGATAAGGTTCCATAGGGATGGAAGTCTTAGGCCCCAAGGTCTTGATATCAAATCTGTTTACCATGCCCCAAGCTCGTATGAACCTTTGACGATATCCTTGAACATCATCCTCATAGTTAAACACAATGCCCTGGATAAGCATATCGTGGGGACCATCCCTTCGAGCATAACCAAATTGCCGTAGAGCCAGAGAAGGATTATAAGTTATGCCTCCCCTAATGCCAAGTAGTGGGACATTAGGGAATTCCCCGCAGCGGTCAATGATAGAAATATCTCCCATAGATCGGGAATACCAGAGAATATATGAGTTAGAAAGTGACATTATCCTTTGCGACCAACCCAAACCTTCTTCATTCTTCAATACTGATTTACAGAGGTGAGAAATAAACCACCTTGACAGCAATGGCACGCAACACATAATAATCCCTTTTTTCTTCATGGTGCGAGTGTGGAGGATATACAAGATGTCTCCAAGTATAGTAGGCACATGGTTACGAGAGAGGAAAACCTTGATAGCATTCACATCTATGAGTAAGTCTAGATTAGGGAACAACACTAAACCATAGATTAGAAGGGCCAGAACCTCCTCAAAAGCTTGGAAATCCAAATTATCCCAAAATAGCTGAGCCTTCTCTAATAGGAATTTGACTAGAAAGCCCTTGACTCCACTTCTTGTTTCCCAGTTGGATAATATGTCGGACCGTTTCAGATGCAAAGCTGTTGCAATGACTTCTGGCTTTGGAGCTTCTTCTAAACCGGTGAAAGGCATTTGATCCAGAATAGGTATACCCAATATTTGAGAGAATTCTTCCATGGTGGGGACACCGGCCGCATTTTGTAATTTCAGCATGGACATCTTTCCATAGACTGGGCCAATAAAGGCCAGCTTATAGGATTTTTGCGCAAGTCTTTGAGGTGCTAGCGTGTCCACCATAAAGGGCTTCGTGACAATGAGATATTATTCTCTCTATTTCACTCCCAGGAACGCATCAACGGAAAATACCATCGGGGCCTCGCTTGAATAGTAAGGGCTCGTCCCAATAATAGTGTTTGAGATCGTGAAAGAATTTCTTCTTCTGCTGATAAGTTAAATCAGGTGGAAGGACTTTTGCTGCTAAGTAGTTGACATAGATAGCATACCAGGGCAGTGAAATTTGAGTAGATAATGCTTCCAATACTTCAGTTGTCTCGTCATTGTTTCAAAATTCAGGGTATTCTTCAGCCGAGTTTTCAGACCTCATCTGGGCTACCAGTTGTTCATATGGAAAATCGTCATTGATGGGTATCTCTTCAGGTTTAAAATTTTCCATTCTAGATAGATGGTCGGCAACAAGATTCTCAGATCCTGGTTTATCTTTTATTTCCAAATCAAACTCTTGTAAGAGTAAGATCCATCTTAATAATCTTGGCTGGGCACCCTGTTTAGCTAATACGTATCTAATAGTTGTGTGATCAGTGTAGATAATAATCTTTGCGCCTACTAGATAGGAACGAAATTTATCTAATGCAAAAACGAATGCTAAGAGTTCCTTTTCTGTAGTGGAGTAGTTTATCTGTGCAAAATCTAAAGTCCTGCTTGCATAGTATATTGCATGGAGTTTTTGTTCTCTTCTTTGTCCTAGGACTGCACCTACTACATAATCGTTTGCGTCGCACATTATCTCGAATGGTAGACTCCAATCAGGTGGTTGTATGATAGGTGCAGATATGAGAGTTGCTTTTAACCGTTCAAACGCCTTCAGGAATTCATCATTGAAGATGAACTCAACCTCTTTCATTAAGAGGTTAGTCAGAGGTTTAGATATTTTCGAGAAATCTTTTATGAAGCGTCGGTAGAAACCGGCATAGCCTAAGAAACATCGTATTTCTCTTACGATTTTTGGGGATTGGAGACTTTCTATTACTTCAATCTTAGATTTGTCTACTTCGATCCCCTTTTCAGAAACTATGTGTCCAAGTACAATTCCTTGTTTTACCATAAAATGGAATTTCTCCCAGTTTAACACTAGGTTTACCTGTATACATATTTCCAGTACCTTTTCCAGATTTGACAGGAATCCTTCAAAACTTTTCCTGTATACAGAGAAGTCATCCATGAACACTTCCATGATATCGTCTATAAAATCGGCAAAGATGGACATCATATATCTTTGGAATGTTGCAGGCGCATTACATAGTCCAAACGGAATTTTCCGATAAGCAAACATACCATAAGGACACGTGAACATTGTCTTTTCTTGGTAATCAGAGTGGATAGGAATTTGAAAGAATCCTGAATAATCGTTTAAATAACAGTAGTAATAATGCTTAGCCAATCACTCAAGCATTTGGTCAATAAAAGGTAGAGGTAAATGGTCTTTTCGAGTTGCTTTATTTAGTTTTCTGTAGTCGATGCACATTCTAGCTCCACTCATGACTCTTTCTGCTATTTGTTCTCCCGATTTGTTTATCGTGACTGCGATTCCTCCTTTCTTGGGTACACAGTGGACTGGACTAACCCATTGGCTATCTGAGATTTGATAGATGATGCCTGCATTTAGAAGTTTAGTTACTTCATCCTTGACTATAGTGCTCAAGATCGGGTTAATTCTTCTTTGATGTTCTCTAGAAGATTTACAGTCTTCTCTAGCATAATGTGATGCATGCATATGGAAGGACTTATTACTTTAAGATTATCAATGTTATATCCTAAGGCAGAGGGATATTTTCTTAAGACGTGTAATAGTTTTTCCGTCTCAGTTTGTCCTAAGTCTGCGTTGAATATCACGTGTCTTTTAAGTTCTGAATCTAGGAATTCGTATCTTAGGGTTTTGGGTAAAACTTTAAGTTCCAAGTCGGGTCTCTTCGGACAAGGCATATGATTTGGTGTCAGTGCTAGGCATTCGCTTAAACTGTCATCTCGATATTCGGGACACCAATCATCATCAGGGGCATCGAAATCTTCATAGTTTCGGAATGAGTTTCTTCTCCTGACTCTATCACTTTGACGCATTCGTCTATTACATCTAACAGATAGCATGTATCATCTATAATTGGGGCCTGTAGGAACTGTGTTAGGATAAACTCAACTTTCTCTTCTCCAACTTCAAAAGTTTGCTTTCCTCTTTTAACATCTATAATAGTTTTAGCAGTGGCTAAAAATGGTCTTCCCAATATTATAGGGGTTACGCTGTCTTCTTTAATGTCCATAATGATGAAATCTGTAGGGATGTAGAATTAACCTATGTGTACCATAATGTTTTCTAGAATTCCCATGGGGTATTTGACAGAGTGATCCGCTAGTTGTACTAACATCTTAGTTGGTCTTAATTCTCCCATGTCAAGCTTTTTGGATATGGACAGGGGAATAACACTGATACTAGCGCCTAAGTCGCATAGAGCTTTGTCTATGAAATACTTACCTATATTACAGGGTATAGAGAAACTTCTGGGATCCTTCAGCTTCTGAGGCATTTTGTTCTGAATGATTGCGCTACACTCAGTAGTGAGTGTAATTCTCTCGTTATCCTCTATATTTTTCTTATTTGACAAGATTTCTTTGAGAAACTTAACGTACGAGGGCATTTGAGTGATAACTTCTGTGAATGGTATTGTGATGTTTAATTTTTTCAAAAGTTCAACAAATTTCTTAAATTGCCCCGCACTTCTAGATTGAGCAAGTCTTTGAGGATACATGATTAGTGGTTTGTAAGGTGGTGGCATATAAGGTTTTTCCTTTTCTTATGTCTCTCCATCACCTACCTTCTCCTTCTCATTTGGTTCTCTTTCCTCCTCGATTTTTTTTCTAGAACTTTGGGACATGGCTGGGTTTTCAGCTCTAGGATCAATTGGTCCATCGTATTCACTTCCAATTTGCAATATAATAGCATGAGCGTGTCCTTTTGGATTCAGTTGAGGTTGACCTGGAAACGTACCTGCAGGTGCAGCAGTAGGTGCTTGTTGTTGGGTGTTGTACCCCAAAATTTGCCCTATCATTTTATCAAGATTTCCCCTCACAAGACTCTTTAAACTCCAGACAGGATTAGGGTTTGCTCTGCTCAAGACATCTCTTTGCACTGATGACCTAAAGTAGGGTTTGAGTTTGCACAGGGATTTTTGGACTTTGAATTCTCAAAGTAACTTTCATACTTCATGTTGGACTTATAATATTGCCTCTACCAAGTTTCAAGCTTTGAATCAAATTTTTGCCTAGTCAATTGGACAGTTGACCTAGAAATCAGCTGTATTGGAGAAAAAGTCAACTGTGGCCAATTTACAGTCAAACCTCATAATTTTTGATCCACATCAACATTATAGACTCATATGAACCATTTTATCAAGTTTGGACCACAACTCCTCAAGAAATTTGATCAGATCATCAAAAGGGCAAAATGATCATTTTTAGGGTATTGACTGTATTAGGCCAATTTCTGATTTTTTCACCTAGCCAATGGCAAATTGGGTTCAAGCATGGACTCAAGGACTCAATGGCATCATCTTGACCTATTCACAAGGTTCAAAAGATCCCAAATGCATTGGATTGACAAATGAATTTTTCAGTCAACTGATCAAAATTTGACTGTACACTGAAAAGTCAAACTTTGACTTTTTGGTCAAAATCAAGTGCCAAGGGTAATTTTTCATCAAGATGAGTAAAAACATGAAACTTTTTCATCAATAAACCTAATTTTGCAAATTAGGGTTTAAGATTGAAAAATTTCATAACTTAGAATTTTTCTAAGTTATGAAATTTTCTTATTTTTTCCCAACTTTGCCCAACTTTTTCACCATGATGCAATTGGATTCAAACAAAACTCCCAACATTAAAGTTGTATTCCTCCACAAAATCTACAACTTTGATGCACAAAGTTTTCTCAAAAGAAGCTTGGATCTCAAGTTATGATTTTTGGAACAAGGGTCCATGAAACTTTTAACTTAGTGAAGTTTTGCCCTAGTTTAGGCAGGATTTTGACCTATCTTCATGGCAATTTTTCACCTAGTTCCACTTGGAATCTCAAGATGCATATGAAATATGGATTGTAGAGCATGTTACAAGATTTCCAAAATGTCCAAGAACTCTCCAAAATCATTTATGGTTAGGTAGAATCGAAGGTTTGAATTTGGCAAAAACTCACTTTGATCCATGGCATGTTTCATGTTGCCACAAGTTGCAATTTCCATCCAGCATTGTTTATACTTAATTAAAGGTATCTAAACCCTTACACACTCAAGAATTAAATGCAAATACAATGTATTGGAGCTTTGTTCTGATCATTAGAGGTTTACACAAGAGATTAATCCAAAAATAGCAAAAAGGCAACATTGCCATTTTTGTCAAAACTTGCTTTATGTCAAATTGCATCTCTTGAGCCTTGAACCAAATCTTGGAAAGCAAACAATATTCACAAACTTAGGGGGCCAAGATCACTAAGTGCATGCTGGAAGATAGCATGTACAGGCCTGTCTTGTACCACTTCATACTTTTGCTTAAAATACAAGTAAACTTGTCAAAGAGCCATAACTTGAGTATCTGTTATAACCAACTCTGGAAAGAATTTGAAACAAGTTTTGCACTTTGCTTTGAGCCAGAAACATGAGTCATTGAACCCTCAAGCCTTCCAAAACACAAAATCACCTTCCTTTTGCAAAACAGGGCAGTTTCTACACTTTGAGTTCCATAACAAAAACTACTCGTGCGTTTTACCCCAAACATGTTAAAATACATTCCATATAACCCACCTGAGCTATCCCAATCATTGGCCTTTGACTGTAACTCCATTTGCAAGCTTCACCATTTCTGTTTTCAACTTGTGCAGGTTGACTTCTACAAGCTTGTTCAAGCAAATCCAAAGCAAACTAAGCATTGGGGATGGTTAGGGGAAGTTCAGGCAAGCTCAAAAGAACCTCAGGCCTCACTGAAAGTTGCTAGATTGCCATACTCGTGTTCAACTGAAACAGGTATTTGTCAACTTTCTATCTCTCTATTTAGGAATCATTAGGCTTAGGTTTGTGAATAAAAAATGTAGTACTCATAGCCCTTAAGCTGTACATATGCTTAGTTTTCATTTAAGTTAAGTGTGCTGAGAGAATTTGATTGATGAACTTCCTGAAAAAGTTAGGTTAAAAATTAGGGCCAGAGAAATTCTCTCTGGTCTTTGAGAGTTAGATTAAGTTCTTTATATGGTTGGAATCGTCTTGAAAAATGCTATGACTTTGGTGTTATGAGTTTTTGCTTTAGAGCACGTATGCAGGATTTCCAGATTTTGTACAGGCGCGCGTTTTTTTTGTTCAAAGGTTGAAGATGAAGCTGTAACTGGGCTGGGCTTGGTTTGGCTTGTTCTTGGCACCCCCTGACCTGCTTTTTGCACCCCCTGGCCCATTTCATTATATTTTGCTTTTTTCTATTTATTTTTCATTTCTGATTTTATTTTATATTTTTCTAAACATAAAAAATATCAAAAGCATTTTAATAAATTTTTACATTTTACTTTATTATTTTTTATTATTTTTAGACATAAAAATAATTATAAATTAGTATATATCTCTATTTTCTTTAATAAAAACTTATAAATATTATAGAAATATTATATATTTTTTTATTTTTTATTATTTATACATATAAAATAATACTTTTTTAAAATTTATTTCTTAACATCTTTGTATATATTTATATTTATTTTCTTGTACATTAAATAATTAATATAATGTATATATTATCTTAAACAAAAAAACTAGGGTTTCCACCCTTATTAAAAATAATATTTTTCTAATATATTTTTATTTTTTGACACTTGTATATATTTTTATTTTTTATTGTACATGAATAAATAATATAATAAATATACTTTCTTAAAACAAAATTTAGGGTTTTTCCCTTAACAAAAATAACCTTTTATTTTCTTATTTTTTTAACACATTAAAAATTATATTTTTACACACATAAAAAAAATAAAAACATTTCTTGCATATTCATAATATTTTGCATATTTATATTTTATTACTTATTTAAATATTGCTTATTTATTATTTAATGCAAAGAATTCAATTTGGATGTAATAGTAAATCTTAGGGTTTTATTTTCTTGCAAATACTCCCCATTCAAAATTGTATCCCCCTCCCCATATCAATGTTGTAATAGCTTATATTACTTTTACGCACTTATGCTTTCAAATATGCCATGATAGAGATTAGAGTTTGTATGCAATATCCAAAATCAAAACAGATAGTTAGACCTAATACAAGATATAAAATCATGTAAATTGACAACACAATACACACATGCACCCCTAGGGTTTCATCCACTTGTTGCCTTTAAAATGGCCATGGTATGCATGTTGAGTATCTTGGCAAAACAAAAACAAAACAAAAAGATCATAGTCCCTCGATGACGCTATCTTGGTTGCCTATACAAAATGATCTAGTCCCTCAAAAAAATTGCTAAAGATACTTAGCACAATTTCTATCATGGTCAATATGATGACCCGCGCCTGTCCCGTTTAACATCTAAATACAAGGTTGTTTACCAAATACAATGGTAAAACAACAATGTAAAAAGGTTAAAAATGTGTAGGAAAGATCTTTGAGTAGATAGGGTAGATGCTCTTAGTTACTTGAACAAAACTTGCAAACATCCTTGCTATTTTCAAAAACACGTCACAACACAATTTCAAAACATTTCCCAAAACAAACTTTCAAACTTTCAAACATTGAAACATCTTTTCAAAAGACAAACACCTTTGTATACATTCAAACAAGAATCATTACAAAGGTTTCCTAGACAAAAGGCCTCTTTTCAAAATATTTTCAAAACCACACACAAAGCACCATTTCAAACAATTAAAAGCAAAAGCAAGTGATCTAAACAAGTAACTAAGAGCCCATAGATAACCATGGATGAAAAGGGTGCTTGCACCTTCCCTTTCCATAATCTACCCCCCTAACCCAAGAAAACATCTCAAAGGTCTTTTCTGTGCTTTTTGACCTTTCCTTTGGATAAATAAAAAAGTCGGTGGCGACTCTTGCTAAACCGAAACATTTGCAAACACAAACGCAAAACCTCAAGTCAATTCTCCCACCGTATCACAGAACTGGAGACTCTGCTGGGGAAATAATCTAAAAGTGGGGTTACCTTATGGTTTAGATCACCTTTACATGCTTAATTTGTTTGCTTTGATTGCTTTACATTTGGTTCTGTTGTTTGGGTTTGAAATCCTCTACCCGGATTCGGGAAACATTCATAAGTAAATAGCAATACATTGTGGAAACTGTGCAGGGTATACCGACATGGTTGAAGCAATAGCTATATTAGTGCTACATATTTGTGGGTACCAGTAGCCTTTGAGTTAATCAAATAGAATACAGGGCCGCTGAGTGATGTCATGAAGCACTAATGGACTTTTAGAACCTTTACTTGACCATTTTGGCCTTTTTAGGGGTAGTGAAATGACCGGATTTGGTGCAGTCCAAAGTTGATAGATACTCGATACTACACTCATTGAGGGTTATTTTCTTGGAATATTTTGGTCGCCAGTTAAGTGGCTAAACTGAAACAATGAACACAAAAAATAATCCAGTGATATTGAGCTCCTTAAAACCCGATTACTATTTATAGGACAGGTTGAGCCAACTAACTTCAAGAGGGTACTTACCTATGAAACCCCATGCAAGCCTGAAACTAGGAATTTGTATGACTTGCTTGTACATATACTTGTGCAAACATCATTAACATCATAAAGCATCATATGCATCCACTAACCATTTCAAGGGTTTGGATCTTCATCTTTGTTCTTGTTTTGTAGGTAATGGAATCTCTTCGCAGGAAAACAATTCAAGTCAACCTTGTGAGAATCCCTCCTCAACTCAAGGCGCTTGCTTCCAAGATTCCATAGAATTCCCCCTTCAGTGAAAGACATGGTAGACTTCTCAACTTGGTCAACTCCAACATTGAAGAAGACATGGTGAAAGTTCTCTTCCAGTTCTTTGACCCCCTACACCATTGTTTCACATTTCCTGATTACCAACTAGTGCCTACTTTGGAGGAATTTTCTCAACTCCTGAGGATTCCTATTCTCCATCAGCTACCCTACAACGGTACAGAAAGAGAACCAAAGCCTGAAGATGTTGCTCAAGCCTTACACTTGCAACCATCTGATATCAAAGGTCATTGGGAAACCAAAAGTGGTGTCAAGGGTTTCTTGGCAAAGTTTCTGTTCGAGAAGACACAAGAATGCTTGAATTCTCTAGATCTGCAAGCTTTTGAGGAGATTGTAGCACTTCTCATCTATGGGTTGATTTTGTTCCCAAACCCTGATCAGCTTATAGATGTGAATGCTGTCAAGATTTTCAGATCTCGAAATCCTGTGCCTACATTGCTTGGGGACATCCTACACTCATTTTACACACGAACAATGAGGAAAAGAGGTGTTCTCATGTGCTGTACTCCTCTTCTAGCAAGGTGGTTTATTTCTCACCTTCCCCAATCAGTCTTGAAGAATGAACAAGGCTTGAGGTGGTCACAACGGTTGATGACTTTTACACATTCTGATGTTCATTGGTGTTCTCGGTCCAGAGAAAATGTCATCATCATTGATCGTTGTGGGGAATTCCCTAATGTCCTACTACTTGGCATTAGGGGAGGCATTACCTACAACCCCTGTTTGGCTCTGAGACAATTTGGGTATGCCCAAAGGGATGGCCCCATGACATGCTGATTCCAGACTTGGTTTTTGACTTCGACAACGACACTCAAGGACTTCGACAAAGGTTTATCCGAGCTTAGAGGATACCCAACAAAGTGGACAGTAAGACACTGGGGCATAAGAATTCCATCGCCCTTGAGCCTTACCTCAAGTGGGTACGAACCCGCGCCCAGAGTCTTATGATGCCTTACCCCTACATTCTGCCTATGATCAAAGAGCCTGTTATGGAAGGAGAGGTTCCATACACCCTCCTACATCCTGACATGCCAACATCATTGGAAGAGTTGCAAAAAAGTTGGATACAACTCAAGGAAGAACGAAACACTTTTGAAGCCAACTTCTACAACAGCGAGAAGAAGGTTTTGGAACTTACTCGTTGACTCCACGAAGAGCAGACTCTTAACACCTACATAGCACCGAAAAGGATGCGCAATGTATTTTTACATTAGAATTTTGTATTATTTTACCCATGGGGCACTTATGTATTAACAAATTCTATCTTATTAATATGACGTGCGTTCTTTTTTTGTTTGCAACAAATTTGAATTTCTGAATCCTTGAATGCATTACATGAATACATATCATTCATCATATGCATAAGCAGGTCTTCACACCAGGTTTCCTTATCTCTCTGCTGTTTATTTCAGTAAGATGGATATAGAGCAGACGACCAAAGATCTACAAGCGCAGAATTCACAGTTCCAACAACTACTCATGACCTTGGCAAATGGTCAGGAAGATCTTAAAGCACTGTTGGAAAAGGAAAAAGAGAAGGAGAAAAAGAAAAAAAGAGTTGGCGTGGCTACTATGGGAAGAAGATTTGAGAACCAAGCTAGAAGAGTCCTGGATTTCCCCTCAACATTCGATGAAGGGGTTGGCAAAGGAAAGGGGGCTACAGTGCCCTCCGAGTCTGAGGAAGAAGAAGAAGAAGAGGATGAAGATTATTCTGAGCAACAGTACCCACCTGCAGATGACAAGTATAAGAATATGGAGGAGCATCTGGCCGCCATAGAGGTACAAAGAGTTCCTGGGTTGGATTTCGAGGAACTAGGGTTGGTTGCTGGGATTGTGATTCCCCCTAAATTCAAGGTGCCTACATTGGCTAAATATGATGGTTTGTCTTGTCCAAAGATGCACCTACGGTCTTACGTCAGAAAGATCCAACCTCATTCTTATGATAAGGATCTGTGGGTCCACTTTTTTCAAGATAGTTTGTCGGGTACGCAATTGGATTGGTTCTACCAACTTGAAAGATCTGATGTACACAATTGAGAGGATTTGGTTGCTGCCTTCTACAGACAATATCAGTATAATGCGGATTTAGCACCTACTCGTACCTAATTACAGAGTATGGGTATGGTCTCTAATGAAGGCTTTAAGGAGTATGCCCAGAAGTGGAGGGACTTGGCTGGAAGGGTGCAACCACCATTGTCTGAGAGAGAACTTGTGGATATGTTTTTGGGGACCCTGTCAGGTCCATTCTTTAATCACTTGATCGGGAGCTCATCTGCGGGGTTCACCGAGTTAATTCTGACTGGTGAAAGAGTCGAAGCTGGTATCAAGAGCGGTAAAATTCAAAAGGATGCGTCTGCTTCCGCTGCTATCAAGAAGACCTTTCCATCCAAGAAAGAAGTCTCAGCTATTTACTCCCAGAGAAGTCAAGGAAGAGTCGAGCGCCAGCCAGCGGTGGGGGCTGTAATGATTCAGAATTCCACAGTTGATCAACCTCAGAACAGTCAACCCAGAACCAACCAAGCAAGGGTGGAAAGGCCTGCGTGGAAATTCACCCGGATCAATATGACACCTGCTCAGGTTCTCCCTCATCTGTTGAAGCTAAACCTTACAAGCTTGAAAGAGGTGCCAAAGAATCCGAATACCTCTTCTCCCTACTACCATTCAAATTCCAAGTGTGCCTATCATTCAGACAGCGTGGGGCACGATACCAACAATTGTTGGGCCCTCAAAAATAAGATCCAGGATTTAATAGATGCCAAGGAGGTGGAGTTTGACGCCCCATGAAAAACCTAATGTGATATTCGCTCCAATGCCAAAACATGGTCACAATGTCCATGCTGTTGTAGAAGATCTTTATGTTACTGCTGTTAATGACTTAATGACTCCATTACCAATGATCAAGATGAATCTGTTGAAAGTCGGGATTTTCCCGAGCTGTGAAAAAGATTGTTACCTTTGTTCGACCTTGCAATCCGACTGTCTGTTATTGAAGTTAGGAATCCAACGCCTAATGGATAATCAAGAAATCCTCTTTGAGAAAACTCCGGTTACTCCTGTTACTCCCGTTACTCCTGTTACTCCTGTTACTCCAATCAACGATGTTGCTATAATCACCATTTCCGACAATCTTTCCAAGGTCTCCAAAAGACATGTTAAGATTACACCCGATCTAAAGTTTGTACCTCTGAATATAACTATGCCGGGGCCTATCCCATACAAGTCCAACAAGACAATACAATGGAATTATGGAGGAGAGATCTTCTACCACGATGTTAAGCAGATCGAATCAGTTGAAGAAAGTTCCGATGAAGAGACTTCTAACGTAGGAAATATTGCTGGGACGAGTAAGATCACCCGCAGCGGAAGAATTTTCTCTCCGGAGATTGCTCCTCCAAGGGCAGTCTTCGGACCCTCAAATGCTCCTAAGGTTATTCCTGTGCCAATCAACACATCTGTACGAACTCCAGTGATTGAAGAAATCATAACCCCTGAAGGTGTACCCTCTCTGTTACTACTGATAAAGGTAAGGGGATCCAAGAAGCGCCCGTCAGGACGAGGGCTCAGCCTTTGGTCATCCCCGAGACCATTCAAAAGGAAATGGAGGAGATTTTAAAAATAATTAAGAAAAGCGACTATGATGTCGTAGAACAACTGGGGCAAACCCCTTCAAAAATCTCCATGCTGGCCTTATTGCTCGGTTCCAAAGCTCATGCTAAAGCTTTGATCAAGTTCTTGAAGACGGCCCATGTGCCTCAAGGAACCTCCGCGGACCAGTTCCAGGAGTGTGTAGCCAGCCTAACAGCCGACAACGGTCTTGGCTTCTCTGATGCCGATTTAACATCTAAGGGGAGAAAGCATAATGACGCGCTGCATGTCTCGGTGGAATGCAAAGGGACTACTCTTGCTCACATTCTGGTGGACACCGGGTCGTCTTTAAATGTCTTTCCTAAGAAAGCGTTGGACAGATTGGACTGTGAAGGTTTGACCTTAAAGCCCAGCAATATCATTGTAAGAGCCTTTGATGGTTCTAAGTGGATGGTCCACGGGGAGGTGGAAATCCCAATTAAAGTGGGTACTGAAACTTTCCACTCCATATTTTATGTCATGGATATCCGTCCCTCCTACTCTTGCTTGTTAGGAAGACCCTGGATTCATCATGCTGGGGCCGTTACATCTACTCTGCATCAGAAGCTTAAGTACCCAGTCTAGGGAAAAATTGTGACAGTTCATGGCGAAGAGGAGTATATGATAAGCCATCTGAATTCATTCCGCTATGTTGAATTAGATGGTGAATTCATCGAGACCTCCTTTCAGCACTTTGAAGAGGTTTCTCCTGAAATTACGGTAGCCAAGACAATGACTTCTGTGCCCATCATTACCAAACCTGTGTTCCGGATGTCATCCCTTAAAGATGCGAAGGCTGTGATCGAGGAAGGAGGAAGCACAGTATGGGGTCAACTGCCAGATTTTACTTACAAGATAGATAAGTTCAGCTTGGGTTTCACTGCTGCTAGTCAGAAGGCTGTGCGTCTCTCCCGGGCTGGAGGAATGCCATTGAAAATCACTCATCATGGAGTTCATGCTTTAGAGGATGATGAAGAAGAAAGCAATTTTGAAGACTGGATCTTTCCAACTATTGAAGGAGGACTGAACAACTGGGAGGCGAAAGACTTCGTTCCCATTACTTTCACCAATCATGGAAGTTTTCATATATAAACTTTTGTGTTCATTTTCTTTCTTTTTACATTTTATTTGTTTAAAGGTGGCTATCCCTTACACACACCCACGCTCACAAAATGCAGGTACCCATCCACCCTGGATTCCATGGGTAACAATTCTTCTATGGCCTTCAGTGACTCTGAAGATATGGTCAATCATGCCGAATACGAAGGTGATGAAGACTGTGAAGTGCCTGGAGAGTTGGCCAGACTTTTGCAACAAGAAGAAAGGGCTATTCTACCTCACTAGGAGTTATTAGAGACTATCAACTTTGGAACAGAGGAAGACAGAAAAGAGGTTAAAGTGGGTGCCAACCTAGAGCCAAGTGTCAAAGAGCGTTTAGTTCAGTTGTTGAATGAATATGGTGAGATCTTCGCCTGGTCCTACGAAGATATGCCGGGATTGGATACATATATTATGGTTCACCGTCTCCCTACAAGAGAAGACTGTCCACCAATCAAACATAAAGTCCACCGAATGAGGCCCGACATGTCCGAAAAGATCAAAGCTGAAGTGATGAAGCAGTTCAATGCTGGCGTTCTTGCTGTTACTTCCTATCCACAATGGGTTGCTAACATTGTGCCCATGCCGAAGAAGGACGACAAAGTCAGAATGTGCATGGATTACAGAGACTTAAACAGAGCTAGCCCTAAAGATGACTTTCCACTACTGCACATTGACATCTTGGTTGACAATACAACTCAACATAAGGTATTTTCTTTCATGGATGGATTTTCAAGGTACAACCATATCAAAATGGCCCCCGAAGACATGGAGAAGACTACTTTTGTTACACAGTGGGGTACCTTCTGTTATAAAGTGATGCCATTCGGACTGAAGAATGCCGGGGCAACCTATCAACGCGCCATGGTGGCCTTGTTTCATGACATGATACATCACGAGATAGAGGTCTACGTAGACGACATGATAGCCCGTTCACAAACTGAAGAAGAACACCTCGACCATCTGCAAAAGCTGTTTGTCATATTGAAAGAGTACAAGCTCAGACTGAACCCTAACAAGTGCACTTTCGGAGTCAGGTCCAGTAAACTTTTAGGATTCATCGTCAGTAACAAAGGCATTGAGGTTGATCATGCCAAAGTCAAAGCTATACAAGAAATGCCTGCCCTTCGCACTGAGAAGGAGGTCAGAGGTTTCTTGGGATGCCTAAACTACATTGCAAGGTTCATCTCTCACCTAACATCTACCTGTGAACCAATCTTCAAGCTGTTGAAGAAAGATCAGGTGGTTAAATGGAATGATGACTGCCAAGTTGCTTTCGATAAAATCAAGGAGTATTTGCTGGAACCTCCTATCTTGATGCCACCCGTCGAAGGAAGGCCGTTAATCATGTATCTGACTGTCCTGGAGAATTCAATGGGGTGCGTACTGGTCCAATATGACGAGTCTGGCCGAAAAGAGCATGCCATTTATTACCTTAGCAAAAAGTTTACTGACTGTGAGACTTGCTACTCACTGCTCGAGAAAACTTGCTGCGCTTTGGTATGGGCTGCTCGCCGGCTAAGGTAGTATATGTTGACACATACCACTTTACTGATCTCTAAGATGGATCCGATCAAGTACATCTTCGAGAAGCCTGCTCTATCCGGAAGAGTCGCTAGATGGAAGATGATCCTCACCAAATATGATATACAGTACACGACCCAAAAAGCTATAAAGGGGAGTGTGCTAGCCGATCATTTGGCCCATCAAGCTGTCGAAGATTACCAATCCATG
The DNA here is from genome assembly GCA_948472305.1 of Vicia faba. NCBI lineage: Eukaryota > Viridiplantae > Streptophyta > Magnoliopsida > Fabales > Fabaceae > Vicia > Vicia faba. Next base: position 593,809,810 of record OX451736.1, read on the forward strand.
AGGTTCGACTTCCCTGACGAGGATATCATGACTTTGAGCAACATTGAAGAAAATAGACCGTATGACGGACCTGAACAAGGATCCCGATGGATCCTGTACTTTGATGGTGCTTCCAACGCACTTGGGAACAACATCGGCGTGATACTTATCTCTCCACAAGGTTGCCATACACCTTTCACTGCTAGACTCTGCTTCAGCTGCACCAATAATATGGCCGAGTATGAAGCTTGTATCTTTGGTCTCAAGGCTTCTATTGAATTGGGAATCAAATCTTTGACTGTATTTGGGGACTCAACTTTGGTTATCAGTCAAATCAAAGGAGAGTGGGATACTAAACACCCTAACCTCATCCCTTACAAAGAACATTTCTTGACATTGTTACCACATTTCGAGAAGATTACCTTCGAGCACTTCCTGCGAGAAGAGAATTAGTTGGCAGATGCGCTAGCTACAATGTCATCCATGTTTAAACTTAACTAGGATAATGAGGCTCCTCAAATCACCATTGAACGAATGGACGAACCTGCACATTGTCACGAGATTAATACCGAAGAAATAGTGGACCGACCTTGGTTTCATAACATCAAAAGGTATCTCGAAGCACAAGAATACCCTGAAGGAGCTTCAGTCAACGACAAAAAGTTCTTAAGGAAGTTCGCAGCCAAGTTCTTTCTGAGCAATGGTATCCTATACAAGCACAATCTTGATTGTGTCCTACTCCGCTGTGTGGACAAAGTGGAAGCTGAGCAGATCATGGCTGAACTACATAATGGCACCTTTGGCACCCACTCAAGCGGTCATACGATGGCTAAAAAGATTCTACGGGCAGGCTACTACTGGTCTACCATGGAAGCTGATTGTCATCAACATTCCCGTACTTGTCATAAATGCCAAATCTATGCAGACAAGGTACATATACCTCCAGTTCCTCTCAATGTCTTAACAGCTCCTTGGCCATTCGCGATGTGGGGAATCAACATGATTGGAGAGATCAAACCTACAACATCCAATGGACACTATTTCATCCTGGTGGCCATTGATTACTTTACCAAGTGGGTCGAAGCAGCTTCCTTCGCCTCCGTTACAAAGAATTTGGTAGCCCGCTTCATCAAGCAGAACCTCATATGCCGGTATGGTATCCCCGACAGGATCATCACTGACAACGCTACAAATTTGAACAATACTATGATCACCGCTCTGTGCGAGCAGTTCAAGATTCAACATCACAATTCATCTCCCTATCGGCCTAAGATGAACGGTGTTGTCGAAGCCGCAAACAAAAATATCAAGAAGATCATTCAAAAGATGACAGTCACCTACAAGGACTGGCATTTTATGTTACCATTTTCTCTGCACGGGTACCGTACCATGGCACGCACTTCAATTGGGGCAACACCCTTTTCTTTGGTATACGGCATGGAAGCTGTTTTACCTATCGAGGTTCAGATTCCCTCCTTGAGAATCATGAAGGATGCGAGTTTGAGTGAAGACGATTGGATTCAGACCCGGCTTGATCAACTTAACTTGATTGATGAGAAGCGACTTACTGCTGTTTGCCATAGTCAGGCGTATCAAAAACGTATGATCAAGGCCTTCAACAAGAAAGTCAGAAGACAAGTATATCAAGTCGGGGACCTTGTAATCAAGCGGATCATCTTGCCGCAAAGTGATCCCAGGGGAAAATGGACTCCTACTTACGAAGGACCATTCATGATCAAAAACATCTTTTCTGGTGGGGCAATGATCCTGACCACCATGGACGGTGATGACCTGCCGCACCATGCGAACGTAAACATAGTCAAAAGATACTATGCATAAATGACCCGACAAGTCGAAAACCCGAAAGGGAGACTTGGGCAAAAATGGGCATCCCGGTGAATCGAAAACCCGAAAGGGAGGTTCAGGCAAAAATTAGGGATAAAACAAAAAAATCTGTACACCCGGCAAGTTGAAAACTTGAAAGGGTGACTTGGGCAAAAAAGGCTTTCCCGGTGGATCGAAAACCCGAAAGGGCGATCCATGCAAAATTTAGGGAATTAAAGCGTATGACTATGTCTCGTCGGATAACTTTAAGGACAATCTCTTTACCAGACAAGCTCTTGGCTTCTGATCAATCCAGTCATCTTCGGACGAAGCAACGAATGGATAAGATATCCAGAGTTACGAAGGCTATAGCAGAATGGAAACCCCATGGAGTTGTTACACATAGACATCTTCCTTTGTATAAATTTTTCTCAATTTTATGACAACATTCTATTACTAGGATGTCTGTCTCCTTTGTACAAAATACTTACACAAAGTTAATACAAAGATACTTCAAAGTACAAAAATTTGTTTGCCTTTTCTTTCTTTTTACGCTTATGTTTTATTTGAAAACGTCCAATGATTTATTAAATGAGCATATGCATTTGAATATAATCACTGCTTACAAATAAAACGAAATGAGAAAGAATAATTACTGACAGATTGAAAGTATGGGAAAACATCTTTAGGCTACTCCAGGAGAAATCCTTAGTAGAGCTAAAGCCTTGAAATACATATCCCCAGCGGAGTTAAGTTTCAAAATTCCCATCAGATTTGAGTTTTCAAAACCCCCAATCCTCAGCGGAGCAAAACTTTGAACTACAAACCCTCAATAAAGATGAAACTTTCTTCCCCAACGAAGTCCAAAACTTCAACCCTCAGACCCCGGTGGAAGACCATCTAGTTTCCCCCAATTCCCCAAAGAGTTCTCTTAAAACCAGAAGATTCTCCTGCAAGTTATCTTAGAGCCTGACAACTAAACCAGACGACAGCTTCAGATAATTCCTCAGTAGATTGGCATACAACCCAAGCTCTTGAAAACTCTTCGACAGAATAAACATTCTCCCCACAGAGTTATTTCCCAAAAGATCGAAGATTCTCATTCTCATTTCTCCAGTGGAAGACTCCAAGGTTTCAATTCCCCAGTAGAGATCGTCAGAGTTTTCCTTATTCCCCTACCATAGTCATCAAAACTCTCTGGATTCCTTAAGTAGGTTTCCCAAGTAGACTTGAAGGATCCCTATATCTCCAGGAAAGTCATGAAGGATTCTCACATTTCCACAGAGGTTGTCAAAGATCTTGTTAATCCCCACAAGTTGCCAAGGATTTTCTATCTCCAACAGCGGTCAAGGATTTATTTTCCCCGGCAGCAGTCAAAGATTTCATTATATCCAGCTATCAAGGATTTATTTTCCTCAGCAAGACAGTTAATCAGCTTACATGCGCATCCATTACATTCATATATCATAAACATTGATAGAACACATCTTATTGCATCATACATGTCATGCAACATAACTTTGTGTTTCAGCTAACATTTTACCCTTTTCAGGATGAGATTAAAAGCTATCGTTAACAATTATTCAAAGATTTCAGATACAGTACAGATACACCCCAGACGCAGAGGTCATTCTACTACTCATTCAGATTTCACCAATCAGATATAGACTAGATACGCTCCAGACCCGAAAGCCATTCTATTTCTCATTCAGATTCAACTATCAACCTCAGGTTCAGATACACTCCGCCACGGACGTCATTCTGTCACTTGTCCAGATCCCAGTTACAGTACGGATACACTCCAGACACAAAAGTCATTCTTCTACTCATATAGGTCTCAACTTCAGATACAGTCCAAATACGCACCAGACACGGTTGCCATTCTGTCACTCATTCGGAATTTATCCCCAGCCCAGAGATGCTCCATACACGGATGTTTCTCTGTCGCCCATTCAGAATTCAGATACAGTCCAAATACGCACCAGACACGGTTTCCATTCTGTCACTCATTTGGAATTTATCCCCAGCCCAGAGATGCTCCATACACGGATGTTTCTCTGTCGCCCATTCAGAATTCAGATACAATACAGATACACTCCAGACACGGAAGTTATTCTGATATTCATTCAAGAATCAAATACGGTTACAGCTCGGATACGCTCCAGACACGGACGCCATTCTTTTGCTCATACGAATCCAATCTCCAGATACAACTCAGATATGTTCCAGACACGGATACCATTCTGGTGTTCATTCTCCTGATTTTCAACAAACAATCTTGATGGCATCTTTAAGCCCATCTCCAGAAAGATTCTACCATCTCCAAATGGCATCTTTAAGCCCATTCCCTCATTTACATTTTGATGAGTGCAAATTTACGGGCACTCTAGTGTCCAATCATCTTTTACCTTCGAGTCATGAAAGGCAAACTCGCCAATCTAACTCTTCAGGTTCAAGAAGATTGAACAGGGGAAGCTGTTGTACCCCAAAATTTGCCCTCTCATTTTATTAAGATTTCCCCTCACAAGACTTTTTGAACTCCAGACAGGATTAGGGTTTGATCTGCTCAAGACATCTCCTTGCACTGATGACCTAAATTAGGGTTTGAGTTTGCACAGGGATTTTTGGACTTTCAATGCTCAAAGTGACTTTCATACTTCATGTTGGACTTATAAGATTTCCTCTACCAAGTTTAAAGCTTTGAATCAAATTTTTGCCCAGTCAATTGGACAATTGACCTAGAAATCAACTGTATTGGGAAAAAAGTCAACTGTGGCCAATTTACAGTCAAACCTCATAATTTTTAATACACATCAACATTATAGACTCATATGAACCATTTGATCAAGTTTGGACCACAACTCCTCAAGAAATTTGATCAGATCATCAAAAGGGCAAAATGGTCATTTTTAGGGTTTTGACTGTATAAGGGCAATTTCTGATTTTTTTCACCTAGAAAATGGAAAATTGGGTTCAAGCATGGATTCAAGGACTCAATGGCATCATCTTGACCTATTCACAAGGTTCAAAAGATCCCAAATGCATTGGATTGACAGATGAATTTTCAGTCAACTGATCAAAATTTGACTATACACTGAAAAGTCAAACTTTGACTTTTTGGTCAAAATCAAGTGCCAAGGGTCATTTTTAATCAAGATGAGTCAAAACATGAAACTTGTTCATCAAGAAACCTAATTTTTCAAATTAGAGTTTAAGATTGAAAAATTTCATAACTTAGAATTTTTCTAAGTTATGAAATTTTCTTATTTTTTCCCAACTTTGCCCAACTTTTTCACCATGATTCAATTGGATTCAAACAAAACTCCAAACATGAAAGTTTTAGTCCTCCACAAAATATACAACTTTTATTCACAAAGTTTTCTCAAAAGAAGCTTGGATATCAAGTTATGATTTTTGGAACAAGGGTCTATGAAACTTTTAACTTAGTGAAATTTTGCCCTAGTTTAGGCCGGATTTTGACCTATCTTCATGGAAATTTTTCACCTAGTTCCACTTGGAATCTCAAAATGTATTTCAAAGATGGATTGTAGATCATGTTAAAAGATTTCCAAAATTTCCAAGAACTCTTCAAAATCATTTATGGTTAGGGAGAATCGAAGGTTTGAATTTGGCAAAAACTCACTTTGATCCATGGCATGTTTCATGTTGCCACAAGTTGCAATTTCCATCCAGCATTGTTTATACTTAATTACAGGTATCTAAACCCTTCCACACTCAAGAATTAAATGCAAATCCAATGGATTGGAGCTTTGTTCTGATCATTATAGGTTTACATAAGAGATTAATCCAAAAATAGCAAAAAGGCAACATTGCCATTTTTGTCAAAACTTGCTTTATGTCAAATTGCATCTCTTGAGCCTTGAACCAAATCTTGGAAACCAAACAATATCCAAAAACCTAGGGGGCCAAGATCACCAAGTGCATGCTGGAAGATAGCTTGTACAAGCTTGTCTTGTACCACTTCATACTTTTGCTTAAAATACAAGTAAACTTGCCAAAGAGCCATAACTTGAGTATCTGTTATAACCAACTCTGGAAAGCATTTGAAACAAGTTTTGTACTTTGCTTTGAGCCAGAAACACGAGTCATTGAACCCTCCATCCTTCTAAAACACAAAATCACCTTCCTTTTGCAAAACATGGCAGTTTCTGCACTTTGAGTTCCATAACAAAAACTACTCGTGCGTTTTACCCCAAACCTGTTCAAATACATTCCATATAACCCACCTGAGCTATCCCAATCATTGGCCTTTGACTGTAACTCCATTTGCAAGCTTCACCATTTCTGTTTTCAGCTTGTGCAGGTTGACTTCTACAAGCTTGTTCAAGCAAATCCAAAGCAAACTAAGCATTGGGGAAGGTTAGGGGAAGTTCAGGCAAGCTCAAATGAACCTCAGGCCTCACTGAAAGTTCCTACATTGCCATACTCGTGTTCAACTGAAACAGGTATTTGTCAACTTTCTATCTCTCTATTTAGGAATCATTAGGCTTAGGTTTGTGAATAAAAAATGTAGTACTCATAGCCCTTAAGTTGTACATATGCTTAGTTTTCATTTAAGTTAAGTGTGCTGAGAGAATTTGATTGATGAACTTCCTGAAAAAGGTAGGTTAAAAATTAGGGCCAGAGAAATTCTCTCTGGTCTTTGAGAGTTAGATTGAGTTCTTTATATGGTTAGAATCGTCTTGAAAAATGCTATGACTTTGGTGTTATGAGTTTTTGCTTTAGAGCACGTATGCAGGATTTCCAGATATTGTACAGGCGCGCGTTTTTTTTGTTCAAAGGTTGAAGATGAAGCTGTAACTGGGTTGGGCTTGGTTTAGCTTGTTTTTGGCACCCCCTGACCTGCTTTTTGCACCCCCTGACGCATTTCATTATATTTTGCATTTTTCTATTTATTTTTCATTTCTGATTTTATTTTATATTTTTCTAAACATAAAAAATATCAAAAGCATTTTCATAAATTTTTACATTTTACTTTATTATTATTTTTATTATTTTTAGACATAAAAATAATTATTAATTAGTATATATCTCTAGTTTCTTTAATAAAAACTTATAAATATTATAGAAATATTATATATATTTTTTATTATTTATACATATAAAATAATACTTTTTTTCACAAAATTTATTTCTTAACATCTTTGTATATATTTACATTTATTTTCTTGTACATAAAATAATTAATATAATGTATATATTATCTTAAACAAAAAAACTAGGGTTTCCACCCTTATTAAAAATAATATTTTTCTAATATATTTTTATTTTTTGACACTTGTATATATTTTTATTTTTTATTGTACATGAATAAATAATATTAATAAATATACTTTCTTAAAATAAAATTTAGGGTTTTTCCCTTAACAAAAATAACCTTTTATTTTCTTTTTTTTTTAACACATTAAAAATTATATTTTTACACACATAAAAATAAATAAAAACATTTCTTGCATATTCATAATATTTTGCATATTTATATTTTATTACTTATTTAAATATTGCTTATTTATTATTTAATGCAAAGAATTCAATTTGGATGTAATAGTAAATCTTAGGGTTTTATTTTCTTGCAAATACTCCCCATTCAAAATTGTATCCCCCTCCCCATATCAATGTTGTAATAGCTTAGATTACTTTTACGCACTTATGCTTTCAAATATGCCATGATAGATATTAAGGTTTGTATGCAATATCCAAAATCAAAACAGATAGTTAGACCTAATACAAGACATAAAAGCATGTAAATTGACAACACAATACACACATGCACCCCTAGAGTTTCATCCACTTGTTGCCTTTAAAATGGCCGTGGTATGCATGTTGAGTATCTTGGCAAAACAAAAACAAAACAAAAAGATCATAGTTCCTCGATGACGCTATCTTGGTTGCCTATACAAAATGGTCTAGTCCCTCAAAAAAAATTGCTAAAGATACTTAGCACAATTGCTATCATGGTCAATACGATGACCCGCGTCTGTCCCGTTTAACATTCAAATACAAGGTTGTTTACCAAATACAATGGTAAAACAACAATGTAAAAGGGTTAAAAATGTGTAGGAAAGATATTTGAGTAGATAGGGTAGATGCTCTTAGTTACTTGAACAAAACTTGAAAACATCCTTGCTATTTTCAAAAACACATCACAACACAATTTCAAAACATTTCCCAAAACAAACTTTCAAACTTTCAAACATTGAAACATCTTTTCAAAAGACAAACACCTTTGTATACATTCAAACAAGAATCATTACAAAGGTTGCCTAGACAAAAGGTCTCTTTTCAAAATATTTTCAAAACCACACACAAAGCACCATTTCAAACAATTGAAAGCAAAAGCAAGTGATCTAAACAAGTAACTAAGAGCCCATGGATAACCGTGGATGAAAAGGGTGCTTGCACCTTCCCTTTTCATAATCTACCCCCCGAACCCAAGAAAACATCTCAAAGGTCTTTTCTGTGCTTTTTGACCTTTCCTTTGGATAAATAAAAAAGTCGGTGGCGACTCTTGCTAAACCGAAACATTTGCGAACACAAACGCAAAACCTCAAGTCAGTTCTCCCACCATATCACATTGGGCCACTTGCGAAATTTGGGTTTCCAGCATTTTGTTATGAGTGGATAAATCATCTACTTTGTTCACTAACTGTTTGATTTGCTCACTAGTGTGAATATTTTGGTTTAGAAATTCCTTGTTAGTTTGAGCTTGGGTAGCTATAAAATTTTCCATTAGAATTTCGAGGTTAGACTTCCTAGGCATATTAGGAGCAGCTGCAGGTGCTTTTTGATATCCTGATGGTACAGCAGGTGCTTGGCCAGGCACATACAATGCATTGGTGTTCTTATATGATAAATTTGGATGATTTTTCCATCCAGGGTTGTAAGTGTTCGAGTAAGGGTTTCCTTGAGCATAATATACTTGGTCGGGGGGGGGGGGGGGGGTTCTTGCTAAGATTTGACATTCAACAGCAGCATGTCCAGGTACTCCGCATATCTTGCAATTCGGAGTAATAGCAGCCACAGTGGCAAAAGGTATTGCAGTTAAGCTATCTATCTTCTGGATGAGGGCGTATACCTTAGCATGAACGCTATCAAGATTGTTGATCTCATACATACCTCCCTTTGTCAGTGCTTTCTCTACAGGAGCTTTGTCTACTTGACCTCTTTCACTCCCCCACTGATAGTGGTTTTGAGCCATACTTTCTATGAGAGGATAAGCAGCAACATAGGATTTATCCATAAGTGCACCACCTGTGGCGGCGTCTATCGTTAATCTCGTATTATAAAGGAGACCATTGTATAAGGTATGGATGATTAACCATTCTTCTAGGCCATGATGTGGACAGAGCCTCAGCATGTCTTTGTATCTTTCCCAAGCGTCAAAAAGAGACTCGTTGTCCTTTTGTCTAAAATCGCTTATTTGGGATCTTAGAATAGTTGTCTTACTTGGTGGGAAATATCTTGCAAGAAAGACTTTCTTCAACTCATCCCAATAGGTAACCGAGTTAGCTGGTAGAGAATGGAGCCAGGCTCAGGCTCTGTCTCTTAGGGAAAAATGGAAAAGACGAAGACTTATCGCCTCTTGACTGACTCCATTGTTCTTAAATGTATCTTCATATTGTAGAAACATTGATAAATGTAGATTAGGGTCATCCATTGACCCTTCAGAAAACTGGTTTTGTTGTACAGCAGACAACAAGGAAGGTTTGAGTTCAAAGTTATTAGCCTCAATCGGAGGAGCAGCAATATTGTTATGTGGTTCTTCCTGTGAAGGAATAGCATAAGATTTTAGCGGACGTGGCTGATCACCCATGTCTGGTTCTTCAACTGGTTCGGCAGGGATATAAGATTGAGTGAGGCATTGATTTGTACGAGATACTCGTACTCGACATCTTCTAGTAATAGCACGCTCAGGTTCGAAAATTGGTAGCACTAAGCCTTCACCTTTAGAGCGAGTGGTTGGCATACAATTGGGAATGGTGCCTTAGTCTCTACAGTGTAACTGAAAGAGTTATGATATCTACTTGTTAGTCCCCGACAACAACGCCAAAAACTTGATCGCGACTTTGTGAGTCTTAAAGAATCTAGACCGCAAGTATACAGTCCTATCGTGTGTAGCTTTAAAGATTACCGAATCCCAAGGGAATAAATGTCGAACTACCGTTATCTTAGGTTACTACGTAAATCTAAGGCTAATAATGTAATTAATAGGGGGTTTAGGGAACCTAATTGATTATAATATAGTTTAGATTCAAGGGAGAATATCGGTATGTAATGGTTGGACTTCGAAGATTTAGCAACTCATTGACCTAACTCGGATTAACAAAACAGTTTTCAGTAGGAAGTACTTGTTTGAAAACCCTCTTCTCACACTCTCGTGTTTATTGATTCAGATCCTACGATCAAACCTAAGTGAGTGCTCTCGCTGTTTCAATTAGAGTTTAAATATAGTTTTTGGAAGAAAAAAACCTAATCAACTTAAAAGCCCTCTCGCTGTATTTTAAGTTGATGCACAATTACCACTGTCCAGTTATTATCTCAAACTCTCGTTTTATTGATCCTAACTTCTATATGTATTTTACTCTCGTAACAAAACAGTTAATATTTAGAACTAGTAATTGAAACCAGAAAATTATTCTTTTTTTAAAAGGAACTAATCAATTGGCGTTGCTAAACCCCGTTGGCTATATGACCTTACATACCGATAAATAAATTTTGCCTAGCATGTTAAATAATTCAATAACAGCGCAACAAAAATAACTACCATCAAACAATTTAAATAAACTAAACATTTCAGGAAATCCTGGCATAAATAAATAAAGTACTTAAATTAAACATGAAAATATTATGGCAGAATATTTGGCTGATATCAGATGTCTCCCACAGACCGGTAAAGAAAATAATGCGGAAGGAAATAATGTGGAAAATATTCGGTAGAGTAACAGTAAAAATAGAGAAAAGAAAATGTGTTTAAAAATGGGGATTTGAGGTCCTATTTATAGGCTTAGAGATGCGCAGGGAGTTGGGATATGTTCTCCGCTGGATTTGCCTCCGTAGCGATCACTACGGATTAAAACACTCAGTGTAACGGTCGTTACAATCCTTCTTTTGAGGAGGGACTAGCACTGCAAGGTGTAACGGTCGTTACATCCCCTACTTTTGAGGAGGAACTAGCTTGGCAAGGTGTAACGGCCGTTACACCAGGGTTAGGTGACATGTAAAGGTCGTTACACCCCTTGGACCTTGGGTGGATTGGGCCCAGTGTGTATTTCTTCTTTTGGTCTTCCAATGATTTTTACTTGTAATGCACCCGGTTTCGCCACACACCCCTCAATTGCATAATTTCTCTTTCTTTGTGCGGATTTTAAATACAATTAGCTCGACTTTTCTTGACTTTCTTCGCACATGCCTTGGAAACATCAAATTCCTGAAAACATAGAAAATACCAGCATAATACGAATAAAGAGTAATTTAATTATTAAAATTCGGATAAAATTCATGTAAATTGATCCAAATATTCGATACATTTCGGGTTTATCACTCTTGTACCCCTTTAATTAAGCTTTATATATTCAAAGCAAGTTTTCTCTTTCAACTTCAACTTGAAAATGATCATGTGATGAAACTTGAAATCCTCCTTGTATGGAATGATGATGCACCCTTTAATAAAAAACTCAGTGTGTCATGAATACCTCAAGATCCCTTCAAAAACCTGCATTCTACGCAATAATTGAAAACCTCTTGAATGCCGCAAAATTAAGGAAATAAACCCCAACTCCTAGGCACAATAAGACGATGAACTTGCAATGTCGAGGAAATGATGTTTAAGATACCATGAAGCACACCATTTGATGACCTTGCTCAAAACCCTTGATGCAGAGGAGAATACCTCATAATGACGGAGAAATAAAACCCTGATGTAAGAAAACTCAGTTGAAACCATAATCTCTGGCCTAGATGAATTTGGATGGCGAAAACCTTGTAGTTTGATGAGGAAGAAATCCAAAATAGCTATAAACATAAAACCCTAGCTTCAACCCCTGATTATTGATGAAACATGTTGATTAAAGCTTGAGTGAAGCTAAGAGCCTAAAAGCACAAAGAAAACCTAATTCCACAATATCATCGATCCCATGCCAAATTATTGATTAATGATGCATGATGTGTTAGTTGACCTAATGAAGGTTATATATATGGTGATGTATAAGCATGATGATACTTGTGAAAGGGTGGGACAAAATTGGGGTATTACACCTTCTGGCCATACACATCATTTGTTTCCTTCTTACCGTTGAACGTCTTCTTCACAATAGTTGAAGACATAGCTACTTGGGTCTTTCCACTTTAAATACCACTTTCGACATGTTCTCCTATTAGTATCAACTCAGTAAAACCAGATGAAGAGCTTATGATTAGATGATTAAAGAAAGGTCCTATTAAAGTTCCCATGAACATGTCAACCAGCTCCTTATAAGACAGAGGAGGTTGAACCCTTCCAGCTAAATCTCTCCAGTTCTGGGCGTACTCCTTAAATCCTTCGTTCGAGCCTATAGTCATACTTTGTAGTTGCACATGAGTTGGTGCAAGGTCAGCATTATATTGTTATTGTTTATAAAAGGCAGCAACCAAGTCTTCCCAAGTACGTATATTGACTGCTTCCAACTGATAGAACCATTCCAGTTGTGTCCCAGATAAGCTCTCCTGAAAGAAGTATACCCATAACTTTCTGTCAGAAGTATGGGGTTGGATCTTTTGGACATAAGATCTCATATGAAGCTTAGGACAAGAAACACCATCATATTTGGCAAAAGCGGGGACCTTGAATTTGTGGGGGATAACAACCCCCGAGATAAGACCTGGCTCTTCAAAATCCAGCCCAGGAACTTTCTGAATTTCCATGGCATTCAGACGATCTTCTAGCTGTTTGTATCTGTCATCAGCAGGAGGATATTACTCATCAAAATAGTCTTCTTTATCAGGAATTTTACCATAAACAAGGTTGCTTCCCCCTTCAGCTTTGATATTTCGGCCGTCTTCTTCTTGATTGTCATCTTCATCTGATAGGATATCAGAAGCTTGAACCTATTTCACAGTACCTTTGAATCTTCTCCCCATGTTGAGGATACCATCCGGTTTCCTAGTCTTTTCCTTCTTGGTGATGAGCACCATCAGTTCTTTCTTTGCCTTGGCTAAGTTCGGGAGCGTCACTTGGAATTGGGTGTTTTAAGCTTGAAGGTCTTTCACAGTTTGTTAAAGAGAAATATTTTATTGAAATAAACAGCAAGAAGATGAGAAATCATGTCTTGGGAAATACCTGTTGTTGTACCCCAAAATTTTCCCTCCCATATTTCTCAAAACATTTCAAGAAAGATCCTTAAGTTGCTCAAGGAAGTCCAACGGTTGACCAGACAAACTCTCTCCTAAGGCAGTCTACCCCAAATTAGGGTTTCATGTTGCATCAATATATTTGATTCCAAGGGATCCAAAATGCTAACCATTGTCATAATATGTTCTCAAGATCATCCATGTCAAGTTTCAAGCCTTGCAGAGAAAGTTTGCTCAGTCAATTGCTCAAAGGCCTGAAAATCGACTGTGATAGGGCAAAAGTCAACTGTGGCCCACATACAGTAAAACTTCAAAATTTTTGGTCAACATACTAATTTTTAAGTATAATTCATCATTTGATCAAGGGTTGATCATGATTCCCCAAGGATTGCTCACAATTCATCAAAACCCAAAAGTTGCTAAATTAGGGTTTTGCAGGAAAAGTCAACTCAACTTTGACCAAGCATAACTTTCTCATACTTCATGATAAATGACCCATCCAAAGCTCATTTTGAAGAGGATGCAATTATCTACAATTCATATTCAGTTCCCAAGTTCAAAATATGCACTCAACAGAAGTTATGAATATTGACATTATAGGTCACTTTGAAAAGTCAACAAAAACACCTTTTTTGTCAAAGCTTAATACGTGAACATGGAAAACTCAATTAAGATGAGACCAAACGGGTTGATAAGAGGACATCTTGATCTTTCTAAAAAGTCCAAGAACACCTTCAAAGAGTCAAAATTGAGGAAGCTATGCATTGGTGAAGTTGACCTTTTTTGCAAAATTGCCAAAAGTCAAAAGTACCTAACTTTTTGCACTTGTTCTGAGTTTGTAGCATGGTCCACAAGCCCTAGATATTCCCATTTGTATTTATCTTATTTTTGCTATTTATTTTTATTTTTATTGCAATTAGATCAATTTAAATCAAAACAAATCATGAAAAAATCCAAATCATTCAAACTTCAAGATCTTGTGCACATTTCAGGTCCCATATACAGCTAGCAAGTGAATCAATTCGTGCAAGGCATAGATGGGCACAAAAATATTGATTTTGGCCTATTTTGGAAGGAATTTTATGGAAATCAAATCAAGATCACAAGTCATAATTGGAAAAGATTGAGATCATATTTGTAAACCTAATTCATCCCTTGGTATATAGTGAACAATTGCAGCCAGAAACAACATGGTTTTGAGGCGTGAAAAGGCAGAACCAAACTTGGGAAAATTCAAAGAAAGTGGTGATCTAATTTCACACTTCCAGACGTTTTCAAGACTCATAGGCCATCCCATTCACTTCCTGGGATTGCAAGCAAGTTGTACCAATCAAGAACAAGCATTTTCCAGCGCTAGAACTCACTGTAAGTGATCCACGACCATGGCTTTTTCTTGAAATCAAATCACATGATTGTGGCACTTATAGCATGAAACACTTATATATTATTGTTCCTTGAGGTATTTGCAAACTACTCATAACAATTAATTACATTTTTATTAGCTATACTGGAATCTACCATTGCTAGGTTTTGTTGTCTCGATTTAGGATCTTTGTGTACAGGTGAAATTGGTCCACAAAAGGGACACTATGATGCTCAGTAGGCCAAGGAGATTCAATTCATGGCATTAGATTTCATTTTTATGCCTGTGTGTGATTTTGAGATATGTAGGGTTTCTAGCTATGGACATTTGTCCGTAGGTAAAAGTCTCTGACTTTTACCAACGGAGAGAGGACAGGGACGATAGCGTGGCAGCCCATGATTGCTCCATTTGAAATTTTGCGCGCAGGAATTTAGCAAAGTTGTGTTTTTTATAATATTTATTTGTTACTTTGTATACAACAAACGCGCCCAACTCAGTTGGCATGAAGGTGAGTGGAAAAGGCTTTGGGGTCTGGGTTTGAATCCCAGGTCCCCCTATTATTTCATATTATTTTCATTCAGATGATCAGGCGTGCACACAAGGCAAGGAGATCACCATGTACCCTCAAGATTCAACCTTTGGATTTCCAGAAGGCCAGATCTGAAGGCCATCATTTGGAGGACCATGATACACCCCAATCAATGCATAACATGGAATCCAGGAAGTCAACATGGGTCAGATTTTTGGGCCTAAGAGCTTGCTATTCACACCCCTCCAATTTGCTGATTCTCAGGCCCATTATTCTTTTTCTCTATTCTTTATATTTTCCCAATTAATTCATTTATTTATTTTTTTACTAACATAAAAAAATCAATTCTTTTTTATTAAAAAAAAATCATAAAAATATTTTTTCATCCAATTAGATTTAGGTTATTTTTTATCAAAAACATTAATTTAATTAGTTTATTTAATTTTAAGGTAACTTAAATTCTTTGTAAATAAGTTAAAACAAGTTAGAAATTAGGGTTTTGTTTAATTTAAATTCTATTTTCTTTTTTCTTAAAAAATAACAAAAATATAAAAGTAGGCCATGTAAATTATTTTCTTTAAATTAATTTAATTACTAATTAGATTTGTATTTAATTTAAAACATTATTCTTTTTTTCTTAAAAATAATCAAAAATAACAAAAAAATAATTTTTTCTTTAATTAGGTTAGACGGGGTCAAAACCCTAATTTCCTTGCGTCCTATATTCGTCGCGCGCTTATTTATTTTTACATATTGATGTAATTGCTCATGGGATGTAATAGATTAATTAGGGCTTTTTCGTTCATTTATCATTTTTTTTACGGGTTGCTTTTGGCTATGTAATTAATACCCGAAGCCTTGTAATAGTGTAGCTTTAATTTCTGCATTTTAATTTCCGCAAAATATTAACTGTTAGATGTATGAATATTAGGGTTGCATGGCAAGAATGTATGTTAAAATTAAAACAGTTAGCAAACCCTAAATGTGCAAAGATAATAAACTTGAAATTGAATCACTCACACATGCGAACTCCTAGGGTATACTCCCACTTCGGTTGCCTTCGGTAAACGATCATTAAGTATAGGGTATTTTAGTGGTCGCTCTTTTGTCTCAAAGATCAAAGTTGCCTCGGAAAGGTTGCCTCAGATATGATGCCTCGAATATTGATCTTAAGACATTAGGGTTATTACTAAGACGTCCTAACATTGCTTTAGTGATCGTACGTCCCTTTTCGAATTGACCCTTTAAAACTCCAACGACGGTGCTACCCACTCACTAATAGTGGGATAGAGCTGTCTAAAGGAAACGAACATAGAACAATTCTTTTTTCGAGTAGGTAGATGCTAGTAGGTACTTGCTTAAAACAAATAAACTTTTCCACACTTACACTCTTTTCAAACAAAGTTTTCAAAAACATTTCGTAACACTCTTGAAGACAGAAGCAAGGGTTAAATCGAAGTAAAACAAAAAACTTTTTTTTCAAATCAAACACACACAAGCAAATTTTGAAAATGATGAGCAAGTACCTAAGAGCCCGTGGAAAACCACGGATAGAAAGGGTGCTAATACCTTCCCTTTCTATAATCTACCCCCCGTACTCAAAATCTCGAAAAAGGAATTTTTCTGTGCTCTTTTCCTTTCCAGTTGGATAAAATAAAAGTCGGTGGCGACTTTTGCTTACCGCGAAATTTTGCAAACACAAACGCAAAACACATACCAACATTCAAACAGTTCCGGTTCTAGCCACCGTACCACAGAACTGACGACTCTGCTGGGGAGTAATAAGTGGGGTATAACTTAGGATTAGTTCATCATATTTGCTTCTATTGTGTGATTTGATTGCTTTACTTTTGAGGGCTTTGTATCGGAGTTACTATAAATCCTAACCTGGATCTGGGGGACACCTTTTAGGTAAGTAGCAATAAACTGTGAGAGAACTGTACGACGTAGACCGATACGCTACGTTGATGTGGCACATTGGTTGGTACCGGTATCCCTTATGGAGAAACGAGGAGAATATGTGGCTGCTATATGGGTCGTTAAGCATCAACTGACCTTAGAACCTATAATTGACCAACTTGGCCATAGGAAGTAGTGAGATAGTCGGTCTCGGTGTAAAGCTGGGAACTGGTTGATACTCGATGCTACACTCATTGAGACCATAGTCTCGAGATAGTTCCGGCTGCAAGAAAAGATTACGTGAGCTGAAACCATGACCGATGGAGGATGGTCAATGATATTGAGAACCTCTAGAACCCGATTACTATTATTAGGACAGGTTGAAACCAACTGAACTCCAAGAGGGTAGTACCTAGACCCCATGCAAGCCTGAAATTTAAGGGCTCTTGTGTGACTTGTTTGCCTTTACCATGTCTGTTATGTGCTATACCTGTTGTGTGTTTTATCATGACATCATACATCATAACATAGCATGCATGCTTCATTAAACTAACCATTTGAAAGACCGAGGGGATTTATCTTTGTTCTGTTTTGCAGATTATGGCTTCCATGTGAAGACACACCATCCGAGTTAATTTTGTGCAAATACCCGCTCAGCTCAAAGATTTAGCTTCAAGAGTTTCTGATACTTATTCATTCATTAGAAGACATGGTCAGCTTCTTAGTCAGGTTACCTCCAGATTTGATGAGCAAATGATGAGTGTGCTTTTCCAGTTCTTCGATCCAGTGCATCATTGCTTCACCTTCCTGTATTATCAGCTAGTTCCCACTTTGGAAGATTTTTCTCATTTGTTGGGTATATCTATCCTCGAGCAGATGCCTTTCACAGGTTTGGAAGAGGCTCCTAGACCAGAGGATATTGCTTCAGCTTTACATTTGAAGAGGGCTGATGTAGTATCCAACTGGGAGACACAGAGCGGGGTTAAAGGTTTCTTAGCTAAGTTTCTGATGGATCAAGCTCAACTATTCTGGGATAACTTGGACTTTCAGGCTTTTGAAGACATCTTGGCTCTCCTCATATACGGTTTGGTTCTTTTTTCGAATCCAGATTCCTTCATAGATGTGAACGCGGTTAAGATCTTCTTGTCTCGCAATCCTGTGCCTACTCTTTTGGGTGACATTCTGTATGCTCTCTATACTCGTACCGTGCAAAGAAGAGGGACCCTCATGTGTTGCACGCCGCTGTTGGCGAGGTGGTTTATTTTTCACCTCCCCAAGTTTGTATTGAATAATGAAGAAGGGTTAGGTTGGTCTTACAGAATCATGTCCCTTGCCGATATGGACATTCTTTGGAGTTCTAATGATATGGAAAGTGTTGTTGTCGTCGATTGATATGGGGAATACCCTAATGTCCCATTGCTTGGAATTAGAGGGGGAATAACCTACAGTCCTTGTTTGGCTTTACGACAGTTTGGTCGTTCTCGGAGAGACGTTCCTCATGAGCTGCTTCTTACAGATATTGCATTTGACTATAAGGAGGACGTTGAAAAGCATCGCCGCAGATTTATATGGGCCTGGGGCATAGTAAACAGGTCTGACCCTCACGAGCTAGGACCAAAGACTTCTCTCCCTATGCAACCTTACCTCCAGTGGGTCCGAGCTCGTGCTCAGAAGCTTGGGATGCCTTATGAAGCTGTTTTTCCGGTGGTTGTGGAACATACCAATGAAGAGGGCATTCCTTATACAGTCCTTTATCCCTACATGCCTATTGATCTTGGGGCATTGAAGAGATCCTAGATTCAGCTGAAGGAAGAAAGGGATACCTACCGGGAGAAGTATCATGAGCAGGAAAGGAAGATCTTGAAGCTCACGAGGCAACTTGAGAATGAAAGGACAATCAATGATTATGTCAGCACGAAGGGGAAACGACCATGGGATTTCTGATGTCTTTTATTGTTTCTAGTTTAGATTTGCTTTTCAATTTATTTCTTTTGTAACGCCTTGAAGGCATTGTTAAACATTGTTACAGGTTTAATCTAATAAAGTTTGTTTATTTCTTGGTTTACAAATTTAAATCTCCCAAGGTCTTCGAAATCATTTCATACGCATTCCATTACCATGCACCTCATTACAGGTACCATTACAGGTTTCTCATCATTCTTCGCTGTTTATTTCAGCACATAATGTCTTCTGAAATACCTACCGGTCAAGCCATCAAAGCTCTTCAAGCACATAATGCTTAATTCCAGGAGATGTTCTTGAACTTGGCCAAAGGACAACAGGATTTGAAGACTCTCATCTTGAAGGAGAAGAAGAAGAAGAAGAAGAAGGTGGTTCTGCTGAATATGGGTCACAGATTTGGGGATAGGTTGCGACAGGAAGCTGATCTGTCTCATTCATATGGAGGAGGAGAGAATTAAGAGGAAGGAAAGGGTCCTAGTCCTGTGGTCTATGATAATGATACTGATTTTGATGATGAACAGTACCCTCCTACTGAGGATAGGTACAAATAGCTTGAAGACCGTCTAAGTGCTACGGTGATTCAGAAGGTTCCCGGTTTGGACTTCATAGATTTGGGAATGGCATCGGGAGTGGTGATCCCTCACAAGTTTAAGGCTTCGGTTTTTGCTAAGTACAATGGAGTATCCTGTCCAAAACTCCATCTCCGCTCGTACGTCAGAAAAATCCAACCCTACATTGCTGATAGGAATCTGTGGGTCCATTTCTTTCAAGATAGTCTGCCAGGGACTCAGCTTGAATGGTTTTATCAATTGGAAGGAGCTAATGTCCGCAGCTGGGAGGACCTTGCTGCTGCTTTCTACAAACAATACCAGTATAACACCGACCTTGCTCCCACTCGTACTCAGCTTCAGGGTATGTCCATGGGTGCAAGCGAAGGTTTTAAGGACTATGCTCAGAAGTGGAGAGATCTGGCTGGAAGAGTCCAACCCCCTATGTCTGATAGGGAGTTGGTTGATATGTTTCTGGGGACCTTGTCTGGTCCATTTTTTAATCATCTGATCGGCAGTTCGTCATCTGGGTTTACTAAATTGATTATGACTGGGGAAAGAGTAGAAGCTGGTATCAGAAGTGGCAAGATACAGAAAGGTTCTTCATCAAGTACAGAAAAGAAGCCTTTCAGGAAAGAAGCTAGTGCAGTTTACGACTCGAGGAGCCAAAGCAGACCTGAATGGCGCCAAGCAGTGAATGCGGTAGTAATATCAAGACCTACAGTTGCCCCACAATGCAACAATCACCAAATAACGGAGAGGCCGCAGAGATAGTATACTCGGCTTAATATGACCTTGTCATAAATCTTACCCCAATTATTGAAGACCAACCTGGTAACTCTGAGGGAAGCCCCGAAGAATCCCAGCACCACATCTCCACTATATAATCCAAACGCCCGTTGTGCCTATCACTCTGATAGCCCGGGTCATGATACAAACAACTGTTGGGCTTTGAAGAATAAGGTACAGGATTTGATTGAAGCTAAAGAGATTGAGTTTGACGCTCCAGAGAAACCCAACGTCATAACTGCTCCTATGCCCAAGCATGGTAATGGAGTAAATGTTATGGACAATGATTCATTTGTGACCTCCGTGGAAGACATTTATACTCCGTTGATGACCGTTAAGAAGAATCTATTGTTGGCCAGTTTATTTCCATGCTGTGGTGAAGTTTGCCACCTATGTTCAATCCTGCCTGCTGGTTGCCATTTACTGAAATCAGGTGTTCAGCGCCTGATGGATAACAAAGAGATCCTGTTCGAGAAAACTTTGATTCCGTTCATTCCTGTTGAAGATGTTTCCATCATAACCATTTCCGCCAGTCCTTCCAAGGCTTCCTCGAGAAATCCTGTTAGGATTACATTCGTTCCGAGAGTTGCTCCATTAATCATTACTATTCCTGGTCCTATCCCATACACTTCGGATAAGGCTGTCCCGTGGCACTATGGGGCCGATGTGTATTATCATGGGATCAAACAAGACTTGAAGATTGAAGAAACTGATGCTGATATCAGCAATATTGTCGGGTCTAGCAAGGTCACCAGAAGTGGAAGACTTTTCTCTCCTGAAATTTCCCCTCTGACTGTTCAAAAGCTTGTTGTCATTCCATCTGCCAGTACATCAGCTACTGTTCCAATTCTTACTCCAATTATCACCCCTGTCGCCGAGACATCTGACACACGGGGAAAAGAAGTTACAGGTGGGCCTGCCGAGATGGAGGCGCCTAAGAAGATCATTGTAGAAACCTCTAGGCAGGAGATAGAGGAAATTTTGAAGATTATCAAGAAAAGCGACTATAACATAGTCGAGCAACTGGGGTAGACCCCGTCGAAGATCTCCATGTTATCCTTATTGTTGTGCTCGGAAGCCCATGCGAAGGCTTTAATTGCTTTCCTTAAAACTGCGCATGTGCCGCAGGAAAGATCTACTGATCAATTCAAAGAATGTGTAGCTAGTTTGACCGCTGACAACGGGTTGGGTTTCTCAGACGCAGATCTGACTGCTAAAGGAAGGAATCACAATGATGCTCTGCACGTCTTGATCGAGTGCAGGGACACTACTTTGGCCCACGTACTGGTGGATACTGGGTCCTCATTGAATGTTTAACCAAAGAAAGCACTAGACCGTCTGGACTGTGAAGGTTTGGTCCTAAAGCCGAGTAATATTGTGGTTAGAGCTTTCGATGGGTCAAAAAGGATGGTGCACGAGGAGGTGGACATTCCTGTTAAAGTTGGCTCTCAGACTTTTGCATCGACGTTCTATGTGATGGATATCCGCCGATCTTATTCTTGCTTGTTGGGTCGCCCTTGGATTCATAAGGCTGGGGCAGTAATTTCTACGATCCATCAGATGTTGAAATATCCAGTAAAAGGGAAGATTGTTACAGTACAGGGTGAGGAGGAGTACATGGTAATTCATCTTAATTCCTTTCGCTATGTGGAGATGGATGGGGAGTTCATCGAAACCCCGTGTCAGAACTTTGAAGAGGTTCCCCAGACTCTGGCGTCGACTGAAATTGCTGCTGACAAACCTCCGATGAAGATGGCTTCCCTTAAGGATGCCAGGGCTGTAATTGAAAAAGGTGGGTGTGCAAATTGGGGTCAGCTCCCTGACTTTGCATACAAAACTGACCAGTTTGGTTTGGGCTTTACTGTAGAGGCTCAAAGAGTTGTTCGGCACGCGCGGATTGGAAGACCTCCTCTGTACATCAGTAATCTGGGAGTGAATGCAATCGAAGATGATGAAGAAGAGTCAGATATCGACAGCTGGATTTACCCGACTACCGACGGTGGCTTGAACAATTAGATGGCGAAGGACTTCGTGCCTATTTCTTTTATTACACAGTAATAGACTTTTGTTTTGAGATTTGTAACAGACAATTTGAAACTTTACGGCCCAGTGCCTTTCCCGAGGCACCTTGGCTTTGTTGTGAGGGCTTATCATTTGTCATTTTCATATATCATCAATAAAGAATTGGACGTTTTCTTGCATTACAAATTTTACGCTCCTTGTTTTTCTTTTCTATCTCGCACTTTATCAAAACAGCTATTTGTCTTACACACACTCACATATCATAATACAGGTCCACATCCACTCTAGATCCCATTGATAACGACTCTGCTACTTCCAGTTATGACTTTGAAAATCCGATCAACCAAATCGAGGACGAAGGTGAGGATGATTGTGAAGTGCCTGGGGAACTTGCTAGACTGTTACTATAGGAAGAGAGGGCCATACAGCCCCATGAAGAGCCGGTTGAATCAATAAACTTGGGTACAGAGGAAGACAGGAAAGAGGTCAAGATAGGTGCTAATCTGGAGCCTAGTGTCAAGCAACGGTTGATACAGATGTTACGCGACTATGTTGAGATATTCTCCTGGTCTTATGAAGATATGCCTGGTTTAGACACTGATATCGTGGTTCACCGCTTGCCAACCAAAGAAGACTGCCCTCCGGTAAAGCAGAAGGTTCGCCGTATGCGCCCCGAGATGTCTGAGAAAATCAAAGCTGAGGTCATGAAACAGTTTGACGCCGGATTTCTAGCTGTCACTTCTTACCCACAGTGGGTTTCCAACGTGGTTCCGGTGCCAAAGAAGCATGGTAAGGTACGTATGTGTGTAGACTATAGAGATCTGAACAGGGCGAGCCCCAAAGATGATTTCCCTCTGCCTCATATCGATGTTCTGGTCGACAACACCATGGAGCATAAGGTCTTCTCCTTTATGGATGGTTTTTCTGGTTACAATCAAATTAAGATGGCTCCCGAGGATATGGAGAAGACAACTTTCGTTACATAATGGGGCACTTTCTGTTACAAGGTAATGCCTTTCGGGTTGAATAATGCTGGGGCAACTTATCAGTGCGCCATGGTTGCTTTGTTCCACGACATGATTCACCATGAGATTGAGGTTTACGTCGATGACATGATTGCAAGGTCCTAGACTGAAGAAGAACACCTTGACCATCTTCAGAATCTATTTGACAGGTTGAAGACGTACAAGCTGAGGTTAAACCTGAACAAGTGCACCTTCGGGGTAAGGTCTGGTAAGCTGTTGGGTTTCGTTGTTAGTGATAAAGGTATTCAAGTGGATCCTATAAAGGTGAAGGCTATACAGGAGATGCCAGCTCCCCGAACAAAAAAAGAAGTCAGAGGCTTTTTGAGACGGTTGAATTACATTTCCCGATTCATTTCACATTTGACTGCTACTTGTGAGTCGATCTTCAAGCTGCTGAAGAAAGATCAAGTGGTAAAATGGAATGATAAATGTCAGGCCGCTTTCGAAAGGATCAAGGAATACCTCCAAGAGCCACCTATTCTGATGCCTCCAGTTGAAGGAAGACCCTTGATCTTATACTTGACAGTATTGGATAATTCAATGGGGTGCGTGCTGGGGCAGCATGACGAGTCTGGCCGAAAAGAGCACGCTATTTACTACCTTAGCAAAATTTTTACCGACTATGAGACCCGATACTCACTGCTCGAGAAAACTTGTTGCGCTTTGGCATGGGATGCTCACTGGCTGAGAGAATATATGCTGACTCACACCACCTTATTGATATCAAAGATGGATCCAATCAAGTATATCTTCGAAAAGCCCGCCTTGTCCGGAAGAATAGCAAGATGGAAGATGATCTTAACTGAGTATGATATTCAATACATAACCCAAAAAGAAATCAAGGGGAGTGTGTTAGCAGATCATTTGGCACATCAGGCTGTGGATGATTACCAGTCTATGAACTTCGAGTTTCCGGATGAGAACATCATGTTGGTGACCGACTGTGAAAAACCTGTACCGAATGAAGGACCCGAGGAGGGATCCCGATGGTCTATGTATTTTGACGGAGCTTCAAATGCATTGGGTAATGGCATTGGCGCCGTAATCATATCTCCTGAAGGCTGTCATACTCCGTTCACCGCCCGATTATGTTTTAACTGCACCAACAACATGGAGGAGTATGAAGCGTGTATCATGGGTCTGCAAGCTGCTATTGACCTAAGGATTAAGTTCTTGAGTGTGTTCGGAGATTCCGCTCTAGTGATCAGTCAGATTAAAGGCGAGTGGGATATGAAACACCCAAATCTTATTCCTTATAAGGAGTATGTATTGACATTGCTTCCACACTTAGAGGAGATAACCTTTGAACATTTCCTCAGAGAGGAGAACTAGCTAGAGGACGCGGTAGCTACCATGTCTTCTATGTTCAAGGTCAGGTGGGACAATGAAGCTCCCCAGATTACCATCGAGAGGTTGGACGAACCCGCACATTGCTGTGACATTGAGACTGAAGAGGTAACAGATAAACCCTGGTTTCACGAGGTAAAGAGGTATCTTGAGACTCAAGAATACCCCGAGGGTACATCTGTTAATGATAAGAAGTTCTTGAGGAGGTTCGCTACGAAGTTCTTTATCAGCAATGGTGTCCTTTACAAGCGTAACCATGATTCAACCTTACTGCGATGTGTGGACAAGAATGAGGCAGAAAGGATCATGGCGGAGTTACATGAAGGTACTTTTGGAACTCATTCCAGTGGACATACCATGGAAAAGAAAATCCTTCGGGCAGGATATTATTGGTCTACCATGGAATCCAATTGTTATCAGCATTCTCGAACCTGTCATAAGTGCCAAGTCTATGCTGATAAGGTACATGTACCTCCAGTTCCCCTGAACATATTGACGGCACCTTGGCCTTTTTCAATGTGGGGTATCGATATGATTGGCGAGATCAGACCTACTGCGTCCAACGAGCATCGTTTCATTCTGGTAGCTATTGACTACTTTACAAAGTGGGTTGAGGCAGCTTCCTTTGCTACAATAACCAAGAACGTCATGGCGCGGTTTATTCGGCACAATTTGATCTGTCGATATGGTGTACCAGAAAGGATCATTACGGACAATGGTACAAATATCAACAATACGATGATCACCGAGCTCTGCAAGCAGTTCAAGATACAACATCACAACTCTTCTCCCTACCAGCCAAAGATGAATGGGGCTGTTGAAGCGACTAATAAGAACATCAAGAAGATTGTGCAGAAGATGACGATGACATACAAAGACTGGTATGAGATGTTACCATTCGCTCTTCATGGGTACCGAACCTCAGCGCGGACTTCAATAGGGGTAACACCCTACTCTTTGGTGTATGACATGGAAGTAGTCTTACTCATTGAAGTCCAGATACCCTCTCTCTGGATTATGAAGGATGCAGGTTTGAGCGAAGATGATTGGATTCAGACCCGGCTTGATCAGCTAAACTTAATCGATGAAAAGAGACTTACTGCTATTTGTCATGGTTAGACGTATCAAAAGCGGATGATCAAGGCATTTAACAAGAAAGTCAGACAACAAGAGTATCAAGTCGGGGATCTGGTGATCAAGTGCATCATACTACCACAAGGTGATCCCAGGGGCAAATGGACCCCTACGTACGAATGGCCATTTGTGGTTAAGAACATTTTCTCGGGAGGAGCTATGATTCTAACCACCATGGATGGTGACGACCTTCCTCACCCCGTCAATGCAGACATAGTGAAAAAATACTACGCATAATCCAAGACCCGCTAGGTCGACTGGCCTAGGAAAAAATAAGGACTTCCCGGCGAACCAAAAGGGTTCGGGCAAAAATAAGGGATGAAAATGAAAAAAGCTGTACACCCGGAAAGTCGAAAACCTGAAAAGGCGGCTTGGGCAAAAAAGGGTATCCGGGTGGACTGAAAACCCGAAAGGGCGGTCCAGGAAAAAATTAGGGATCAAAGCATAACACTATGTCTCATTGGGTCATCTTGCAACCAGACTTCAGTATCGACTATCAAGCTCGGATGACGCCAATCAATCTGATCTACCTTCAACCAAGTATCAAAGTGATGAGACGCTCGAGGATATAAGGGCAATAGCAGAGTTGGAACCCAGTGGGATTGTTCACATAGCTGTTTTTCTTTATTTTTCACAAATTGTATAATTTTTGTCTTTCGGCGGCGTTCTCTTACTAGGACGTCAGCTTCTTGTACAAAAATGCATATTTACAGGTCAACTTCAAAATCAATACAATTCATTTTCACAAAGAAATTTCAAACTTGTGTTTTTCTTTTTTCTGTTTTGTTCTGCAAGAACTTCCAATGATTCATTTTTGATATATGCATTTGAAAATAATTGTTGCTCATAAATATTTACATGCGAAGCAAAAGACGGTTACTCGTAATTTCAGAAACAAGGGTAAACGAGAAATGTCCAGACCTTACAGTTGCTCTATTCACCAGGTACAAGGATAGACCCAGCTGAAGAAAATGACTAAAAGTATATACACTCCCTGCAGAGTAAGAAAAAAGACAGTGATGTTAGCTTTCTCGAACAGGACACAATTCTCCCCAGCTGAGGTTCGCAATCGCGAATGAGCCGGCAAGATTCTCCCCAAGCAGAGTTCATCTATCACCAACAATGGAAGACCATCCCCAGTGGAGTTTATTTCTTCCGCAAACAGAAACTTTATCCCCGACAGAGTTTATCATTGCCAGCAATGGTAATCCATCCACAGTCGAGGTTATTGCTCCAAATCAGCGGATCTTCTGACAGAGTATCTCTTCCCCACAGAGTCATTCTCTCACCAATGTATTCTCCAGCAGAATCACTCTCCTGCCAAGATATTCTCAAATCATCTTCGGTCGTTATCCCCAGCGAGCGAAACTCTTTCATTCTCCAGCAGCAATCCGGGATTTATTTTCCCCAGCTAGAGAACATTAAAAAACATTACATGTCCATACATCATGACATATGCATACGCATCATACAACATAATCTCATTTATGTTGAGAACATCATTGCTTGATACATATCATGCATTACATACAACTAACCCTTTACCTTTCAGGGAAAAGATACAATCAAATTCTCAAAAAATTCAAGCTATGAAGCCCGGATCCGACCAGATAATATCTTGATTACTCCATTATATTGTGAAGCTCGGAGAACGACCGGATAACAGTATCAGAATATCGCAAAGCCTGGATTACGACCAGATAGTGGTATCTCTTAAAGGCAAGCTATGAAGCCCGGATTCGACCGAATAATAGTTTAATCTCCAGTAAGCCATGAAGCCCAAATTACAACTGGATAACAGCTCAACAAGTTAATGTGAAGCCTGGATTACGACCAGATAGCAGTGCGAGACACCATGAAGCCTGGATTCGACCAGATAGTGGTATATCATAAACACAAGCCGTGAAGCCCGGAGTCGACCAGATAACAGCTCAGTAAGTTATTGTGAAGCCTGGATTACGACCAAATAGCAATGCAAGTTTCTGTGAATCCTGGATTACGACTAGATAGCAGCCAAAGACACTGTGAAGCCTGGATTCGACCAGATAGTGGTATATCTTTAATACAAGTTATGAAGCCCAGATTCGACCGGATAGTATCTTGATTCCTCCGAACACCATGAAGCCTGGATTCGACCAGATAATGGTATGAGACGTCGCGAAGCCTGGATTATGACCAGATAGCGGTAAAAGACACTGAAGCCTGGATTACGACCAGATAACAGTGAGGGACACTGTGAAGTTTGGATTACGACCAAATAGAAGTTTACCCGACCAATTACTATGAAGCCCAGATTCGACCGGATATTAGTAGGCCCAAAAATCAAAGGGAAGCCCGGAGGTGACCAGATAACCACTTGATTTCTTCTGAAGCCTGGATTACGACCAAATAAGAAGTAAGGTATTGTGAAGCCTGTATTACGACCAGATAGCAGTACAGGACACCATGAAGCCTGGATTCGACCAGATAATGGTATAAAGCATCATGAAGCCTGGATTACGACCAGATAACGATAAAAGGACTAAAGCCTAGATTACGACCAGATAACAGTACACGACACTGTGAAGCTTGGATTCCGACCAAATAGCAGTTTACCTGGACAAGTACTAAGAAGCCCGGAGTCGACCGAATATTAGTGTGCCCTAAATTCAAGTTGAAGCCCGGATGCGACCGGATAACAACTGAATTCCTTCTGAAGCCTGGATTACGACCATATAAGAATTGAGAAATTGCGAAGCCTGGATTACGACCGAATAGCGAGCTTAATCTCATCTCCCCAGTAAGTCACTGTAAATCCTGGATTACGACCAGATAGCAGTCGATCTTATCACTATGAAGCCTGGATTACGACCAAATAATAGTTCATTTTTGCCTCTTCGACCAAGAGACTATTCCCCAGTAGAATAACGGACGACCGAAGCTCCTAAAATTCAACTTTCTCTCAAGACAGAGACCAACATTCCCCAACGGAATCCTCCTAAACAACAGGTATACACGCTCTCGCTAAGGAATCTCTTATGCGATCGACACTCCTTCAGATGGAATCTTTAAACCCACCTTTTGTGATCAATCTCCAAATGGCATCTATAAGCCCATTCCTAACATCACAAGACAAGTACCACTTCATGCGAGTGCAAATTTCTGGGCACTCTAGTGTTCAATCATCTTCCACCTTTGGATCACGAAAGGCAGACAAGCCAATCTACATCCTCAGGTTTAAGAAGATTGAACAGGGGCAGCTGTTGTACCCCAAAATTTGCCCTCCCATATTTCTCAAAACATTTCAAGAAGGATCCTTAAGTTGCTCAAGGAAGTCCAAGGGTTGACCAGACAAACTCTCTCCTAAGGCAGTCTACCCCAAATTAGGGTTTCATGTTGCATCAAGATATTTGAGTCCAAGGGATCCAAAATGCTCACCATTGTCCTAATATGTTCTCAAGATCATCCATGTCAATTTTCAAGCCTTGTAGAGAAAGCTTGCTCAGTCAATTGCTTAAAGGCCTGAAAATCGATTGTGCTAGGGCAAAAGTCAACTGTGGCCCACATACAGTCAAACTTTAATATTTTTGGTCAACATCCTAATTTTGAAGTATAATTCATCATTTGATCAAGGTTTGATCATAATTCCCCAAGGATTTCTCACAATTCATCAAAACCCAAAAGGTTCTAAATTAGGGTTTTGTAGGAAAAGTCAACTCAACTTTGACCAAGCATAACTTTCTCATACTTTATCAGAAATGGCCCATCCAAAGCTCATTTTGAAGAGGATGCAATTCTCTACAATTCATCTTCATCTCGCAAGTTCAAAATATGCACTCACAAGAAGTTATGAATTTTTACATTATAGGTCACTTTGAAAAGTCAACAAAAACACCTTTTTTGTCAAAGCTTCATACGTGAGCATGAAAGATTCAATTGAGATGAGACCAAAAGGGTTGCTTATAGGACATATTTATCTTTCTAAAAAGTCCATGAACACCTTCAAAGAGTCAAAATTGAGGAAGTTATGCATTGGTGAAGTTGACCTTTTTTGCAAAATTTCCAAAAGTCAAAAGTGCCTCAAATTGCAATTTTTGTCAAATGGGCCTAACTTTTTGCACATGTTCTGAGTTTGTAGCATGGTCCACGAGCAATAGCTCTTCCCATTTGTCTTTATCTTATTTTTGATATTTATTTTGATTTTTATTGCAATTAAATCAATTTAAATCAAAACAAATCATGAAAAAATCCAAATCATTCAAACTTCAAGATCTTTTGCACATTTCAGGTTCCATATACAGCTAGCAAGTGAATCCATTCGTGTAAGGCATAGATGGGCATAAAAAGATTGATTTTGGCCTATTTTGGAAGGAATTTTATGGAAATCAAATCAAGATCACAAATCATAATTGGCAAAGATTGAGATCATATTTGTAAACCTAATTCATCCCTTGGTATATAGTGAACAATTGCAGCCAGAAACAACAAGGTTTTGAGGCGTGAAAAGGCAGAACCAAACTTGGAAAAATTCAAAGAAAGTGGTGATCCGATTTCACACTTCCAGACGTTTTCAAGACTCATAGGCCATCCCATTCACTTCCTGGGATTGCAAGCAAGTTGTACCAATCAAGAACAAGCATTTTCCAGTGCTAGAACTCACTGTAAGTGATCCATGGCCATGGATTTTTCTTGAAATCGAATCACATGATTGTGGCACTTATAGCATGAAATACTTACATATTCTTGTTCCTTGAGGCATTTGCAAACTACTCATAACAATTAATTACATTTTTATTGGCTATACTGGAATCTACCATTGCTAGGTTTTGTTGTCTCGATTTAGGATCTTTGTGTACAGGTGAAATTGGTCCACAAAAGGGACACTATGATGCTCAGTAGGCCAAGGCGATTCGATTCATGGCATTAGATTTCATTTTTTATGCATGTGTGTGATTTTGAGATATGCAGGGTTTCTAGCTATGGACATTTGTCCGTAGGTAAAAGTCTCTGACTTTTACCAACGGAGAGAGGACAAGGACGATAGCGTGGCAGCCCATGATTGCTCCATTTGAAATTTCACGCGCAAGAATTTAGCAAAGTTGTGTTTTTTTATAATATTTATTTGTTCCTTTGTATACAACAAACGCGCCCAGCTCAGTTGGCATGAGGGTGAGTGGAAAAGGCTTTGGGGCCTGGGTTCGAATCCCAGGTCCCCCTACTATTTCATATTATTTTCATTCAGATGATCAGGCGTGCACACAAGGCAGGGAGATCACCATGTACCCTCAAGATTCAACCTTTGGATTTCCAGAAGGCCAGATCTGAAGGCCATCGTTTGAAGGACCATGATACACCCCAGTCAATGCACAACATGGAATCCAGGAAGTCAACATGGGTCAGATTTTTAGGCCTAAGAGCTTGCTATTCACACCCCTCCAATTTGCTGATTCTCAGGCCCATTATTCTTTTTCTCTATTCTTTATATTTTTCCAATTAATTAATTAATTTATTTTTTTACTAACATAAAAAAATCAATTCTTTTTTATTAAAAAAAATCATAAAAATAATTTTTCATCCAATTAGATTTAGGTTATTTTTTATCAAAAACATTAATTTAATTAGTTTATTTAATTTTAAGGTAACTTAAATTCTTTGTAAATAAGTTAAAACAAGTTAGAAATTAGGGTTTTGTTTAATTTAAATTCTATTTTCTTTTTTTCTTCAAAAATAACAAAATATAAAAATAGGCCATGTAAATTATTTTCTTTAAATTAATTTAATTTAAAACATTATTCTTTTTTTCTTAAAAATAATCAAAAACAACAAAAAAATAATTTTTTCTTTAATTAGGTTAGACGGGGTCAAAACCCTAATTTCCTTGCGTTCTATATTCGTCACGCGCTTATTTATTTTTACCATATTGATGTAATTTCTCATGGGATGTAATAGATTAATTAGGGCTTTTTCGTTCATTTATCATTTTTTTTACGGGTTGCTTTTGGCTATGTAATTAATACCCGAAGCCTTGTAATAGTGTAGCTTTACTTTCCGCATTTTAATTTCCGCAAAATATTAACTGTTAGATGTATGAATATTAGGGTTGCATGACAAGAATGTATGTTAAAATTAAAACAGTTAGCAAACCCTAAATGTGCAAAGATAATAAACTTGAAATTGAATCACTCGCACATGCGCACTCCTAGGGTATACTCCCACTTCGGTTGCCTTCGGTAAACGATCATTAAGTATAAGGTATTTTAATGGTCGCTCTTTTGTCTCAAAGATCAAAGTTGCCTCGGAAAGGTTGCCTCAGATATGATGCCTCGAATATTGATCTTAAGACATTAGGGTTATTACTAAGACGTCCTAACATTGCTTTAGTGATCATACGTCCCTTTTCGAATTGACCCTTTAAAACTCCAACGACGGTGCTACCCACTCGCTAATAGTGGGATAACACTGTCTAAAGGAAACGAACATAGAACAATTCTTTTTTCGAGTAGGTAGATGCTAGTAGGTACTTGCTTAAAACAAACAAACTTTTCCACACTTACACTCTTTTCAAACAAAGTTTTCAAAAACACTTCGTAACACTCTTGAAGACAGAAGCAAGGGTTAAATCGAAGTAAAACAAAAAACTTTTTTTTCAAATCAAACACACACAAGCAAATTTTGAAAATGATGAGCAAGTACCTAAGAGCCCGTGGAAAACCACGGATAGAAAGGGTGCTAATACCTTCCCTTTCTATAATCTACCCCCTGTACTCAAAATCTCGAAAAAGGAATTTTTCTGTGCTTTTTTCCTTTCCAGTTGGATAAAATAAAAGTAGGTGGTGACTCTTACTTACCGCGACATTTTTCAAACACAAATGCAAAACACAAACCAGCATTCAAACAGTTCCGGTTATTGCCACCGTACCACACCTGTTATGTAATGACATGCATGATATGTGGATGCAATGTTTTCAAGAATCTCGCGGGGTAAACAAAAGGAAATGTTTGAAGTTGAGTCTGGATGCAACTTTTACTGAAGAACTTTGTGTCTTTGAATGTCCTTCTATGAGAGTCAAGCTCACCATGTTGAGTGGGTCCTAGCCTTTGACTCACGTGAAAGTACTTTGATCTTTGGTGGCATTAGAGGAAAATAAATCCCCTTTCCCCTTGCTAGCAGTCTGGTTCATGATAAACCTGCACCCCGGGCCCTTGAGATCCTTGAAATGATCAGTGGAAATGATATGGTATGATGTCATGATGTCATGTTTGAATGGATAACAAACACAAACAAAGCACACAAGAGCCTTAGGTTTAAGGCTTGCATGGGGTTCGTAGGTAAGTACCCTCTTGAAGTTCAGTTGGCTCAACCTATCCTAAGAATAATAATCGGCTTCTATGAGTCTCATATCATCGATCTTTCTCACAGGAATTGTTTCAGTAGTGTAACTGACTTGCCACTGAAATATCAAGAGAGTCGAATCTCAATGAGTGCAACATCGAGTATCAACCAACTATGGACGGCACCAAAGTCGTCCATCTCACTACCCTTTAATGGTTAAGTTGAGTCAATTAAGGTTCTAAAGGTCAGTTAGTGCTTATGACACCATGCGGAAGCCTAGTATTCTCCTCAACTGACTCAAGGGACACCAACACAAACCAAAGTATCGCACTAACATAGCCATCACTTCAACCATATCAGTCTACGCCATACAGTTTCCATGATCTATAACTACTTACCTAAGGTCCCCAGATCCGGGTGTAGGATCTTTGCAAGAAAAGTAAACCCAAGCAACCCAATAAAGATAAATCAGGCAAAGCAAACAATTTAAGGTTATATAACTCTAAGGTAACCCCCCTTTTAGTAGTTCCCCAGCTGAGTCTCCAGTTCTGTAATACAGTGGGAGAACTGACTTGGTTTTGCGTTTTATTGCAAATGTTGCGCATAGTAAGAGTCGCCACCGACTTTTATTTTATCCAATAAGGAAAGGGGGAAAAGAATAGGAAAGACCTTTTTTGATTTTGAGTTTGGGGGATAGGTTATGAAAAGGGAAGGTGTTAGCACCCTTTTCATCTGTAGTTATCTACGGGCTCTTAATCGCTAGCTCACTTTTTAAACTTTGCTTTGTGTTATGTATGTTTGAAAAATATTTTGAAAAGTTGCCAATTGTAAGGCGAAATTTTATAATGATTCTCGTATTTGTCCTCGAGAATGAGTATAAAGTTTTTTTGAAAATATTTCGAAAGTGTTTATGTGAAATGTTTTTGTTTTGAAAATCTTTGTGAGCAAGCGGTTAATGGCATTCTACCTACTCAATGGTCTTTCTTATACTTTCCTTCTCCTTTAGATAGTGCCATCTGTACCATTAATTGGTAGGAATCCATATCGTTGGATGTGAAGGGACAGGCGTGGGTCATCGTGCAATCATCGAAGGCAACTGGTAAGGATGCTTTAGCAATTATTGTTAAGGGACTAGATCATTTACCAAAGGCAACGTCGAAAGGGTCATCGAGGGACTATGATCTTTGTTTTCGAGGGACTTTTCTAAATCGTCCCCACTTTCGAGGGACATGACTGTTTTGTAATATGAAGGAAACAAGGGAGGTTACCATAGAGGTGCGAGTGTGCGAGGTGTGTTTTTTCAATTATATTTATCTTTCCATTTAGAGTTAGCTATCGATTCGTTATTTTCTTTCCATACAAGACCTAATTACTAATAACAACAATATAGCAAAAAAAAAAACTGTAAGGGTGCAGAAAGTAAAAGCGGAAATATAAACCCTAGACTATTACATCGCTTTGGGAGAGGTACATGAGTAAGAAAATGCAGGAAAGTAAACCCTAATTACTATTACATCTCGGGAAACAATTACAATAACGAAAAAATGCGAGAATAATAAACTATGCAAAAAAGAATGTAAGAATAATAAAAAACCGAACAATGTTTTTTTAGTGATTTCTTGATGAAAAAGGTTTTTTGATGATTAAATAAACGTAAAAAAAGTCTAATTAATTTTAATTAAGAAAAAAGTTGATTAATTAAATAAAAAACCTAAAAACCTAAAAACCTAATTTGATTAGGGTTTATAAAAAAATAGGTTTTTGTAAGAAAAGGTTTTGGTTTAGGGTTAGATGAATTTAGGGTTTTTAAGTGAAAAATTGATGAAAAAAACAAGGTTTTAAAAAATACTGCCAAGGGTGGGTGTTGAACCCACACCCTTAGCCCTTTTGCCCAACACCTTTACCATTGCGCCAAGCGCGCGCTTGTGTCCAAAGAATGGGACCAGCACGCTTTGTACGCTAACCTGCCAAAATCAGAAATTATGAAAAAAAGAGTAACACAAGGCAGAGATCGAACCCACACCTTGATAAAGGAAAGCCTTAATGTGTGCTACTTTGCCAATGGGGTGGCTGCACATCTAATGACATGATTGAAACCAAATAATTATATTATAAAAACAAATAATTGGACAAGAGAGGCGCCGGAGCCCTAGCTTCGGTCGTCTTCTTCTGTGAGTATTTTTCTTTAACCTGCAAAAACAAACATTGTTAGAGATCTAAAGGGACCCTACCCCCTAAATAATGCCCTGTGAATTCAATGGAACCATTTTTTTTTGGATAATTTGCGCTAGTTTATGAGATATAAGGAAAATAGCATGGATCGGTATGAACATGGAAGTTCATGATCTAGCCATCATGGGACTCATACGATGGACTTTTCCTGCATATTGATACCTCATAAACATATTAGTAAGGTTAGTAGCTATTAAAAAGCAAAGAAAAAAGAAATAAAAAATTCATGCAATGATGGAAATCAGTGATGCATGGGATTCTGTTTCGGGCCCTTTGGATCATCAAAGATGATCCATTCTTACCCTATACCACTTCGGAGATTGATTGGGAGGGTTAGGATGCTTTGAAAACGGTTGTGTTGTACCCCAAAATTTTCCCTCTCATTTTATCAAGATTCTCCCCACAAGACTTCTTGGACTCAAGACCAGATTAGGGTTTGCTCAACTCAAGACATCTCCTTGCACTGATGACCTGAAATTAGGGTTTGAGTTTGCACAAGGATTTTTGGAATTTCAATGCCTCATGTGACTTTCATACTTCATGTTGGACCTATAAGATTGCTCATACCAAGTTTCAAGCCTTGAATCAAATTTTGGACCAGTCAATTGGACAATTGACCTAAAAATCAGCTGTATTGGGGAAAAAGTCAACTGTGGCAAATTTACAGTCAAACCTCATAATTTTTTATCCACATCAACATTATAGACTCATATGAACCATTTGATCAAGTTTGGACCACAACTCCTCAAGAAATTTGATCAGATCATCAAAAAGGCAAAATGGTCAAAATTAGGGTTTTGACTGTAGAAGGTCAATTTCTGATTTTTGACCTAGCCAATGGCAAATTGGGTTCAAACATGGTTTCAAGGACTCAATAGAATCATCTTGACCTAACCAAAAGGTTCAAAAGATCTCAAATGCATTGGATTGACAGATGAATTTTCCAGTCAACTGATCAAAAATCAACTATACACTGAAAAGTCAAACTTTGACTTTTTGGTCAAAATCAAGTGCCAAGGGTCATTTTTCATCAAGATGTGTCAAAAAATGAAACTTGTTCACCAAGAAACCTAATTTTGGAAATTAGGGTTTAAGTTTGAAAATTTTCATAACTTAGAAATTTTCTAAGTTATGAAAATTTCTTATTTTTTCCCAACTTTTTCACCATGATGCAATTGGATTCAAAGAAAACTTAAAACATGAAAGTTGTAGTCCTCCATGAAATCTACAAATTTTATTCACAAAGTTTTCCGAAAAGATTCTTGGATCTCAAGTTATGATTTTGTGAATAGGGGTCCATGAAACTTTTAACTTAGTGAAATTTTGCCCTAGTTTAGGCAGATTTTTGACCTAACTTCATGGACATTTTTCATCTAGTTCCAAGTGGAATCTCAAAATTCATTTCAAAGATGGATTGTATAGAATGTTACAAGCTTTCCAAAATGTCCAAGAACTCTCCAAGATCATTTATGGATAGGTAGAATCGAAGAAAAGAAAATGGTAATTTCTCACTTTTGTCCATGGCATTTTTTCACATTGATACAAGTTGCAAATCAGTTTGGATCATGCTTGTACTTGTTTTACAGGTTCTAATCCTTTCTACACTCATAAATTAAATTCAAATACATTATACAATGGCCTTGTTCTGACCTTTAGAGCTTTGTACAAAGGTTTAATCCAAAAATGGCATAAAGGTGGCAATACCATTTCCATAAAGCATACTTTTTGCAATTTTGTATTTCTTGAGCCATGGACTTGATATCTTTGTGCAAATAAGATCCATAAACATCAGAAAAGGTTTACCAACTCTCCTCAGGCCTTGAGCTAGCAAGTACAACCTTTGCCTTGGTCACTTCAACTTTTTCTTCAAAAGTAAGTAAGCTTGCAAAAAGTCCACAACTTGTGTATCTGTTAAAGACAAGACTTTGTATAATTTCAAACAACCTCAGAACATTGTAACAAGCCTAAGCACGAATTTCTAACATCTCAAACACTCCAAAACACAAAAAACCACATTTCTGCCCAAAACAAGGCAACTTTTGCAAATCTCAAGCCAAATCAATATTGGCTCGTGCGTTTCTTGATTCAACCCTTGAAACACCTTCCATACATCACACATAAACTGTCCAGGCCCTTGCCTTGCAACTGTGTGTCCTGTTTCAAGCTTCACCATTTTTATTTTGAAGGTTTGCAGGTTCATTCGTGCAGCAAGTTTCAAGCATCTACAAGGCAAGCTGAGCATTGGAGAAGCTTGAGGGAACTTCAAGGAAGCTCACAAGAACTTCAGGCCTCACTCAAAGTTCCCACATTGCCATATCCAAACTCAACTGAACAAGGTATTTTTCAAGTTTCTATCTCTCTATTTAGGCATCCTGAAGCTTAGGTTTGTGAAGCAAAAATGTAGTCCCTAACTTGTTTGAGCTGTACATATGCATACTTTCCATTTAGATTTACTGAGCTAAGAGTATTTGATTGTTGAAGTTCATGAAAAAATTAGGTCAGGAATTATGGCCACTGAAATTCTCTCTGGTTTCTTAGAGTTAGGTCACAAAATGTATATGGTTGGAATCGTGATTAAAAATGCTATAAGTTTCATGTTGTAAGTTTTTGATTTCATGCAAGCATGAGCAAGAATAGAATCAAGCTTAGAAACGCACGCAAGGACAGAGGACAGGGATGAAGATGATGTCTTGGGCTTTTTTTGTTTCTGGCCTTTTTTGTTTCTTCTTTTCACACCCCCCATTTTACTTCTGCACCCCCTTTGCATATTTTTTTATTTTTTGTATTTTCTTGCATATTTTATATTTCTGACTTTATTATTTTTGATGAACATTAAAAAATACCAAAAATATTTTCTTAATTTTTTTCATTTTATTTTATTATTTTTATTATTTTTTGGGCATAAAAAATAGTTTATTAGGTTTTATTTTCTTAAATAAACTTGTAAATAATAAAAATACTTAAATATTTTTATTTTTTATACATATTAAATATTTATCATACATATTTAATTCTTAAATATTTGTATATAATATTTTTTTTTCTTAAACATAAAAATGAATAAAATAATATAAAATATATTTTCTTTTAAAAAACAAAAAACTAGGGTTTCCCCTCTCAAAAATAATAACATTATTTTTTCTTATTTTTTAGGACTTAGATAATTTTATTTTCTCATACATAAAACAATTACAAAATATTTTTGCATATTTACATTTTATTGCATATCTAAATAATTGTTTATTTATTTATTGTATAATAAATTCAATTGGGTTGTAATAGTGAATTAGGGTTTTATTTTGTGCAAATATCCCCATTCAAAATTTGTATCCCCCCTCCCATAATATTGTTGTAATAGCTTAGATTTACTTTACGTAATTTATCGCATTTATATACATGTTTAGTAAATTAGGGTTTGTATGATAAGACAAAAATCAAAACAAATAGCATGACCTAATTCAAGACAAAAATGCATGAAAAATGACAACACATTGCACACAAGCACCCCTAGGGTTTCACCCACTTGGTTGCCTTATAAAATGGCCTTAGTATGCATGCTAAGTATCTTGGCAAAATCAAAACAAAACAAAAGATCATAGTACCTCGATGACGCTATCTTGGTTGCCTAAACAAAAATGATCTTAGTCCCTCAAAACTTGTTAAGATACTTGGCAATATTGTTATCATGGTCATACGGTGACCCACGCCCGTCCCGTTTAACATCCAAAGATAGGGTTATCTACCAAAACAATGGTAGGTTAACAATGTCAAAGGAATAAAAATGTATAGGAAAGGCTTTTGAGTAGGTAGAATGCTTCTAGTTACTTGATCATTTGCAAAACATCCTTGCTATTTTCAAAAACACATACACAATTTCAAAACATTTTCCAAACAACTTTCAAACATTGAAACATTTTTTCAAAAGATAAACACCTTTGTATACATTCAAACAAGAATCATTACAAAGGTTGCCTAAACAAAGGCCTCTTTTCAAAATACTTTCAAAACCACACAAAAGCACCATTTCAAACAATTGAAAAGCAAAAGCAAGTGATCTAAAACAAGTAACTAAGAGCCCATGGAAAACCATGGATGAAAAGGGTTCTAGAACCTTCCTTTTTCATAATCTACCCCCCGAACCCAAAAACAATCTCAAAGGTCTTTTCTGTGCTTTTTTACCTTTCCTTTTGGATAAAATAAAAGTCGGTGGCGACTCTTGCTAAATCGAAACATTTGCGAACAAAAAACGCAAAACCTCAAGTCAGTTCTCCCACCGCATCACAGGTTGAAAATAGGTTTCTTGCTTTGCCCTAATTTGAATGATTCGGGAATTTTTGGAGAGGTGTTATTTTCGACAAGGGTTCGTGTCCTTTTTAAGTCTGAATGAGTGAGATTATATAGCTTAAATTTAGGTCAAATAAAACATGGGCTTGGACCTTGTAAGAAGCCTTTGTTTTATTTTATTTTATTTTGAATTTAAATTAATAAAAATCAAAATAAATAAAATAAAAAGGTAAAGGGGTGAATGAAGTATATTTGAGGTTCATACAAAGTGTAGAATGTGCATGGACCTTGAAACAATAGCCCATTAGCCCAAAAATCCAAGTTTGGTCACTTTTGGTTTCATGCATTTTCTCAATATTTCCCAACTTGCACCAATCATAAATCTTTAAATTTGTATCATTGGAAGGTTATCTTTGACTTTTGGAAAGCTTAAGATGTCCTATACAATCCATATTTTGATCATTTTTGCATTTGAAGACTTTATCTTGATGTAAGTTGCCTTGACAAAAAGTTTCTTTTTGTTGACTTTTGAAATGACTTATAATGTATTGGCCCATATCTCTTAAATGAAGCATTTTTTGGTCTTGAGCTTATAGAGACAAAGTTGTATAGAATTGAATTTCCTTAAAAATGAGATTTGGTTGAGAAAAATCTGATGAAGCATGTGAAAGTTATGCTTGGTGAAAGTTCAGTTGACTTCTCCTTAAGAAAACCCTAATTTGGCAACTTTTAAATTTTGATGATTTGGGAGTTTTCTTGATGAATCATGATAAAACCTTGATCAAATTATGAATAAAACTTAAAAACCTTGATGTTGACCAAAAATCTTGAAGTTTGACTGTATGTTGACCATAGTTGACTTTTTGTCCAATACAGTTGATTTTTCAGTCATCTGAGCAACTGGATGAGCAAACTTATAATACAAGGCATGAAACTTGGTATGAGAATTCTTGGAGACATATAAGAAACTATGAAATCCACTTGGGGCATTAAAAACCCAATCTTCCTTGAGAAAAGTGAACACTTAGTTGTAAGTCCATTGCTTAGGAGGACAATTTGTCTGATCAACTATTGAGCAACCTTGAGCATTTGAGAACCCTAGGAGAATGTATTGAGATAAATGGGAGGGAAAATTTTGGGGTACAACACCTGCGCCAGTGCAACAGCAATAGAATAATCAACATAGGCAGGAGGAAACCAGAAGGCAATTCACCAAAATCAACATGTCGTTGTCTCAAGCATTGTAACACATGTTGAAGGCAGAGCTAATTACATTGAAAGAACCTCCTTGGAACTCCAATACTTCATTTCCCCATTAAAATCCCAATGAAAGGTGTGTGTATCACTCCAACAGTCCTGGACATCACACTAACAGCTGGTGGGCATTAAAAAATAATATTCAAGATATGATTGACTCTAAGGATATTGAATTTGATCCTCCTGAGACTCATAATGTGATCATTGCACCTATGCCTAATCATGACAAAGGAGTTAATGATATTGATGTTGTTTCTTATGGTTCTGCTGTGAGTAAATTGACTACTCCTTCAGTGATTGTTAAGAAGAAGTTGTTGCAAGCAGGTTTATTTTCGAGCTGCGTTGAAAACTGCTACTACTGTGTGTCTCAATCAATGGTTGTGTACTGCTGAAAGAAGATATTCAGAGTTTTATGGATTACATTTTAATTCTATTGATAAGATTCCTTCTGTGGAGATTTTATGTAAGAGTATGTCTCAAGGCCCGAAGCTTGAAGACGTGTCTGTGATTACAATTCTCGGTACTCCTGTAAGGATCACTCCTTAGGTTCCTGTGAAGATTACTTCTGAGCCTAGGTGTTGTAACCCAACATTTTCCCTCCCATTTTTAAAGACAAAATGATACTTCCTCATGCTCATAAGGGTCTCAAACACTCAAGACTACTCAAAGAATGATCAGATGAACCTTCCTCCTAAACAATGGCCTACAATTAGGCTTTTAGTTCTCTCAAAGGAAAATGGACTTCTAATGCTTCAATTGAGTTTCATGGTTCCTGATATGCTTCAAAGAATCCTCATGTCAAGTTTCAAGCCTTACATCACAAATTTGCTCAGTCAATTGCTCAGATGAGTGAAAATCAACTATGTTGGATAAAAAGTCAACTATGGTCAACATATAGTCAAACTTCAAGATTTTTTGGTCAACATCAATATTTTGAGGTCAAATTCATCATTTGATCAAGGTTTTATCATGATTCATCAAGAAAACTTAAGATTCATCAAAAGTCAAAAGTTACTAAATTAGGGTTTTCTTTATGAGAAGTCAACTGAACTTTGACCAAGCATAACTTTCACATACTTCATCAAAAATTCCCAACCCAAAACCCATTTTGATGGAAATTTAATTCTCTACAACTTTGAATCTCTAATCTCAAGGCCAAAAATGCTTCATTTGAGTGATATGATCCAAAACATTACATGTCATTTTAAAAGTCAACAAAAAGACACTTTTTGTCAAAGCGATTTACATTAAGTTAAAATCTTCAAATGCAAAAATGAACAACGTGAATATTATAGGGGACATCTTGAGGTTTCCAAAAAGTTAAAGATCGCCATCATATGATGAAAATTCAGTGAAATATGATTTGTGCAAGTTGGGAAATTTTGAGGAAATGCATGAAGTCCAAATTGAGCAAACTTGAAATTTTGAACTAGTGGACCTATCTTTTAAGATCTAAACATGTTCATGACCTTATAAAGGATCTTTAAATCCATTCTTACCTTACCGTGATTTTTATTCTTATTTATCTTGATTTTATTCAATTAAATGTAAAATAAATAAAATGAAATGGTGATAGGCGTGTAAGTGAGGTTTTGGATCAAAATAAGAGCCCAAAGATCTGAGTTGAAGACCAAGGAGGCGTGTGGGATAATCAGGAATCAAATATTGGCCAAAATTAGTAGGATTTCATATAATTTTCAACCAAATATTCACAACATGATTTCACAAGATTCTTCTCAATTTTATTGACCTAATTCCACCCTCTATATAAGCATAAGACATTCATGCACTCAGAACACGAAAAGTTTGCCTCAAGAATACTCTCTCAAAATCTCAACTTTTATAAAAAACTAGGGCAAACTTGAAATCAATTTTCAGCCATCCTCAAGGCCAACCATCCACTCAAATCGATTCCTAAGGTGCCATATAGTAAGTTGGGATTGTTCTTGATGATCAAAAGTGCCTAAAAGCTACATTCCATGCATAGCCGGTTTCATGTTTTTGTTTAAATTCGTATTTTAATTTTCATGATGTTTTGATTGAAAGTAACTATTCTATTGTGTTCCTGAGACAAAATAACACAGGTCGGATCCCTTGCATGAAGCCCATAACGTTAGGGTAGCCTAGCACCATTATTGAACCGATTTTCCATATCTTGTTCGTATCTCATTGCGCAAGACGATTTAGCCCAAACTAATGCCACCATTGGATTTGCAAGGGTCAATTTAGGGGGATATGGTCTTTTTTTATCTCTAACTAGTTCTATTTTTGCAGGTACAAAA
This sequence comes from Vicia faba, assembly GCA_948472305.1. NCBI lineage: Eukaryota > Viridiplantae > Streptophyta > Magnoliopsida > Fabales > Fabaceae > Vicia > Vicia faba. The sequence goes on from OX451736.1 coordinate 593,852,944, forward strand.
GTCATCTTACCGGAGAAGGCGACCGGAGCTAGGGCTCTGGCGCCTCTCTGATCCACATGTTTTTAACTATATTTAATGGTTTCTATTATGTAATTGGATGAGAGCATAGCACCACTGGTCAAGGAGAAGGTTTGTGAAGCCAAGGGCGTGGGTTCGATCCATGTGTTTGCAATATTTTTTTGTTATTTGACAATTAACACGCAGGTTTCCAATATATTATGCAGCGTCTGTCTCATAACACCAACAGGCGCTTGACCTGGTGGCAAGCTATGTCATGTGAAGCCAGGAGGGCGTGAGCTCAACACCCACCCCATGCAAACCCTTTTTCCCTATTTTTTAACTTATTTTCCTTTTCTTTTTATTAAACTAACCCTAATTGTTTCCCTTTTCTTAATTATTTCCTTAATCAATCATTAACCAATTTTAATCTCTTTTTAAAAACCATAACAAATTAGGTTTAGTTTTTTTTAATCAGTAATTAATTTTTGACATTTTTTTATTATTATTTACTAATTAATTAGGTTAATTAATATTTTCTTAATATTAAAACTAATTAGACTTTAGGTATTTTTATTAATTAAAATTAATTATACTTAGGGTTTTAATTATTTAATTAACATCAAATTATTTTCTAAAAAAACATAAACAAACATTCAAACATTTTTCCTAACATTTTTCTTATTTCTTTTAAATTCTTAGACGAATGTATAGGTCGTACAATTCTTGTAATAGTTTAGATTTATTTTTGTGTTTTTTTATTATGTAACTACTCATAGGGTGTAATAGCTTAGGTTTAAATTACACATTTTACTTTCCCGCATTTTCTTATGTAACTGCCCCCAAAGACTTGTAATAGCGTAGGGTTTACTTTCTGCACCTTTATTCTCCTGCTATATTTTATATTGTTATTAACTAGGCATGTATGGCAAGATCTAAAACAAGAAGTTAAAAAACTCTAGTACAAGATAATATAACTGAACTGAACACACTTTTCACACTCACACCTCTAGGTTAACCTCTCTTTATTGCCTTAAAAAATAATGGTCATGCCCCTCGAAAATAAAGATACTTTAGCAAAAGACCCTCTCGAACAAAGTTCACAGTCCCTCGATGACCCTTCGATGTTGCCTATGAAAAATGATCTAGTCCCTCCAATACAATTGCTAAAGTATCTCTATTTGTTACCTTCAATGATCATACGATGACCATTCTCCTGTCCTTTCACATCCAATAGATGGGGCTACCTACCAACTAATGGTATGAATAGTACTATCTCTAAAGGAGAAGGAAATGAATAAGAACGATCTTGAGTGGGTAAGGAACTTTTAATCGCTTGCTCACAACTCTTTTCTAAAAAATAAACATTATACGTATCACCTTTTCAAAACAAATATTTTCAAACACTTTGTACGCGTTCTTGAGGACTGATACAAGAATCATTATAAAGTTAGACGTACTTTGGCTTTTCAAAATATTTACAAATAAATCACACACAAAGAAAATTTTCAAAAGTGAGCTAGCGATTAAGAGCTCGTAGATAACTACAGATGAAAAGGGTGCTAACACCATCCCTTTTCATAACTTACCCCCTGAACTCAAAATCTATCAAGGTCTTTCCTGTTCTTTTTACCCCTTTCCTAAATATTAGATAAAAGAAAAGTCGGTGGTGACTCTAGCTATCCGCATATTTTGGATAAAACCAAAAAAGTCAGTTATCCCACCACATTACAGAACTGGCGACTCTGCTAGGGAGTACTTAAAAAAGAGGGGTTACCTTAGGGTTAGATCATTTTATTTGCTTTAATTGATTGTTTTTCTTGCTTTACTTTAAGGGTTTCTGCTTGGGTTTATTATTACTTGTAAGATCCTACACCCGGATCTAGGGATTCCTTAGGTAAGTAGAAATAGATCATGAAAATTGTACGGCATATACCAATATGGTTAAAGTGATGGCTACGGTTAGTGCGAAACTTTGGTTTATACTGATGTTCCTTGAGTCAGTCAAGGATAACATTAGGCTTCCATGTGGTTTCATTAGCACTAACTTACTTTTAGAACCTTAATTGACCCATATTGGCCATTAGAAAGTAGTGAGATGGTCGACTTTGGTGCAGTCCAAGGTTGGTTGATACTCGATGCTACGCTCGTTGAGATTCGACTTTCGAGATGTTTTGGTGGAAAACCATTTGTTGTGCTAAGATAAAGCATGTGAGAAAGATCGGTGATATGAGATCCTTAGAACCTGATTACTATTTTTAGGATAAGTTGAGCCAACTAAACTTTATGGGGAAGGGTACTTACCTATGAACTTCATGCAATCTTTTAACTCTAGGGATCTTATGTGACTTGTTTGTGTTTGCTATCTATCTAACACGAACATAACATCATAAATCATATCATCATATCATCATGACATGGCATTTTTACTAACCATTTCAAGGATCTTAGGGATCTTTGGTGCAGGATTATCATGAGTCAGATTTCTAGAAAGGGGCAAGAGGATTTATTTTCCTCTAGCCAGATGCCGTCAAGATCAAAGTACATTCTCTTGAATCCGAGGTTATAACCCACTTGATATGGTGAGCTTGACTCTTATAGAATGACGTTCAAAGATGAAGACTCAAAGTTATTCAGACAAAGTTGCAACCAGATTCATTTTCTAATATTTCAAATTTAAATCCCACGAGGTCCTTGAAAACATTGCATATGCATCTACATGTCGTACATATCATTTCATAACAGGTTTCTAAGACAGGTTTCTCATCTTCCAGTTGTTTATTTTAGCAAAAATGACTCTTGAACAGACAATCAAAGATCTCCAGGCTCAAAAGGCTCAGTTCCAAGAGATGTTCCTAAGCTTAGCCAAGGGGAAAGAAGTATTGAAAGCATTCCTCATCGGGAACATGACCAAGAAGAATCCCGAAGGCAACAAGGATGACCAGTTGGAACAACTGCAAGCTGAGATGGTAAAGATGAGAGTCCAAATGATTGGTCAGATGGCTCTTATCTAAAATTTAGCTCGGGCAAGAAGAGTTGAGAATCCTCATCAACAAGCTTCATCGGGTAGGATACAACCGTATGGGACGAACTGCTAGAATTGGAGATCCAATCACTAACCAGCCTCCGATGAGACATGAAACTGACTTGGTTAACATTGATAATCCTTCAGTTAATGGAAAAGGGCCTTTATATAATGTTACTACATCGCAAGCTCAACAACGAACTTGCCAATAACAACAGGGTAATCAACATAAGCAGGATACACCCAAAAGACAATTTACCAAAATCAACATGTCATTGTCTGAAGCATTGCAACACATGTTGAAGATGGAGTTGATTACATTGAAAGAACCTCCTAGGAATCCCAATACTTCCTCTCCCAATTATGATCCTAATGCAAGGTGTGTATATCACTCCAACAGTCCTGGACATGACACTACTAGTTGTTAGACGTTGAAACATAAGATCCGGGACTTGATTGACAGAGATTTTTCGAGTTCACACTAGATGGTCAGATTGAGTTTTTCTATCATCCCTCAAATGTTGAAAATGCCAAGCACACCATCTGAAGTAACAAGTTCAAGCGGAGAAGCTTTAAGGTCATTTGAATTCTATTTTTAATTTCTTTTGTTTGGTCAAAAAATTATTGTCATGTTAAACTTTGGGTTTTCCCATTAATGCATTGCATATGTTTGTCTTGAATTAATCCTTTCGTTTCACTATATTTAAACTGTGCTTCTTACTTCCTTTTTGTGATATTCAACTCTCGTTAAAGCTATAAGTCTTTAGAGGGAGGATGATGAAAATGATACCATTATCTCATACAATATGCTTTTGAACAGACCTTGCTAACGATGTACAAGCATTGCTTCAATTCCTAAACAATGGATATATAAGGAAGTTAGTCCCTAGTCAACCCCTTTGAGCCTAAGAAGTAGGAGTTTTTTTTCCATGCAAATTGAAACCCTTAAACATAACCTGCGGCAGGATAGTTTCTCAGTTAAATCAATTATGCATTCACAAGCTTTACCTTTGTACACGAAGAGTAGTGTCGAAGATATTCTTCTAAATCAAAAACCGATGATGGTTCCCCGTAATCATTAAGTCAAGCAGTTATTATCTTTCAAAAGAAAAACCCACTAAGTCAAAACCTATGAAGGATACTTAGGAAAAATTAGGGCATCCCGCTGACTGTAATCTCAAATGAAACATTTCAGGCAAAATTTAGGGATAATAAAGTCAAAAGAGGTCGCTACAAATCCTCAACAAAAGAAAGATGTTACAAGAAAAATGACTGCCTTCCCAAATAAGCTCCCGATTTTTGAACCATCACCAAAGTATTAGTTCCAAAATTCCAAACTCTATTGGAACCTAAATGCATAATTAACTGAGTATAGGACTGAAGAACATCATGGAGAACAGGTTGGGTACAAATAAACTTTGAGCCTTTATCCTTTATTTCTTAAATCGTGAACCAGGCCACATTACAATCCTTAAAAGTCCTAACTGAAGCGTGGGTTAGTTCGAAAGCATACTATTACCAAAAGGTATCCTGACTCCTGTAAGGCTTATTATAAATCCTGAGTTTATATTACATTCTTTCAAATTTTGTTTTACTAAAAAAAATGTTTTTTTAAACTTCAAGACAGACATAAGCTTTGCATTTTAATACCACTATTTGCATATGACTAAGTGTTTGACAGCGGAGAAATTCGCATGACGAATATTCAATGAATGAAAATCCCCCAATGGACAGAATTACTTCAGATGATGTGTCAAAGAGAAATACACTTCCAGTAACAGGCCTTTCATGGACCCAATTGGTTATAAATCAAGGGGCGTGACATGTTATTGTCCAACTCATCTGTGGCAGTCAAGTCAAGATTTAAAGAATCTCTCAAATGTGTTGAATAGCCAGGGGCAGATCTCTATCTGAATCACTTGGAGCATGTTACTTTGCTCATGAGTTTCAGCAAAGACCACTATGAAAATTGAATCTTCGGTATCACCAAAATTACTTGTCTATGTTAGTAGTATCAAATGGTGTCATTCTATTGTGATAGTTCTTAGAAAAATATTGAGGAAGGTCAAGACTATCAGAAAGTTGACAATCAACGATTGATCAATAACTTTAAACATCAGGTGCACCAAACTAATCCCAGGGGCAAATGGAATCCCGCATACGAAGGGCCGTGTATGATCAAGAAAATATTTTCTGGAAGTGCTACAACACTTACTACCATGGACAGTGAAATTTCTCCGCACCCTGTGAACACAGACATGGTCAAAAAATACTACGTATGATAAAGAGACCCTCTAGGTTGATTAGCCTAGGCAAAAACAAGGGCATCTCGATGAACTAAAAAAGGTTCAAGAAAAAATTAGGGATATATAAATAAAATTGTACACCCGGAAAGTCGAAAACCTGAAAAGGAGGCTTGGGCAAGAAAGGGTATCCCGGTGGACTAAAAATATGAAAAGGCGGTACAGGCAAAAGTAAGGGATTAAAGCGTACGATATGTCCCGTTTATCAGTAGAAGATTTATCACTCAGGTCAACATTTGCTAAAGAATTTAGGAGTTAGGATAATGTTCAAAGTTGTCCACAAATTCCCACAAAGAAATATCCATGGAACTATCTCTACGAAGCTATCTTCACAAGCTCATCCACAACAGAGACATATTCCCCGACAAATCTACTATGTCTTCAGACAGAAATTGGGGCATCTTCCAGCACTTCACCTCCATTTTTATGAATAACTTGACATGATCATCTTCCCTAATGGGTCCCCTAGCATATAAGGAAGTTTGATCATTTCCCCAACATACAGTGGAAACTTCCTCATCAGAGTCTATGAATTTATAATCAGATATTATTTCCTCAATGCAGTCTACATGGTTTATTTCCCCAACAAAGTTTATTTCTTTGATATCACAATTCCTCGACAAGATTCTCTTCTCCAACCAGATATCATTCAATGTTGTCCTCCCTAGAAGAGCTAATACTCATATCTGAAACTTGGTCAAATAATGTATCGAAGGATTATTCATCTCTTTGTATCCCCAGTCGGGGTATATAAGAATCAAATCCTTCAGAAAAACAACGAATGGCCGACTCTCCTTGAATGCTTCTATCCACAAATAGAAGCCAAAGATTCCCAACGGAATATCCTCAAACAGAAAGCAACAATCCCCAGTAGAGGCATTCTAAACAAGGCTGAAGAATTATTATCTTCATCCCTATCAACAATCAGAGATTTATTTTCCCCGGCCAGAGTTATTACATGGAAGCTACCGATAAGTTCCAATAACATATTCCATCCATACATATGCATACGAAACACATATAACATTCTCATTTAATTGGAAAACATCATTATGCAATGCATTACATAGATCATAACATTGCATAGAACTAACTTTGTCTTTAAAGGTTAAGTTTGTAAATAGACAAATATTACCAGCAACCTATAAACAGGTTATGGATCAATTCCCGAAACAGGAAGGGGCGTCTATCTACATAACCGACATTTCCTTCAGAAGTTTATTATGAAAAGAAACTCCTTCAGGGCCTTCATTCTGAAAAGCATCCCCTTCAGAGACTGGATTCTAAAAAGCATCTCCCTTCAAAATATTTATGAAAAGCATCTCCCTTCAGAAGTTTATTCTGAAAAGCAACTCCTTCAGAGACTGAATTCTGAAAAGCATCTCCTTTCAGAAGTTTATTCTGAAAAGCAACTCCTTCAGGGCCTTTGTTCTAAAAAGCATTCTCCTTCAGAGGTTTATTCTTAAAAGCATCTCCTTTAGGGCCTTCGTTCTGAAAAGAATTTCCCCTTTAGAGACCGAATTCTGACAAGCATCTCCTTCAGGGCCTTTGTTCTGAAAAGCATTTCCCCTTTAGAGACCGAATTCTGAAAAGCATCTCCTTCAGGGCCTTCATTCTGAAAATCATTTCCCCTTCAGAGACTGAATTTTGAAAAGCATCTCCTTCAGGGCCCTTGTTCTGAAAAGCATTTCCCCTTTCAGAAGTTTATTCTGAAAAGCATTCCCCCCAGAGACTGAATTCTGGAGAGCATTTCCTTCAGAGGTTTATTCAGAAAAGAATTTCCCCTTTAGAGACCAAATTTTGAAAAGCATTCCCCTTTAGAAGTTTATTTTGAAAGCATTCCCCCAGAGACTGAATTCTGGCGAGCATTTCCTTCAGAGGTTTATTTTGAAAAGCATCTCCTTTAGGGCCTTCGTTTTGAAAAGCATTCTCCTTCAGAGACTGAATTCTGAAAAGCATCTCCATTAGGGCTCCTCTCTAACAAGCATTTTCCTTCATAGATTTTCTGAAAAAGCATTCTTCAGATACAATCAGGCGTAGACTCATTCTAATACTCCTATCAACAGTTATTTTGGATGGCATCCGAAAGCCCATCTCCAGTGACACTCTATCACCTTTCCGAATGGAATCTTTAACCCCATTCAAGCAGTACAATCGACTGACAGTATTACTTCGTGCATATATGAGTGCAAATTTCTGGGCACTTAAGTGTTTAATCCTCTTCGACCTTCGGATCACAAATGGCGGACATGCTAATCTAACCCTTCAGGTTTAAGAAGATTGAACAGGGGAAGTTGTTGTACCCCAAAATTTTCCCTCCCATTTTTCAAGATAAAATGATACTTCCTCATGCTTATAAGGGTCTCAAACACTCAAGACTACTCAAAGAATGATCAGATGAACCCTCCTCCTAAGCAATGGCCTACAATTAGGGTTTTGGTTTTCTCAAAGGAAAATGGACTTCTAATTCCTCAAGTGAGTTTCATGGTTCCTCATATGCTTCAAATAATCCTCATGTCAAGTTTCAAGCCTTACATCACAAATTTGCTCAGTCAATTTCTCAAATGATTGAGAATCAACTATGTTCGACAAAAAGTCAATTATGGTCAACATACAGTCAAACATCAAGATTTTTTGGTCAGCATCAAGATTTTGAGGTTACATTCATCATTTGATCAATGGTTGATCATGATTCATCAAGAAAACTCAAGATTCATCAAAAGTCAAAAGTTACTAAATTAGGGTTTTCATTAGGAGAAGTCAATTGAACTTTGACCAAGCATAACTTTCACATAATTCATAATAAAATTCCCAACTAAAGCCCATTTTTATGGAAATCCAATTCTCTACAACTTTGCCTCTCTAAGCTAAAGGCCCAAAATTCTTCATTTGAGAGATATGAGTCAAAACATTACAAGTCATTTTTAAAGTCAACAAAAAGACACTTTTTGTCAAAGCAATTTACATCAAGTTAAAATCTTCAAATGGAAAAAATGACCAACATTAAGAATGTAGGGGACATCTTGGGGTTTCCTAAAAATCCAAGATCACCATCATATGATGAAAATTGAGTGAGATATGATTTGTGCATGTTAGGCAATTTTGAGGAAATGCATGAAGTCTAAATTGAGCAAACTTGAAATTTTGAACTAGTGGACCTATCTTTTAAGGTCAAAACATGTTCATGACCTTATAAAGGATCTCTAAATCCATTCTTACCTTACCATGACTTTTATTCTTATTTATCTTGATTTTGTTCAATTAAATGCAAAATAAATAAAATGAAATATCAATTAAATGGTTATAGGCGTGTAAGTGAGGTTTTGGATCAAAACTAGAGCCCAAAGATCTGAGTTGAAGACCAAGGAGGCGTGTGGGATAATTTGGAATCAAATCTTGGCCAAAATCATCAAGTTTTCATATAATTTTCAATCAAATATTCACAACATGATTTCACAAGATTCTTCTCATTTTTATTGACCTAATTCCATCCTCTATATAAGCACAAGACATTCATGCACTCAGAACACGAAAAGTTTGCCTCAAGAATACTCTCTCAAAATCTTAACTTTTGTAAAAAACTAGGGCAAACTTGAAATCAATTTTCAGCCATCCTCAAGGCCAACCATCCACTCAAATCAATTCCTAAGGTGCCATAGAGTAAGTTGGATCGTTCTTGATGATCAAAAGTGCCTGAAACCTACATTCCATGCATCGTCGGTTTCATGTTTTTGTTTAAATTCATATTTTAATTTTTCATGATGTTTTTATTGAAACTAACTATTCTATTGTGTTCTTGAGACAAAATAACACATGTTTAATCCCTTGCATGAAGCCCATAACGTCAGGATAACCTAACACCATTGTTGAACTGATTTGCCTTATCTTGTTTACAGGATGATTTAGCCAAAACTAATGCCACCATTGGATTCGCAAGGGTCCATTTAGGGGGATAGGGTCTTTTTTGATATCTAACTCGTGCTATTTTTGCAAGTACAAAAGTGATCTCACCGGAGAAGACAACCGGAGCTAGGGCTCTGGCGCCTCTCCAGTCCACCTGTTTTTATACTATATTTAATGGTTTCTATTATGTAATTGGATGAGAGCGTAGCACCGCTGGTCAATGCGAAGGTTTTGAAGCCAAGGGCGTGGGTTCGATCCTTATGTTTGCAACATTTTTTTGTTATTTTACAATTAACATGAAAGTTTCCAATATATTATTCAGCGCATGTCTCATAACACTAACAGGCGCTTGGCCTGGTGGCAAGCTATGTCGTGTGAAGCCAGGTGGGCGTGGGTTCAACACCCACCCCATGTAAACCCCTTTTCCCTATTTTTTAAACTTATTTTCCTTTTCTTTTTATTAAACTTACCCTAATTTTTTCCCTTTTCTTAATTATTTCCTTAATCAATCATTAATCAATTTTAATCTTTTTTTAAAAACCCTAACAAATTAGGTTTAGTTATTTTAATCAGTAATAATTTTTGACATTTTTTTTATTATTTACTAATTAATTAGATTAAATAATATTTTCTTAATATTAAAACTCATTAGACTTTACATATTTTTATTAATTAAAATTAATTAGACTTAGGGTTTTAATTATTTAATTAACATCAAATTATTTTCTAACAAAACATAAACAAACATTCAAACACTTTTCCTAACATTTTTCTTATTTCTTTTAAATTGTTAGACGAATGTATATGTCGTACAATTCTTGTAATAGCTTAGATTTATTTTTCCGCATTTTTTTTATTATGTAACTGCTCACAGGATGTAATAGCTTAGGTTTAAATTCTGCATTTTACTTTCCCGTATTTTCTTATGTAACTGCCCCAAAGCCTTACAATAGCGTTTGGTTTACTTTCCGCATCTTTATTTTCCTCCTATATTTTATACTGCTAATAACTAGGCATGAATGGTAAGATCTATAACAAGACGTTAGAAAACCCTAATACAAGATAATATAACTGAACTGAACACACTTTTCACACTCACACCTCTAGTGTAACCTCTCTTTGTTGCCTTCGGAAATAATGGTCATGTCCCTCGAAAATAAAGATACTTTAGTAAAAGACCCTCTGGAACAAAGATCGTAGTTCCTCGACGATCCTTCGATGTTGCCTACGAAAAATGATCTAGTCCCTCCGATACAATTGCTAAAGTATCTCTATCTGTTGCCTTCGATGACCGTATGATGTCCCTTCGTTTGTCCCTTCACATCCAATAGATAGGGCTACCTACCAACTAGTGGTATGGATAGTACTATCTCTAAAGGAGAAGGAAAAGAATAAGAATGATCTTGAGTGGGTAAGGAACTTTTAATCGCTTTATCACAACTCTTTTCTAAAAAATAAACATTATACACATCACCTTTTCAAAACAAATATTTTCAAACACTTTGTACGCGTTCTTGAGGACTGATACAAGAATCATTACAAAGTTAGTCGTACTTTGGCTTTTCAAAATATTTTCAAACAAATCACACACAAAGTATATTTTCAAAAGTGAGCTAGCGATTAAGATCCCGTAGATAACTACGGATGAAAATGGTGCTAACACCTTCCCTTTTCATAACTTACCCTATTTTGCAGAGTTATATTACACTCTCTCCAATAGATTGTCGACCTTAAGTAGAAAACGTATATCATTTCAATTTCCCCACTAAGTTTTCCCTGTGGAAGAAATTTGCTTCAAGCCTTCCTATTCAGCTTATTGTCTAGTTAGCTCTGTGTTTCCATTTTGAGTTTGTTTCTCATTAGATGTTATCTTGGTTGACTGTTTCACTTCGGTTTATTTCTGGTTTGAATTTGTGCTCCCCGACAACATTATTATTCTGATTTTCATAGGCTCTGAACTCTGGATTGAGGGTGTACATTTATTTTTCACAAGAAGATTTTATCTCCTCAGTATGAATATATTGAAATTTCAATAGAGAAGTCATATCTCTTTTCCTGGAGGGTTTCTCTAGGGTACTCCCACTTTGGTTGCCTTCGGAAATAAAACAATCATGTCCCCCGAAACAGGGACGCTTTAGCAAAGACCCGTAAATCAAAATATCATAGTCCCTCGATGACCCTACAGTTGCCTTTCGGTAAATGATCCAGTCCCTTGAACAAAAATTGCTAAAGTGTCTCCATCTGTTGCCTTTATGACTGTACATCCCTTCGAACTTCCCTTGAATATCCAACGATAGGGCTACCTACTCACTAATAGTAGGATAGAACTGTCTAAAGGATAGGAGGAAAAGAATGAACCTTTTCGAGTATAAGTAGATATTTCTTAGATGCTATGCTCAAAACAAACTTTTTACACTTACACATTTAAAAAACAACTTTCAAAAACATTTGCTTTATCAACACTCTTGAGGACTGATACAAGAGTTATCATAAAGCAAATCGCCTCTGTGATACGATGGGAAGAACTGACTGTTTTTTGGAATGCTGGTTTGCGTTTTGCGTTTGTTTTTGCAAAATGTCGCGGTAAGCAAGAGTCACCACCGACTTTTATTTTATCCAACAAGGAAAGGAAAAAAGCACAGAAAAATTCCTTTTTGAGATATTTCTCGGGTTCGGGGGGTAGATTATAGAAAGGGAAGGTATTAGCACCCTTTTTATCCGTGGTTATCCACGGGCTCTTAGGTACTTGCTCAATTGTTTTCAAAATGGTTTTCTTTGTGCTTGTGGGTTTGAAAAAGTTTTTGTTTTGAAAACTTCGATTTAACTCTTGCTTCTGTCCTCAAGAGTGTATGAAGTGTTTTTGAAAACTTTGTTCGAAAATTGTAAGTGTGAAACGAATTTTGTTTTTTGAAAGAGAAAGTACTTAAGAACCATCTACCTATTCGAAAAAGGAATCGTTCTATGCTAATGTCCTTTAGACAATGTTATCCTACTATTGATGAGTAGGTAGCACCATCGTTGGAGTTTAAGGGTCAATTCGAATAAGGGACTTACGGTCACTAAAGCAATGTGAGGATGCCTTAGCGGTAACCCTAATGTCTTAGATCATTTGTTTGAGGCAACAATATCCGAGGCAACGGTTTTGAGGCGAGTATGATCTTTTGGACAAAAGGGCGGCCTCTAAAGTGACCTATACTCAATGACCGCGTACGAAGGCAACCAAGTGGGGTGTACCCTAAGAGTGCGCATGTGCGAATGTGTTGTTTTCAATTTATTTTTGTCTTTGTACATGTTAATGGTGATCTAAGTTGATTTTAGGTTAAAACATTCAGTCTTGTCATGCAAACCTATTATCAAATATCTAACAGTTATATTTTGCGGAAATAAAAGTGCGGAAATTAAATTACAAGGCGTCGGGTATTTACATCGCCAAAGACAAACCCTTTAAAAATAAATAAAGCGATAAAATAATAAAAGTCCTATTAAACTATTACAAACCGGAGGCAAGTACATTATATGATAAAAGCAAACAACGCGTGCGAGAAATTAAATCGAGCGCAAATTAGGGTTTTGACCTTTTTTGAAAGAAAATATCTTTTTTTTTGTTGTTTTTATTTTAGGAAAGAAATTAAACCTAAATCAATTACTAAATTAATTAATTAATTAATTAAAAAATAAATTATTTTTGGGTTTTTTTGTTATTTTAAGAAAGAAATAAAAATTAATTGAATTAGTAAAACCTAATTAAATCTAATTTAATTTTAATTATTTACAAAAATATGTTAAAGTTATTCTAATTAAAAACCTAAATTAATTTAATTAGTGTTTATTAATAAAAATTAAAATTAAAATTTGATTTGATAAAGAAAATATTTTTGTGATTTTATTTTATAAGAAAAGAATTTTTTGATTGGTTAGAATTTAATAAAACAATTAAATCAATAAAATAAATACTAAATAAAATAAATAAAGGGAAGAGGTTTGGGCCTAATTTTGGTGGTCTGAATAGCAATCCCGTGGCCCAAAACACGCTGGCCTTGTTGACTTTTGAGATCAGGTGTGCATGTGCTGACTTGGATTATGGTGGACGTTCCCCTTGGACCACCAGATCTGGCAATTGGCCATCTGGCTGTTGGATATAGGAGGGCGCATGGTATGCTGTATGCTTGGATGTGCACTTGATTACCTGAAGAACAAAATCAAATAGAAATTGAGGGACCTGGGATTCGAACCCAGGTCCTGAAGGAGTTTGGAGCGTTTGCCTTGCCACTAGGTCACTTTGATCTGTTTGTTAATATATTAGAAACAATATATGTTATATAAAAACAAAAATTATTTCCAGCAAACAATAAAAAGCGTGTGTGGTTTTGAATTGGCCACTGGGAGAACGATAACTCATCATCCCCTACCTCCAAATCCTGCAAATATCACCTGCGGATTTGGATCCGCAGCTAAATGCGCAAGCTTGCTCTAAAATTCGTTCCAGGCTACATAAATCCATTCCAAGGCCATGGTTGTATTCGTCTTCCTCATCCGGTCACGCCTATAGCCATCACTAAGGCTAATTTTATCTGAAACGAAAAACCCTAAACCAAGATGCAAAACCCTAACAATGGTGCTTTACGTTAAAGGTTAGATAAACAAAATTGAATAATGCAAAAAGCTTAGAAACATTGTGAGGATTACAAATATGCAAGCAATTTGTTCAAATGATGCAAGAATGATGAACTACGATTTCAAGAGCAGGGGCGTTTATCGTGACACTTACAACGCTTTGTGGTGTCTGAGAACGCTTGCTTTTGATCCAAATCACTTGTGTGAACACCCAGGAAGAGTTTGGGACCGGTCTCAGCTTCTGAAAATGCCTCTAGCTATGGATTCGATCTCCAACTTTTTGTGACTTTTTTCAATTTTTGTTCTGCCTATTCTTGCAGCCTCCCACCCTTATCTCGATTCCTTTGGCTTCCTTATGTACTATGGAGTGCATTAGGTTAAGAATTATGGATTGAATCTCTCTAAATCAATGCCTTGGGATTTGATTTGATTCACTCTTTACAACTTTCCAAATTTGCCAAATCTCAATCCTTTTGCACATGAATTGGTGAGATTCGAGTTTGATGATGATATTGATGATAATCAAGACCTGAAATAGCAAAAAGATTTCATGTAATCAAAGTTTTGGATTTTTTATGATTTAATTTGATTTAAAAATAAATTCAAATATAATAATAAAAATAAAATATAAGCTCATGGCTGAAGCTAGGACACGTGGACAATGATGCAAGCTCAAATCAAGTGGAAAAGAATGGGCCCATTTGACAAAATTTGAAGTTTTGGGGATAGTTGACTTTTGGCAATTTTGCAAAAATGTCCAACTTAAACAATGCATAACTTCTTCAATTTTGAACTTTTGGAAGTGTTATTAGACGTTTTAGAAAGCTTGAGATGTCCTCTAACCAACCCTTTTTTTATCATCTCATTTTGATATTCCATGCTCAAGTTATAAGCTTTGGCAAAACAGGTGTTTTTGTTGACTTTCAAAAATGACCTATAATGTCCAAATTTATAACAACTTGTGAGTACATTTTTTGATCTTGGGGTATGAATATGGATTGTTTTAAATTGCATCCTCTTCAAAATGAGCTTTGGATGGGTCATTTATAACAAAGTATGAGAAAGTTATGCTTGGTCAAAGTTAAGTTGACTTTTCCTTCAAAACCCTAATTTAGCAACTTTTGAGTCTTGATGAATTTTGAGCAATCCTTGATGAATCATGATCAACCCTTGATAAAATGATAAAATATCCTTCAAAATGAGAATGTTGACAAAAAATCTTGAATTTTGACTGTTTGTAGGTCACAGTTGACTTTTGCCCTAGCATAGTCGATTTTTGGACCCTTTGAGCAATTGACTGAGCAAACTTCCTCTGCAAGGCTTGAAACTTGGCATGGATGACCTTGAGAACATATTAGGACATTGGGGAGAACTTGAGTCCATTTGTATTCAAGGATCTTGATGCAACACAAAACCCTAATTTGGGGTTGACTGCCTTAGGAGATAGCTTGTCTGACCAACTCTTGAGCAACCTTGAGCCACTTGGAGATTTTTCTTGCAATGTCTTGAGAAATATGAGAGGGAAAATTTTGGGGTACAACAGCTTCCCCTATTCAATCTTCTTAAACTTGAGGATGTAGATTGGCTTTCGTGCCTTTCGTGATCCGAAGGTGGAAGATGATTGAACACTAGAGTGCCCAGAAATTTGCACTCGCATGAAGTGGTATCAGCCTTGTGATGTCGGGAATGGGCTTACAGATTCCATTTGGAGATTGATGACAAGGGGATGGGCTTACAGATTCCACCCGAAGAAGTTTCGATCGCATACGAGATTCCTTAGCGAGAACTTGCATACTTGTTGTTTGTGGAAGATTTTGCTTGGGGAAGTCTGATCTTTGTTGAGATTTAGGAACTTGCCTGTACTCCAACTGAGAGAACATCTATGCTGGGTTTTAAGGACTTGTCCGTAATTCAACTGGGGAAATCTGTCTATATTTAGAACCTTATCTGTAATTCAACCGAGGATTATTCAGTTGAGATTTAAGAGTCGGTCAGTACTTCGACTGAGGGAAACATCTTCATCAAGATCTAGGAATTGTCTTTACTTCAACAGAGAATAATTCTGTTGAGATTTAAGAACTCGTCCACACTACGACGGAGGAAAATTGTCGAGATTTAGAACCTTATCTGTAATTCAACCGAGGATAATTCAGTTGAGATTTAAGAACCGGTCAGGTCTTCGACTGAGGGAAACATCTTCATCAAGATCTAGGACTGTCTGTTTACTTCAACGGAGAATAATTCTGTTGAGATTTAAGAACTTGTCCATACTACGAAGGAGGAAAATTGTCGAGATTGAGAACCTTATCTGTAATTCAACCGAGAATAATTCAGTTGAGATTTAAGAACCAGTCAGGTCTTTGACTGAGGGAAACATCTTCATCAAGATCTAGGATTGTCTGTTTACTTCAACGGAGAATAATTCTGTTGAGATTTAAGAACTTGTCCACACTACGATGGAGGAAAATTGTCGAGATTGAGAACCTTATCTATAATTTAACCGAGAATAATTTAGTTGAGATTTAAGAACCGGTCAGGTCTTCGACTAAGGGAAACATCTTCATCAAGATCTAAGACTATCTGTTTACTTCAATGGAGAATAATTCTGTTAAGATTTAAGAACTTGTCCACACTACGACGGAGGAAAATTGTCGAGATTGAGAACCTTATCTGTAATTCAACCGAGAATAATTCAGTTGAGATTTAAGAACCGATCAGGTCTTCGACTGAGGGAAACATCTTCATCAAGATCTAGGACTGTCTGTTTACTTCAACAGAGAATAATTTTGTTGAGATTTAAGAACTCATCCACACTTCGACGGAGGAACATTGTCGAGATTGAGAACCTTATCTGTAATTCAACCGAGAATAATTCAATTGAGATTTAAGAACCGGTCAGGTCTTCGACTGAGGGAAACATCTTCATCAAGATCTAGGACTGTCTGTTTACTTCAACGGAGAATAATTCTGTTGAGATTTAAGAACTCGTCCACACTTCGACGGAGGAACATTGTCGAGATTGAGAACCTTATCTGTAATTCAACCGAGGATAATTCAGTTGAGATTTAAGAACCGGTCAGTTCTTCGACATAACTGAGAACCTAATTGCATCCTTCCTGAAAAATAAAGGTCAGTCGTATGCAATGCATGATATATATCAAGCAATGATGTTCTCAAAATAAATGAGATTGTGTTGTATGATGCGTATATGCATGTATCATGATGTATGGAAATGTAATGTTTTAGCTGGGAAAATAAATCCTGGATAGCTGCTGGAGAATAGAGTTGGATTCTTCATTTCTGCTGTGGATGGCGAACGAAGATGATTGCGAGAATAAAGCGGCAGGAGAGGATAACTCCATTGGGGAATAAACTGATGAGGAGACTACTCTGTGGGGAAGAGATGTTCTGTAGAGGATTCCGCCGATAAATTCCGCTGAGAATGAATTACCATTGCTGGTGATACTGAATCCTGTTGGGGATTGATTTCTGTTTGTGAAAGGAAAGAAACTCCACTGGGGATGATCTTTCAGTTGCGGCTTCACTGGGGACAACCTTTTAGACTCTTATGGGGATAATACTTTGAGCTATGCTAGGGACCATCTTCCAGAGTCTACTGGGGATGACTTTCCAAATTCCACTGGGGAAGCTTTTTCAGACTGTGCTGGGAAAAATTTCAAACTCCAATGGGGGTATCTTGTACTCTGCCGGGGAATATTCTTATACTCCGTTAGGGAATACTAAGACTGCCGGGGATATTAAACCTTTTCAGTGTTGATGGTAGATAAACTCTGCTTGGGGAGAATATTACCGATTCATTTACGGTTGTAAGTCTCAGCTGGGGAGAATATTACCGATTCATTCGCAGTTGTGAGTCTCAGCTGGGGAGAGTTAACATTATTGTCCTTCTCTTACTCTGCGGGGAGTGAATGTTACTGGGATGCATGCTAAGGATATGACGATGGCTTTGCATCGAGACTTTTCTGCCCCTGTATCTACGGGAGAAGGTGCCTGCGGAGGCCCAACCTATGAGGTGTTTGGTAACTGCTGATCGGAATGATAAGTCTTCTTCTGGTAGGCAAGTGACGAGATGACGGGACATAGTCGTACGTTTTAATCCCTAACTTTTGCCTGGACTGTCTTTTCAGATTTTCAGTTCACCGGAATACCCTTTTTTGCCCAAGCCGCCCTTTTGGGTTTTCGACTTGCCGGGTGTAAATTTTTTTCCGTTCTTATCCCTAATTTTTGCCCGAACTCTTTTGGTTCGTCGGGATGCCCTTATTTTTGCCTAGGCCAGTCAACCTAGTGGGTCTTTGTTCATGCACAGTATTTTCTGACTATGTCCACACTCTCAGAATGTAGGGAGTTGTCATTGTCGGTGGTGTTGTGTTGCCATACTACCAGAAGATGTTCGTTTGATCATGCAAGATTCGTTGCGGGAATCCATGTCTAATGCCCCAAGTTACTCAGATGGAGATTTGCCCCTGGCTATTTTGCATCTTTGAGAGATTCTCTGAATCTTGACTTGACTGCCCCAGATGATGGACAATGATCATGTCGTGCCCCTTGATTGGAAGTGTTTTTCCACTTGAGGTGATCCTTTTGAGAAGGTTTTTGTTCACTAGATATTCGTCGTGTGAATTTCTCTGCTGTTGAACAAATAGTCATATGCAAACAATGTTATTTTAAGAATGCAAAGCTTATGTCTATCTTGAAATTTTTAAAATGCATTTTTTCAGTAAAACAGGCAAATTTTGTAATATGTGATGTCAACTCAGGATTTACAGCAAGTCCTATAGGAGTCAGGATACCTTTTATAATAGTATGCTTTCGAACTAACCCATGCTTCAGCTAGGACTTTTAAGGGTTATAACGTGGCCTGGTTCACGGTTAAAGAAATAAAGGATAAAGGCTCAAAATGTATTTGTAGCCACCCGTCCTTCGTGATGTTCTTCGATCCTAAACTCAACTAATCATGCATTAGATCCCGTTTGAGTCTTTGCTCTGATATTCCAGTGATGGTTCGAATACTGACAATTTATTTTGAACAGACAATCATTTTGTTGAGAGTTTGCAGGATCTCTTTCCTTTTGATTTTTATTATCCCTATTTTTTGCCTGAACTATTTCTTTTTGTGATTACAGTCAGCGGGATGCCCCAGTTTTTTATTAAGTCTCCTTCACAGGTTTTGACTTAATGAGCTTTTATTTTTGAGAGATAATGACTGCTTGTCCTTACGATTATACAGAACCATCACCGTCTTTTGTTTCGGAAGGACTTCTTTGATGCCATTCATTGTGCACCTGAATTAACTGAGAAAACTACCCTGCCCCAGGTTATGATTAAGGGTTTTAATTTGTGAAAAGAAAAACTCCAACTTCTTTGTCTCAAAGGGGTTGACGAGGGATTATCTTCCTTATAACTCCACTGTTTAGGATTTGAAACAATGCCTGTACATCGTCAGCGGGGTCTGTTCAAAAGCATACTGTAGAGATTTTGGTATCATTTTCTTCATCCTCCCTCTAAAGGCTTAGAATTTTTAAATCGAGAGTTGATCATCACAAAAATGAAAGCAATTTGAATATAGTGAATACGAATGGATTGATTCAAAACAGACGTATGCGATGCATTGATAAAGTAACAAAGTTTAACATGAATATATGTTTGAACAATCAAAAGAAAATTACAAATTGAAAATTCTAATGAACAATAGTCTTCTCGTCTGGTCTTTTCACTTCAGAGGACGTGCCTTGGAGGGATGGTAGAAGAACTCAGCCTGACCATCTTGTGTGAATTCCAATGCTCCTTCATCAATCATGTTTTGAATTTTGTACTTCAACTTCCAACAGTCGTCAGTATAATGCCCTGGGCTGTTAGAATGGTATGCACACCTTGCATCAAGATTGTAGTTGGGAGAAGAAGTCTTAGGATTCGGATGAGGTCCTACCAACATCACCAGATTAAATCTCAATAGGTGTTGCAAAGCTTGGGACAACGGCATATTGAGCTTGGTAAACGGCCTCTGATTAACCCGTTGTTTATGGCAAGGTTGTTGTTGGACCCGTGAGGTAGTAGCAACTTGGAGAGGTCTATTCTTCACCATACCAGACCCTTGTCTTCTTGGAGGCTGACCAATAACTTGGTCCCCAGCCTCGACTGTTTGCTTCATACTGTTGTGTCGGTCTTGATGGAGCTGGCTGATAATACTTCTCAGCTCTTCTTGTTCCCGAGCTAAGCCTTGGATAAGAGCCATCTGCCCTAGCATCTGGGTTTTCATGGCACCTAACTCAACTTGCAGTTGTTCCAGCCGTTCGTCCTTATTGTCTTCAGGACTTTTCTTGACCAAGTTCCCAATGAGGAGTGTTTTCAACTCTTCCTGCCCCTTGGATAGGTTTAGGAATACGTCCTTGAACTGAGCTTCTTGAGTTTGAAGATCTCTGTTATCTTGTTTGAGAGCCATTGCTGAAATAAACAGCGAGGACATGAGAGACCGGTATTGTAAGACCTGTTATGCAATGATATGTATGATATATGTATGCAATGTTTTCAAGGATCTCGCGGGGTAAACAAGAAACTGTTAGAATTTGTTTGCAGATTGATTGAAGAAGCTTCGTGTCATTGAGAGTCCTTCTTCAAGAGTCAAGCTCACCATATCTAGTGGGTCATAGCCACCGACTCAAGTCATCGTGTTTTGATCTCTAGACGACATTGGCTAGAGTAAAATAAATCCCCTTTGCCCCTTGCTAGATGTTTGATTTACCATAACCTGCATCACAAACCCTTGAGATCCTTGAAATGGTTAAGGAAATGTTAAGGCATGATGTTATGATGTGTGTGCTATACGTTTAAGCAAAAGTGTGAGGTGCTGTAAGTAAACCCTGTAATAAATCCAAATTATTAGATAAGGACTGTAAACAAAATCTGCAAGGAACTCACATTGTCAGATAACAAGAATGTGCAAGTAGTTCAAGTTTGAAGGCACACAAGTCACATAATAGCCCTTAAATTTCAGGCTGGCATGGAGTTTAGGTATTACCCTCTTTCAGTTTAGTTGGTTTAAACCTGTCCTAAAAATAGTAACCGGGTTCTAGAGGATCTCAATATCACTGACCACCCTCGATCGGTCATAATTCCAGTTTGGCAACCTTTCTTGCGACCGGAATCATCGCGAGAGTTTGGTCTCAATGAGTGTAGCATACTGCTACTGTTCTATGGCCAAGTTGGTCAATTATAAGTTCTAAGGTCAGTTGGTGCTTAATGACCCCTTAGCAGACCCATATTCTCCTCGTTGCGCCACAAGGGATATCGGTACAAACTAAAGTGCCACACCAACGTAGCTACTGCTTCAACCGTATTGGTCTACACCGTATAGTTCCCTCACAGTTTATTGCTACTTACCTAAAGGGTATCCCCCAGATCCGGGTTAGGATCTATAGTAACTCCGATTCAACCCACAAAGACAAAGCATACAAGTCAAGCAATTGAAAACATTATGAACTATTCCTAAGGTACACCCCACTTATAATATTCCCCAGCAGAGTCGCTAGTTCTGTGATACGGTGGGAAGAACTGATTGTTTTTTGGAATGCTGATATGCATTTTGCGTTTATTTTCGCAAAATGTCACGGTAAGCAAGAGTCGCCACCGACTTTTATTTTATCCAACAAGGAAAGGAAAAAAGCACAGAAAAATTCCTTTTTGAGATATTTCTCGGGTTCGGGGGGTAGATTATAGAAATGGAAGGTATTAGCACCCTTTCTATCTGTGGTTATCCACGGGCTCTTAGGTACTTGCTCAATTGTTTTCAAAATGGTTTTCTTTGTGCTTGTGGGTTTGAAAAAGTTTTTGTTTTGAAAACTTCGATTTAACTCTTGCTTCTGTCCTCAAGAGTGTATGAAGTGTTTTTGAAAACTTTGTTTGAAAAGTGTAAGTGTGAAAAAGATTTTGTTTTTTGAAAGAGCAAGTACTTAAGAACCATCTACCTATTCGAAAAAGGAATCGTTCTATGCTAATGTCCTTTAGACAATGCTATCCTACTATTGATGAGTACGTAGCACCGTCGTTGGAGTTTAAGGGTCAATTCGAATAAGGGACTTACGGTCACTAAAGCAATGTTAAGACGCCTTAGCGGTAACCCTAATGTCTTAGATAATTTGTTTGAGGCAACAATATCCGAGGCAACCGTTTCAAGGCGAGTATGATCTTTTGGACAAAAGGGCAGCCTCTAAAGTGACCTATACTCAATGACCGCATACGAAGGCAACCAAGTGAGGTGTACCCTAAGAGTGCGCATGTGCGAATGTGTTGTTTTCAATTTATTTTTGTCTTTGTACATGTTAATGGTGATCTAAGTTGATTTTAGGTTAAAACATTCAGTCTTGTCATGCAAACCTATTATCAAACATCTAACAGTTATATTTTGCGGAAATAAGAGTGCGGAAATTAAATTACAAGGCGTCGGGTATTTAAATCGCCGAATACAAACCCTTTAAAAATAAATAAAGCGATAAAATAATAAA
This sequence comes from Vicia faba, assembly GCA_948472305.1. Taxonomy (NCBI): domain Eukaryota; kingdom Viridiplantae; phylum Streptophyta; class Magnoliopsida; order Fabales; family Fabaceae; genus Vicia; species Vicia faba. Next base: position 593,875,305 of record OX451736.1, read on the forward strand.
AGTCCTATTAAACTATTACAAACCGGAGGCAAGTACATTATATGATAAAAGCAAACAACGCGTGCGAGAAATTAAATCGAGCGCAAATTAGGGTTTTGACCCTTTTTGAAAGAAAATATCTTTTTTTTTTGTTTTGATTTTAGGAAAGAAATTAAACCTAAATCAATTACTAAATTAATTAATTAATTAAAAAATAAATTATTTTTGGGTTTTTTTGTTATTTTAAGAAAGAAATAAAAATTAATTGAATTAGTAAAACCTAATTAAATCTAATTTAATTTTAATTATTTACAAAAATATGTTAAAGTTATTCTAATTAAAAACCTAAATTAATTTAATTAGTGTTTATTAATAAAAATAAAAATAAAAATTTGATTTGATAAAAAATATTTTTGTGATTTTATTTTATAAGAAATTTTTTTTTTGATTGGTTAGAATTTATAAAACAATTAAATCAATAAAACAAATACTAAATAAAATAAATAAAGGGAAGAGGTTTGGGCCTGCTTTTGGTGGTCTGAATAGCAATCCTGTGGCCCAAAACACACTGGCCTTGTTGACTTTTGAGATCAGGTGTGCATGTGCTGACTTGGATTATGGTTGACGTTCCCCTTGGACCACCCGATCTGGCCAATGGCCATCTGGCTGTTGGATATACGAGGGCGTATGGTATGCTGTATGCTTGGATGTGCACTTGATTACCTGAAGAACAAAATCAAATATAAATTGGGGGACCTGGGATTCGAACCCAGGTCCTGAAGGAGTTTGGAGCGTTTGCCTTGCCACTAGGCCACTTTGATCTGTTTGTTAATATATTAGAAACAATATATGTTATATGAAAACAAAATTATTGCCAGCAAACAATAAAAAGCGCGCGTGGTTTTGAATTGGCCACTGGGAGAACGACAGCTCATCGTCCCCTACTTCCAAATCCTGCAAATATTACCTGCGGATTTGGATCCGCAGCTAAATGCGCAAGTTTGCTCTAAAATTCGTTCCAGGCTACATAAATCCATTCCAAGGCCATGGTTGTATTCGTCTTCCTCATCCGGTCATGCCTATAGCCATCACTAAGGCTAATTTTATCTGAAACGAAAAACCCTAAACCAAGATGCAAAACCCTAACAATGGTGCTTTACGTTAAATGTTAGATAAACAAAATTGAATAATGCAAAAAGCTTAGAAACATTGTGAGGATTACAAATATGCAAGCAATTTGTTCAAATGATGCAAGAATGATGAACTACGATTTCAAGAGCAGGGGCGTTTATCATGACACTTACAGCGCTTTGTGGTGTCTGAGAACGCTTGCTTTTGATCCAAATCGCTTGTGTGAACACCCAGGAAGAGATTGGGACCGATCTCAGCTTCTGAAAATGCCTCTAGCTATGGATTCGATCTCCAACTTTTTGTGACTTTTTTCAATTTCTGTTCTGCCTATTCTTGCAGCCTCCCACCCTTGTCTTGATTCCTTTGGCTTCCTTATGTACTATGGAGTGCATTAGGTTAAGATTTATGGATTGAATCTCTCTAAATCAATGTCTTGGGATTTGATTTGATTCACTCTTTACAACTTTCCAAATTTGCCAAATCTCAATCCTTTTGCGCATGAATTGGTGAGATTCGAGTTTGATGATGATATTGATGATAATCAAGACCTGAAATAGCAAAAAGATTTCATGTAATCAAAGTTTTGGATTTTTTATGATTTAATTTGATTTAAAATGAATAAATTCAAATAAAAATCAAATAAAATAATAAAATAAAATATGAGCTCATGGCTGAATCTAGGACACGTGGACAATTATGCAAGCTCAAATCAAGTGGAAAAGAATGGGCCCATTTGACAAAATTTGAAGTTTTGGGGATAGTTGACTTTTGGCAATTTTGCAAAAATGTCCAACTTCAACAATGTATAACTTCTTCAATTTTGAACTTTTGGAAGTGTTATTGGACGTTTTAGAAATCTTGAGATGTCCTCTAACCCACCCTTTTGGTCTCATCTCATTTTGATATTCCATGCTCAAGTTATAAGCTTTGGCAAAACAAGTGTTTTTGTTGACTTTCAAAAATGACCTATAATGTCCAAATTTATAACTTCTTGTGAGTGCATTTTTTGATCTTGGGGTATGAAGATGGATTGTAGGAAATTGCATCCTCTTAAAAATTAGATTTGGATGGGTCATTTCTCACAAAGTATGAGAAAGTTATGCTTGGTCAAAGTTGAGTTGACTTTTCCTACAAAACCCTAATTTAGCAACTTTTGAGTCTTGATGAATTTTGAGCAATCCTTGATGAATCATGATCAACCCTTGATCAAATGATGAAATATCCTTCAAAATGAGAATGTTGACAAAAAATCTTGAAGTTTGACTGTTTGTAGGTCACAATTGACTTTTTCCCTAGCACAGTCGATTTTTGGACCCTTTGAGCAATTGACTGAGCAAACTTCCTCTGCAAGGCTTGAAACTTGGCATGGATGACCTTGAGAACATATTAGGAAATTGGGGAGCACTTGAGTCCATTTGGATTCAAGGATCTTGATGCAACACAAAACCCTAATTTGGGGTTGACTGCCTTAGGAGATAGCTTGTCTGACCAACTCTTGAGCAACCTTGAGCCACTTGGAGATTTTTCTTGCAATGTCTTGAGAAATATGAGAGGGCAAATTTTGGGGTACAACAGCCTCACTAAGGCATTTTCAAATACTTTTAAAAAAACAAAAAGCACAATGTATGTGGCTTTTGATCCAAGGGAAAATAGGAGGCTTCGATCCAGTGAAGGGATGTGGCTTTCAATCCAAGGGAAAATAGGAGGCTTCGATCCAGAGAAGGAAATGTCTCCTTAGATCCAGAGAAGGAGCTGTCTTCTTCGATCCAGGAGGGAAATATGCTTTTCAATTCATATCTGCAAGACAAGCATTAGAACAATAAAGATGCAGGACCTAGGTGTCGAACTCAGGTCCTTCAATCCTGTGCGCGCTGGTCTGCTCAGGCTTGGTCTGCAGTACAAGCGTTAGAAAAAGAAACAAATACAAACCTGGGTGTCGAACCCAGGTTCTTCTCCTGCACATACACCTGCAAGTTTGATCAAATGCTGGATCAAAATAGATCAAAAGACTCTACCCTATGCATGATCATTTCCTAAACCCAAGTCCGGGGTTAAAACTAGCACAAGATCTTTGTACCACCTAGTTTGATGGTTGGCTGCTTCGAAGCCTTAAAATGGCACCCTGTACTTCCACACTTATATTTGTATGAATGATCAATGATAATACAAACATGCATATAAAAATAATTCAAATAGTAACCGAAAGGTTGTGACCCAGAATTCTACCAAGGAATGGTGGGCTTGATGCATGGCTTTTGGCTAGTGCTTGGGAACACTTCCTGTAGACTTTAGGGAGTGAATAGAGGGTTGCTGAAGACTCCTTCGATTGGGACCACTTATGAGGATTTGCTAGCTTTGGGGTGGTTTATGGGATATCGTGTCTCTAATACGTGTGTGTATGTGGTCTCCTCTTTTTTTTGTGCTAGTGTGCTCTTTATATAGAGGGGATGGAGGGGACAAGAGGGAAAAGGAATAAACAACCATTAAGTTGGTGTTTTAAGGCCATAAATATCACTTTGAAACTTTGCCAAAGACATGGTTTCTTATCCCTTTTTGAATTTCTATGAACCTGGACACATTTGACTTTCGAATGCCCTCCTTCGAATGACTCTGATTGCCTCCTTTGAATAGCCTAGAGTCTTGATTCGAAGTGTTTTAAAACCTCCATATTAGAGCTTCTTTGATTGAGTCTATCTACTTGACCTAGCTTCTTGATTCAAACAACTCAAACGAAAACTTAATTCTGGCCAATCAAAAACCTCCTTTGTCAACACCTTCGAATGCCATTGCATAAGAGGCCTGGGCCTGGCCACATGTAGGACCAAGACCCATCATAAGACAAGCTTGTATTCAATAACCATGTGTCCTTTGAATGGACCAATGGATGCTTCTTCGAATGGACCTCATGAATGCGCCTTCGAAGGGACTAACATGCGTGTCGAAGTATAAAAAACTGTTTCAAAGGGGACCATTGCCCAGTCGAAGCTGGCACAAAGGCAACCAATGCCTTGTGGGCGCTAGCATGAGGCAGGTCAAAGCAAGCATAAAAGAGGCCATTGCCTTGTGAATCGAATCAGGCATGGAGGAGGTATTTTCCTTCTGGGTCGAAGGAAGCTTTTTTCCTAGTGGATTGAAGGAAAATCTGAAGAAGTCTTGGCCTTGTATGCTGAAGGCAAGCTGAAAAGGAGCCTTTGCCTTATGAATCAAAGCATGTATGAAGAAACCCTTTGTCTTGTGAATCGAAGACCAGTAAAAGGGGCCTTTTGCCTTGTAGACAAAGGAAAGTTGATGGGTCTTTGCCTTGTGAAACCAAGGCAAGCATGAGGAAGCTTTTTCCTAGTAGACCAAAGACAATCATGAAGAGGCATACGTGTGCTGATGATAAGTTGAAGGGGCCTTTTTCCCAGTGGAAGCTTTGTGAACTAATCTTGATCGGAGGAGATTCAGCACCCAATCGAAGCTTGTGTGCCAATGCTTGGTCGAAGGGTTTTAGGAGCCCAGTCGAAGCTTGCTGTTATGCCAATCGAAGGACACTATTTAGATACCAATTGAAGGACATTGTTGAACTGCCAATTGAAAGACACTTTGCTAGCATTCAAAAATTTTGTTTTCTTTAGGCAAGTGTTTGTAACCACCCATATAAGAGAAAAAACCTTAGGAAACATGAGAGGGAAAATTTTGAGGTACAACAACTGCCCCTGTTCAATCTTCTTAAACCTGAGGATTTAGATTGGCTTGTATGCCTTTTGTGATCTGAAGGTGGAAGATGATTGAACACTAGAGTGCCCAGAAATTTGCACTTACATGAAGTAATATTGTTGGTTGATGATGTCGGGAATGGGCTTACAAATGTCATTTGGAGAAGATTACGGAGAGACGTCGGAGATGGGCTTAAAGATGCCATCCAAAGTAGATGTTGATTTCACACATGGTCCCTTTGGGGGTTCCTGTTCCTGCTGTCTGAGGAGGAGTCCACTGGGGAATGTGGGTTTCTGTTGTTCTCCTGCTTGAGGAAAACTCTAGGGAACTAAGTCTAGGAACTTCAGTTGTCCAAGGCTCTGCTGAAGAGTTATCTCTGGAGAGATGAAAGTTTGTTATTTTCTGGTTGAAATCCAGGCTTCACATTAACTTGCTGAGGATAATGGAATTAACCGTTACCTGAAAATGTATTAGAAAGAGCCCGTGTAGGACTGTTCCAGGATCAGTCTGTGTTAGTCTGCACCCAGAGATATATGAGAAGGAACCCGTGTAAGATTGTTTCGTCTGGTCATGTAGATATTTTTCCTGTCTGATTTCAGGTATTAATCTATAAATCAGTTGTTCGCGGGTAGTTGTCTTGTCTGGTTACAGGTATTAATCTGGAACTTGAAAATTATCGGTCGATGAGATAGTTGCCCTGGCTCGTTATAGGTATTAATCTCTGACCTGAGAAAGAAAGATAGTTTTCTTGGCTTGTTACATGTAATAATCTTCAATCTCTTTATGTAGATAGTTCTCCTGGCTGGTTACAGGTGTTAATCCACAGTTGGTCGTCCGCAGATAGTTCTTCTGGTTGGTTTCAAGTATTAATCTAGAACTTGAAAATTATCGGTCGCTGAGATAGTTGTCCTGGATTGTTACAGGTATTAATCTTTGACTTGAGAAAGAAAGATAGCTTTCCTGGCTTTTTACAGGTATTAATCTTCAATATCTTTATGTAGATAGTTCTCCTGGCTGGTTACAGGTGTTAATCCACAGTTGGTCGTCCGCAGATAGTTCTCCTGGCTGGTTTCAGGTATTAATCTATAACTTGAAAATTGTCGGTCGCTGAGATAGTTGTCCTGGCTTCTTACAGGTATTAATCTCTGACCTGAGAAAGAAAGACAATTTTCTTAGCTTGTTACAAGTATTAATCTTCAATCTCCTTATGTAGATAGTTCTCCTGGCTGGTTTCAAGTGTTAATCTACAATCAGCTGTCCACAGATAGTTTTCCTAGCTTATTTCAGGTACTAATATGGGACTTGTTTTGTTGGTCATACAGATAGCTTCCTCGTCTAGATTCAGGAATTAATTTGTGGTCTGTTGTATTTGTTGGTAAACTCGCCTTGCTTCGGGAGTTCATACCACTCGGTCGTATAAATGGTTTCCTCGTCTGGTTTCGAGCATTAATCTTTGACCTGCTGTATAAGTTGATGGTGTTTGTCTATCTGATGATTTAACCTGAAAAGGTAAAACCGGTTTCATGCGATGTCATGATGTATGAATTGCATGATGCTCTTAAAATAAATGAGATTGTGGTATACGCATTTGTGCTGCATATGCTATGATGTTTGTAGAAATGATGTATGAATGCAATGTATGAATGTGTCAGTTGTTCCATTGCTGTATTGTTGAACTAGGGAAAATAAATCCCTAATTGTTGCTAGAGGTGAAGAATGTAGGTCTTCAAATATGTTGAAGTTAAAATGCTGGGAGATAAACTTCTGTTGTTAGAGAAATAAACTCTGTTGAAGAAGGTAAACTTCGTGAATTAAAATGTTGCTAGAAGATAGTCAAGAATAAGTATCAGGATGACATCCGTCTATGGATCGTACCTGAACCGTTTTTAGAAGATGATCTGAATAAGTATTAGGATGACATCCGTCTCTGGATCTTACCTGAATTGTTGCTAGAAGATAGTCTGGAATAAATATCAAGATGACATCTGTCTCTAGATCGTACCTGAACCGTTTCTAGAAGATGATCTGAATAAGTATCAGGATGACATCCGTCTCTGGATCGTATCCGAACTATTGCTAGAAGATAGTCTGGAATATGTATCAGGATGACATCTTTCTCTAGATCGTACCTGAACCGTTTCTAAATGAGAATCTGGAGTAAGTTTCAGGATGACATCCATTTCTGGATCGTACCTGAATCGTTTCTAGATGAGAATCTAGAGTAAGTGTCAGGATGACATCCGTTTCTGGATCGTACCTGAACCATTTCTATATGAGAACCTAGAGTAAGTGTCAGGATGACATCCATTTCTGGATCATGCCTGAATTGTTTCTAGATGAGCATCTGGAGTAAGTGTCACGATGACATCTGTTTCTGGGTCGTACCTGAACTATTTCTAGATGAGAATCTGGAGTAAGTGTCAGGATGACACCCGTATTTGGATCGTACCTGAATCGTTTCTAGATGAGAACCTGGAGTAAGTGTCAGGATGACATCTATTTCTGGATCGTACCTGAACCGTTTCTAGAGGAGAATCCGCTTTATTTAGAATGTTTCTGCTGGGGATTCCTGTTTTGTTGTTTTGAGAAGAAATCTGTTGGGGAATCCTGAGAAGCTTGGTGACTTCACTGGGGAATTCTTAGATATTAGAGTAGTAATTGGAGATTCTTTCTCTACCGAGGGTATGAGAACACTTGACATCATTAGACTGCATGCTAAGAATATGGCAGTGACCTTGTAGTAGAATGCCCCTGCCTCAGTACCTGCTGGAGAAGGTATCTTCCGGGGATTTTGTAGATGGTTTAATTGTTATCCCAACTCTTGGAGTCCTTGGTGAATGCAAATTAGGGTAATAAACCTTCTATTGATAGACAAGTGACGAGATGATGGAATGTAGTCGTACGCTTTGATCCCTAACTTTTTCTTGGACTTTCCTTTCAGATCTTCAGTCCATCGGGATTCCCTTTTTTTCCCAAGCTGCCTTTTCAGGTTTTCGACTTGCCGGGTGTACAGTTTTTTTTCATATGTATATCCCTAATTTTTGCCTGAACCCTTTTGGTTCGCCGAAATGCCCTTATTTTTTCCTAGGCCAGTCAACCTAACGGGTCTTTGTTCATGCGTAGTATTTTCAGGCTATGTCCATGTTCACCGGGTATGGAGAATTGTCATTGTCCATAGTATTAAGTGTTGCCACACTGCCAAAAGATATTTGTTTTATCGTACAGGATTCTTTGCTAGAATTCATGTCCAACGCCCCAAGTGATTCAAATGGAGATCTGCCCCTGGCTATTTGGAATTTTTGAGAGGTTCCCCGAATCTTGACTTGACTGCCCCAGATTAGATGGACACCATGTTATGCCCCTTGATTATAAAAGGCCTATCACTGGAATGTCTATCCATCTGAGGTGATTCTGTCCATTGAGAGGATTTTTGTTCATCGAATATCCGTCGTGCGAATTTCTCTGCTGTTGAACAAATAGTCATACGCAAACAATGGTATTTTAAGAATACAAAGCTTATGTCTGTCTTGAAGTTTGAAAATTCATTTTTTTAGTAAAAGAAACAAATTTTGTAAGAGTTTGATATCAGCTCAGGATTTATAGCGAACCCTATAGGAGTCAGGATACCTTTTGTAATAGTATGCTTTCGAACTAACCCATGCTTCAGCTAGGACTTTTAAGGGTTATAACATGTCCTAGTTCACGGTTTAAGAAATAAAAGATAAAGGCTCAAATTTTATTTGTACCCGACCTGTTCTTAGTGATGTTCTTCAATCTTATGCTCAGTTAATTGTGCGTTTAAATCTCGATTGAGTCTGGAATCTTTGCCCTGATATATCAGTGATGGTTCAGAAATTGAACATTTGTTTGAGAAGGCAATCATTTTTGTAACCTTTTTTTTTGGTCGAGGATTTGTAGCGACCTCCTTTTTTTGTTTTTATTATCCCTAATTTTTCCTGAACTGTTTATTTTGTGATTAGTCACCGGGATGCCCCAGTTTTTTTCTTAAGTCCCCTTCATAGATTTTGACTTAGTGGGCTTTTCTTTTGAAAAATAATGACTGTCTGCTTTAATGATTATGCGGAACCATCACCATATTTTGGAGAGCATCTTCTACCTTATTTTCTGTGTATGAAGGTAGAGCTTGTGACTGAATGCACATATGAATTAACTGAGAAAACTACCCTTCCCCAAGTTATGATTAAGGGTTTTAATTTGTGTGAAAAAGGAAAACTCCTACTTCTTAGGCTCAAAGGGGTTGACTAGGGATTATCTTCCTTATAACTCCATTGTTTAGGATTTGAAACAACGCGTGTACATCGTCAGCGGGGCCTATTCAAAAGCATATTGTAGAGACTATGGTATCGTTTTCGTCATCTTCCCTCTAAAGGCTTAGAGCTTTTAATCGATAGTTGAATATCACAGTAAGAAAGTAGTTTAAATATAATGAACATGAAATAATTCAAGACCAACATATGCAAGACATTAATGGGAAAACCAAAGTTTAACATTACAGTTATTGTTCGAACAAGCAAAGGAAATTTTAATTGAAAAATCACAAATGAACTGGACACTCTCAATGGTTTCGCCTAGGAGCAGTGATCACGTGGTGAGTCTTTGGAGGGTCGAATTCGATCTCCTTGGCATCAATCATATCCTGAATTTTGTTCTTCAGAGCCCAACAACCATTCATATCATGTTCAGGGCTATCATAATGGTATGCACACCTTTCATTGGGGTGGTAACTTGGAGCAGAAGTATTGGGGTTCTGTAGAGGAGCCTTTAACGTAATAAATCATTCCTTCAACATGTGTTGTAACGCTTGAGCTAGTGACATGTTGATCTTGGTGAGTTGTATTTTAGGTGCGACCTCCTTACGTTGATTCCCCTGTTGATGTCGTTGCGCAGGCGTAGGATTAGAGATCAGTACTGCCCCCACAGATGGCTTGTGGTTGCCTCTAGCACATCCCTCCTGGCCATATACAACATTAACTTCCCTCTTGCCACTGAGTGGCTTCTTCTCAGCATTAGAAGATGTAGCCATCAGAACCTTCCCACTTTTGATACCAACTTCTACTCTTTCACCTGTCAGTATCAGCTCGGTGAACCCAACCGAAGAACTTCCAATCAAGAGGTTGAAGAATGGACCAGACAAAGTGCCCAAGAACATGTCTACCAGCTCTCTATCAGACAGAGGAGGATGGACTCTCCCTGCAAGATCCCTCCATTTCTGCACATATTCCTTGAACCCTTCTCTTGAACCCATGGACATATTCTGCAATTTCACTCAAGTTGGTGCCAGGTCAGCATTGTATTGGTACTGCTTGTAGAAAGAAGTAGCCAAGTCTTCCCATGAATGGATGTCAGTTCCTTCTAGCTGATAGAACCACTCCAGTTGAGTGTCGACCAAACTTTCTTGGAAGAAATGGACCCATAACTTCCGGTCAGTAGTGTGAGGCTGGATCTTTCTGACGTATGATCTCAAGTGAAGTTTAGGACAAGAGACTCTGTCATATTTAGTGAATGTGGGAACCTTGAATTTTGGTGGGATGACCACCCCAGAAACTAACCCTAATTCTTCAAAGTACAAGCCAAGTATCTGCTGAATCTCCATAGCATTGAGGCGATCCTCCAACTATTTGTATTTATCATCAGCAGGAGGATATTGTTCCTCAGAGTAATCAGCTTCATCTTCACCAGTCCTTGGGTTATTATCATCTTAATGATTATCCCCCTCGTTTGATGGAGTTGTGAGATCTAGAGCTTGCTTGACTGGTCCTCTAAGTCTTCTTCCCAAATTCAAGATGCTAGCCTGCTTCTTTGGCTTCTTGGTCTTCTCTTAGATGATAAGGGTTTTCAGATCCTCCTGCCCCTTAGCCAGAGCCAGGAACATTTGCTAAAACTGAGCGTTTTGAGCTTGGATATCCTTTATTGTTTGTTCGAGATCCATTTATTTTACTAAAATAAACAGTGAAGGTATAAGAAGCATGTCCGGGGAATACCTGTTATGCAATGACATGTATGATATGTAAATGTTTTCAAGGATATCACGGGTTAAATAAGAAAATGTCAGAAGTTAAATTTTGCAGCTTTGGTTGAAGAACTTCATATCGTTGAAGGTCCTTCTACGAGAGTCAAGCTCACCATGTTAAGTGGGTCATTGCCCCTAACTCAAGTTGTCGTGTTTTGATCTTTTGACGGAATTGGCTAGAGAAAAATAAATCCCCTTGCCCCTTTCTAGACGCCCGTTTTATCATAACCTACACCACAGTCCCTTGAGATCCTTGAAATGGTTAAGGAAATGCTATGGTATGATGCTATGATGTGTATGTTATGCATCAAGCAAAAATGCAGGGTGATGAAGACAAGTATGTCTTGCAAGAAAACCAGTTATTGGACAATGTATACAAATAAGGTCCTGCAAGGAATACCAACAAAATCCCTGCAATGAGTTCAAGTTGTTAGATAATGAAGGCAAATAAGTCACACAAGCAGCCCTAGGTTCATGCTTGCATAGGGTTTGTAGGTAAGTACCCTCTTGAAGTTTAGTTGGTTCAACCTGTTTTAGAAAAGTAACCGTGTTCTAAGGAATCTCAATATCATTGATCTTTCTTTATCGAGCGTTATTTCAGCTTAGCAATCTTTTCTTGCAGCCGAAACATCTCAAAAGTTTGATCTCAATGAGTGTAGCATCGAGTATCAACCAATCCCCAACTTTACACCGAGGCCGGATATCTCACTACTTTCTAATGGCCAAGTTTGTTCAACTAAGGTTCTAAGGTCCGTTAGTGCTTCACGACACCACGCGGCGGCCCCGTATTCTCCCCGATTCAACATAAGGGATAACAGTTCAAACCAAAGTGTCACACAAACATAACTATCGCTTAAACAATATTGGTCTATGTCGTACAATCTCCATGATATATTGTTGTTTACCTAAAAAGACGTCCCCAGATCCGGGTGTAGGATTTATAGTAACAACCTGTGATACGGTGGCAGAACCGACTGTTTGACGCTGGTTTGCGTTTTGCGTTTTGTGTTCATAAAATGTCGCGGTAAGCAAGAGTCGCCACCGACTTTTATTTCATCCAATCGGAAAGGAAAAAAGTACAGAAAAAAAAAATCCTTTTTCGAGATATTCTGAGCACGGGGGGTAGATTATAGAAAGGGAAGGTGTTAGCATCCTTTCTATCCATGGTTTTCCATGGGCTCTTAGGTACTTTCTCATCTTTTTAAATTTCTTGTGTATATGCTTTATTTTTGAAAAGTTTGACTTCGTGATAACCCTTGTATCGATCCTCAAAGGTGTGACGAAGTTGTTTTGAAAATTTGTTTAAAAAGTGTAAGTGTGAAAAGCTTTGATTTGAGCAAGTACCTACTAGCATCTACCTACTCGAAAGAAATATCGTTTCTATTCTTGTTTCCTTTAGACAATGCTATCCTACTATTGAGAAATATGTAGCACCGTCGTTGGAATTGTAAGGGTCAATTCGAAAGGGACGTACGATCACTAAAGCAATGTTATGACATCTTAGTAATAACCCTAGAGTCTTAAGATCATATTCGAGGCAACATTTCTGAGGCAACATTCGAACGGGACATTTGATCTTTTTAGACAGGAGGGCAACCACTAAGACACCCTATACTTAATGATCATTTACCGGAGGCAACCAAAGTGAGAATATACCCTAAGAGTGATATGTGCGAGTGATTTGTTTCAATTATTTATCTTTGCAAATTAGGGTTTTCTAACTGTCTTAATTTGTCATGCATTCTTGCCATACAATCCTATTAGCATACATCTAAACAATTTAAATATTTGCAGGGATTAAAAATGCGAGAAAGTAAATCTACGCTATTACAAGGCTTCGGGGAAGGGGATTAATTACATAGCCAAAAACCCAGGAAAAAAGCGATAAGTAAAAACCCAAAATTAAACTATTACAACCAGTGAACAGTTACAAAAATATTGTCAAAATACATAATAAGCGCGCGGCGAATTAAATGCGAGACGATTAGGGGTTTGACCCTTGACTAAACCTATTGACGATTTGAGTAAAAAATGATATTTTTGTTATTTAAGAAAATAAGGAAACCATTGAATTAAAAAGAAAATCCTAATTCTAATTAATTTTAAATTAAGAAAAATAAATTAATTTTAATCTAAAAACCTATTTTTTTGTATTTTTTATTATTTGGGAAAGAAATAAAAGAATTAAATCAAGACTTTAACCTAATTTCTAATTGAATTTTAATTATGAAAGAAATTAAAGTTGTCCTAAATTAATTAAACTAATCAATTAAAACATTTATTAAGAAAAATAAATCTTTTTTGTTATCTTGATTGGTTGATTTAAAATAAAATAATTTTTGTGTTGATTTTAAAAAAACAAAATAATTAAAGAAAAGGAATTAAAGAAAAATAGAAAATTAACCAAATGAGCTTGTTGTCAGCAGATCTGGTTCTGACTGATGGATCCAGAAGATGGTGACCCTCAGAAGATGGGAGGCACTGGATCTGCTCCTGGCTGGTGGATCCAGCAGATGATGACCCTCAGAAGACGGGGTGCGCTGGATCTGATCCTGGCTGGTGAATCCAGAAGATGCTGAACCTCAGGAGGTGCATGTGCTGGATCTGGTTCTGATTGGGATCCAGAAGATGATGGCCCTCAGAAGATGCACGTGCTGGATCTGGTGAAAAAAAGGAGAAAATACCAAAAGCTCACACCTAGAATCGAACCCAGAATCTTGAGCTTTTGACTTCCTTCTTCTGACCAACTGCGCTGGATGTTAACTTGTTAACATAATGAAAACAAACAATATATCAGAACAAACAAGTTTTTGGCTAAAATAACGCGCCAGGATTTAAACTAGCCAGTCAGGTTGTGACACGTTGTTGTCTTCTTCCCTGGAACCGTCGTTTTAGACTCTGAACCTTTACCTACAGACGCAGGTCTGTTTCTAAAACCTGTGTCATTCAAGAATCAAGCATATGCAATATAAATTCAATTAGGGATCATGAATCAACTGGGTTTGACGTTCTGATCATCATGGTACCCATTATCAGGCCTAATTTTGCTTGAAAACCCAAAACCCCAAATTGGAGCACGAAAACCTAATAATGGTAGAAGTTTATTCCTGCACTATAAATTAAATCAAACTATCCAGAAACATTGCAAACATGACAACGAACATGAATATGTAATTTAAACATGCTAAATATGCAAGAATTTCAGTAATTGAATTTGAATAATTGTGGAAACCGTGAGAATGCTAGGCAGTGATTCTGGATGTTCTGATGCCTGCGAACGATTGGGAATGCTTCCTGAGACGTCCTGGAACAGGTTGCTGGCCTTGAATTGTTCTCAAAGGTCCTCTATCCTGAAATCAGAACTTCACTTTTTATCAAGATTTTTGAGTTTTGTTCTTACAGTCTCACGCCTCCAGCCTCTCTTCTTTTGAGCTGCCCAACTTTCTTATATAACCTAGAGTGAATTAGGTTAACAAACTTGGATTAAATATTTGCATTTATCCAAGATTTGATTTGATTTTCAAGTATATGATATCTTTCTATTTTCATGCCAATCATGCATTTCTTGTACCAATTACCATTGATATGATTTGATTCTGATACGCCAGCACTATGAGCTCGTGATTCTGTTCACAAATCCAAACAAAACAAATCTTTGCTATCATTTACCAATTATTTGATTTAATTCAATTTTTAATAAATAAAAAATCAAAATCAAAATAAATAATTAAGCAAATAACATGTGAATGCACATTTGGCTCGTGGGCCACATTATAAGTGAAGTGCAAGCATAAAAAGTTAGGTCCATTTAACAAAAAAAATGCAAATTTGAGCATATTTGACTTTTGGCAATTTTGTAAAAATGGTCAACTTGGCCAATGCACAACTCTCTCAATTTTGACCCTAGAGAGGTGTTCTTAGACTTTTTATAAATATTAGGGTGTCCTCTGAGCAACCCTTTTGGTCTCATCTCACTTGAGTCTTCCATGTTCATGTATGAAGCTTTGACCCAAAAGGTGTTTTTGTTGACCTTCCAAAATGACCTATAATGTCAAAATTCATATATTTTTGTGAGTGCATATTCTAAACTTGGGAGCTGAACATGAATTGTATTTAATTTCATCCTCTTCAAAATGAGCTTTGGATGGGTCATTTCTGATAAAGTATGAGAAAGTTATGCTTGGTCAAAGTTGAGTTGACTTTTCCTACAAAACCCTAATTTAGCAACTTTTGGGTTTTGATGAATTGTGAGCAATCCTTGATGAATCATGATCAACCCTTGATCAAATGATGAATGATACTTCAAAATGAGGATGTTGACCAAAAATCTTGAAGTTTGACTGTATGTGGGCCACAATTGACTTTTGACCTGGCATAGTTGATTTTCAGGCATTTGAGCAATTGATTGAGCAACCTTCTTCTGCAAGGCTTGAAACTTGACATGGATGATCTTGAGGGCATATTAAGACAATGGTGAGCATTTGAGACCTTTATGGTTCACATCTTGATGAAGATAGAAACCCTAATTTGAGGTAGACTGCCTTAGGAGAGAGTTTGTCTGGTCAACTCTTGGACTTCCTTGAGCAATTTGGGGACCTCACTTGCCATATATTGAGAAATATGAGAGGGAAAATTTTGGGGTACAACAATTGCCCATGTTCAATCTTCTTAAACCTGAGAATGTAGATTGGCTTGTCTGTCTTTCGTGATCTGAAGGTGGAAGATGATTGAACACTAGAGTGCCCAGAAATTTGCACTCGCATGAAGTGATACTTGATTTGTGATATCGGGAATGGGCTTACAGATTCCATTTGGAAGTAAATGATGGAAGATGGGCTTAAAGATGCCATCCGAAGAGGTTTCAATCGCATAAGAGATTCCTTGGCAATATCCTGTATACCTGTTGTTGAGGAGGACTTCGCTGGTCTCTGTCTTGAGAGAAATAAAGTTTTAGGAGCTTTAGTTGTCCGTTACTCTACTGGGGAATAACTCCGGTGTGGGGAGTGGCAGTGAACTGCGTATCTGGTCGGGGTATATGCTGCACTGTGACTTATTGGGGAAATGTGAAACCACTCGTGTTTGATCAGGTCCCGGTCTTACAGTGTTGTAGACTGCTGTCTGGGGATAAAAGAGGAAGAACCTGGATAGTAAGGTTATGAGAAGGAACCTGGATGGTAGGGTTACTTCCATATGAGAGCCTGGATAGTAGGGCTGTGAGAAGGAACCTAGATAGTATATATACTTCAAGGTGAAAGCCTGGATAGTAGGGTTGTGAGAAGGAAGCTGGATAGTAGGGTCGTGAGAAGGAACCTGGATGGTAGGGTTAATTCGATATGAAATCCTGGATAGTAGGGTTGTGAGAAGGAACCTGGATAGTAGGGTTACTCCGATGTGAAAGCCTGGATAGTAGGGCTGTGAGAAGGAACCTGGATAGTAAGGTTACTTCGATATGAAAGCCGGGATAGAAGGGTTGTGAGAAGGAACCTGGATAGTAGGGTCGTGAGAAGGAACCTGGATGGTAGGGTTACTTCGATGTGAAAGCCTAGATAGTAAGGCTGTAAGAAGGAACCTGGATAGTAGGGTTGCCTTGATATGAAATCCTGGATAGTAGGGCTTGAGAAGGAACCTGGATAGTAGGGTTACTTCGATATGAAAGCCTGGATAGTAGGGCTTACAAGAAGGAACCTGGATGGTAGGGTTACTTCAATATGAGTTTAGGTAAAACTACAGAGGGAACCTGGGTAAGGTTGCTTTTGTCGCACCGATGATTACTCTGTTTAGCTTCGAGTGTTTATCATGGACCTGCTGGAAATTGTTGATAATAACTGTCTTTCCTGAAAGAAATACAGGGTTAGTTATGTGCGATGCATGAGATGCATTGTGAGATGATGTTCTCAAAATAAATGATACTATGTTATATGTAATGTATGCACACGTCATGATGTATGAACATGAAATGCTGACGTAATAATCTGAGTTTGGGAAAATAAATCTCTGACTACTGTTTGGAGAGTATGAGAAATGGTATTCTTGACTGCTATAAAAAAAACATAGTTCCTCCGCTTCTGTTGGGGATGGTGAACAAAGATGACTGTGCTGGGGATTTGCCACTCGGTTGGAGAATATTCTGTCGGAAGAGACCCTGTCTGAGGATAACTCTGCGGGGGGATAACTCTGTTGGAGAGGAGATATTCTATTGATAGATCTGCTGTCTTGGATAAATAACTCAGCTGGGGATGAATTTCCGTTGCTGGTGATAATGAATTTGTTGGAGATTGAATTTCTGTATTCAGAGAAATAAACTTTGCTTGGGAGACAACTTTACGAACCGCTTGCGATTATGAAATTCGGCCGGGGAATATAGATGTCGATTCTCTGAAGGAACTTTGTTGGGGAACGTAGCTCCTGTTTGGGGAAGCCAATGTCAAAGCTTTAGTTGCCTCTACTCTGTGGGGAGTGTAGATGTCACAGGGTCGTATGCCGAGGATATGACAATGACTTTGCATCAAGACTTTTCTTCCCCTGTACCTGCTGGAGAAAGTGCCTGCGGAGGCCTTGTGGATTGAGTGTCATCCCAACTTATGAGGTGTTTGGTAACTTCCGATAGGAATGATAAGTCTTCTACTGATAGACAAGTGACAAGATAACGGGACATAGTCGTACGCTTTAATCCCTAACTTTTGCCTAGACTGTCTTTTCAGATTTTTAGTCCACCGGGATACCCTTTTTTTCCCAAGCTGCCTTTTCAGGTTTTCGACTTGCCGGGTGTACAGATCTTTTTTGTTTTTATCCCTAGTTTTTGCCCGAACCCTTTTGGTTCTTCGGGATGCCCTTATTTTTTCCTAGGCCAGTCAACCTAGCGGGTCTTTGTTCATGCGCAGTATTTTTTGACTATGTCCATGCTCTCAGGGTGTAGGGAGTTGTTACTGTCGGTAATGTTGTGTTGCCACACTACCAGAAGACATTTGTTTGATCGTACATGATTCGTTGCTGGAATTTATGGCCAATGCCCCCAAGTGATTCAGATGGAGATCTGCCCCTGGCTATTTGGCATCTTTGAGAGATTCCTTGAATCTTGACTGCCCCAGATGATGGACAATGATCATGTCGTGCCCCTTGGTTGGAAGTTTTTTTCCACTTGAGGTGATCCTTTTTATTGAGAAGGTTTTTTGTTCACTAGATATTCGTCATGCAAATTTCTCTGCTTTTGAACAAATAGTCATATGCAACCAATGTTATTTTAAGAATGCAAAGCTTACGTTTGTCTTGAAGTTTTAAAAATGCAGTTTTTTTTATAGAAAAAATTGAATTTTGTAAAGATGTGATATCAACTCAGGATTTGTAACAGACCTTCAAGAGTCAGGATACCTTTTATAACAATATACTTTCGAACTAACCCATGCTTCAGCCAGGACTTTTAAGGGTTATAACGTGGCCTGGTTCATGGTTTAAGAAACAAAGGATAAAGGCTCAAATTTTATTTGTACCCACTCGTTCTTCATGATGTTCTTCGATCCTAAACTTAGCTAATTGTACATTTAGATATCGTTTGAGTCTTTGCTCTGATATTCCAGTGATGGTTCGGGTACTGACAAATTATTTTGAATAGGCAGTCATTTCCTTTTTTGTTGAGGGTTTGTAGGACCTCTTTCTTTTTTATTTTATCATCCATGTCTTTTGCCTGAACTGTTTCTTTTTGTGATTACAGTCAGCGGGATGCCCCAATTTTTTATTAAGTCTCCTTCATAGGTTTTGACTTAATGGGCTTTTATTTCGAGAGATAATGACTTCCTGCTTGGATGATTATGCGGAACCATCACCATCTTCTGATTCGGAAGGACGTCTTCGAGGCCATTCATTATGTACGAAGCGAAAGATTGCGACTGAATGCGCCTCTGAATTAACTGAGCAAACTACCCTGCCCCAGGTTGTGATTAAGGGTTTTAATTTATGTGAAAGAAAAACTCCTACTTCTTTGGCTCAAAGGGGTTGACTAGGGATTATCTTCCTTATAACTCCACTGTTTAGGATTTGAAACAACGCATGTACATTGTCAGCGGGGTCTGTTCAAAAGCATACTGTAGAGATTTTGATATCATTTTCGTCATCCTCCCTCTAAAGGCTCAGAGCATTTGTTCGAGAGTTGAATATCACAAAAAGGAAAGCAATTTAAATATAGTGAATACGAATGAATTGATTCAAAATAGACATATGCAATGCATTGATAAAGTAATAGAGTTTGGCATGAATAGATCGAACAATCAAAAGAAAATTGCAAATTGAAAATTCTAATGAACAAAAGCCTCTTCGTCTGATCTTGTCACTTCAGAAGACATGCATTGGAGGGATGGTAGAAGAACTCAACCTGACCATCTCGTGTAAACTCCAACACTCCTTCATCAATCAAGTTCTGAATTTTATATTTCAGCCTCCAACAATCGTCAGTATCATGCCCCAGGCTGTTGGAATGGTATGTACACGTTGTATCAGGATTGTAGTTAGGGGAAGAAGTCTTCGGATTTGGATGAGGTCCTATCAACATAATCAGATTCATCCTTAACAGGTGTTGCAAATCTTGAGACAACAACATGTTGAGTTTGGTAAACTGCCTTTTGGGCATATCCGGCTTACTCTGATTAACCTGTTGTTTTTGTCGAGGTTTTTGTTGGACACGTGATGTAGTAGCAATTTGGAAATGTCCACTCTTCCCCAAACCAACCTTTTGTCTTCTTGGAGGTTGATCAATGACTTGGTCCCCGACCTCGACTGTTTGCTTCATACTGTTGTATCTGTCTTGATGAAGTTGGTTAATGATGGCTTTTAGCTCTTCTTGTCTTCGGGATAGGCCTTGGATAAGAGCCATCTGCCCCAGCATCTGGGTTCTCATTGCACCTACCTCAGCTTGCAGTTGTTCCAGCCGTTCGTCCTTATTGTCTTCAGGACTTTTATTGATCAAGTTCCCAACGAGGAGTTTTTTCAACTCTTCCTGCCCCTTGGATAGGTTTAGGAATATTCCCCTGGACTGAGCTTCTTGAGTTTGAAGATCTATGTTGTCTTGTTTGAGAGTCATTGCTGAAATAAACAGTGAGAACATGAGAGACCTGTACTGGAAGACCTGTTATGAAATGATATGTATGATATATGTATGCAATGTTTTCAAGGATCTCACGGGGCAAACAAGAAACTGTTAGAATTTGATTGCAGCTTGATTGAAGAAACTTCGTGTCATTGAGAATCCTTCTTCGAGAGTCAAGCTCACCATATCAAGTGGGTCATAGTCACTGACTCAATTTATCGTGTTTTGATCTCTAGACGACATTGGTTAGAGGAAAATAAATCCCCTTGCCCCTTGCTAGACGTTTGGTTCATCATAACCTGCACCACAGGCCCTTGAGATCCTTGAAATGGTTAAGGAAATGCTATGGTATGATGTTATAATGTGTATGCTGTGCGTTTAAGAAACAGTGTGAGGTGATGTAAGCAAGTAAACCCGACAATAAATCCAAGTTATTGGATAAGGACTGTAAACAAAACTTGCAAGGAACTCATGTTTTCAGATAATAAAACTGTGCAAGTAGTTTAAGTTGAAAGCACACAAGTCACACAAACAGCCTTAGGTTTAGGCTTGCATGGGTTTTAAGGTAGTACCCTCTTGAAGTTAATTTGGTTTCAAACCTGTCCTAGAAAAGTAACCGGGTTCTAGAGGATCTCAATATCACTGACCATCCTCCATCGGTCATGGTTTCAGCTCACGCAGTCTTTTCTTGCAGACGAAATTATTCCGAGAGTATGATCTCAATGAGTGTAGCATCGAGTATTAACCAGTTCTCAGCTCTACACCGAGGCTGGCTATCTCACTACTTTCTAATAACCAAGTTGGCAAATTAAAGGTTCTAAGGTCAGTTAATTCTTAACGACACCATGCAGCGGCCCCGTATTCTCCTCGTTTCTCCACAAGGGATACCGGTACCAACCAAAGTGCCACACCAATGTAGCTACTGCTTCAACCGTATCAGTCTACGCCGTACAGTTCCCTCACAGTCTATTTCTACTTACCTAAAAGGTATTCCCCAGATCCGGGTGTAGGATCTATAATAACCCCAAACAGAACCCTTAAAAGTAAAGCAGACAAAGCAATCAAGAGAAGAAATTATGATGATCTAGATCCTAAGGTATACCCCACTTATTCATCCCCAGCAGAGTCGCCAGTTCTGTGATACAGTGGCAGAACCGACTGTTTGACGCTGGTTTGCATTTTGCATTTTGTGTTTGCAAAATGTCACGGTAAGCAAGAGTTGCCACCGACTTTTATTTCATCCAATCGGAAAGGAAAAAAGTACAGAAAAATCCTTTTTCGAGATATTCTGAGTACGGGGGGTAGATTATAGAAAGGGAAGGTGTTAGCACCCTTTCTATCCATGGTTTTCCATGGGCTCTTAGGTACTTGCTCATCTTTTTAAATTGCTTGTGTATGTGCTTTGTTTTTGAAAAGTTTGACTTTGTGATAACCCTTGTATCGGTCCTCAAAGGTGTGACAAAGTTGTTTTGAAAATTTGTTTGAAAAGTGTAAGTGTGAAAAGCGTTGATTTGAGCAAGTACCTACTAGCATCTACCTACTCGAAAAAAGATCGTTTCTATTCTTGTTTCCTTTAGACAGCGCTATCCTACTATTGAGAAATGGTAGCACCGTCGTTGGAATTGTAAGGGTCAATTCGAAAGGGACGTACGATCACTAAAGCAATGTTAGGACATCTTAGTAATAACCCTAGAGTCTTAAGATCATATTCGAGGCAACATTTCTGAGGCAACATTCGAACGGGACATTTGATCTTTTTAGACAGGAGGGAAACCACTAAGACACCCTATACTTAATGATCGTTTACCGAAGGCAACCGAAGTGAGAGTATACCCTAAGAGTGATATGTGCGAGTGATTTGTTTCAATTATTTATCTTTGCACATTAGGGTTTTCTAACTATGTTAATTTGTCATGCATTCTTGCCATACAATCCTATTAGCATACATCTAAACAGTTTAAATATTTTCAGGATTAAAAATGTGAGAAAGTAAATCTACACTATTACAAGGCTTCAGGGAAGGGGATTAATTACATAGCTAAAAACCCGGGAAAAAAGCGATAAGTAAAAACCCTAAATTAAACTATTACAATCAATGAACAGTTATAAAAATATTGTCAAAATACATAATAAGCGCGCGGCGAATTAAATGCGAGACGATTAGGGGTTTGACCCTTGACTAAACCTATTGACGATTTGAGTAAAAAATGATATTTTTGTTATTTAAGAAAATAAGGAAACCATTGAATTAAAAAGAAAATCCTAATTCTAATTAATTTTAAATTAAGAAAAATAAATTAATTTTAATCTAAAAACCTATTTTTTTTGGTATTTTTTATTATTTGAGAAAGAAATAAAAGAATTAAATCAAGACTTTAACCTAATTTCTAATTGAATTTTAATTATGAAAGAAATTAAAGTTGTCCTAAATTAATTAAACTAATCAATTAAAACATTTATTAAGAAAAATAAATCTTTTTTGTTATCTTGATTGGTTGATTTAAAATAAAATAATTTTTGTGTTGATTTAAAGAAAAAACAAAATAATTAAAGAAAAGGAATTAAAGAAAAATAAAAAATTAACCAAATGAGCTTGTTGTTAGCAAATCTGGTTCTGGCTGATGGATCCAGAAGATGGTGACCCTCAGAAGATGGGGGACACTGGATCTGCTCCTGACTGGTGGATCCAGCAGATGATGACCCTCAGAAGATGGGGTGCGCTGGATCTGGTCCTGGCTGGTGAATCCAGAAGATGCTGAACCTCAGGAGGTGCATGTGCTGAATCTGGTTCTGACTGGGATCCAGAAGATGATGGCCCTCAGAAGATGCACGTGCTGGATCTGGTGAAAAAAAAAGGAGAAAATACCAAAAGCTCACACCTGGAATCGAACCCAGAATCTTGAGCTTCTGACTTCCTTCTTCTGACCAACTGCGCTGGATGTTAACTTGTTAACATAATGAAAACAAACAATATATCAGAACAAACAAGTTTCTGGAAAAAATAACGCGCCAGGATTTAAACTAGCCAGTCAGGTTGTGACACGCTGTTGTCTTCTTCCCTGGAACCGTCGTTTTAGACTCTGAACCTTTACCTACAGACGCAGGTCTGTTTCTGAAACTCGTGTCATTCAAGAATCAAGAATATGCAATATAAATTCAATTAGGGATCATGAATCAACTGGGTTTGACGTTCTGATCATCATGGTACCCATTATCAGGCCTAATTTTGCTTGAAAACCCAAAACCCCAAATTGGAGCACGAAAACCTAACAATCGCAGAAGTTTATTCCTGCACTATAAATTAAATCAAACTATCCAGAAACATTGCAAACATGACAATGAACACGAATATGTAATTTAAACATGCTGAATATGCAAGAATTTCAGTAATTGAATTTGAATAATTGTGCAAACCGTGAGAATTCTAGGCAGTGATTCTGGATGTTCTGATGCCTGCGAACGATTGGGAATGCTTCCTAAGACGTCCTGGAACAGGTTGCTGGCCTTGAATTGTTCTCAAAGGTTCTCTATCCTGAAATCAGAACTTCACTTTTTGTCAAGATTTTTGAGTTTTGTTCTTACATTCTCACGCCTCCAGCCTCTCTTCTTTTGATCTGCCCAACTTTCTTATATAACCTAGAGTGAATTAGGTTAACAAACTTGGATTAAATCTTTGCATTTATCCCAGATTTGATTTGATTTTCAAAGTATATGATATCTTTCTATTTTCATGCCAATCATGCCTTTATTGTACCAATTGTCATTGATATGATTTGATTCTGATATGCCAGCACTATGAGCTCGTGATTCTGTTCACAAATCCAAACAAAACAAATCTTTGCTATCATTTACCAATTATTTGATTTAATTCAATTTTTAATAAATAAAAAATAAAAATAAAATAAATAATGAAGCAAATAACATGTGAATGCACATTTTGGTCGTAGCCACATTATAAGTGAAGTGCAAGCATAAAAAGTTAGGTCCATTTAGCAAAAAATGCAAATTTGAGCATATTTGACTTTTGGCAATTTTGCAAAAATGGTCAACTTAGCCAATGCACAACTCTCTCAATTTTGACCCTAGAGAGGTGTTCTTGGACTTTTTAGAAATCTTAGGGTGTCCTCTAAGCAACCCTTTTTGGATCATCTCACTTGAGTCTTCCATGTTCATGTACGAAGCTTTGACCCAAAAGGTGTTTTTGTTGACCTTCCAAAATGACCTATAATGTCAAAATTCATATCTTTTTGTGAGTGCATATTCTGGATTTAGGAGCTGAAGATGAATTGTAGGGAATTGCATCCTCTTCAAAATTAGATTTGGATGGGTCATTTCTGATAAAGTATGAGAAAGTTATGCTTGGTCAAAGTTGAGTTGACTTTTCCTGCAAAACCCTAATTTAGCAACTTTTGGGTTTTGATGAATTGTGAACAATCCTTGATGAATCATGATCAACCCTTGATCAAATGATGAATTATACTTCAAAATGAGGATGTTGACCAAAAATATTGAAGTTTGACTATATGTGGGCCACAGTTGACTTTTGACCTGGCACAGTTGATTTTCAGGCATTTGAGCAATTGACTGAGCAAACTTCTTCTGCAAGGCTTGAAACTTGACATGGATGATCTTGAGGGAATATTAAGACAATGGTGAGAATTTGAGACCTTTTTGGTTCACATTTTGATGAAGATAGAAACCCTAATTTGAGGTAGACTGTCTTAGGAGAGACTTTGTCTGGTCAACTCTTGGACTTCCTTGAGCAATTTGGGGACCTCACTTGCCATATATTGAGAAATATGAGAGGGAAAATTTTGGGGTAAAACATAACCCAAACAACCCTCCAAGAATAAAGCATACAAAGTAAGCAATTACAACATTTTTAAAATGAACTATCTCTTAAGGTAACCCCACTTTTTAAGTATTTCCCCAACAGAGTCGCCGATTATGTGATACGGTGGCAGAACCGACTGTTAATACTGGTTTTGTGTTTGTGTTTGAAGATGTTGCAGTAAGAAAGAGTCGCCACCGACTTTTCTTTTATCCAAATTATGGAATGGGTGAAAAGAATAGAAAAAGACCTTTTCGAGAATTTTCTGAGTGAGGGGGGTAGATTATGGAAAGGGAAGGTGTTAGCACCCTTTTCATCCGTAGTTATCTACGGGCTCTTAGATGCTTAGCTCATTTTTGAAATACCTTGTGCTTTGTATTTTTTGAAAAGTATTTGAAAATGCCTTAGTGCGGCGATTTTCTTTATGATAACTCTTGTATCAGTCCTCAAGAGTGATAATAAAGAAAATGTTTTTGAAAGTTGTTTTTGAAAGTTGTTTTTGAAATGTGTAAGTGTAAAAAGTTTGTTTTGAGCATAGCGTCTAAGAACTATCTACTTATACTTGTAAAGGTTCGTTCTTTTCCTCCTATCCTTTAGATAGTTCTATCCTACTATTAGTGAGTAGGTAGCCCTATCGTTGGATATACAAGGGACGTTCGAAGGGACGTACATTCATAAAGGCAACAGATGGAGATGCTTTAGCAATTTTTGTTCAAGGGACTAGATCATTTACCGAAAGGTAACTGTAGGGTCATCGAGGGACTATGATATTTTGATTTACGAGTCTTTGCTAAAGCGTCCCCATTTCGAGGGACATGACTATTTTATTTCCGAAGGCAACCAAAGTGGGAGTATCCTAGAGGTGTATATGTGCAATGTGTGTTATGTTCAGTTATTTTAGTCTTTTTTATTAGGTTTGCTAGCGTTTGATTTTAGTCTTACCTTACAAGCCTAATTACTAGCAGTTAATATATATACAGGAATTTAAAGTGCGGAAAGTTAAATCCTACGCTATTACAATTCTTTAGGGGGGATTTACATGTCCAAATAGGGAAAAATAAAGAAAGCGATAAAGCCCTATTTTGATCTATTACATTCCATCAGCAGATACAAAATATGAAAAAGAATAATAGGAAAATAAATATACGAACACGCGCGAATTGGAAAAAATACGTCTAAAACCCTAAAAATTTCTAAGTAAACAAGATAATCTTTTTTGGTTTTGTTTATTTTAAGAAAATACAACCTAAGTCTATTTAATTTTAATTTCAAGAAAAGGTTAAAATGATTAATTAATTTGTTTACAAATTAATTTGATTAATAAAAATTAATCTAATGTTTTTTTTGATTTTTTTGATTTAAAGTTAATTTAACATCAATAAAGAAATGAATAAAGCAAAATTAAAGGTAGAAGAACCCTTCTTCGATTCAAATGGAAAATGTGGCCTTTCAATTCAGGGAAGAATGATGGGCTTTCGTTTCAGAGGAAGGTGCCTTTCGATCCAGGGGGAAATAGCTATCCTTCGATCCAATGAACAAATATTACCCTTCGATCCAGTGAAGGGATGTGGCTTTTGATCCAAGGGAAATAGGAGGCTTCGATCCAGAGAAGGAAATGTCTCCTTCGATCCAAAGAAGGAGCTGTCTTCTTCAATCCAGGAGGGAAATCTGCTTTTCGATTCATATCTGCAATACAAGCATTAGAACAATAAAGATGTAGGACCTGGGTGCCGAACCCAGGTCTTTCGATCCTGTACGTGCTGGTCTGCTCAGGCTTGGTCTGCAGTACAAGCGTTAGAAAAAGAAACAAATACAAACATGGGTGTCGAACCCAGGTTCTTCTCCTGCACATACACCTGCAAGTTTGATCAAATGCTGGATCGAAACAGATCAAAAGACTCTACCCTATGCATGAACATTTCCTAAACCCAATTAAGGGGTTAAAACTAGCACAACATCTTTGTACCACCTAGTTTGAAGCCTGGCTACTTCGAAGCCTTAAAATGGAAACTTGTACTTCCACACTTATATTTGTATTAATGATCAATGAGAACATAAACATGCATATAAAAACAATTCAAATAATAATCGAAAGGCTGTGACCAATGATTTTACCAAGGACTAGTGGGCTTGATGCGTGGCTTTTGGCTAGTGCTTGGGAACACTTCCTGCAGACTTTAGGGAGTGAATAGAGTGTTGCTAAAGACTCCTTCGATTGGGACCACTTATGAGGATTTTCTAGCTTTGGGGTGGTTTATGGGATAGCGTGTCTCCAATACGTGTGTGTATGTGGTCTCCTGTTTTTTTCGTGCTAGTGTGCTTCTTATATAGAGGGGATGGAGGGGACAAGAGGGCAAAGGAATAAACAACCATTAAGTTTGTGTTTTAAGGCCATAAATATCACTTTGAAACTTTGCCAAAGACATGGTTTCTGGTCCCTTTTTTAATTTTCTATGAACCTGGACACATTTGACTTTTGAATTCTCTCCTTTGAATGACTCTGATTGCCTCCTTCGAATGGCCTAGAGTCTTGATTCAAAGTGTTCAGAAATCTCCCTATTAGAGCTTCTTCGATTGAGTCTATCTACTTGCCTTAGCTGCTTGATTCAAACAACTCAAACGAAAACTTCATTCTGGCCAATCGAAAACCTCCTTTGTCAACACCTTTGAATGCCATTGCACAAGAGGCTTGGGCCTAGCCACATGTAGGACCAAGACCCATCATAAGACAAGCTTGTATTCAGTAACCATGTGTCCTTCGAATGGACCAATGAATGATCCTTCGAAGGGACCTCATGAATGTGCCTTCGAAGGTACTAACATGCGTGTCGAAGTATAAAAAACTATTTCAAAGGGGACCATTTCCCAGTTGAAGTTGGCACAAAGGCAGCCAATGCCTTGTGGGCGCTAGCATGAGGCAGGTCAAAGCAAGCATAAAAGAGGCTATTTCCTAGTGAATCGAATCAGACATGGAGGAGGTTTTTTCCTTGTGGGTCGAAGGAAGCTTTTTTCCTAGTGGATTGAAGGCAAATCTGAAGAAGTCTTAGCCTTGTGTGTTGAAGGCAAGCTGAAAAGGAGCCTTTTCCTTGTGAATTGAAGCACGTCTGAGGCAACCCTATGTCTCGTGAATCAAAGACCAGTAAAAGGGGCCTTTTTCCTTGTAGATCAAAGGCAATTTGATGGGTCTTTGCCTTGTGAAACCAAGGCAAGCATGAGGAAGCTTTTGCCTAGTAGACCAAAGACAAGCATGAAGAGGCATATGTGTGCTGATGACAAGCTGAAGGGGCCTTTTTCCCAATGGAAGCTTTGTGAACTAAGCTTGATCAAAGGAGATTCAGTGCCCAATCGAAGCTTGTGGGCCAATGCTTGGTCGAAGGGTTTTAGGAGCCCAGTTGAAGCTTACAGTTATGCCAATTGAAGGACACTGTTTAGATACCAATCTAAGGTCATTGTTGAACTTCCAATCGAAAGACACTTTGCTAACATTCAAAAATTTCATTTTCTTTAGGCAAGTGTTTGTAACCACCCATATAAGAGAAAAAACCTTAGGAAATATGAGAGGGCAAATTTTGGGGTACAATAGTTTCTTATAACAACAAGTGACATGTCTCTTTATTTGAGCGACCTGTACCTCCCCAGTAAGTCTGTTAGTTCCCCAAGAAAAATAATTTTCACTCCAATGGATGGTAGTCTCGTCATTATGGGAGATAATTTGTTGTTGAGATTTTGTTACTCTAATGGATGGTAGTCTCATCATTATGGGAGATAGTTCGTTGTTGAGATTTTGTTACTCCAATGGATGGTACTGTTGTACCCCAAAGTTTTCCCTCCCATATTTCTCAAAACATTTCAAGAATGATACTCAAGTTGCTCAAGGTAGGCCAAGGGTTGGCCAGACAAGCTCTCTCCTAAGGCAGTCTACCTCAAATTAGGGTTTCATGTTGCATCAAGATACTTGAGTCCCAAGGACCCCAAATGCTCAACATTGTCCTAATATGTTCTCAAGATCATCCATGTCAAGTTTCAAGCCTTGCAGAGGAAGTTTGCTCAGTCAATTGCTCAAAGGCCTGAAAACCGACTGTGCTAGGGCAAAAGTCAACTGTGGCCCACATACAGTCAAACTTCAAGATTTTTGGTCAACATCCTCATTTTGAAGTATATTTCATCATTTGATCAAGGGTTGATCATGATTCATCAAGGGTTGCTCATAATTCATCAAGACTCAAAAGTTGCTAAATTAGGGTTTTGCAAGAAATATCAACTCAACTTTGACCAAGCATAACTTTATCATACTTTATGAGAAATGGCCTATCCAAAGCTCATTTTAAGGAGGATTCAATTACCTACAATCCATATTCAGCTCCCAAGTTCAAAATATGCACTCACAAGAAGTTATGAATTTGGACACTATAGGTCATTTTGGAAAGTCAACAAAAACACCTTTTTTGTCAAAGCTTCATACATGAGCATGGAATATCAAATTGAGATGAGACCAAAAGGGTTGATTATAGGACATCTCAAGCTTTCTAAAAAGTCAAATAACACCTCCAAAGAGTCAAAATTGAGGAAGTTATGCATTGGTGAAGTTGACCTTTTTTGCAAAATTGCCAAAAGTCAACTATGCCCAAAACTTCAAATTTTGCCAAATGGGCCCAATCTTTTTCACTTGTTTTGAGTTGGCAACATAGTCCACGAGCTCTAGCCTTTGCCACTTGTCCATATCACTTTTTTTATTATTTATTTTGATTTTTATTTGAATTAATTCAATTTAAATCAAAACAAATCATATAAAATCCAAAATATTGAAAACCAAATATTTTATGCTTGTTTCAGGATTTATTATACAACTAGCAAATGTTCAAATTCGTATCAATGCATGGTGTGAACAAAAAGATTGAAATAAACCAATTTTGGAAAGTTTTCAAAGGGAATCAAATCAAAGATCCAAATCATTGATGGAGGAAGATTGAGAGCAGTTATCAACCCTAATCCCTTCATTGATACATATAGAGGGCGTGCAGACTCAAAAAGGAGGTTGGAAAGAGGCGCAACAAGCATAGCAACATTGAATAAAATCAAGAAAAAGTGCAAGATTGATTTCACTGTTCCAGGCCAATTCAAGACTCCTTGATCATTCCATTTGCTTCCTGGGAGTCTCAGCAAGCTAAAGCAATCAAAACCGAGCACTTTCGAGCCCTGTATTTCACTATAAGTCAGTCACGGTACCCCATATTTCTTGAATTCGAATAGCATGATTTAGGCATTGTTAGGATGAATTAATCATATATTGTTGATCCATGAAACATTTGCAAGCTTCTGTATTGATTAATTGCATTTATATGGCCTATACTGGAATTCACCATTGTTAGGGTTTATAGCTTCGAATTAGGGTTTTTGTTTACATATGAAATTAGCCTTGATGAAAGGTACCATCATGTTCAGAATGATGAGATGAATCCAGCCATGGCGTTAGGTTTCATTTATATGGCCCATGGAAGATTTGGGAACGAGCCAGGCTTATAGCAACAGACAAAATGTTCGTAGGTAAAAGTTTGGGACTTTTACCCACAGAGAGAGGAAGAAGACGATGAGTTGTCACCGTTCCATTGGCCCATTCAAACTTTCTGGCGCGTTTTCTTTGTTTCCTCCACTAACACGCTTTTTTTGTATATTATTATTATTTCTTATCCTATGTACAACAAAAACAAATGGTGCAGTGGTAGCCAGGCAGCGTTTAAGGCATTAAGAGGCTTGAGGTCAGGGGTTCGACCCCTGCCTCCAACATTTGGTATTTTTCTTATTTCCTTTCAAGTTATCCAGCGCATACACAAGCCCAGGGTCCACCATGCACCCTTCCAATCTAGCCAACCAAGTGTCAGATGACCAAATTTGATGGCCATCATCTGAAGGTACATAATGAGCCAAGTCAAACGCATCACACTGGATCCTCAAAGTCAACGTGGACCTCACTCAAATGGGCCCAAATTTTGCTTTTTGCACCCCTCCAAATTGCTATCCAGGCCCAATTTTTCTTTCTCTATTTTTTATTTATTATTCTTATATTTATTTTATTTAACTTATTTAATTTATTTACTAACCAAAAATTAATTTTCTTTTATAAAAAAATCACAAAAATATTTTTCTATCCAATTAAATTTAAGATATTTGTTTTTAGTAAAAAATTAATTAATTTAATTAGGTTTGATTAATTTAGAAAACTTTAATTATTTTGTAAATAACTTAAAAATAATTAGAATAAATAGGTTTTATCACTAACTTAATTATATTTTATTTTTTCCTAAAATAACCAAAAAAACCAAAAATAGGTCATTTAATTATTTTTACTAATTAATTTAATTAACTAATTAATTGCATATTTAATTTAGAAAACTTATTTCTTTTATTAAAAACACCAAAAACTTTTTCTCTTTTCATTAGGATAGAAGGGTCAAAACCCTAGTTTGCATTCGATCTAATTTGTCATCGCGCGCTTTATTCTATTTTTTATCCTAATTATTGTAACTGCCTACAATTTGTAATAGTTAATTAGGACGTTTATTTCATTTACCGCTTTATTTTTCAAAGGGTTTGTTTTTGGCTATGTAAATACTCGAAGCCTTGTAATAGCGTAGTTTAAATTCCGCATTTTAAAATTCCGTAAATTATTAACTGTTAGATGTATGAATAATTAGGGTTTGCATGACAAGAATGTATGATTAATTTTAAAACAGTTAGATAACCCTAAATGTGCAAAGATAAATAATCTGAAATTGAATCACTCGCACATGCGCACTCCTAGGGTACACTCCCACTTGGTTGCCTTTGGTAAACGGTCATTGAGTATAGGATGCTTTAGTGGTCGTCCTTTTGTCTAAACAAAGATCAAAGTCCCGATTCGGAAAAGTTGCCACGGAATGGTTGCCTCGGAATTGTTGCCTCGAATAATTGATCTAAGACATTAGGGTTATTACTAAGACGTCCTAACATTGCTTTAGTGATCGTACGTCCCTTTCGAATTGACCCTCAAAACTCCAACGTCGATGCTACCTACTCATTAATAGTGGGATAGCGCTGTCTAAAGGAAACGAATATAGAACGATTATTTTTTCGAGTAGGTAGATTAGCTCTTAAGTACTTGCTCAATCAAAACAAAATTTTTCACACTTACACTCCTTTACAAACAAATTTTCAAAAACACTTCATTACACTCTTGAAGACAGAAGCACGAGTTAAATCGAAGTAAAAAAAAAGCTTTTCAAATCACGCAAACACAAAGAAAACAATTTTGAAAATGATGAGCAAGTACCTAAGAGCCCGTAGATAACTACGGATAGAAAGGGTGCTAATACCTTCCCTTTCTATAAATCTACCCCCCGTACTCAGAAATATCTCGAAAAAGGAATTTTTCTGTGCTTTTTTCCTTTCCTAGTTGGATAAAATAAAAGTCGGTGGCGACTCTTGCTTACCACGACATTTTGCAAACACAAACGTAAAACGCAAACCAGCATATTCCTTAAATAATAAGGAAACACGTCCCGGTTCTGGCCACCGTATCACAGAACCGGCGACTCTGCTGGGGAATTAATTGGTGGGGTGTACCTTAAGATTAGTTCATCATATTGTTTTCAATTGTTTGATCTGTTTGCTTTATTTTGTGGGCTTTGTATCGGAGTTACTATAGATCCTAACCCGGATATGGGGATACCTTTTAGGTAAGTAGCAATAGACTGTGAGGGAACTGTACGGCGTAGACCGATACGGTTGAAGCAGTAGCTACATTGGTGTGAGACATTAGTTGGTACCGATATCCCTTGTGGAGGAACAAGGAGAGTACAGGGCGGCTAATGGGTCATTAAGCATCAACTGACCTTAGAACCTATAATTGACCAACTTGGCCATAAAAAGTAGCAGTATGCTACACTCATTGAGACTATACTCTCGAGATGGTTCTGGCCGCGAGAAAAGATTGCGTGTCTGGAATTATGACCGATGGAGGATGGTTAGTGATATTGAGAACCTCTAGAACCCGGTTACTATTACTAGGATAGGTTGAACCAACTAAACTGCAAGAGGGTAATACCTAAACTCCATGCCAGCCTGAAATTTAAGGGCTATTGTGTGAATTGTTTGCCCTTACCATGTTTGCTATCTGTGATACCTGTGGTGTGTTTTTACCATGACATCATGCATCATGACATTGCATGCATATTTCATTAGACTAACCATTTCAAAGACTGAGGGGATTCATCTTTGTTCTGTTTTACAGATCATGGCTTCTATGCGCAGAAATACTATTCGAGTCAGTTTCGTGAAAATCCCTGCTCAGCTCAGAGAGTTGGTTTCAAAGGTTCCTGATACTTCTTCCTTTGTTAGAAGACATGGTCACCTCCTTAGCTTGGTCACTTCAACATTGGATGAGCAAATGATGAGTGTCCTGTTCCAGTTATTTGACCCGTTACATCACTGTTTCACCTTCCCGGACTATCAGTTGGTCCCTACTTTGGAGGAGTTTTCTGATTTACTTGGCATATCTATTCTAGAGCAGACACCCTTTATAGGTTTGGAGATGGCCCCTAGGCCAGAGGATATTGCTTTAGCCCTGCATCTGAAAATGGCTGATGTAGTATCTAATTGGGAGATTCGAAGTGGGGTTAAAGGTTTCTTGGCTAAGTTCTTGATCGATCAAGCTCAACAGTTCTGGGACAACTTAGACTTTCAAGCTTTTGAAGACATCCTGGCTCTCCTCATCTATGGCTTGGTCCTGTTCCCGAATCCAGATGCCTTCATAGATGTGAATGCAGTCAAGATTTTCATGTCTCGTAACCCAGTGCCCACTCTCTTAGGTGACATTCTACATGCTCTCTATACCCGTACTGTTCGGAGAAGGGGAACTCTCCTGTGTTGTACACCGCTGCTGGCGAGGTGGTTTATTTCTCACCTCCCCAAATATGTATTGAAGAATGAGGAAGGTATGGGTTGGGCTTACAAAATCATGTCCCTTGCTCATACGGACATCCTTTGGAGTACTAAGGATATGGAAAGGGTAGCTGTCATTGATCGGTGTGGGGAATACCCCAATGTTCCATTGCTTGGAATTAGAGGAGGAATAACCTATAATCCTTGTTTGGCCTTATGACAGTTTGGACGAGCTCGGAGGGACGGTCCTCACGAGCTGCTGCTTACAGGCATTGTCTTTGACTTCAAGGGGGATGTTGAGGGACATCGCCGCAGGTTCATACGAGCTTGGGATAGGGTGAACAGGTCTGATCCACATGAGCTAGGAATGAAGACTTCTCTCCTGATGCAACCGTATCTCCAGTGGGTCGGAGCCCGTGCTCAAAAGATGGGGATGCCATATGAAGCTGTTTTACCGGTGATTGTGGAACATGCTAATGAAGAAGGGGTTCCTTATACGGTCCTCCATCCATACATGCCTACTGATATTGGGGCATTGAAGAGATCTTGGATCCAGTTAAGGGAAGAAAGGGATACTTACAGAGAGAAATATCATGAGAGGGAGAGGAAGATCCTGAAGCTTACAAGGCAACTAAAGACTGAAAGGATAATCAACGATTTTGTCAGCACGAAAGGAAAACGACCATGGGAACTCTGATGTCTTTTATTGTTTCTAGTCTAGATTTGCTTTTCAGTATTTCTTTTGTAACGCCTTAAAGGCATTTGTTAAACATTGTTTCAAGTTTTAATCTAATAAAGTGTGTTTTATTTTGGTTTACAAATTTGAATCTCCCTAAGTCTTTGAAATCATTTCATACGCATTCCATTCCCATGCACCTCATTACAGGTACCCTTACAGGTTTCTTATCTTCTTCATTGTTTATTTCAGCACGACATGTCTTCTGAAATACCTACTGATCAAGCTATTAAGGCTCTTCAAGCTCAGAATGCTCAGTTCCAAGAGATGTTCATGAACTTGGCCAAGAGTCAACAAGATTTGAAGACTCTTATCTTGAAGGACTAGAAAAAGAAGAATAAGAAGACGGTCCTCCTGAATATGGGTCACATATTTGGGAACCGGTTGAGACAAGAAGCTGATTTATCTCACTCATCTGGAGGGGGAGATAATCAAGAGGAAAGGAAGGGTCCTAGCCCTGTGGTTTCTGACAACGACACTAACTTTGATGAAGACTAGTATCCTCCTGCCGAGGATAGGTAAAAGCAACTCGAAGACCGGCTAAGTGCAATGGAGATTCAGAAGATACTTGGGTTGGACTTCGAAGATTTGGGGTTGGCATCTGGGGTGGTGATCCCACACAAGTTTAAAGCTCCTGTCTTTGCTAAGTACGACGAGGTCTCCTGCCCGAAGTTACACCTCCGCTCGTATGTCAAAAAGATTCAACCATATACTGCTGATAGGAACCTTTGGGTTCATTTCTTTCAAGATAGTCTGTCAGGGACTCAACTTGAATGGTTCTATCAACTAGAAGGAGCTAACATCCACAACTGGGAGGACCTTGCTGATGCTTTTTACAAGCAATACTAGTATAATGCCGACCTTGCTCCCACGCGTACCCAACTTCAGGGTATGTCTATGGGTGTGAGCGAAGGTTTTAAGGACTACGCTCAGAAGTGGAGAGATCTTGCTGGAAGAGTACAACCCCCTCTGGCTGATAAGGAGTTAGTGGATATGTTTCTTGGGACTTTGTCTGGTCCATACTTCAATCATTTGATCGGTAGTTCATCGTCCGGGTTTACTGAATTAATTATGATTGGGGAGAGAGTTAAAGCCGGTATCAAAAGCGGCAAGATACAGAAAGGTGCTTCATAAAGTACAGAAAAGAAGCCTTTTAAGAAGGAATCTAGTGCAGTTTACAGCTCGAGGAACCAAAATCGACCCGAACGCCGCCAAGCAGTTAATGCGGTAGTTATATCAAGACCTGTTGTTCCCCCACAACACAATAATCAGCAGAGAGTAGAGAGGCCGCAGAGACAGTTTACTCGGCTCAGTATGACCTTGTCTCAAATTCTGCCGCAATTATTGAAGACCAACTTGGTGACTCTGAGGGAAGCCCCGAAGAATCCCAGCACCACATCTCCGCTGTATAATCCGAACGCCCGCTGTGCTTTCCACTCCGATAGCCCAGGGCATGAGACAAACAACTGCTGGGCTTTGAAGAATAAAGTGCAGGATCTGATTGAAGCTAAGGAAATTGAGTTTGACGCACCAGAAAAGCCTAATGTCATAACGGCACCTATGCCTAAACATGATCAGGGAGTGAATGATATTGGGGATGATGAAGAAGAGTCTGAGTTTGATAGCTGGATTTACCCGAGTACCGATGGCAGATTAAGCAATTGGACGGCAAAGGACTTCGTTCCGATTTCTTTTATTACACAGTAATAAGACTTTTGTTTTGAGATTTATAACAAACAGTTTTAAACTTTATGGCCCGGTGTCTTACCTGAGGCATCGTGGCTTTGTTTGTGAGGGCTTAATATTTGTCATTTCCATATATCATCAATAAAAGCATTGGATGTTTTCTTGAATTACGAATTTTGCGCTCCTTGTTTTTCTTTTCTATCTTGCAAAACAGCTATTTGTCTTACACACACTCACATATACAGGTCTACATCCACTATGGATCCCACTGATAACGACTCTGCTACTGCCAATTATGACTTCAAAAGTCCGATCAACCAAGCCGAGGACGAAGGTGACGATGATTGTGAAGTGCCTGGGGAACTTTCTAGACTGTTACTTCAGGAAGAGAGGGCCATTCATCCGCATGAAGAGCCAGTGTAAACAGTAAATCTGGGTACAGAGGTAGACAAGAAAGAGGTCAAGATCGGTGCAAATTTGGAGCCTAGAGTCAAGCAACGATTGATACAGATGTTACGTGACTATGCTGAGATCTTCGCCTGGTCTTATGAAGATATGCCTGGGTTGGATACCGATATTGTGGTTCACCGATTGCCTACCAAGGAAGTTTGTCCTCTAGTGAAACAGAAGGTTCGCCGAATGCGCCCGGAGATGCCTGAGAAAATCAAGGCTGAAGTGATGAAGCAGTTTGACGCCGGTTTCTAGCAGTTACTTCTCACTCGCAATGGGTTGCCAACATGGTCCCGGTGCCGAAGAAAGATGGTAAAGTATGGATGTGTGTTGACTATAGGGATCTGAACAGGGCAAGCCCCAAGGATGATTTCCCTCTGCCTCATATCGACGTTCTGGTTGACAACACCACACAACATAAGGTCTTCTCTTTTATGGATGTTTTTTCTGGTTACAATCAGATTAAGATGGCTCCCAAAGACATGGAGAAGACTACCTTTGTTACGCAATGGGGTACCTTTTGCTACAAGGTCATGCCGTTTGGATTAAAGAATGTTGGGGCAACGTATCAGTGCACCATGGTCGCTTTGTTCCATGACATGATCCATCATGAGATTGAGTTATACGTCGATGCTATGATTGCAAGGTCCCAGACTGAGGAAGAACATCTTGACCATCTTCATAAGTTATTTGGCAGGTTGAAGTTGTACAAGCTGAAGTTAAACCCGAATAAGTGCACCTTTAGGGTGAGATCTGGTAAGCTACTGGGTTTTGTCGTGAGTGATAAAGGTATTCAAGTGGATCCAGCAAAGGTGAAGGCTATACAGGAAATTCCAGCTCCCCGAACAGAAAAATAAGTCAGAGGCTTTCTGGGACGTTTGAACTATATTGCCTGATTCATCTCACACCTGACTGCTACTTGTGAGCCAATCTTCAAGTTACTGAAGAAAGATCAAATGGTAAGATGGAACGATGAATGTCATGCCGCTTTCGAAAGGATTAAAGAATATCTCCAAGAGCCACCTATTCTGATGCCTCAAGTTGAAGGGAGACCTCTGATCTTATACTTGACAATACTCAATAATTTAATGGGGTGCGTGTCGGGGCAGCATGACGGGTCTGGCCGAAAAGAGCATGCTATTTATTACCTTAGAAAAAAGTTTACCGACTGCGAGACCTGATACTCGTTGCTTGAGAAAACTTGTTGCGCTTTGGCATGGGCTGCTCACCGGCTGAGACAGTATATGTTGACTCACACTACTCTATTGATATCAAAGATGGATCCTATCAAGTATATCTTCGAGAAGCCTGCCTTGTCCGGAAGAATAGCAAGATGGAAGATGATCTTGACCGAGTATGACATCCAATATACGACCCAAAAGGCAATTAAGGGAAGTGTGTTGGCAGATCATTTGGCAGATCAGGCAGTGGATGATTACCAGTCTATGAACTTCGAATTCCCGGATGAGAACATCATGTTGGTGACCGATTGTGAAACATCTGGACCGGATGAAGGACCTGAGGAGGGATCCCGATGGTCTATGTACTTTGATGGAGCTTCAAACGCTTTAGGTAATGGCATTGGCACCGCGATCATATCTCCTGAATGCTCTCATAATCCGTTCACCGCCCGATTATGTTTTAACTGCACCAACAATACGGCGGAGTATGAAGCATGCATTATGGGCCTTCGAGCAGAAATTGACTTATGGATTAAGTTCTTAAGTGTATTCAGAGATTCCGCTCTCGTGATCAGCCAGATCAAAGGCGAGTGGGATACGAAGCACCCTAATCTTATTCCTTACAAGGAGTATGTGTTGACGTTACTTCTGCACTTCGAGGAGATAACCTTTGAGCACTTCCCCGGGGAGGAGAATCAGTTAGCGGACGCACTAGCTACGATGTCTTCTATGTTCAAGTTCAGATGGGACAATGAGGCTCCCCAGATTACCATTGAGAGATTGGACGAACCTGCACATTGCTGTGACATTGAGACAAAAGAGGTAACAGATAAACCCTGGTTTCATGAAGTGAAGAGGTATCTTGAAGCTCAGGAGTACCCTGAGGGTGCATCTGTTAACGATAAGAATTTTCTGAGGAGGTTCGCGGAAAAGTTCTTCATCAGCAATGGCATTCTTTACAAGCGTAACCATGATTCAACCTTACTGCGTTGTATGGATAAGAATGAAGCAGAAAGGATCATGGCAGAGTTACATGAAGGTACTTTCAGAACTCATTCCAGTGGACACACCATGGCAAAGAAAATCCTTCGGGCAGGATACTTTTGGTCCACAATGGAGGCCGACTGTTATCAGCATTCTCGGACCTGTCACAAGTGCCAAGTCTATGCTGATAAGGTGCACATACCTCCAGTACCTCTGAACGTCTTGACAGCTCCTTGGCCTTTTGCAATGTGGGGCTTTTATATGATCGGCGAGATCATACCTACAGCGTCCAACGGGCATTGTTTCATCCTGGTAGCTATTGATTACTTTACAAAGTGGGTTAAATCGGCTTCCTTTGCTACCGTAACCAAGAACGTTGTGGCACGATTTATTCGGCATAATCTGATCTGTCGATATGGTGTACCAGAGAGGATCATTACGGACAATGGTATAAATCTCAATAATAAGATGATCAACGAGCTCTACAAGCAGTTCAAGATACAACATCATAACGCTTCTCCTTACCGGCCGAAGATGAATGGGGCTGTAGAAGCGGCTAATAAAAACATCAAGAAGATTGTGCAGAAAATGACAGTGACATACAAAGACTGGCACGAGATGTTACCATTTTCTCTTCATGGGTACCGTACCTCAGCACAGACGTCAACATGGGCAACACCCTATTCCTTGGTTTATGGCATGGAGGCAGTCTTGCCCATTGAAGTTCAGATACCCTCTCTTCGGATTATGAAGGATACAGGTTTGAGGGAAGATGACTGGATTCAGACCCGGCTTGATCAACTGAATTTAATCGACGAGAAGAGACTTACTGCTATTTGTCATGGTCAGACATATCAAAAACGAATGATCAAGGCATTTAACAAGAAAGTTAGACGACAAGAGTATCAAGTTGGGGATCTGGTTATCAAGCGCATTATACTACCACAAGGTGATCCCAGGGGCAAATGGACCCCTACTTACGAAGGGCCATTTGTGGTTAAGAACATTTTCTCAGGAGGATCTATGATTCTAACCACCATGGATGGTGACGACCTTCCTCACCCCGTCAATGTAGACATAGTGAAAAGATACTACGCATAATCAAAGACCCGCTAGGTTGACTGGCCTAGGCAAAAATAAGGGCTTCCCGGCGAACCAAAAGGGTTCGGGCAAAAATAAGGGATGAAAATGAAAAAATTGTACACTCGGAAAGTCGAAAACCTGAAAAGGTGGCTTGGGCAAAAAAGGGTATCCCGGTGGACTGAAAACCCGAAAGGGAGGTCCAGGCAAAAATTAGGGATCAAAGCGTAACACTATGTCTCATTGGATCACCTTGCAACCAGACTTCGGTATCAACTATCAAGCTCGGACGACACTAATCAATCTGATCCATCTTCAACCAAGTAGCCAAGTGATGAGATGCTCCAGGACATAAAGGCAATAGCAGAGATTGGAACCCAGTGGGATTATTCACATAGTTGTTTTGTCTAGTTTTTCATAAATTGTGTAAATTCTATTGTTCGGCGGCGTTCTCTTACTAGGACGTCAACCTCTTGTACAAAACGCCTATTTACAGGCCAAACTTCAAAATCAATACAATTCATTTTCAGAAAAATTTCAAACTGTGTTTCCTTTTTCTGTTTTGTTTTGCAAAAGAACGTCCAATGTTCATTTTTTGATATATGCATTTGACATTAACTGCTGCTCATAAATATTTACCTGCGAAACTAAAGACAATTACTGGTAATATCATAAATAGGGGAAATAAGAATTGTCCAAGCTTTACAGTTGCTCTATCCACCAGGTACAAAGGCAGATTCAGCTGAAGTAGTGTTAAGGTGCTTTCACTCCCCGCAGAGTAAGAAGAGACAATAATGTTAACTCTCCGCAGCCGAGACTTGCAACTGTGAATGAATCGGTAATATTCTCCCCAAGCAGATTTTATCTACCATTAGCACTGAAAGTTCTTAATATTCCCCAACGGAGTATAAGAATATTCCTTGCCAGAGTACAAGATATCCCCAGTGGAGTCTGAAATGTTTCCCAGCGCAGTCTGAAAAAGCTTCCCCAGTGGAGTTTGGAGAATCATCCCTAGTAGACTTTGGAAGATTGTCCTCAACAGAGCTCAAAGGTTTGTCCCCATTAGAGTCTAAAAGGTTATCCCCAGTGAAGTCTCCACTAAAAGATCATCCCCAACGGAGTTCATGCCTTTCACAAACAAGAATTCAATTCCCAATAAGATTCAGTATCACCAGCAACGGTAATTCATCCCCAGCGGAATTTATCGGTGGAATCCTCAGCAGAACATCTCCGCCCCACAGGGTAATCTCCTCAATCAGTTTATTCCCCAACGGAGTTATCCTCTCCTGCAGGTTTATTCTCACAGTCATCTTCATTCGCTATCTCCAGCGAAAACGAAGAATTCAGCTCTTTTCTCCAGCAGCTATCCGAGATTTATTTCCCCAGCTAAAAACATTACATACATCATGACACATGCATATACGCATCGTACAACACAATCTCGTTTATTTTAAGAACATCATTGCTTGATACATATCATGCATTGCATACAGCTAACCTTTACCTTTCAGGAAGGATGCAGTTAAATTCTCATAAAATTCAAAGCTATGAAGCTTTTATCTCAGTCGAATTACTGACCAGTTCTTAAATCTCAACATAATTATCCTCAGTTGAATTACAGATAAGGTTCTAAATCTCGACAAATTCCTCCGTCGAATTACAGACAGGTTCCTAAATCTCAGCAGAGTTCTCTCAGTTGAATTATGGGAAAGTTCTTAAATCTTGATGAAGATGTTTCCCTAAAGTCGAAGTACTGACCAGTTCTTAAATCTCAACAGAATTATCCTCAGTTGAATTACAGATAAGGTTCTAAATCTCGACAAATTCCTCCGTCGAATTACAGACAGGTTCCTAAATCTCAGCAGAGTTCTCTCAGTTGAATTACGGGCAAGTTCTTAAATCTTGATGAAGATGTTTCCCTAAAGTCGAATTACCGACCAGTTCTTAAATCTCAACAGAATTATCCTCAGTTGAATTACATATAAGGTTCTAAATCTCGACAAATTCCTCCTTCGAATTACAGACGAGTTCCTAAATCTCAACAGAGTTTTCTCAGTTGAATTACGGGCGAGTTCTTAAATCTCGATGAAGATGTTTCCCTCAGTCGAATTACTGACCAATTCTTAAATCTCAACAAAATTATCCTCGGTTGAATTACAAATAAGGTTCTAAATCTCGACAAAGTTCCTCCATCGAATTACAGACAGTTCCTAAATCTCGGCAGAGTTTTCTCAGTTGAATTACGGGTGAGTTCTTAAATCTCGATGAAGATGTTTCCCTCAGTCGAAGAACTGACCAGTTCTTAAATCTCAACAGAATTATCCTCAGTTGAATTACAGATGAGGTCCTAAATCTCGACAAGTTCCTCCGTTGAATTACAGACGAGTCCCTAAATCTTAGTAGAGTTTTCTCAGTTGAATTACAGACAAGTTCTTAAATCTCGATGAAGATGTTTCCCCCCAGTTGAATTACGGACAAGTTCTTAAAACTCAGCAGAGATATTCTCTCAGTTGAAGTACAGGCAAGTTCCTAAATCTCAACAAAGATCAGACTTCCCTAGCGGAATCTTCTACAACAACAGGTATACAAGCTCTCGCTAAGGAATCTCTTATGCGATCGACACTCCTCTGAATGGCATCTGTAAGCCCATTCCCGACATCACAAGGTTGATTACCACTTCATGCGAGTGCAAATTTCTGGGCACTCTAGTGTTCAATCATCTCCCACCTTCGGATCACGAAAGGCACGAAAGCCAATCTACATCCTCAGGTTTAAGAAGATTGAACAGGGGTAGCTGTTGTACCCCAAAATTTTCCCTCCCATATTCCTCAAAACATTGCAAGAAAGATCTCCAAGTTGCTCAAGGTTGCTCAAGAGTTGGTCAGACAAGCTCACTCCTAAGGCAGTCTACCCCAAATTAGGGTTTTGTGTTGCATCAAGATCCTTGAGTCCAAATGACCTCAAGTTCTCCCCAACGTCCTAATATGTTCTCAATATCATCCATGACAAATTTCAAGCCTTGCAGAGGAAGTTTGCCCAGTCAATTGCTCAAAGGTCCAAAAATCGACTGTGCTAGGGCAAAAGTCAACTGTGACCTACAAACAGTCAAACTTCAAGATTTTTTGCCAACATTATCATTTTGAAGGATATTTCATCATTTTATCAAGTGTTGATCATGATTCATCAAGGATTGCTCAAAATTCATCAAGACTCAAAAGTTGCTAAATTAGGGTTTTGCAGGAAAAGTCAACCCAACTTTGATCAAGCATAACTTTCTCATACTTTATGATAAATGACTCATCCAAAGCTCATTTTGAAGAGGATGCAATTTCCAACAATCCATCTTCATACCCCAAGATCAAAAAATGTACTCACAAGAAGTTATGAATTTGGACATTATAGGTCATTTTGAAAAGTCAACAAAACACCTTTTTTTCTTCCAAAGCTTATAACTTGAGCATGGAATATAAAAATGAGATGATACCGAAAGGGTTGGTTAGAGGACATCTCAAGCTTTCTAAAAAGTCCAAGAACAACTCCAAAAGTTCAAATATGAAGAAGTTATGCATTGTTGAAGTTGGACTTTTTTGCAAAATTGCCAAAAGTCAACTATCCCCAAAACTTCAAATTTTGACAAATGGGCCCATTATTTTTCACTTGATTTAAGTTTGTATTATTGCCCACGTGCCCTAGCTTCAGCCATGTGCCCATATTTCATTTTTATTATTTAATTTGATTTTTAATTGAATTTATTCATTTTAAATCAAATAAAATCATATAAAATCCAAGGCATTGATAACTCATGATTTTTTGGTTGTTTTAGGCTTTGATCACATCTAGCATCACAATCAAATTCGAATCAAGGCTTGTATTCACAAAAA
Source organism: Vicia faba (assembly GCA_948472305.1). NCBI lineage: Eukaryota > Viridiplantae > Streptophyta > Magnoliopsida > Fabales > Fabaceae > Vicia > Vicia faba. The sequence continues at coordinate 593,918,966 of OX451736.1, forward strand.
GGTCCAAATCAAATCAAATTTGGAAGGTTTTAATGAAGGAATCAAATCAAATTCATGAGCATTGATATGGAGAGATTTAGACCAAGTTTCTTACCCTAATGCAGTACACATTACATAAGGAAGCTAAGCACACGAAAATAAGGGTTGGCAAGCATTGGTAGAGGCAGAACAAAAGTGAGAAAAATCACAAAAAAGTGAAAGACCAAAATCAGGGTTAGAGGCGTTTTCAAGGATCAAGACTTGTCTCAATCGATTCCTGGACCTTCACACAAGCTAACTCAATCAAAACCACGCATCCTCAAGCCTCCAAACGCACTGTAAGTCTCACGTTATTCACCCCTGTTCTTGATTTCGATTTGAAGCATTCTGGCATCTATTGAACAAACTAATGGCACATTCGTGATCACAAGAACATGTTCAAACTCTTTGCATTATTTAATTTCATTTATGTGCTCTGTATGAAGAAATACCATTGCTAGGGTTTGCCTCGTGGTTTTGGGGGAGATTTTATGGCCTGGAGGAGATGACGAGTTCAACCATGCTCTTAGAATGTATTTTCATGGCCTGGAGGAGATTTTAGAACAAGGCTGCGCTTTTAGCTGCGGATTCAAATCCGCAGATAAATTTATAGTGTTTTAAGAGGACAGGGACGATGAGGTGTCCTCCGTCCATTGGCTATTTCAAATCTTGGCGCCTTTTTTTTTATTTTCTGACCAATTGATTTTGTTTTATTATATTATTATTCCTTTGCATTATTATAACAACTAAAACAGCCCGGCGTAGTGGCAAGCAAGCGTTTGATGTACCTTTAGGACCTGGGTTCGAATCCCAGGTCTCCATCTTTCTCAATATTATTATTTTTCAGCTAATCCAGTATGTGCGCGTGCCAAGGGATCACCATACTCCTTCACTAATCTGAACGCCAGATGGCCAATGGCCAGATCTGATGATCCAGGATGAGAGGTCCACCAAGGCGCCAATCAACGCGTGAGCACCAGATCCACAAAGTCAAAAAGGCCAGCTTCTATTGGGCCTACAAAATTGCTCCCCACACCCTTAAATCTGGCCCATTACCTCCTTTCTCTTATATTTTTATATATTTTTATTTAATTGTTTTATTTTATTTAATTAATTTTCTAACCAATCAAAATTCTTTTTTTATCAAATAAAATCACAAAAATATTTTTATTTCAATCAAATTTTAAAGCTTTTATTTTTTCTTAATAAACTTATTAATTAATTAGGTTTTTTAATTAGAAAACTTTAATTCATTTTTTGTAAATAATTAAAATTAATTAGATTTAGTTAGGTTTTAACTACTAATTTAATTAATTTTATTTTCTTTCTTAAAATAACAAAAATCCAAAATATGTCATAATTAATTTTTCATTAATTAATTTATTTTATAATTAATTTAGTAATTAATTTAGGATTAATTTCTTTTCTCAAATAAAAACAACAAAAACCAAAAAAAGATATTTTCTTTAACCAAAAGGGTCAAAACCCTAAATTTCGCACTCGATTTAATTTCCCGCGCGTTATATTTATTTTTATCTAATAATGTACCTGCTTCCGGATTGTAATAGTTAAATAGGACATTTAATTATTTTTATCGCTTTATTTAATTTTTCAAAGGGTTTGTCTTTGGCGATGTAAATACCCGACGCATTGTAATTTAAATTCCGCATTTTATTTCCGCAAATTATAACTGCTAGATGTTTGATAATAGGGTTTGCATGACAAGACTGAATGTTAATCTAAAATCAAATTAGACCACCCTTAACATGTATAAAGATAAAAATAACTGAAAACGACACACTCGCACATGCGCACTCCTAGGGTACACCCCCACTTGGTTGCCTTCATACACGGTCATTGAGTATAGGTCGCTTTAGAGGTCGCCCTCCTGTCTAAAAGATCACAGTTGCCTCGGATATTGTTGCCTCAAACAAATGATCTAAGACATTAGGGTTACCGCTAAGGCGTCCTAACATTGCTTTGGTGACCGTAAGTCCCGCATTCGAATTGACCCTTAAGCTCCAACGACGATGCTACCCACTCATTAATAGTGGGATAGCATTGTCTAAAGGAAAATAGCATAGAACGATTCCTTTTTCGAGTAGGTAGATGGTTCTTAGATACTTGCTCTTTCAAAAAATGAAACTCTTCACACTTACACTTTTCGAACAAAGTTTTCCAAAACACTTCATTACACTCTTGAGGACAGAAGAAAGAGTTAAATCGAAGTTTCAAAACAAAAACTTTTTTCAAACCCACAAGCACAAAGAAAACAATTTTGAAAACAATTGAGCAAGTACCTAAGAGCCCGTGGATAACCACTGATAGAAAGGGTGCTAACACATTCCCTTTCTATAATCTACCCCCCGAACCCGAGAAATATCTCGAAAAAGGAATTTTTCTGTGCTTTTTTCCTTTCCTTGTTGGATAAAATAAAAGTCGGTGGCGACTCTTGCTTACCGCGACATTTTGCAAAAACAAACGCAAAACGCAAACCAGCATTCTAAAAAAACAGTCAGTTCTTCCCACCGTATCACAGCTTCAAATTAGGGTTTTTGTTTACAAATGAAATTAGCCTTGATGAAAGGTACCATCATGTTCAGAATGATGAGACGAATCCAACCATGGCGTTAGGTTTCGTTAGGTTCCAGGCAGTGTTTAAGGCATTAGGAGGCTTGAGGTCAGGGGTTCGACCCCTGCCTCCAACATTTGGTATTTTTCTTATTTCCTTTCAGGTTATCCAGCGCATACACAAGCCCATGGTCCACCATGCACCCTTCCAATCTAGCCAGCCAAGTGTCAGATGGCCAAATCTGATGGCCATCATCTGAAGGTACATCATGAGCCAAGTCAAACGCATCACACTATATCCTCGAAGTCAACGTGGACCTCACTCAAATGGGCCCAGATTCTGCTTTTTGCACCCCTCCAAATTGCTATCCAGGCCCAATTTTTCTTTCTCTATTTTTTATTTATTATTCTTATATTTATTTTATTTAACTTATTTAATTTATTTACTAACCAAAAATTAATTTTCTTTTATAAAAAAATCACAAAAATATTTTTCTATCCAATTAAATTTAAGATATTTGTTTTTAGTAAAAAATTAATTAATTTAATTAGGTTTGATTAATTTAGAAAACTTTAATTATATTGTAAATAACTTAAAAATAATTAGAATAAATAGGTTTTATCACTAACTTAATTATATTTTATTTTTTCCTAAAATAACCAAAAAAACCAAAAATAGGTCATTTAATTATTTTTACTAATTAATTTAATTAACTAATTAATTGCATATTTAATTTAGAAAACTTGTTTCTTTTATTAAAAACACCAAAAACTTTTTCTCTTTTCATTAGGATAGAAGGGTCAAAACCCTAGTTCGCATTCGATCTAATTTGTCATCGCGCGCTTTATTATATTTTTTATCCCAATTATTGTAACTGCCTACAGTTTGTAATAGTTAATTAGGATGTTTATTTCATTTACCGCTTTATTTTTCAAAGGGTTTGTTTTTGGCTATGTAAATACCCGAAGCCTTGTAATAGCGTAGTTTAAATTCCGCATTTTAAAATTCCGCAAATTATTAACTATTAGATGTATGAATAATTAGGGCTTGCATGACAAGAATGTATGATTAATTTTAAAACAGTTAGATAACCCTAAATATGCAAAGATAAATAATCTGAAATTGAATCACTCGCACATGCGCACTCCTAGGGTTCACTCCCACTTGGTTGCCTTCGGTAAACGGTCATTGAGTATATGATGCTTTAGTGGTCGTCCTTTTGTCTAAATAAAGATCAAAGTCCTGATTCGGAAAAGTTGCCTCGGAATGGTTGCCTCGAAATTGTTGCCTCGAATAATTGATCTAAGACATTAGGGTTATTACTAAGACGTCCTAACATTGCTTTAGTGATCGTACGTCCCTTTCGAATTGACCCTCAAAACTCCAACGACGATGCTACCTACTCATTAATAGTGGGATAGCGCTGTCTAAAGGAAACGAACATAGAACGATTCTTTTTTCGAGTAGGTAGATTAGCTCTTAAGTACTTGCTCAATCAAAACAAAAATTTTCACACTTACACTCCTTTACAAACAAATTTTCAAAAACACTTCATTACACTCTTGAAGACAGAAGCAAGAGTTAAATCGAAGTCAAAACAAAAACTTTTCAAATCACGCAAACACAAAGAAAACAATTTTGAAAATGATGAGCAAGTACCTAAGAGCCCGTAGATAACTACAGATAGAAAGGGTGCTAATACCTTCCCTTTCTATAAATCTACCCCCCCCCCCCCCCCCCCCGTACTCAGAAATATCTCGAAAAAGGAATTTTTCTGTGCTTTTTTTCATTCCTAGTTGGGTAAAATAAAAGTCGATGGCGACTCTTGCTTACCGCGACATTTTGCAAACACAAACGCAAAACGCAAACCAGCATATTCCTTAAACAATAGGGAAACACGTCCCGATTCTGGCCACCGTATCACAGGTAGTCTCATCATTATGGGAGAAAGTTTGTTGTTAAGATTTTGTTACTCCAATGGATGGTAGTCTCGTCACTATGGGAGATAGTTTGTTATTGAGATTTTGTTACTCTAGTAGATGGTAGTCTCATCATTATAGAAGATAGTTCTTTGTTGAGATTTTGTTACTCCAATGGATGGTAGTCTCGTCATTATGGGAGATAGTTTGTTGTTGAGATTTTGTTACTCCAATGGATGGTAGTCTTGTCACTATGGGAGATAGTTCTTTATTGAGATTTTTTTACTCCAATGGATGGTAGTCTCGTCATTATGGGAGATAGTTCGCTGTTGAGATTTTATTACTCTAATGGATGGTAGTCTCGTCATTATGGGAGATAATTCATTGTTGAGATTTTGTTACTCCAATAGATGGTAGTCTCTTCATGATGGGAGATAGTTCATTGTTGATATTTTGTTACTCCAATGGATGGTAGTCTCATCATTATGGGAGATAGTTCATTGTTGAGATTTGTTACTCCAATGGATGGTAGTCTCGTTATTATGGGAGATAGTTTTTTGTTGATATTTTGTTACTCCAATGGATGGTAGTCTAGTCATTATGGGAGATAGTTCGTTGTTGAGATTTGTTACTCCAATAAATGGTAGTCTCATCATTATAGGAGATAGTCGTTGTTGAGATTTGTTACTCCGATGGATGGTAGTCTCGTCATTATGGGAGATAGTTCGTCGTTGAGATTCATATTTTCTCTAAAGAAATTCACATGTTTCTAGTCATAAATACTGATGCTAATCATTGATTACCTACCCTAATATTGGTATTTACCGGTATTATCTTATCATTTCTATTCCTTGTGAGTCGATGTTACCTTTTTTGCTATCCTCTCTATGAGTGGGTAGTTCGCAGTTATCTGCCGATTGTTGTTATGCATTGCTTTTCCTCATTTATTTGAGTTGATGATGCCTTATCTCCTCCTTAGAGTTAAGTCTTCTGTTCACTAGTGATTTATTTTCCTTTTCTGGTTTTCTTTTAATCCTTGGTTTTATTTCCTGCTCCCCCAGTGGTGTTCTATGTCACCTTTGGAGTCGTTCATTTGCATTCATAATCATAAGCATTGCATGGCATCTTAGGGCCAAAAATAGGGCTTGTTTTATATTTAAGTATCTTCAATCTCGTCGACACGAAGATTTTAACCTTCGTCTCTCCAGATAGAAGAAACTTAAATAAGGGCAGCTGTTGTACCCCAATTTTTGCCACTAAAATTCCTCTATCATCTCATATAAACTCAATCATATCAATATTACACTTGGGTTTGGTTCTTCTCCCTATCTCTAGGTTTTCTCATGAGGGATCACCAAGCACTTTGATTTGTATATTGTGATCATATTTTTTTATGTTGATTAACTTTAACTAATGAATACAATGAATGTTTGCTCTAAATGATGATACTATAGGTGAGGGCACAACACACTTCATCAGGTTGATTCATAGGTTCATGAGTTTATTTCCATGCCTTCTTCAACAAAACTTCATTGAGATTCAAGCTTCATCATTGAGGATGCTTTAAAGTACATCATGACAAGGTCTATTATGATTCATCATGCATCAATTTGTCAAAATAAGTTAAAATATACAAGAATTGATTGAAGAAGCTTGACCTAATTGGACAAGTTCTTGATTCCTTGATCACAAGTGCATAACTCTCTTAATTATTAATTTTGGAGGTGGTTATTGTTGCTATGGATTCTTATTATCATTCACAACAACTTCTATTCACATGGCAAAAGTTATTATGCAATAAAGTTTGTCAAAATTGAAAAGGGTTTCCAAGTCATTTTGGTGCTTGAGGAGCTAGGGTTTTGAACTTCTAAGGGTTATATCTTGTTCATATTTTGAGATTTTTGTGTGATTCCAAATATATGCTTCTCTTTACAGAGTTATTAACTAATAACTTCAAGGGTTTCAAGAAAATTTGGTGTGTAAGATGCCTAATGATGAAGAAAGATTTGATGTCCTTTAGATAGTCCATAAAATTCCCTTATGTGACTTCAAAAGATCAGATCTTGGTCAATTTTTATCTACTTTAGCCTATTATTTTTCCACAATGATCTTACAGATGTTAACTTTAACTCTTATTTTATGTGCAAAGCTTGAAAATGAGTGGAATATGCTCTAATAACTCAAAAGATTATAGGTCACCTCATGAATTTTCACCAACTTTACAAGGCCATAACTTTTTCAACACTTGGTATTTTTGAGTGATTCAAGTTTCACAATGATCTTTTGGAAGTCTAATTCAAGCTAAAATCAATGATCAAATCTAAATTTTGGAGGAATGCCTTGTTTGAACTCAAAACATTATAGGTCACTTTTGAAGAAAAACTTAGAATTTTTCTAAGTACAAAAAGTCAGCAACTTTTTCTCAACTTTGTCTCATCACAACTCTTAACTCAAGAATCCATTTGATTTCACTCTTGGCACATTGCCAAGATGGTGATTTTATGTTTTAAATGCATCAAGAATCAAGTCCTAAGGTTCCCTAAATCATGCACACCATGGATTCAAAGATGGTACCTTGAAACTGAAGTTTTCTCCAAAGTCAGAATTTAAAATCCATAATCCAGCTTCTAAACACCAAATTAGCACACGTTTTTTATTTAAACATGTTTAACCAAGTTCCCAAAGTTGAATTAAGGTTCAAAACGCAAGAGTTAGCTGAGTTTTGAGCAAAATCAAGTCACACTTTTCTCATTTCGAGCTTCCTTTATTTTCCCTCCAAACTTCACTTCTGTTTCTAATTCTTTTCACCATTCACTCTCCTATAAATTGAGGGACATATTGCATTCATTTTCTCAAGCTTGAACAACCATAATCACCCTGCCAAACTCTCTCCTTAACCCACTTTTCTGCAACTTCGAATTTAGTTTTACAACCTTCATCAATCCATTTTCTTTGCTAATTCTTCATCCTTGAACTTCACTGAAGCTAACAGAAGAAGAACCAAGCCCTAAAGCATCCTAAATCGTGCTAGTCAAGTCAAGTTTCAGAGCTCTGAATTTGAACTTCAATAGGTAGATTCCTTCATCAATTCTCTCAAAATTTGTTACTACAATGAAGCTCTCATCATTTTGATACTAGTCGCAACATTTGTTTTCAATTGGAAGTGAGTTTTGGCCATGAATCTTCAAATCCCTATTCAACTTTTTCCTTCTGGTTTTTTGCAAATCGACTGAGCTACACCTTAAATAAATTTTTTGCGAGGGTACGATTGTCTTCATCTTGATGAGATGAAGCGAATGGCATAGGTATGAACTCCTGATTTTACAGTATGAGAGACTTGGAATTCGCGTGGCTGGAGGTTGAAGATGACCAATGTGTCATCTCTCAACCAATGATAATGCACCACTTGTTTTTTTTCAAAATCTGATTTAATATTTGATCCAGTGGTTTATTCACTAAGGACTATGATATGCACAGTACGCCAGATCCCTTGGATCTGATTACTAACGTGCTTTGACATTCATCCAATGGTTTATATATTTTTGTTTTATTTTTATTTTCTGATTTTTATATTTCAATTGATTTAATCTTCAAAAAATCATATAAAATTCTTTTTTGACTAAAAATTTATGAAAAAATTCACAAAAATATTTTCAAATATTCTTTTCTGATTTTTATTTGTTCATGATTTTATTTTCAGATTTGATATTTTTATAATTTCTCCTTTATTTTAACTTGTTTTTAATTATTTAAAATTACTTTTTGATATTTTTAAATTCTAAATTTTTTTATAAAAACGATTTTCCTTATTTATGACCTTCTGGAAATTTTCTAGAATTTTATTTTGACTTCTACTATTTTTTATCCTTTTTTTTACTTATTTGAGTGATTTTAATTAGTTAAAAAAAAATACTTTTCTGTTTTAAAAAATTACCAAAAGTTTTATTAAAATATTTGAGGTCATTTCTACTTTTCCTATGGTCTCTTTACATTTTTATTTGATACTTTGAATATAATTTACTATTTTACCTTTTATTTTCATTTTAAGAACACTTAAAAAAATCATTTTTCCTTTTTTATTTTATTCATTAAATGCTATTTATTTTTTAAATATATTCTGGCTATGTGATTGTTGATCATAAACTTCATTAATATCATTGGATCTTGAGTGTTGAGCTTAACTCCACTAAAATGGATATATGATTTTAATGATAGTTTGATTAAATTTTTTTATTCAAATATATCCCCTCCCTCTTCATCTTATCCCCTTCTCTTTTGTGCTACATGTTGTTAGAGGATGATCTACATATCCTCACTCAAAACATATGGTGTAATCTCAAGTCTCAACTCAACTTTAGTTTTGATGAAAGACAAACAAGCACTATGGCAAGAAGAAAAAGAAGTGGAATTAGCTTAACGCATCATTCACTCAAAGCTTCAAGGATCATGGCAAGCAAACAAGTATATCAATTCTCATTTGAACAAAATTGATTAGACATGCTCAAAAATGATATACACACTTACCACGACACTTCACTTAAAGTTTAAAGCAAATTCTAAGTTTTTCACTAATGTAAATCGATTAACACATCATGTAAATTGATTTACACATGTTTTTTCAAAAACTGATTGCCCCTGGCAGCAATCGATTTACATGGAGTGTAAATCGATTGTTTACTGAACTGAGTTAATTTTTTAACACTAGTAAATCGATTAACACATCATGTAAATCGATTTACACTTCAAATTTTTTGAAAACAAGAACGTTACAAACCCGTGCAATCGATTTACATCTAATGTTAATCGATTTACACGTTGTAATTTTTGAAAAATCTGAACTTGATTCAAGATATCCTTCACACCTTTTCTCCAATGGTTGCATGGTCATACATTGCATCTTCTCAAGTTTTACAAACAGAAAAGTGGTATCCATTTGGAAAGGTATCTTGATTGCTTTAAATACTAAATCTTTCAAATTATAAAACAACTCTTCTCTCATGCAATAATTCTGAACTTTGTAAAATATTCAAACTTCATATTTCTTAATTTTTAAGAACAAAGATTTTCTGCACTTTCACACATATAAGAATAGAAATCTTTGAGCATTTTCTAACCATTGTGTTACAGTTTGAATTGCTTACAAGAGAAGAAAGAAGAAACTTCATTGAAGTCACTCTATGTGATCAACATCTTTCAAGAAATCATATTTCATAGAATTATACTAAGTGTAACTTATTTCCAGGATTGTTGGAATTAAGTATTAGAATACTTTTGTACCTTGTTGTCCATTGTTGGAAACAAGAGGTATCTTTTGAGAGGATTGTTCTCAAGAGACTTATTGGAAATCCAAGAGGGTGTTCTTGGTATTTGTTAGTGTCTTTAGTTGATAAGACTAGGAAGAGTCTTGTAAAAGTTCTAACAAAATAGTGAAATCTCTTGCGTGTTTGCAAGGGGATTGGACGTACTTCCGGGGTGTGGAAGGAACCAGGATAAATCTTCGTGTCTCTTTACTTTCTGCACTTTACCATTTTCCATAGCACTAAAACAAAACCAGAAAGTGTAAAATAAATCAAAAATCGACCACCACCTAATTCACCCTCCCTCTTAGGCGCAATCTTAAACTTACAATTGGTATCAGAGCAGGTTATAGGTAACCTGCTCCTAGAGATCCAGAATGGCTTCCGCAAATCAACAACCCGTTTTCAGAGATGGTGGTAGTAACAACAAGCCTCCTCTATTCTGTGGTGAATATTTTGACTTCTGGAAAATACGCATGAAGGCGCATCTAGAAGCGCAAGGAGAGGAAATATGGGATGCCGTTGAAAATGGTCCATTTATCCCAGTAACGGTAATCAATGGCGTTGGCTCTTCAAAGCCTAAAACTGCATGGGACAACGATGATAAAAAGAAAGTTCTCTATGACAAAAAGGCAATAAACCTTCTTCAAGGTGCACTTAGTATGGACGAATTCTTCCGTGTCTCGACATGCAAAACAGCAAAGGAAATATGGGATACCTTGGTACAAACTCATGAAGGAACGGCTGAAGTAAAAAGATCAAGGCTAAATACCCTAAGTCAAGAATACGAACTATTTCAAATGCAGCCCGGAGAATCCATTATTGACTTACAAAAGAGATTTGTGCACTTGACAAATCACTTAAGTGCTCTTGGTAAAACCTTGACAAATGATGAACTCAACTTGAAAGTCCTTAGATCTTGACTAGGGAATGGCAACCAAAGGTAACGGCAATCTCGGAAAAGAAGAGTCTCTCCGCAATGACTTCCGCTACATTATTTGGAAAACTTCAAGAATACGAAACGGAACTCGGTAGACTTGAAAAACATGAGAATCTAGAAAATAAATCCAAAAACATTGCTTTAAAAATTGATTCAAAGGAAGTAGTAAAAGAAGACAATCCGGAAGAAGATGAAAATTTTATGCTTCTCGTTAAAAGACTTGGGAATTTTTTTGGCAGAAATGACAAGGGCGGATCTCATGCAAATAAGAGAAGGCACTTCAAGAAAAGAGAAGCCTCCACATCAACACAAGATGTCTCATGCTATGAATGTGGAAGGCAAGGACATATCAAGCCAAACTGTCCAAATCTCCCAAAGAAAACCGGATTCAAAGGAAAGGACTCAAAACACAAGAAAGCCTATATAGCATGGGAAGATAATGATATGAGTAGTACATCGGAATCAGAAAGCGACGAATGTGCAAATTTAGCCTTAATGGCATCGCATCACTTCGACGACGAAGAAGAGGTTAGTAATGAATTTAATCTTTTTGATGATGATGTTCAAGGTGCCATTGATGAACTCTTGAAAGAATGCAAAAGTTTATACAAAAAGGTGTCAAGCCAAGAAAAATAACTTCTAATTTGTCTCGAAAAAATTGACACCATGACTAAAGATTTTGATCTTCAAAAACAAAATTTTATAAAAGAAAAGGAAAACTTTGCATGCACCAAGTGTGAATCAAATGTCTTTCAAATTGTTCAATTGAAAAGAGTCATTGAACGATATGAAAAAGGACAAATAGTATTGGAAGGATTACTAAGCCAACAACGTTATCCAAATGATAAAAGAGGTCTTCTTTATGTGAATACTGAGAAACCAAGTAACAATCCCACTGTTTTTATAAAGGCTAGTAATAGTTCCAATCCCAAGATAGTAGAAAAGAAGCAAGTTATTCATAATCATCAAAAGAAAAAGCCTAATGTATCTAAAAGAAAACAAATTCCTAGATACAAGAGAAAATTTGTTCCAAACTGTTTTTACTGTGGTATTATTGGACACACGCCTAATGCATGCTATATTAGAAATTTCAGTATGGCTAGTGGACACTATGCATGGGTGAAAAAGGGAACTAACTATGAAGGACCCAAGGCCACTTGGGTACCTAACAAGAAATAATTTGTTTTTGTAGGTATGCTTGAAATCCACATCAAATCTTTGGTATCTTGACAGTGGATGTTCAAAGCATATGACAGGAGATGTACACCAATTTTCATATGTAGTACATAAAGCCAAAGGGTATGTCACCTATGGAGACAACACCAAAGGAAAGATTCTTGGCGTTGGAATAGTTGGCACACCTCCATCCATTCAAATTGAGGATGTTCTCTATGTTGAAGGATTAAAGCACAACCTTCTTAGCATAAGTCAACTTTGCGATAGAGGGTTCAAAATCAAATTCAACAAAGAAGAATTCCTAATTATGGATGAGGCAACCAATGAGGTAAAACTCAAAGGTATAAGATCTAACAATATTTTTATGATTACTTTAGATGATTTGTCTATGAAGGTACAATGTCTCATGGTAAACAACAATGACGCTTGGTTATGGCACAAGAGGATTGCTCACATACACATGGAGCACTTAAACAAATTAGTTAAGCATGACTTGGTTATTGGTCTACCAAAGATGAAATTCATCAAAGACAAATTATGTAGTGCATGCCAAAAGGGCAAACAAACCAAATCAACTTTCAAACCAAAGAATGTGGTTTCAACAACAAGACCACTTCAATTGTTGCACATGGATCTTTTTGGTCCATCTAGAACAAGAAGCTTCGGAGGTAACATTTATGCTTTAGTTATTGTAGATGATTTTTCCTGTTTTACTTGGACTTTGTTTTTGGTGCACAAAAATGACGCATTCAAGAGATATGAAAAACAAGTTCAAAATGAGAAGTCATTAAAGATAACATCAATCCGAAGTGATCATGGTGGAGAGTTCTAAAACAGTCTGTTTGAAGAATTTTGTGAAGAAAATGGGATCTTCCACAATTTTTCAGCACCAATAACTCCACAATAAAATGGAGTAGTTGAAAGGAAAAATAGGTCTTTGATAGAACTTGCAAGAACCATGCTAAGTGACTCAAGTTTGCCTAAATATTTTTGGGCGGATGCGGTAAGCACGGCATGTTACGTAAGCAATCGCGTGATCATAAGACCTATACTAAAGAAAACTCCATATGAGATTTACAAAGGAAGAAAACCAAATATCTCTCACTTTCACATTTTCGGGTGAAAATGTTTTGTCCTTAACAACGACAAAGACAATCTCGGTAAGTTCGATGAAAAATCGGATGAAGGTATTTTTCTTGGTTACTCCCTTTCTAGAAAAGCTTTTAGAATTTACAATAAAAGAACTTTAACTATAGAAGAATTAATGCATGTTTCTTTTGATGAATCTAACACCTCCAAGGAGGAAGTTGTTATTTGTGATGATAATGATTCTATAGATTTACCTCATGAGAATTCATGCGAAGGTGGCAAAATTGTCAACCCGGAACAAACACATGAACTTTCACATCAAAATGGAAATGATGATGGTCTTCCTCAAGAATGGAGAACTCATCGTGATCATCCAATTGACAACATAATTGGAGATATTAGCAAAGGGGTATCTACACGGCTAAATCTTAAGGATGCATGCTTAAATATGGCTTTTGTATCTCAAGTTGAACCTACCAAAGTGGCTCAAGCACTAGAAGATGATCAATGGATCCTTGCCATGAAAGAGGAGCTAAACCAATTCGAGCGGAACGAAGTTTGGGAACTTGTTCCTAATCCAGGAAATAAACGTATCATTGGAACCAAATGGGTATTCAAAAACAAGATGGATGAAAATGGTATAATCACTCGAAACAAGGCAAGACTAGTTGCTCAAGGATACAACCAAGAGGAAGGAATTGATTTTGAAGAAACTTTTGCTCCGGTAGCACGTTTGGAAGCAATAAGACTATTACTTGCATATGCATGCTCATTGGACTTTGAACTTTTTCAAATGGATGTAAAAAGCGCATTTCTCAACGGATTCATAAATGAAGGAGTCTATGTAAAGCAACCTCCCGGATTTGAAGACTTCAAACATCCTAATCATGTCTTCAAATTGAAGAAAGCTCTCTATGGGCTGAAGCAAGCACCAAGGGCATGGTAGGATAGACTAAGTGCATTCCTATGTGAAAAAGGGTTTGTAAAGGGTAAAGTTGATACCACTCTCTTCATAAAAAATGTTAATCATCATACTTTACTTGTACAAATCTATGTAGATGATATTGTTTTCGGTTCAACTAACCAAAATATGTGGAAGGAATTTTCATCTATGATGCAAGGAGAGTTTGAGATGTCTATGATGGGAAGATTGAATTTCTTTCTCGGTCTTCAAATTAAGCAACTCAAACACGGTATCTTCATAAACCAATCAAAATATTGCAAAGACCTTATAAAGAAGTTTGAGATGGAAAGCAGCAAAGAAAGTGCAATTCCTATGGGATCCGACACCTATCTTGATCCAGACGAATCAGGGAACTCTATTGACATAACTAAGTATCGTGGAATGATTGTCTCTCTTCTCTATTTAACAGCAAGTAGACCTGACATCATGTTCATCGTTTGTCTATGTGCAAGATATCAAGCCAATCCTAAAGAGTCTCACCTTGCAGCAGTCAAGCGTATAATAAAATATCTCAAAGGAACAACCAACATCGGATTATGGTATCCAAAAAGTAGTATGTGCAATCTAGTTGGTTATTCTGATGCTGACTATGCAGGTTGTAAGACTGATCGCAAAAGTACAAGTGGAACATGTCACATTCTCGAAAATGCCTAGGTTTCATGGTCATGCAAAAAGCAAGCAAGCGTCGCTCTCAGCACTGCCAAAGCAGAATACATTGCGGTTGGAAGTGGATGCGCTCAAATTCTTTGGCTAAAACAACAGTTACTTGACTATGGAGTAAACCTTGGATGCATTCCACTTCGATGTGATAACACAAGCGCGATCAACATTACAAAAAATCCAGTTATGCATTCCCGGACAAAACACATTGACATCAGACACCATTTCATCAGAGATCACGTACTCAAAGGAGATGTCGAGATTACTTTTGTGGACACTCAAAATCAACTCGCGGACATTTTCACAAAACCACTTGCAAAGGATGCATTCTTCAAAATTCATCGTGAACTCGGAATCCTAGATGAACAAGATATATAAGGTGCACTCTATCCTTAACTATACATTAATATACATATATATGGGCTTAGAAAATGTTTCAAATGTTAAAAATATTGTTTTGAATTTTTTTTAGAAGTTAATCGATTTACCAAGTGTGTAAATCGATTTACCACTGAAGCAAAACTCTTTTTTAATAAATTTTTTTTGAGTAAATCGATTTACCAAGTATGTAAATCGATTTACCACTGAAACTGAAGCGTTTTTATTTAATTTTTCACTATGCAAATCGATTGATCCTACACACCAATCGATTTACACCTGTTCAGCATGTGATATTTTTATGAGTCTTTAATATATTGGTCAACCTTACCTTGTCTTTCAACCCCCCACCTTCTTTTTGACCAATCATGTAATCTTGACCAACTCCACTCAATTAAGTATCATAAAGACCTCATTTACTCTACTCTACTATTTAATCTCACCAAAACTCCCTCACTATCTCATAACACCAAAACTCACTCTCTATCTCATAACAACACCAAAAAATCTCTATCTTCCTTACTAAAAACCCTAACCATCGCCATGGCTCCCAAAAGAAAAGCAACAACCTCTGAAAAAGGAAAGAAGAAAACTGTTGCAGCCTCTGAAAACTCATTGCTCGAGTACCTCTCAGATACACAACGTGAAAGATTCATCAAGCACTTTCAAAAGAAAATAATCTCAGCTCCCAAATTCGGTATGTTATCTACCTTTCCCGATGAATGCTTCACTTTTCAAAGGGATTTGATTGATTATGGGTTAGAACCGTTAATATCATCACGTGGTTACTATTATCCGGATCTAGTTCGAGTATTTACAACAACATGCATTATGATAACAATAAATGCTATACCCATGTGCTCGGAACAAGAATTCCTATGCATTCAAAAACAATAGGCAGAATTTTGAACATCCCATATATTGGAAGTTCTCTCTATGACCCAGAGGATGCTAACTGGGAAAATTATAGGAAGATAGAATTCTTCTACAGCATTGGTCGGTTGTCAGAAGAAGAATACCGTGCAAAGCGGATTCGTAGTCTTGGCGGTGTTATTCCGGCTCGGGACACTTGGAGTGCTGGTAATTTTCACATTGATGATAGATTGTTCCATTATTTTCTGGTATATATTTTATTTCCTAGAGCAGGAAATCACTGTACTGTAACCGATCTAGAATTGCAAATTCTCTATGCAAGGAAAAATGGCATTTCGATAAACTGGGCTAAACTGATTGTGGTGCATATGCTAAGAGTTGCCACAAGGGCTACTTTTCTGCCATATGCATACTTCATCACAAGGATCTTGGAAGCATTTGATATTGATTTTACTGGGTTTGAGAGGGTTGAAATGGATCCAATCAGCAATAGGATCTCCATCAAAAATGTTGATTCTCGGATGGGTGTTCATTTCGATTCTGAAGTAAAAACCATCACATATATTGGAG
Source organism: Vicia faba (assembly GCA_948472305.1). Classification (NCBI taxonomy): domain Eukaryota; kingdom Viridiplantae; phylum Streptophyta; class Magnoliopsida; order Fabales; family Fabaceae; genus Vicia; species Vicia faba. The sequence continues at coordinate 593,935,422 of OX451736.1, forward strand.
AGGATGTTGTCGGTGATGAAGGCAATAATGCGGATGAAGAAGAAAATGAAGTTCCTCCTCCTGCTGCCTCTTCTAGTCCAACCAACCAAGATGTTATGGATTATATGACTCAACAGTTTGCATCTCTCAACACTAACATCAATGCTCAATGGACCGCGATAAATGATTCTACCTCCTCTCGCATCAATGCTTTTCAGAACGATGTGAACCACCAGTTTTCATACCTCTACTCACATCTCCATATTCCTCCATACGATCCAAATAATCCAGCACCTCCGCCTCCTCAATACACCGAACCACCTCTACAACAACAATTTCCATATCAAGGACCCTTCTAATATTTTCCTGACCAATATTATTAAATTCCTGTTATTTATCATTATGTTTTTTTTGTTTTGATAATTGCTTCAAGTGTTAGTTTTTGTATTATGTGTATTTGAACTTCGTTCGATATTTTTAGAAATTTGCATTTTAGTTTATGTTCATATGTGTTTCAAATTATTATAAGTATCATCTTATGTTACATCTTTCCCTTCTTTTTTGATAATGTCAAAGGGGGAGAAGGATGTGATAGAACTTTATGGTTGTTTGTTTCAGTTTTCTTTTCAGGGCAAGTTTTCAAATCTTTTTCTCCATAGGGGGAGAAATCTATCTTAGGGGCAGAAAACTCCTTTTGCTCCAATTCTGAACAACTCATAAAGAAAGATGGTTTGTCATCATCAAAAAGGGGGAGAATGTAATCTCAAGCCTCAACTAAACTTTAGTTTTGATGAAAGACAAACAAGCACTATGGCAAGAAGGAAAAGAAGTGGAATTAGCTTAACACATCATTCACTCAAAGCTTCAAGGATCATGGCAAGCAAACAAGTATATCAATTCTCATTTGAACAAAATTGATTAGAAATGCTCAAAAATGATATACACACTTACCACAACACTTCACTTAAAGTTTAAAGCAAATTCTAAGTTTTTCACTAATGTAAATCGATTAACACATCATGTAAATCGATTTACACATGTTTTTTCAAAAACTGATTGCCCCTGGCAGCAATCGATTTACATGGAGTGTAAATCGATTGTTTACTGAACTGAGTTAATTTTTTAACACTAGTAAATCGATTAACACATCATGTAAATCGATTTACACTTCAAAATTTTTGAAAACAAGAACGTTACAAACCCGTGCAGTCGATTTACATCTAATGCTAATCGATTTACACGTTGTAATTTTTGAAAAATCTGAACTTGATTCAAGATATCCTTCACACCTTTTCTCCAATGGTTGCATGGTCATACATTGCATCTTCTCAAGTTTTACAAACAGAAAAGTGGTATCCATTTGGAAAGGTATCTTGATTGCTTTAAATACTAAATCTTTCAAATTATAAAACAACTCTTCTCTCATGCAATAATTCTGAACTTTGTAAAATATTCAAACTTCATATTTCTTAATTTTTAAGAACAAAGATTTTCTGCACTTTCACACATATTAGAACAGAAATCTTTGAGCATTTTCTAACCATTGTGTTACAGTTTGAATTGCTTACAAGAGAAGAAAGAAGAAACTTCATTAAAGTCACTCTATGTGATCAACATCTTTCAAGAAATCATATTTCATAGAATTATACTAAGTGTAACTTATTTCCAGGATTGTTGGAATTAAGTATTAGAATACTTTTGTACCTTGTTGTCCATTGTTGGAAACAAGAGGTATCTTTTGAGAGGATTGTTCTCAAGAGACTTATTGGAAATCCAAGAGGGTGTTCTTGGTATTTGTTAGTGTCTTTAGTTGATAAGACTAGGAAGAGTCTTGTAAAAGTTCTAACAAAATAGTGAAATCTCTTGCGTGTTTGCAAGGGGACTGGACGTACTTCTGGGGTGTGGAAGGAACCAGGATAAATCTCCGTGTCTCTTTACTTTCTGCACTTTACCGTTTTCCATAGCACTAAAACAAAACCAGAAAGTGTAAAATAAATCAAAAATCGACCACCACCTAATTCACCCCCCCTCTTAGGCGCAATCTTAAACTTATATATGGCACATGGATTGCTATTGACCGACCTTAAAATAGGCTTGACTTCTACATAAGTCCACTTACAATTGCTTAACATAGCACTAAATTTTGTCCCGATTTGAGAAATGATCATTCGTGGCCCAAATCTATGTTTCTAAGCCTAAGTATGTTTAATTTAAAACCATTGATCCAATAATATTTAGGTTCATTGTTAGGAGGCTTTGGTCTTATCAATCCTCTAATAAACTTTCATAAAATTTGGTCTAAGTGAATCATTTAAACATCGTTGATCATTTGATTGTTGCCTCGAGAATTTGAAATGAATGATATACTTAACAAAAAGCAAATGAAACTTGTTGTTGAGAGGCTTTGATTTTATCAATCTTCTAATGAGTTTTCAAATGCAATATTCAAGATGGTCATTTAACTAACCTCTAATTTCTAACTCATTCAATTGACTTTTATTTTCATGCTTTTACTTTACACCTTTACTTTTACGCACCATTTATTTTAGCATTTATATTTCATGTTATTTTCATCTTTGCTCACTTGAGAATTTATCTTTATGTCACTTTTACTTTGCCCACTTGAGCTTTTCATTTTCTTTTTGAAGATACCTAATAATCAACTTGAATAATAAAAAACTTTAATGTTACTTGGACTATATGGTTACTATCCTTGGCATTTTGAAGTTATGGACTTCTTGAACTTAGGAGTAGAGACCTTGACCTACCTTGAGACCTTGTGACTTTTGTTGCTATTTTATCTGGAGTTCTTGGGGTTTACCCCGAGACATTGGTTTTTTGTTTTCTTTGTGTGCAGGTTATTCTGATTATGTGTTTTGTCTGTGATTGGGAAGTCATATGTATACAACTGTTACTCTGTCCAATTTTTATGAAGACTTAATGCATTTGAATCTTGGTTTTCTTAAGAGGTTTATTATCTTTGCTTGTTTGGTTTCAAATCCAAAGAATGGGAATTCTACATTGACTCATTATGTCAAGTGTTGGCTTCTTGTTGGTTAGATGATTTTTCCCCTAGCTTTTACCTTATGCTTTAGGATAGTCCCTTCATCTCCTCTAATCTTCTTTAATTTTTAAAAATCTTCCCCCTCCTTTTCAAAATTATTCTTGTTTCCAAACTTGAACGGCTTTCATAATAAACTTGGACTTAGGTTCATGCATTTTCAAAAATCATTTTCTTAATCAAACTTTATACAACTTAATCATACTTTGACATTTTTGTGAGAAGACTAAAAGTCAATCAATCTCATTCAAACCATTTTTCTACTTTGGATTTTTACCTTAAAACTTTTTTCTCAAAAGATTAGACTCTTGTCAATCTTTGTAGTGATGCAAGCTACTATACTTCTATGATATATAGTAAAGTGAAATATTTTCCACTTTGGTGTTGAGAGAGGCTTTGTTGATTTTAAAATCCAAGCTATATCCTCCATTTTGATATGACACAAATTCTCCTTTCTTATAATCGTGGGTAGTAAGTATGTTTTCCACTCGGATATGACGATAATGTCTTATCTCTTAAAATTAACCAACACACTTGTGTTTTAAAATTTTTAAAGGTGAACTACGAGTACCATGATCCCCTATTGAACGGAAGGTGGTACGTAGGAACTAAAGGTTCACAAGCGCGGCAGGTGCAAAAATTGTTAAAAATACTTCTTTTCTCATCCCCACAATCTATTTTTTGTATACAACATTTATAGCCAAAATACACAAATCTACAAAGAGGTTCCTGCAGAGTACCGTAGATGTTTAGGGTTCTAATACCTTCCCTTTGCATAACCAACCCTTGAACTTAGATTCTCTCCACCTCTTTTTGTCAGTATCAAGATAGATGTTTATGCATACACAAATCTACTATGTTGTCATCTACAAAGTCATGAAGCAATTCAATGCTGGTTTCTTAGTTGCTACGTCCTATCCTCAGTGGGTCGCAAATATGGTGTCGGTACCTAAGAAGGACGGTAAGGTGTGTATGTGTATAAACTACATGGATTTTAATAGGGAAAGCCCCGAATATGACTTTTCGCTTCTGCATATTGATGTTCTGGTTGACAACACCGCTCAGCACAAAGTATTTTTCTTCATGGATGGTTTCTCTGGTTATAATAAAATTAAGATGACACTCTAAGACGTGGAGAAGACTAATTTTGTCACACAGTGGGGTAATTTCTGTTACAAAGTTATTCCTTTTGGTTTGAAGAACGTCGGTGCAACATATCAATGCGCTATGGTAGCTTTGTTCCATGATATGATCCATCATGAGATAGAAGTTTATGTTGATGACATGATAGCCAGGTCTCAGACTGAAGAAGAACATCTCGACCACCTGCGCAAGCTGTTTGAAAGATTAAAGAAGTACAAGTTGAGGTTGAATCCAAATAAGTGCACCTTTGGGGTAAGATCTGGTAAACTCCTAGGTTTCCTCGTCAGCGGTAAAGGTATTGAAGTTGATCCTGCCAAGGTTTAAGCCATTAAAGAAATGCCAGCTCCCCGTACTGAGAAGGAACTTAGAGGTTTCTCGATACATTGAACTACACTTCCAGATTTATTTCCCATTTGACCGCTACTTGTGAGCCAATCTTCAAGTTACTGAGGAAAGATCAAGTAGTGAAGTGGAACAACGATTGTTAGATAGCATTTGACAAAATCAAGGAGTACCTCCAGGAACCTCTAATTCTGATGTCGACGGTTGAAGGAAGACCTCTGATCATGTACTTGACAGTATTAGAGAACTCAATGGGGTGTGTATTGGGGCAACATGACGAGTCTGGTCGAAAAGAGCATGCAATATACTACCTTAGCAAAAAGTTTACCGACTGAAATAAGATACTCACTGCTCGAGAAAACTTGTTGCGCTTTGGCATGGGCTGCTCGCCGACTAAGACAGTATATGTTGACTCATACTACTTTGTTGATCTCTAAGATTGATCCAATAAAATACATATTCGAGAACCCTCTCTCTCCGAAAGAATAGCAAGATGGAAAATGGTCTTGACAGAATACGACATTCAATACACTACTCATAAGGCAATAAAAGGAAGTGTATTGGCAGATCATTTGGCTCATTAAGCTGTAGATGACTATCAGTCTATGAATTTTGAGTTCCCATATGAGAATATCATGCTAGTTACTGATTATGAAGAACCTGGACCATATGAAGGACCTGAACCGGGATCCCAATGGACTATGGTTTTTGATGGAGCTTCCAACGCACTTGGTAATATAATTAGTGGTGTGATTGTCTCTCCCAAGGATTTTTATACGCCCTTCACTGCTAGATTGCGTTTTGACTGTATAACCAATATGGCCGAGTACGAAGCATGCATCATAGGTATCAAATCTGTCATCGATATGAAAATTAAATTCTTGAATGTATATGGGGACTCAGCACTAGTGATCAGTCAAATTAAGGGAGAATGGGACACTAAGCATCTAAATCTCATTCCTTATCTAGAGTATGTGTTGACATTAATTTCGTACTTCAAAGAAATCACTTTTGAACACATTCCACGAGAACATAATCAGTTGGCAGATGCACTAGCTACCATGTCATCTATGTTCAAAGTCATATGGGAAAATGAAGCTTCTCAAATTACTATTGAGAGACTAGACGAACCGATGTATTGCTACAAAGTTGATACTGATGGAGTGGAGGAAAAGCCTTGGTACCACGAAGTAAAAAGATACCTCGAAACTCAAGAATATCCTGAAGAGGCATCTATCAATGATAAGAAATTTCTAAGGAGGTTCTCTGCCAATTTCTTTCTGAGTAACGAAATCTTGTACAAGCGCAACCACGATTTGACTTTGCTTCATTGTGTAGACAAGAAAGAAGCTGAGAAAATTATGGAAGATATGCACGAAGGTTTCTTTGGTACTCACTCCAGTGGACATACAATGGCTAAGAAGATTCTGAGAGCAGGTTATTGTTGTTCTACCATGGAAACCGATTGACATCATCATTCCAGAACTTTCCACAAATTCCATATTTATGCTAACAAAGTACATGTGCCTCTGGTTCCTTTAAATGTCTTGACTTCTTCTTGGCCGTTTGCAATGTAGGGAATTGATATGATTGGAGAGATTAAGCCTACTGCTTCTAATGGGAATTTTTTCATCCTTGTCGCTATTTATTACTTCACAAAGTGTGTAGAGGAAGCCTCGTTTGCTTCTGTTACCAAGAATGTTGTGGCCCGGTTCATTAAGCATAACCTTATATGTCGGCATGACATCCCTGAAAGGATCATCATGGACAAGGGTACCAATATTAACAATACTATGATCATGGAACTCTGCACAGTTCAAGATTAAGCATCATAATTCTTTTATGTACCGACCGAAGATGAATGGCGCAGTGGAAATCGCCAACAAGAATAGCAGAAGATGATGGTGACATACAAAGATTGGCATGAGATTATACCATTTTCTCTTCATGGTTACCACACTTCATTATGTACATCAACTGGAGCAACCTCGTTCTCTCTAGTCTACGGTATGAAGGTTGTCTTACCTGTTGAAGTCCAGATTCCTTCCCTAAGAATTATGAAAGACCCATGTTTAGATGAAGAAAAATGGATTCAGACTCGACTTGACCAGATGAATTTGATCAATGAAAAAAGGCTTGCAACTGTTTGTCATGGTCAGATGTATCAGAAACGCATGATCAAGGCCTTTAACAAGAAAGTCAAACATCAGGTGTACCAAGATGGTGATTTGGTAATAAAGCGCATCATCCTACCACAAGATGATCCCAGGGGCAAATGAACTCCCACATACGAAGGGCCATTTGTGATCAAAAATATATTTTCTGGCGGTGCTATGATACTCACCACCATGGACAATGAATATTTTCCACATCCTTTAAACACAGGCATGGTCAAAAAGTACTACGCATAAAAGAGACCCGCTAGGTTGACAGGCCTAGGAAAAAATAAGGGCATCCCGGCGAACCAAAAGGTTTAGGGAAAAAATTAGGGATATATATATATATATATATATATATATATATATATATATATATATATATATATATATATATATATATATATATATATAATTGTACATCCGGCAAGTCGAAAACCTGAAAAGGCGGCTTGGGCAAAAAAGGATATCCCGATGAACTGAAAACCTGAAAGGGTGGTCCGGCAAAAATTTGGAATTAAAGCGTACGACTATGTCCCATTGGATCACCCATCTACTTACATCCATCTTTATTACTAGCGTCAAGTTCAAACGGTACAGATCAATTCAATCATCTTCTTCCAACAGCAAGTGATGAGATACTTGAAGACATAGAGGAAATAGTAGAGTTGAAACTCGATAGGATCGTTTCCTGATAGATGTTTTTCTTTGTTTATCACTTTGTACCCCTTTTTTAATTTTTATAAAACTGTCTGCTTAAGATTAAACCTTACTAGGATTTCTCTATTCTTGTATAAAACGGTTTGCTTATAGGAAAACTTTCAGAATCAATGCAACTAAATATATTTTAAAACTCAAAATTGTTTATACTTTCTCTGTTTTGTTTGCAAAAATCGTCCAATGATTATGTTGAATGAACATATGCATTTGAATATGATTACTGTTTACAAAATATATGCATGAAAACAAGATTAACATTTACTAAAGACTCTAGGAGTTGGGATAATGTTAAAGTTGTCCATAAATCCCTACAGAGAAATATCCATTGAACTATCTCTACAGAGCTATCTTCACAAGCTCATCCCCAACAAAGATATATTCCCCAGCAAATCTAATGTGCCCTCAAACAGAAATTGGGGCATCTTCCAACAGTTCACTTCCATATCCCCAATGGATAGCTTGATATGATCATCTTTCCCAATATGTCCCCTAGCAGATAAGGAAGTTTTATCATTACCCCAACATACATTGGAAACTTCCTCAGTGTAGCCTATGAATTTCTAAACCCCATCAGAGATTATTTCCTCAATGCAGTCTACATGATTTAATTCCCCAACGGAGTTTATTTCTACAATACTACAAATTCCCCGAGAAAATTCTCTTCTCCAGTCACATGTCATTCAACGTCGTCCTCCCCAGAAGAGCCAATAACCATATCTGAAACCTGGTCAGATAGAACATCAGAGGAATATCCATCTCCTTTATCCCCAATCAGGATACATAAGAATCAAATCCTTCAATAAAAAGAACGACGAAATATCGACTCTCCTTGAATGCTTATGTCCCCAAGCGAAAGTCGAAGATCCCCAGCAAAGTGTCCTCAAACAAAAAGCGAGAATATCCAGTAAAATCATTCTAAACAAAAATTGGGGAATTACTTTCTTCACCCCCAGTAACAGTTGGGGGTTTATTTTCCCCAACTAGATATTGTTACACGAAGCTACCGATATACTCCAACGACATATTGCATCCATACATCATTTACAAAATATCATAACATATGCATACGAAATACATATACTATTATCATTTATTTTGAGAGCATCACTACAAAATACATTTCATGCATCATGACATTGCATGAAGCTAACTTTGGTTTTAGGTTAAGTCCGTAAATAGACGAATATTATCAGCGATTTGTAGACATGTTGTAGATTAATTCCCGAAACAGGACGAGGTGACTATCTATATGACCAGATGATTTCCCTCAGAGACTAATTCTGACGAGCATTTCCTTTAAAGATTCATTCTGAAAAGCATTTCCCTAAAATAAAATTAGATAGATTCATTCTGAAAAGCATCAGTCAGATAAAACCTGATGAATGTTCATTATGACACTCTTTTGGATACAGTCGGGCATATAATCATTCCAATACATTGTTGCTATACATTTGGGCGAAGACTCATTTTGATCCACTTCTGGATACAGTTGGGCGTAGACTCATTCCAACACACTTTTCAGATACAGTCAAGTGAAGACTCATTCTGATCCTCTTATAGATACAGTTAAGACATAGACTAACTCTAGAACATCATTCAGATACAATTAAGACACAAGGTTCATTGTGACACTCCCTAACACGTCTTCTAGATACAGCCAGACATCATTCTAGTATACTTTTCAGATACAGTCGAGCATAGACTCATTATGATACTCCTATCAAAATTTACTTTTGATGGCATCTATAAGCCCATCTCCGACGGCATCCCGTCACCTTCTCCAAATGGCATCTTTAAGCTCATTTAAGCAGTACAATTAACCAACAGAGTTACTTCGTGCATCCACGAGTGCAAATTTCTGGGCACTTAAGTGTTCAATCCTCTTCCACCTTCAGATCACAAATGGCATACAGGTCAATCTAACTCTTCAGGTTTAAGAAGATTGAACAGGGGAAATAATGTACCCCAAAATTTTCCCTTCCATTTTCAATAAAAGTTAATTCAAGATATCTCCTCATGCTCATGAAGGTCTCAAATGCTCAAGACGACTCAAGGGTTGACAAGACAAACTCTCATCCTAAGCAATTGACCTACAACTAGGGTTTTGCTTCTCTCAAAGGAAATTGAGTTTCTAATGCCTCAAATGGACTTCATGGTTTCTCGTACCTCTTAAAGTACCCTCATGCCAAGTTTCAAGTCTTACATCATAAGTTTGCTTAGTCAACTAGTCAAATGATTGAAAATCAACTGTATTGCACAAAAAGTCAACTTTGACCAATCTACAGTCAAACTTCAAGATTTTTGGTCAACATAAATATTTTAAAGTAACATTTATCATTTTATCAAGGGTTGATCATGATTTATCAAGAAAACTCAAGATTCATCAAAAGTCAAAAGTTACTAAATTAGGGTTTTCTTTAGGAGAAGTTAACTGAACTTTAACCAAGCATAACTTTCACACACTTCATTAGAAATTACTCAACAAATACCTATTTTGAAGGAAATTCAATTCTCTACAACTTTTTCTCTCTAAGCTCAAGGCCAAAAATGCTTCATTTGAGAGATATGAGCCAAAACATTACAGGTCATTTTAAAAGTCAACAAAAAACATTTTTTGTCAAAGAAATTTACATCAAGACAAATACTACAAATGAAAAAATGACTAACATGAAAGTTGTAGGAGACATCTTGAGGTTTCTAAAAAGTCCAAGATCGTCTTCATATGACAAAAATTGAGAGTGTCATGATTGTTTCAAATTGAGCAATTTTGAGAAAATGTATGAAATCTAAATTGAGCAAACTTGAATTTTTGGGCTAATGGGCCTAAGTTTTTAGGTTCAAATGTGTTCATGACCTCATATTAGACCCCTAAATTCATTCACATATTTTTTATGATTTTTATTTCTTTTATTTGGATTTTATTCATTTAAAAGCAAATTAAATCAAATAAAATATAAAACTAATGATACAAGGCGTGTAGACTTTTATTCTATTGGAGGCCCACAAATTTATCTTGAAGCTGAAGAAACTGTGTGGCCTATGTTTGAAACAAATATTCATTGGTTTTGGAAGATTTGAACTTATTTTCAAACAAAATCAAAGATATGATTTCATGAGATGTCCAAGCCCACCACTTGACCTAATCTTCTCCTCTATATATACTCAACACATTCAGACATCAAGAGAACACGAAAGGCTGCCTCCAGAACAAGCCCTAGAATTCCAAAATTTCTTAAAACTAGGGCAAACTCAAACCCTCATGTAAAGTATTTTTCAGTCCATTCCAAGCATCAAGAAAGCTTCCTGGAGACTCCAGGAACTCATTGCGATCATCCCTGAAGCCCGTAGCATCCCAGAGCTCTCTCCCTCGATTGCACCAGTTTGGTAACTTTCGTTAATTTCAAAATTTTAATATACGTGTTGTTGAATGATTTGATGCATACATATGTGTTCATGATGATGTTTGGAACTATTTTGATCCATCGTTTGCAAGCTTTGATGCAGGAATGAAGATCTGCCATTGTTAGAGAAATTTGAAACATTTTCTTCGAAACTTACTCTACAGGCATTTTCAAGTTAAATCAATGCCACCATTGGATTCGCAAGGGTCAAATTAGGGGGATAGGGTCCCTGTTATGATCAAAATCATGCATTTTTGTAGGTTTGGAATTTAAGCTTGTCGGAGAAGACGACCGAAGTTTGACTCTGGCGTCACTGTGTTTTATTTGACTTCATTAGGGTTTGTGTGGTAGAGAGGAACAATGTGATTGGTTGATTCAAATAAAAACCTGGCCCCACCACTACGCGCGTGATTTTTTTCATTGAATTTGATTTTTATTTTTCAATTTATATTATATTGAATAATGATGATTGTACTAACGTGCAACAACAAGTGTCCCAGTGGTGAGAGTGATGGTCATTATGTGTGAGGGCATGGGTTTGAGCCAGCCCTTGTGCAAATTTTCTTTTATTTTCTAGAATACAAAGTAGGTTTATCATATGTTGATTCATTCCTATTCTCAATCACAAACAGCATCAGGGCGCAGTGGATGAAGAGCATACCTTTGAGATCCAGGGCATGGGTTCAACTCCCACCCCGTGCATTTTGGGTTTTTATTTTGCTAACCCTAATTTTTATTTCCTTTTTCTTAATTAATTTGCTTTCTAATTAACCATTAACCATAAACTTTTTTCAAAACTATAAAAAATTAAAATATGGGTTTTTGACATATTTTTCCTTTATTAATTAATTAAGTTAATTAGCTTTTTTTAATATTAAAATTAATTAGAATTTAGGTTTTATTACTATTATCACTTAAATTATTTGCTATAAAAAAACACAAAAACATTAAAACATTTCTCTAACATATTTTTTTTCTTCTTTTCGCTATTTAAATTCCTAGAAAAAACTGTATAGGTCGCACTCTCCGATGTAATAGTGTAGATTTATCTTCCCGCATTTTCTATACTTATATATCTCTTCCAAAGCCATCTAATAGCGTAGGATTCTTACATTCCGCACTTTATTTTTCTGTACATATTTAACTGCTAATAACTAGGCTTTGTATGACAAGACTAAAAGCAATCTTAGAAAACCCTAATTTCCCGGACTAAATAACTGAAAATACACACTTTGCACACTTGCACCTCTAGGGTAACCTTTCTTGTCGCCTTACGAAACATTGGTCATGTCCCTCGAAAGTGGGGATAATTTAGCAAAAGACCCTCAATTTAACAATATCATCATGGTCCCTTTTGAATAAAAGATCATAGTCCCTCGATGTCCCTCGGGTTGCCTACAAAATGATCTAATCCCTCAATGACCCTACAAGAAAAATGATGATAGTCCCTTTGATACAATTGCTAAAGTATCCTTACATGTTGCCTTCGATGACCATACAATGACCCTACACATGTCCATTCAAATCCAATAGATATGATTACCTACCAATTAATGGTATGGATAATACTATCTCCAAAGGAGAAGGAAAATAACAAGAAAGACCTTAGTGGGTAGGACTCTTGAATGCTTGCTCACAACTCAAAACATTTTCCACACTACACTTTCAAAACAAATATTTTCAAAAATACTTTGTATACATTCTTGAGGACTGATATAAGAATTATTACAAAGTTAGCCTTACATTGGCATTTCAAAATATTTTCAAACAAATCACACATACACAAAGCAAGTTTTCAAAAGTGAGCTAAGCAATTAAGAGCCCGTAGATAACTACAGATGAAAATGGTGCTAACACCTTCCCTTTTTATAACTTACCCCCCGAACTCAAAATCTATCAAAGGTCTTTCGTGTTCTTTTCACCTTTCCTAAATATTGGATAAAAGAAAAGTCGGTGGCGACTCTTGCTAACTGCAACATTTATGAAAAAACAAAAAATTCAGTTCTCCCACCGTATTACACAAAGTTCTGCTGAATGAGTTCTAATGATCTGAATAAAACAAGTTCTTGAGACCAAGTTCTGAGGAATCTAAAGACAAGGTTTTGATTATACAATGGTTGATTATAGTGGATTAAGTCCTTGTCTAAGTCAAATCACCTTGAGGGGTGGACTGGAGTAACTTTATTAACAATGAACCAGGATAAAATAATTATGTTCATTTATTTTTATGTTCTAAGTTAACTTGGTCATTCATTAATGAAAAGATTTAATTTGGTGAAACCCAATTCACCCCCCCCCCCCCCCCCCATTTCTTGTGTTTCTCACACCTTCATAAGCTACATGCTAAACATGTAAACTTTGTACATGAGGAAGAAGATAAAAATTTCTCCCCCTCAAACACAGAACCACTTCTTGTCAGAGAGGGATAAATCTTCCTTTCAAGAAGCACAAGAAAACCAACCTGGACTCAGAACATTAGAAGGACATGCAACAGAATCCATGTACATAACTCAGAGCACAAGACACAATAATGTTCATAACTCATAACACAAGACTCAAAAAGAAAAAGATACAACAAACAGGATATTAGAACATCCTACATGACATCCTGCAGATAGTTACAATAGAAGTAGCAGAAGAAGCAGAAATAGACTCAAGACTCACATGATGGACAATCATGCCTCCCTAAAGTGTTTCATAAAGCAAACAATACTATACTAGACTCAAACAAACATTTTCTCTCTCTTTTTATCCAACAATTGAAGAAAACTGGGTACAAGGAAACTAACGCAAAAAGAATCAATATAAGCAAGAATTGATTCAAGACACAAAAGAAGAACTAAAAAAACTGACTCAATAACTTGATGCAGACTAAAAGCACCAAACTGAATCAAGGGAAAATAACTCCCTCAACCAGGACTGACTCAATTGAAGAAGAAGAAGAAAAAAAGACCCAAAGAGGCAAAAATAAACGAGAAAAAAACTCTAAACAAGACTGACTCAATGAAAACAAACAGGAAAACACACTACTTTTTTTTCTAATTTTTTTTATCACTGATAGCATATAACACAATCTTCATCAACATCCGAGTTTGAATCAAGAATTTGATCATGTTTTTTCTTGAGGGACTTCATCTTTGTTACAAATTTTTTCCCTGTTCTGGATGTTCCAGTAGATGTTCCAACATTTGTTACAGTGTTGGTTACTACTTTCTGTGAACCAGAACCCACTTTCTTTTTGGTTCCCAGTAGAAGAGCCTTCTTTTCATCAGCAATTTTAGAATATTTCCTCATGTTGAAATGCAATTTGTGAGGATTATGAGGTAGTAAGGCCTTTAAATACAAGGAGAGTTAACTAGATTGTAACGATACTGTGATGTGGTGGGAGAACTGACTTGAGGGTTTTGCGTTTTATCGCAAATGTCGCGGTTAGCAAGAGTTGCCACCGACTTTTCTTTTATCCAAAAGGAAAGGTGAAAAAGCACAGGAAAGACCTTTGAGATGTTTTCTTGAGTTAGGGGGTAGATTATGAAAAGGGAAGGTGCTAGCACCCTTTTCATCCATGGTTTTCCATGGGCTCTTAGTTACTTGCTTAGATCACTTGCTTTGGTTTATTTGAAATGGTGTTTGATGTGGTTTTGAAAGTATTTTGTAAAAGAGGCCATTCCTTTAGGCAATCTTTGTAATGATTCTCGTTCGTAAGAATGTATACAAAGATGTTTGTCTTTTTGAAAATGTTTTCAATGTTTGTAAGATGTTTTTGAAATGTGTGTGTTTGTTTTAGAAAATAGAAAGGATAGTTGTTTTGAAATGGAGCAAGTAACTAGAATTAATCTACCTACTCAAATGTATTTCTTGTTCATTTTCTTTTCCTTTGATATTGTTGTCTTACCACTGATTTGGTAAGCAGCCCTATCTTTATATGTAAACGGGATGGGCGTGGGTCATCGTATAATCATGATTAGCAATGTTGCAAAGTATCTTAGCATTTTGAGGGACTAAGATCATTTTTGTAAGGCAACTTTGAATAGCATCATCGAGGGACTATGATCTTGTTTTTTTTGTTTGTTTTGCTAAGATACCTTACATGCGTAATATGGCCATTTTGTTCAAGGCAACCAAGTGGAGAAACCCTAAGGATGCTTGTGTGCAAGTGTGTTATTTCCATGCCTTGATTTTGTCTTGTGTTAGGGTTTTCTATTTGCTTTGTTTTGATCTTACCATACAAACCCTAATTACTAGCATGGTATGTAAATGCGGTAAATTTGCGGAAAGTAAATATCCTACGCTATTACAATCATTTGGGGATGGGGTATACAATTTACAAATGGGGATTGCAAGAAATTAAAGTCCTAATTATCTATTACAACCATAATGAATAGCCATTAAGAAAATATATGAAGCACATAAAGATAATTAAAGGAAAAGAAAACATTTTGGATCATTATGTGTCAACACATGCCGTAAACTCAAGCTTCCCGAATGCACTCTTGTTTTGATGAAGACAAATCATGATTGATAAAGAACACAAAAATTATTGATCAAGCTAAAAGTCTCTTTGTATGAAGTCTTTGGTTCAAGTCCTTAGCAAATTTCAAGGTATAATGATAATATGTACCTTAAACTTAAGATATAGATGCTAAATGACCAAAAGAAACATTTTTATATTGTCCAATCCTTTATTCAAGCTCTTTCAAAGAAAAAAATCAATTTTTATTTTAGGGAAATCGATTTTCATGTTAGTGCAATCGATTGCACACTTTAATTTTTCAAAACTTTGGCTACTGACTTCCAGTGCAATCGATTTGGATGGTTGTGCAATCGATTGCACAGTCAAAAAATTGGAAATTTGGCTACTGGAACCCCGTGCAATCGGTTTGCATGGTTGTGCAATCGATTGCACATTCAAAAAATTTGGAAATTTGGCTACTGGAACCCCGTGCAATCGATTTGCATGGTTGTGCAATCGATTTGCATGGTTGTGCAATCGATTGCACGTTGTATGATTTTGAAAAACAGCTGTCTTACACCTGCTTGTTCATGATTTTTTTTTACAAATCTTTTCTTCAAAGTTCACTGCATTTTAGCCTCAAAAATGAACCAAATGATGATGATTGAAATGAAGAGTTTAAAGTTAATGAGACTTACCTTGCAACTAGAATTTATGTTTTGAGCTTGAGGTGTTGCTTTGTGGACTGTTATGACCTTCTTTCAGTTATGAGATTTTTTGAGAGTTTGTCAACAAAACTTCTGGTTTTCTTTCTCCCTTTTTTCTCTTCTCTCTCCTTTTTTATAAATCCTCTTCTCTTGCAATTGGCCTCTCTTTTTATAGAGAAGGTTTGAGACTTCAAAACAACTCAGATTTTTTTGAATCACATGTTATGGTTATCTTGCTTGTTTTTGAAGCAAACATGAAGGACATGTTTCTAATGCTTGTACCAAGCTATGTAAAGTGGTTGATCACTTTAAACATGTTTGTTCTGACTTGTAGAAGTTGAGTGTGATTAGAACAACAAGTTAGAGGCTCAAGAAATTGACTTTATGATTAAAGTGAACTTTGCAAGAATGGCAATGGTGCCTTTGTGCCGAAAATGGAAAGATGCAATGGACAATACTTGAACCACTTGGATAATGGTTCAATAAATTGTGTAAACATATGATTATGGATAGATTTTCAAGTCAAGAGGCCTGCAAAGTGAATATTATGCAGCATGGTTAAGATTTTTGTTCCTTGTTCATCACAAATCTGCCTGGTAAATCAATAATGAATGTCCAACTTCAGATCCTTGTATCTTCTAGCTCAAATATGATAAATTCATGCTCTTGGATGTTTTGGAAAGCTTGAAACACCCTCTATAACTTTCATGTTGGCCATTTTGACAAAAGCATCCTTGAACTATGTGAAAAAATGCCAAGAAGTTGGGATAAAATCCTGTACAAAATTTGTTGAAAATTTCTCTAAGTGTTAAATGAATATGTCATTACTTCATGAATTTATAACTTGAGATGCAAGCATATTTAGGAGAAGTTATGTAAAGCAATGTTGTAGATATCATGGAGATCTACAACTTTCATGTTGAAAGTTTCCCTTGAATCGTCGCGCATCTTGGTGAAAGAATGGCATGAAGTGATGAAATTATCATGTATAAAAACACTTAGAAAATTTCTAAGTCTTGGAAATCTTGACTTTTCAAGTTGACTTTTGACTTTCTTAACTTCTTGATGATTAAGCTTAAAATTCTTGAGTGTCTTGATGAAATTTGATCTTTGGGATGTAATATTGACCAAAAAGTCAAAGTTTGACTTTCCAATATGCAATTGACCATTTTTCCCTTATGCCAATTTCAAGCCTAAATTGATGTATCGTTTCTGCAAACTTGACGTCGTAGAATATCTTGTGAGCAAATTCTTGACAAATGAGAGGGAAAATTTTGGGGTACAACAACTGCCCCTGTTCAATCTTCTTAAACCTGAAGAGTTAGATTGGCGAGTTCTTCCATTCGTGACTCGAAGGTGGAAGATGATTGGACACTAGAATGCCCAGAAGTTTGCACTCGGCGATGCGATGATAGGAGGAATGGGCTTAAAGATGCCATTTGGAGAGGTGATAGAATCTTGTTGGAGATGGGCTTGTAGATGCCATCCAATAATGCTTGTTAAATTGTAATTTGTAAGTTGAAAGAATGAGTATCAGAATTGCGTCCATGTCTGGAGTGTATCTGAGATGTATCTGGAAGCTGAATATGAATGAGTATCAGGATGGCATCCGTATCTGGAGCGTATCTGAATTGTATCTGAAAACTGAATTTGAATGAGTATCAGGATGACATCCGTATCTGGAGCGTATCTAAGTTGTATCAAAAGGTTGAAATTGAATGAGTATCAGGATGGCATCCATATATGGAGCATATATGTATTGTATCTGAAACTCTGAATTTGAATGAGTATCAGAATGACATCCGTATCTAGAGCATATCTGAACTGTATCAAAAGCTGAATCTGAATGAGTATCAGGATGGCATCCGTATCTGGAGTGTATCTGAACTCTATCAAAAGGTTGAAATTGAATGAGTATCAGAATGGCATCCGTATCTAGAGCGTATCTGAACTGTATCAAAAGCTGAATCTGAATGAGTATCAGGATGGCATCCGTATCTGGAGTGTATCTGAACTGTATCAAAAGGTTGAAATTGAATGAGTATCAGAATGGCATCCGTGTTTGGAGCGTATCTGAACTGTATCAAAAGGTTGAAATTAAATGAGTATTAGGATGGCATCTGTATCTGGAGCGTATATGTACTGTATCAAGATTGCATATGGTAACTGTTAATCTTATCCTGAAAAGGGTAAAATGTTAGCTAAAATACAAAGTTATGTTTGCATGAAATGTATGATGCAATGTATTTGCTTCATTAATGTTTATTGATATATGGATGTAATGTATGCGCATGTGAGTTGATATGTTGTATTGTTGTTTGATTGAGGAAAATAAATCCTTGAATGATGCTGAGGATATGTTGAATTTCTATGTCTTGAAGTTGAAGTACTGACGAACTCTTGTTGAGAGAAGTAAATTCCGTTGTAAGGGCAATGCCATGTACTATTTGTAAGATTTGCTTGGGGAATCCTGAGAATTTGACGATTTCTACCGGGGATTAATAAATTGAAATTTGTTCCGCTGGGGATTTAAATGACGTATTGTGGGGATTACTTATGGAATAGCCTAGAGACGTTTTCCTGTCCTTTCAACCTATCAGTAATTGTCTTTCTCATTTTGTTTACTTTTAAACAGTAATTATGTTCAAATGCATATGTTCATCAATGAATCATTGGAAGTTTTTGCAAATAAAACACAAATGTAAAAAGACAAATAGTTTTCTATACTTTCAAAGGGATATCTTTGTATTGATTTTGAATAAGTATTTTATACAAAGGAGACAGACATCCTAGTAAGAGGATGTTGCCATAAAAGTAAGAAAATTTTATACAAAGAAAGATAGCTATGTGAGATAATCCCATGGGGTTCCCATTCTGCTATAGCCTTCGTATCTCTGAATATCTTGTCTATTTGTTGCTTCGTCCGAAGATGATTGAATTGCTCATAAGCTCCGAGCTTTTCAATAAAGAGATTATCCTCAAAGTGATCCGACGAGACATAGTCATACGCTTTAATTCCCTAACTTTTGCCTGGACCGCCCTTTCGGGTTTTCAATCCACCATGAAACCTTTTTTTGCCCAAGTAGCCCTTTTTGGGTTTTCAACTTACCGGGTGTACAGATTTTTTTTATTTTATCCCTAATTTTTGCCCGAACCTTTTTGGTTCGCCAGGATGCCCTTGTTTTGCCTAGGTGTGTCAACCTAGCGGGTCTTTTATGCGTAGTATCTTTTGACTATGTCTGCGTTCGCAGGGTGTGGCAGGTCATCACCGTCCATGGCGGTTAAGATCATTGCCCCATCGGAGAAGATGTTCTTGATTACAAATGGTCCTTCATATGTAGGAGTCCATTTTCCCCTGGGATCACTTTGTGGCAAGATGATGCGCTTGATCACCAGATCTCCAACTTGATATACTTGGCGTCTGACTTTCTTGTTGAAAGCTTTGATCATCGGTTTTTGATACATCTGACCATGGCAAACAACCGTAAGTCTTTTTTCATCAATTAAGTTCAGTTGATCAAGTCGGGTCTGGATCCAATCATCCTCACTCAAACCTGCATCTTTCATAATTCTGAAAGAGGGGATTTGAACCTCAATAGGCAAGACAACCTCCATTCCATAAACCAAAGAATAAGGTGTTGCCCCAGTTGATGTACGAGCCGTGGTACGGTACCCGTGGAGAGCAAACGGTAGCATCTCATGCCAGTCTTTGTAAGTGACTGTCATCTTTTGTATGATCTTTTTAATGTTTTTATTAGCAGCTTCGACTGCACCATTCATCTTTGGCCGATAGGGGGATGAATTGTGATGTTGAATCTTGAACGGCTCGCACAAGGCGGAGATCATAGTATTGTTAAGGTTTGTACCATTATCAGTGATGATCCTTTCTGGGATATCGTACCGGCAAATAAGATTATGCTTGATGAAACGGGCCACAATATTCTTAGTAACGGATGCAAAGGAAGTTGCTTCGACCCACTTTGTGAAATAGTCAATGGCCACTAGAATGAAGCGGTGTCCATTGGAGGCTGTAGGCTTGATCTCCCCAATCATATTGATTCCCCACATAGCGAAGGGCCAAGGAGATGTTAAGACATTTAGAGGAACCGAAGGCACGTGCACCTTGTCTGCATATATTTGACACTTATGACAGGTCCAAGAGTGTTGATAGTAGTCTGCTTCCATGGTAGACCAATAATAGCATGCCCGTAGAACTTTCTTCGCCATTGTATTCCCACTAGAGTGAGTGCCAAAGGTACCTTCATGCAATTCAACCATAATCTTTTCAGCTTCAATCTTATCCACACAACGGAGCAGAATAGAATCATGATTACATTTGTACAGGATGCCATTACTTAGGAAGAACTTAGCGGAGAATCTCCTTAGGAACTTTTTATCATTGATTGAAGCTCCTTCTAGATATTCTTGAGCCTCGAGATACCTTTTGACTTCATGAAGCCAAGGCTGGTCCACTACTTTAGTATTAATCTCGTGACAGTGTGTTGGTTCATCCATTTGTTCAATGGTGATCTGGGGAACCTCGTTATCCCAATTAAGTTTAAACATAGATGACATTGTGGCTAGAGCATCTGCTAGATGATTTTCTTCTCGCGAGAAGTGCTCAAAGGTGATCTTCTCAAAATGTGGTAGTAATGTCAAAACATGTTCTTTGTAAGGGATAAGGTTTGGATTCTTAGTGTCCCATTCTCCTTTGATCTGACTGATGACCAAAGTTGAATCTCCAAATACAACTAAAGATTTTATTCCCAAGTCTATGGCAGCCTTGAGACCAAAGATGCATGCTTCGTATTCCGCCATGTTGTCCGTACAGTTGAAGCAAAGCCTGGCGGTAAAAGGAGTATGGCACCCTTCCGGAGATATGAGTACAGCGCCGATACCATTACCAAGTGCATTGGATGCCCCATCAAAGAATAGGGTCCATCGGGATCCTTGTTCAGGTCCATCATATGGTCTGATTTCTTCACAATTGTCTAATGTCATGATGTCTTTGTCTGGGAATTCAAACTTCATGGACTGATAATCCTCTACAGCTTGATGAGCAATATGATCAGCTAGCACACTCCCCTTTATAGCTTTTTGGGTAGTGTACTATATTCATATTCTGTTAGGATCATCTGCCATCTAGTTATCCTCCCAGACAGAGCAGGCTTCTCAAAGATGTACTTTATCGGATCCATCTTAGATATCAGCAAAGTGGTATGAGTCAACATATACTCTCTTAGCCGGCGAGCAGCCCATACCAGAGCACAACAAGTTTTCTCGAGCAGTGAATATCTGGTTTCACAGTCGGTAAAATTTTTGCTCATGTAGTAAATAGCGTGCTCTTTTCGGTCAGACTCGTCATGCTGCCCCAATACACACCCCATTGAGCTCTCTAAAACAGTCAGATACATGATTAGTGGTCTTCCTTCAACTGATGGCATTAAGACAGGGGGCTCTTGTAAATACTCTTTGATTTTGTCAAAAGCAATCTGACACTTATCATTCCATCTGACTACTCGATCTTTCTTCAACAGTTTGAAGATTGGTTCACAAGTTGATGTTAGGTGAGAAATGAATCTGGAAATATAGTTCAGGCGTCCCAAGAATCCTCTGACTTCCTTCTCAGTATGAGGAGCAGGCATTTCTTGTATTGCTTTAACCTTGGAAGGATCAACCTCAATGCCTTTGTTGCTGACAATGAAACCTAAGAGTTTACCGGACCGGACTCCGAATGTGGACTTGTTCGGGTTCAACCTTAATTTGTACTCCTTCAATCGTACAAACAATTTTTGCAAGTGATCAAGGTGCTCATCTTCCGTTTGTGATTGGACTATCATATCATCTACATAGACCTCTATCTCATGATGTATCATATCATGAAACAAAGCTACCATGGGGCGTTGATAGGTTGCCCCAGCATTCTTTAGCCCGAATGGCATCACTTTGTAGCAGAACATGCCCCACTGTGTGACAAACGTAGTTTTCTCCATGTCCTCAGGTGCCATTTTAATTTGATTATAGCCTGAGAATCCGTCCATGAAAGAAAATACTTTGGGTTGGGCCGTATTATCAACCAGGATGTCGATGCGGGGAAGCGGAAAATCATCTTTAGGGATGGCCCTGTTTAAATCTCTATAATCCATGCACATCCGTACTTTACCGTCCTTTTTAGGTACGGGAACAATGTTGGCAACCCATTGAGGATAGGAAGTAACAGCCAGAAATCCAGCATTGAACTGTTTCATGACTTCCGCTTTGATCTTCTCTGACATGTCAAGTCTCATGCGGCAGACTTTTTGTTTCACTGGTGGACAGTCTTCTCTTGTGGGTAGACGATGTACCACGATGTCTGTATCGAGTCCCGACATGTCTTCGTATGACCAGACAAAGATCTCAACATAATCATGCAATAGCTGAATTAGACGCTCCTTGACACCTGGCTCTAAATTGGCACCCACTTTGATTTCCTTTTTATCTTCCTCGGTACCCAAATTGATTGTATCCAACAGCTCTTCATGAGGCTGAATAGCTCTTTCCTCTTGTTGTAGTAGTCTGGCCAATTCCCCTGGCACTTCACAATCTTTCTCACCTTCGTATTCAACTTGGTAGATCAGATCTTCAGAGTCACTGAAGGCTATAGCAGTATCGTTACCCATGGGATCCGGAATGGAGGGGTACCTGCATATGTGAGTGTGGGTGTGTGTAAGGGTGTAACCATCTTTAAACAATAAAATGTAAAAGAAAGACAATGAGCACAAAAGATTTATATGTGAAAAAGCATCCATGATTCATTGAATGTCATATGAAGATGAAATAAAAACCCTTACAAATGGACCATTGTGCCTCAGGTAAGACACAAGGTTTTTAAAGTGTGAATTGTTCGTAAATATTACAAGTCCAATAGAAATGTAAAAGATAAATTACTGAGAGATGAAATTTATTGGGACAAAGTCTTTGGCTTCCCAGTTGCGAAGTCCTCCGTTGACAGTATGAGATATCCAATCTTCCAAGCTTCCATCCTCTTCATTGTCTTCTATTGCATTGACCCCTTGGTTGCTAATCTTCACAAGTGGTCCCCCAGCGTGGGCACGACGCACAACCTTCTGAGCAGTTGAAGTAAACCCCAAGCCAAACTTGTCTAATTTGTACGGAATATTTAGAAGCTGTCCCCAGATGGTGCATCCACCCTCTTCCACTACTGCCTTTGCATCCTTTAGAGATGACATCCAAAGTGGAGGTCTTGTGATCTTAGGAATCGAGGATACCGCCTTGGTTTCCGCTACTTCTTGAGAGACTTCTTCAAAATGTTAGAAAGGGGTTTCAATGAACTCGCCATCCAACTCCACATATCGGAAAGAATTCAGATGACTAATCATGTACTCCTCCTCCCCATGGACAGTTATGATCTTTCCTTGGACCGGGTACTTCAGCATCTGATGCAATGTGGAGGTGACAGCACCGGCATTGTGGATCCAGGGGCGTCCTAACAGACAGGAATAAGAAGGACGGATGTCTATCACATAGAAGGTTGAGTTGAAAATCTGAGTTCCCACCTTTATTGGGATGTTCACCTCCCCGTGGACCATCCTCTTCGAACCATCAAATGCTCTCACCACTATGTTACTGGGTTTTAAATTCAGCCCTTCGCAATCCAATCTATCAAGGGCTTTCTTTGGTAAGACGTTTAAATATGATCCCTTGTATACCAAGACATGGGCTAGGGTTGTTCCTCTACACTCCACAGATACATGTAATGCCTCGTTGTGTTTTCTCCCTCTTGGTGTCAAATCAGCATCGGAGAAACCCAAGCCATTATTAGCTGTCAAACTGGCCACACAGTCTTGGAACTGGTCAGGAGACGTCTCTTGTGGCACATGAGCTGTATTCAGAAATTTTACCAGAGCTTTCGCATGTGCTTCAGAGCACAGCAGCAGAGCTAGCATAGAGATCTTGGAAGGGGTTTACCCCAACTGTTCAACCATATCATAATCACTCTTCTTTATTATCCTCATGATTTCTTCCATTTCCTTCTTGGATGTTTCAAGAATAGCTAGTGATTGAGCCTTCGTCCGGACAGGCTCTTCTTGAATGTTTTTTCCTTTATTCTCAGCAGTGGAAGTATTGGTAGGGATAAGGATTATGCTGTCTTTGTTGGTAAGTACGCTTGCAGGTATAATCACTGGTACAGAGGTAATCTTCGGAACGGCCACGGGTCCAAAAACTGCCTTTGGAGGGGCAATCTATGGAGAGAAGATTCTACCACTACGGGTAATCTTGCTAGTTCTGGCAATATTGCTAATGTCGGAATTGTCCCCTTCGGAGCTCTATTCTTCGACAGTCAGTTCATCTTGTTTAATACCATGGTAGTAGATTTCTCCACCGTAATTCCATGGTACTGTTTTATCTGATTTGTACGGGACCGGCCCGGGCATTGTAATCTTAAGTGGAGTAGTCTTTGGAGCAGGTGTAATCCTAACGGGTCTTTTAGGGGCCCTGGAAGGATTGGCGTAGATGGTTATAATTGAAATGTATTTAACAGGAACGGGTGAAACAGGAGCATTCTCGAACAGAATTTATTGGTTATCAATCAGTCGTTGGATACTTTTTTTAACAGAGGGCAATCAAATGATGAGGATAGGAAAACATGGCAGTTTTTGTCACAACCTGGGAATATACCAGCTTTCAACAAATTCAACTTAATAACCGGGAGCGGAGTCAACAGTTCATCCACGGTAGCAACAAACAAATCTTCTTCAATAGCGTTGGCATTGTGACCATGCCTAGGCATTGGAGCGGAAATAACATTTGGTTTCTCAGGCGCATCAAACTCAACTTCCTTTGCATCTATTAGGTCTTGAATTTTGTTCTTTAGAGCCCAACAGTTGTTAGTGTCGTGCCCTGGACATTCTGAATGGTATGCGCATCTGGCATTTGGATGGTAATGAGGGGATGCAGTATTGGGATTCTTTGGGGCCTCTTTTAAAGTTGCCAGATTCAATTTCAGAAGATGTGGTAGAACCTGGGCTAGAGTCATGTTAATCCTGGTGAATTGCCGGACTGGCCTTTCCACCCTTGGCTGGTTATTTCTTGGCTAGTCTGATGCAGGCTTTGGAATCATAATGGCCCCCACTGTTGGTCGGCGTTCAGTTCTTCCTTGATTCCTGTGTGAATAAACAACAGATACTTCCTTCCTTCCAGTGGAGGGTTTTTTCACAACTGTAGAGGCAGACGCATCCTTCTGAATCTTCCCACTTCTTATACCAGCTTCCACCCTCTCGCTGGTTAAAATCAATTCAGTAAACCCTGTAGAGGAACTCCCAATCAGATGATTGAAGAAAGGGCCTGATAGAGTTCCCAAGAACATGTCAACCAACTCCCTTTCAGACAGAGGGAGCTGCACTCTTCCAGCTAGATCTCTCAACTTTTGCGCGTAATCTTTGAAGCCCTCATTGGAAACCATAGCCATACACTAAAGTTGAGTACGAGTAGGCACCAAATCGGCATTGTACTGGTATTGTTTATAGAAAGTTGCGACCAAGTCTTCCCAATTGTGGACGTCGGCCCTTTCTAATTGGTAAAACCAATCAAGTTGCGTTCCTGATAAACTGTCTTGGAAAAAGTGGACCCACAAGTCTTTGTCGGCAGAGTGCGGCTGAATCTTTCTGACATATGATCGGAGGTGCATTTTAGGACACGACACTCCATCATACTTGGAAAATAATGGCACTTTAAACTTTGGCAGGATCACAATTCCTGACACTAACCCCAACTCTTCAAAATCTAGCCCCGGTACTCTCTGTATTTCCATAGCGCTTAAACGCTCTTCAAGGTATTTGTACTTGTCATCAGCCGGAGGATATTGTTGTTCAAAGTAGTCCTCCTCTTCCTCTTCTTCTTCAGAGTCTGATGGAACTTCCGTTTCTTTTCCTTTTCTTTCCCCTTCATCAGATGTTATTGGAAAATCTAAGGTCCTTCTAGCTTGTCCCTGAAACCTTCTGCCCATGATTACCACACCAGCTGGCTTCTTCTTCTTTTTCTCTTTCTCTTTCTCTAGCAGAGTCTTCAGCTCTTCTTGCCCCTTGACTAAGGTCATGAGTAACTGTTGAAATTGTGTGTTTTGATCTTGTAGGTCTTTGACCGTCTGTTCGAGATCCATCTTACTGAAATAAACAGTAGAGAGATGAGGAAACTTGTTACAAAGACCTGTTTATGTTTATGATGAATGATATGTATTCATGCAATGCTTTCAAGGATTTAAAAATTCAAATTTGTTTTAAAACAAAAAGAAACACATGTTATATTAATAAGATAGAATTTGAGTACATCAATGCCCCTTGGGCAAAATAATACAAAATTCTAAGGTAAAAAGACATTGTGCATCCTCTTTGGTGCAATGTAGGTATTTAGAGTCTTCTCTTCATGAAGTAGCCGAGTGAGTTCCAAAACCTTCTTCTCGCTTGCATAGAATTGGGCTTCGAAAGTATCGCGCTCTCCTTTTAGCTGTATCCAATCACTTTGTAGGTCTTCGAGTGATGTAGGCATGTCAGGATGTACGATAGTGTATGGAACTTCTCCCTCCTTAACAGGCTCAATAATCACTGGGAGAATGGAAGGATAAGGCATCATAAGACTTTGAGTGCGGGTTCGTACCCACTTGAGGTAAGGCTCAAGAGGGATGGAATTCTTGTGTCCCAAAGTCTTTCTATCCACCTTGTTTAGCATCCTCCAAGCTCGGATGAATCTCTGGCGAAGTCCTTGATCGTCGTTGTCGTAGTCGAAACCAAACCTTGAATCAGCATATCATGTGGGCCATCCCTTCGGGCATAACCAAACTGTATTAGAGCTAAGCACGGGTTGTAGGTGATGCCTCCCCTAATGCCAAGTAGAGGGACATTAGGGAATTCCCCACAACGGTCAACAATGATAACATTCTCTTTGGATCGAGAGCACCAATGAATATCCAAATGTTTGAGCGCCATTAACCTTTGTGACCACCTCAAACCTTGCTCATTCTTTAAGACTAATTGGGGAAGATGAGAAATAAACCATCTTGCTAGGAGAGGAGTGCAACACATAAGAACACCTCTTTTCCTCATTGTACGAGTGTGAAAAAGTGTAGGATATCCCCAAGCAATGTAGGCACCGGGTTGTGAGACATGAAGATTTTGACAGCGCTCACATCTATGAGTTGGTCAGGATTGGGGAACAAGACCATCCCATAGATAAGAAAAGCCACAATCTCCTCAAAAGCTTGCAAGTCTAGAGAATTCCAACAGCTTTTGGCTTTCTCAAATAGAAACTTTGCCAAGAAGCCTTTGACACCACTTCTAGTTTCCCAATGAGTTGTGACATCAGATGAGTGCAAGTGCAAGGCCTGAGCAATCTCTTCTGGCTTTGGATCTCTTTCCGTACCGTTGAAGGGTAGTTGATTGAGAATAGGGATCCTCAAGAGTTGAGAAAATTCCTCTAAAGTAGGCACAAGCTGATAGTCAGGAAATGTGAAGCAATGATGCAAAAGGTCAAAGAACTGGAAAAGAACCTTCACCATATCCTCCTCTGTGTTGGAGGTGACCAAGTTGAATAGACGACCATGTCTCTCGGTGAATGGAGAGTTCTCAGGGATCCTTGAAGCTATCTCCTTGATTTGTGGAGGAATTCTTACAAGGTTGATTTGGATAGTTTTCCTGCGAAGTGAATCCATATCCTACAAAACAAGAACAAAGATGAATCTCCAAAATCCTTGAAATGGTTAGTGGATGCATATGATGTTCATGATGTTATGTACAAGTATGCATATACAAGCAAATCAAACAAGTTCTTAGTTTAGGCTTGCATGGAGTTTCATAGGTAAGTACCCTCTTGAAGTTTAGTTGGCTCAACCTGTCCTAAATATAGTAACTGGGTTCTAAGGAGCTCAATATCACTGGATTGTTTCCTTGGTCATTGTTTCAGCTCAAGCCTCTTTAATGGCGACCGAAATATCCCAAGAAACCAACCCTCAATGAGTGTAGTATTGAGTATCTACCAACTTTGGACTGCACCAAAGCCGGTCATCTCACTACATCCTAAAAGGCTAAGTTGGTCAAGTAAAGGGTTCTAGAAGTTCATTAGTGCTTCATGACATCACTCAGCGGCCCCGTATTCTCTTTGATTAACTCAAAGGCTACCAGTACCCACAAATATGTCACACTAACATAGCTATTGCTTAGACCATGTCAGTATACCCCGCACAGTTTCCACAACGTATTGCTATTTACCTATAATGTTTCCCAAATCCGGGTGGTGGATTTAAACCCAAACAAAGAACCAAAATTGTAAAGCAAACAAGTCAAACAAGGTAAGCAAATAAATGTGATCTAAAACCTAAGGTAACCCCTCTTTTATAATTCATTTCCTCAGCAGAGTCGCCAGTTCTGTGATGCAGTGGGAGAACTGACTTGAGGGTTTTGAGTTTTATCGCAAATGTCGCGGTTAGCAAGAGTCGCCGCCGACTTTTCTTTTATCCAAAAGGAAAGGTGAAAAAGCACAGGAAATACCTTTGAGATGTTTTCTTGAGTTCGGGGGGTAGATTATGAAAAGGGAAGGTGCTAGCACCCTTTTCATCCATGGTTTTCCATGGGCTCTTAGTTACTTGCTTAGATCACTTGCTTTGGTTTATTTGAAATGGTGTTTGATGTGGTTTTGAAAGTATTTTGTAAAAGAGGCCATTCATTTAGGAAATCTTTTTAATGATTCTCGTTCATAAGAATGTATACAAAGATGTTTGTCTTTTTGAAAACGTTTTCAATGTTTGTAAGATGTTTTTGAAATGGAGCAAGTAACTATAATTAGTCTACCTACTCAAATGTCTTTCTTGTTCATTTTCTTTTCCTTTGATATTGTTGTCTTACCATTGATTTGGTAAGAAATCCTATTTTTAGATGTAAACGGGATGGGCATGGGTCATCGTATAACCATGATTAGCAATGTCGCAAAGTATCTTAGCATTTTGAGGGACTAAGATCATTTTCGTAAGGCAACTTTGAATAGCATCATCGAGGGACTATGATCTTGTTTTTTTTGTTTGTTTTTCTAAGATACCTTACATGCGTAATATGGCCATTTTGTTCAAGGAAACCAAGTGGAGAAACCCTAAGGATGCTTGTGTGAAAGTGTGTTATTTCCATGCCTTGATTTTGTCTTGTGTTAGGGTTTTCTATTTGCTTTGTTTTGATCTTACCATACAAACCCTAATTACTAGCATGGTATGTAAAAGCGGTAAATTTGCGAAAAGTAAATATCCTATGCTATTACAATCATTTGGGGATGGGGTATACAATTTAAAAATGGGGATTGCAAGAAATTAAAGTCCTAATTATCTATTAAAACCATATTGAATATCCATTAAGAAAATATATGAAGCACATAAAGATAATTAAAGGAAAAGAAAACATTTTGGATCATTATGTGTCAACACATGCCGTAAACTCAAGCTTCCCGAATGCACTCTTATTTTGATGAAGACAAATCATGATTGATAAAGAACACAAAAATTATTGATCAAGCTAAAAGCCTCTTTGGATGAAGTCTTTGGTTCAAGTCCTTAGCAACTTTCAAGGTATAATGATAATATGTACCTTGAACTTAAGATATAGATGCTCAATGACCAAAAGAAACATTTTTATATTGTCCAATCCTTTATTCAAGCTCTTTCAAAGCAAAAAATCAATTTTTATTTTAGTGCAATCGATTTGCATGTTAGTGCAATCGATTGCACACTTCAATTTTCCAAAACATTGGCTACTGACTTCCAGTGCAATCGATTTGCATGGTTGTGCAATCGATTGCACAGTCAAAAAAATTGGAAATTTGGCTACTGGAACCACCATGTAATCGATTTGCATGGTTGTGCAATCGATTTCACACTCAAAATTTTTGGAAATTTGGCTACTGGAACCCCGTGCAATCGATTGCACGCTGTATGATTTTGAAAAACAGCTGTCTTACACCTACTTGTTCATGATTTTTTTTACAAATCTTTTCTTCAAAGTTCACTGCATTTTAGCCTCAAAAATGAACCAAATGATGATGATTGAAATGAAGAGTTTAAAGTTAAGGAGACTTACCTTGCAACTAGAATTTATGTTTTGAGCTTGAGGTGTTGCTTTGTGGACTGTTATGACCTTCTTTCCGTTATGAGATTTTTGAGAGTTTGTCAACAAAACTTCTGGTTTTCTTTCTCCCTTTTTTCTCTTCTCTCTCCTTTTTTCTAACTCCTCTTCTCTTGCAATTGGCCTCTCTATTTATAGAGAAGGTTTGAGACTTCAAAACAACTCATATTTTTTTGAATCACGTGTTACAGTTATCTTGCTTGTTTTTGAAGCAAACATGAAGGACATGTTTCCAATGCTTGTACCAAGCTATGTAAAGTGGTTGATCACTTTAAACATGTTTGTTCTGACTTGTAGAAGTTGAGTGTGATTAGAACAACAAGTTAGAGGCTCAAGAAATTGACTTTATGATTAAAGTGAACTTTGCAAGAATGGCAATGGTGCCTTTGTGCCAAAAATGGAAAGATGCAATGGACAATACTTGAACCACTTGGATAATGGTTCAATCAATTGTGTAAAAATTTGATTATGGATAGATTTTCAAGTCAAGAGGCCTGCAAAGTGAAGATTATGCAGCATGGTTAAGATTTTTGTTCCTTGTTCATCACAAATCTGCCTTGTAAATCAATAATGAATGTCCAACTTCAGATCCTTGTATCTTCTAGCTCAAATATGATAAATTCATGCTCTTGGATGTTTTGGAAAGCTTGAAACACCCTATATAACTTTTATGTTGTCCATTTTGACAAAATCATCCTGGAACTATATGAAAAAATGCCAAGAAGTTGGGATAAAATCCTGTACAAAATCTATTGAAAATTTCTCTAAGTGTTAAATGAATATGTCATTACTTCATGAATTTATAACTTGAGATCCAAGCATATTTAGGAGAAGTTGTGTAAAGCTATGTTATAGATATCATGGAGATATACAACTTTCATGTTGAAAGTTTCCCTTGAACCGTCTTGCATCTTGGTGAAAGAATGGCATGAAGTGATAAAATTATCATGTATAAAAACACTTAGAAAATTTCAAAGTCTTAGAAATCTTGACTTTTCAAGTTGACTTTTGACTTTCTTGACTTCTTGATGATTAAGCTTAATATTCTTGAGTGTATTGATGAAATTTGATCTTTGGGATGTAATGTTGACCAAAAATTCAAAGTTTGACTTTCCAATATGCAATTGACCATTTTTCCCTTGTGCCAATTTCAAGCCTAAATTGATGTATTGGTGCTGCAAACTTGACATCGTAGAATATCTTGTGAGCAAATTCTTGACAAATGAGAGGGCAAATTTTGGGGTACAACAGATACCTTGCTTGTAACAACAGTTCAGTCAATGAAAGGGTTTTTAGAAGAAGATAATATTTCATCTTTCTCTATTTCCAAGCTTTGACTATTTGAAAAATGTTACAACATTTGAAATGCCATTCTCCATGCCATTGAAAATTATTCTTATGAGATTGCACAATCCACTAGGTGATAGACTATAGTTGGCAAAAATTCCAAAACAGTTACAACTATAATTCTTCAGTAGTGTAATTCCAAAATTACCCCTCATATTCTCAATGTAACTTACACCTCAAGTTATGATGAAAATACTTCCCAGATCTTCTTAGCCATACCAATTGAGTGAAAATATTTTCCTGTAGCAAGACCCCTGACATAATGGTGACAAGACCAATGATTTTATTCTACAAGCATAATAAAATCCTTGTACCTTGATTATAGTAGCACATTACACAACAATGTCATGACATCCAGTTTGACATTGTACCCTTCTAGTAATCACCTCAATTGAAAGAATACATCCTTCTTCAGAAATTTACCTACTCTTCAGAATATATTGGGATTTAATTAATTCTAATCTAAGAGACAAAAATATCCTCCAATGATACAATCTTCTTCAGACTTGGCCAAAAGCTTTTTACTCAAAGACTCGCCATCATTACATATTTCATCTCTAAAACAATTAATGATAACAGAATAAAATAACCTCCAACTAATGAACTCCTTCTTAAGCAATTTGTTTTCTTGAGAACTTTCTTATTCAGTGCCTAATAGCCTTTACAATCTTTCATAATCTCTGGAGTATCAAACTGCTGAGATGATGTTCCAATATATGGTTGAACATCAATTCCTTTTTTCAATGAACAGATCATTGGTTTTGGTCCTGAAACCATTACTAAAAGTACTTCTCTTAGTAACTCAGAATCATGCATTGTTCTCATTCAAGGAGTAGATAAGAACCTTTGAAGACTTTACAGATAATAGATTTAATTTGTTATAGGTCACAAAAGAAAATCATATATATATATATATATATATATATATATATATATATATATATATATATATATATATATATATATATATATATATATATGTGTGTGTGTGTGTGTGTGTGTGTGTGTGTGTGTGTGTGTGTGTGTGTGTGTGTCAATCCATCAGGACACTAATCTTGCATTTAAACTAATCAAATCTATACAACAGGTTCTAGAGCTTTTGCAATTTTCTGATGTTGCCCCTTCAGGTGTGACATCTTGACCTCATCTTCCTTGAACACCAAGTAAAAGGATAAGCAATGAAATACTTATGGAGTCCACAAATATAAATTGTTTTTAAATCCTCATAAGAACTTTATACATCTCATTAGAGACATACCATTCTTCCTTGATGACTTATACCTTCAGATCTTGATCACACGATTGACTTATTTTAACACAATAGTCACCAGTCATTCACTAAGAAGACAACTTACCAAAACTTTAGAGAATCTATCCTGAATTCTTTAGTTCTCCAATGACCTTAAACTTCCCTTTCACCATCATCAACATAAGTAACAGTTGATAGAATGAGACTAAACACACAACCAAAAACACTTTTACTGCAGTTAAGTGTATGGAACAGTTAGTGCCAAAATACCAATCATCTTAGTTGAAGTTCTAAGAAAGGTATGAGAGATAAGGCAACAATCACCTTCCCTGAGTATTAACTACTTCTTGTTTAATTTGAAAATGATTTTGACCTTTGAGGGAGTAAAAAAAAAAGAAAATCGTTAAGATCAACTTTCACAGAAGATACATCTTTAGTGCAAATATCTGCCTTTAGCCTGAGTGTTTTGATATCTAACACAATGTTGAGACATTAAGATTGCCACCCTTGAATCAGCTTGCCTTTTGATACAAACAACCTTTTGTCACTTGAGTTTTCTCTTTGCTGATTATAGCTTGAAAACCCAATCCCTTCTAGGCTTCCAATCATCTTTCCATTAGAAGAAACCCCTTCAACTGTTCTGAGCTATCCTTATAGACTTGATCATGATATCAAGTTTTTTAGGATCAATAGAGTCACCTTACCCTGCAATTTATAGATGGTAGACAATCCTTCATTCTCTTAAGACATAAGATCAGAAATAAATCACCTTCTACTTCTTCATGGTTGACAACCCCCTTTTTATTCTAGATACACATATCTTTGAATAAAAATAGCCAGCACATCATGAGATAATTCTTCAAACAGAAAGAAGTCCATCTGCCAGTCAAACCAGTAATATCCTTGTAAATTCATAATCATTATCACTTTCCTAATTAAGCCATGAATTAGAAAACTCATACAATTGTTATTGAGATAAGTAGGGAATTTTTCTTCACAAAGATCCATAGTCTTCACACTCAAGAGAATATGTTGACATTGATTCATCTTTACTTTAGTTCCATCCTTTTCTTTAGCATCACAAACTTGCTGAAGTTAGTACAAATGTTCTGACATTTGGTCAATACATCATGTCCAAACTCTTCAACGCCTGATTGGACTATCTTCCAAGGAACACAATAGTAAAAAGAAATCCTTCATCATAGACGAGGGCATAAATTCCAAATAGTTAGAAACCAAAAGAATGCTCTTGTTGTTCTTAAATGGCGTGTCACTTTCATGCCAAACTTCTTGAGTAAATACCAAAGTGTCATCTTCTTTATCATCCTCTCTTCTAAACTCTTTTCTCCAAACACATTTAGATGTGCCTTTATGAGTGGACTTGAGAAATTCCCAAGTATCTTTGGCTACACTATAAGTGATACATAGTGCTTACCAATTCCATAGAGCATAAAGTTGATAATTTTAGTGACAAAGAGCCAACTCAAACTCTTCCCTTCTATCTCTTCAGCACCAAGATTCTCCTATCCTGATAATTATTCAAGATCTGATGTCCATTGATAACCAGAATGCTATCATTCCAGTATTCCATAAAGAATAGTAGTACCAGAAAAAATACTCCCTGAAGCTCACCTAATGGACCAGAGTTCCTGCTCTGATACTAATTGAAATTTTGGTACAGGCAACACGTGTTCGTACTAATATCCTCACATCAGAACAATGTCAAGACAGATGTTGTAACATTTGTTGACATACTGAACAGATTTATCAAGATGCAAGTAATACTGAAATTAAATTGCAGAATGATGAATAACACATAGAGTTGTTAACCCAGTTCAGTGCAACGTCACATACATATGAGCCTACCAAGCCATGAAGGAAATCCACTATTAGTAGTATCAATTCAAATCCTAAACAGTCCTAGTTTACAACTTCTCTCTTAATCCCTACCCAATGCAACTTCTACCTAGAAATAAACATCTAGATATGAGAAATTACCATCTCACTTCCTAAATCACCTCAGTCATATCTAAAAGTCTCAATCCCAGTGACTGTATCAAATACAACTCAACAGGAAGATTACACTTCCAATACAAACTCAACTCTTGCTTAAAAACTTCGAGTGATAACAGTAACTTGACAAATTGTCAAGTAAAAATCAGTCAACCACATAGTGTCAAAAGATACATGGGTGACTTACAAACTACACAAGAGACTCTCAAAACCTAAGAGTTCTAAAATTTCCCCTAATTTTACAATTTGTGAAAGAGTTAAATTACATTAGGTTAGGATTCCCCTTTAAATACACCTCTGCGGTCCATGGGCTTCGAATTCTACGTCCAGAAGTTTCTTGATTCATAAGTTGAGTGACGCACCTATTGTGCAACCAAATCTCCTTAAATCTTGGAACAAACGATATAAAGTTTCTTAAATTGTCTCAGGGCCTAATTTAGTAACTCATGTATAGCTGGAGATATAAAAATTGTTTCATATTAAATCTTCTTGACCTGTAAATTTTACAGATATATACAAAAGGAATATCACATAATCCAATTTAATGTGTCAAGATTTAAAACATCCTTTCCATATTCTGGTACAGAATGTTACAACAACTGACGAAACATCTTCTCTTCAATACACCTGCCCAACATGTTAAAACATCTCCCATAACACCCCTGCTATAAACCATATCTTAGAAAAAGTTGTCAATCACAAAATCATGGTACTAACAATTTTTATTACTTTGACATTATAGGTACACTTGTCGAGAAGTTATCAAGCCTCGTAGGAGAAGAACTAGCATACCACACAACATGACAGATTCTACCAACATAATCATTAATGTCTTTCAAACCTTCTTTCACAACTAAATTTAATATATGTGTGCAACACCGCATATGAAAATGGTTTCCACTAATAACTAAACTATTCCTAGACAAAAGCCTTCTCTTGAGATGCTAAACTCCCACCTCATTAGATGAAGCATTATCAACCGTCAAAATACGTACATGGTTTAACCCCCAACTATTCAAGCACATCTCAATTTTTGCACAAATAAAATCCTTTGTATGACTTGTGACTTGACAAAAAGTTTAAATCTTCTTCTGTAAGTGCCAATTATTGTCAATGAAATGGGATGCCACACACATATAACTCAACTTTTGACAAGAAGTCCACATATCATTAGTGAGACAAACTCTTCGGAAATTTAGAGAGAGAAAGTTTTTCAAAATCATTATTTCACTATCCCATTGTTTTAAAACATAACACGCCAGTGTTGTGCACGAACATATTTGAAATCTTGGTGATGTGAGACTCATAAATTCATGAAAAGACTCATGTTTAACCTTATGAAAACGAATCTCCATGTTCACGAACATATTAACCATTGCTCTTCAAATAGTTTCTTGGACAAACTTGACAATTAAAGGAAAGCCAACATGTTCTTCAACACTTGTCATATATGATGATGTCATTTGCCTCTTGTAAATGAGCCTGCATGGAACTAGTTCCATTATCATACTTAATTTTAGTTCACAGTATTTGCACGAAACTTTTTTTCTTCTTTTGACGATACAATGAAATGATTTCAAATCCCTGAACAATTATTTCACTTCTAAGTGTGAGGAGGTGGAATTTCATTAGAGACAGTAGATGGAGGGGTTGAAATTGTTTTCTCGGATATTGCAGAAGTTGTGCCAACATTAGTCATTTTGATTCTCTTAAAAATAGGAAAAAAATTAGAAATTCCATTTGAAACAAGTGTATTTGAAATATAAACAACAATCCAACATAATAACAACACAATTTTTAATGCAAAAAAAACTCTTAAAATTTTGGCACTAAATTGGCATACACCACTAAATAACCCTTTGTTGCCTCATTGAATGAAAATTTGTCTCTTTATAACTTCATACATAGAAAATTATTTTGATTTGAGATATTTAAACCTCTAAATTTCATATGATGTTCTAATTCTAAGTTATGAACTTCATTATGGTATTATTGATAGCTCTAGCAGTTTCTGTAATGGGGAAGATATTTGATTTGTTTAAATGTTTGTGTTGTACCCCAAAATTTTCCCTCTCATTTTATCAACATTTCTCATCACAAGGCTCTTGGAACTCAAGATCAAGCTAGGGTTTGCTCAGCTCAAGACACCTCCTTGCACTGTTGACCTAAATTAGGGTTTGAGTTTGCACAGGGATATTTTGACCTACAATGCCCAAAGTGACTTTCATACTTCATGTTGGACTCATAAGTTGGTCCATACCAAGTTTCAAACTTTGTATCAAATTTTTGCCCAGTCAATTGGACAGTTGACCTAGAAATCAGCTGTATTGGGGAAAAAGTCAACTGTGGCCAATTTACAGTCAAACCTCATAAATTTTGACCAGCAACAACATTATGAACTCATATGAACCATTTGATCAAATTTGGACCATAATTCCGCAAGAAATTTGATCAGATCACCAAAAGGGCAAAATGGTCATTTTTTGGGTTTTGACTGTACAAAGGCAATTTTTTACTGTTTGACCTAGCCAATGGCAAATTAAGCTCAACCATAGATTCAAGGACTCAATGACATCATCTTGACGTATTCAACAAGTTCAAAAGATCTCAAATGCATGGGATTGACAGATGAATTTTTCAGTCAACTGATCAAAATTTGACTGTACACTGAAAAGTCAAACTTTGACTTTTTGGTCAAAATAAAGTGCCAAGGGTCATTTTACATCAAGATGTGTCAAATTATGAAACTTTTTCATCAAGAAACCCAAAATTGCAAATTAGAGTTTGAAATTGAAAAATTTCATAACTTATAATTTTTCTAAGTTATGAAATTTTCTTAATTTTTCCTAACTTTGTCCCACATTTTCACCAAGATGCAAATGGATTCAAACAAAACTCACAACATGAAAGTTGTAATCCTCCACAAAGTATACAACTTTTATTCACAAAGTTTTCTCAAAAGAAGCTTGGATCTCAAGTTATGATTTTTAGAACAAGGGTCCCTAAAACTTTTAACTTAGAGAAATTTTGCCCTAATTTAGGCAGGATTTTGACCTATCTTCTTGACCATTTCTCACATAGTTCCACTTGGACTCTCAAGTTGAATTTCAAATATGTATTATAGAGCATATTGCAAGCTTTCCAAATTGTCCAAGAACTCCTCAAACACATTTGTGGTTAGGGAGAATCGAATGTTTGTAGTTGGCAAAAACTCACTTTGTATCCATGGCCAATTCATGTTCATACAAGTTGCATTTTCAAACCAGCATGCTTTGTACTTGTTTGCAGGCCTCTAAACCAATTC
This sequence comes from Vicia faba, assembly GCA_948472305.1. NCBI lineage: Eukaryota > Viridiplantae > Streptophyta > Magnoliopsida > Fabales > Fabaceae > Vicia > Vicia faba. Next base: position 593,973,447 of record OX451736.1, read on the forward strand.
ACACTCCTTAATTAAATGCAAATCCACTGAGCTAATGCATTATCTTGGCCATTTGTACATTGCACACAAAACTAATCCTTAATTAGAAAAAGGTACATTTCCATTTTGGAAAAGGTATGCTTTATGTCAAAACATGATCTTTGAAACATAGGACCAAGATCTCAGAAGCCAGATCAAATCCACAAATTTCAAGTATCAAGAGGATTGTATGCAGCATGTTATATGGCTGGTACAGGCCTGTGATACCAACTTACACATTCTTGCTTCACAAAGAAGAAAAACTTGCAAAATCCTCCCAACTTGAGAACCAGCCATTGTTAGCTTACACAAACATTGCAAACATATTTCACACAACCCTTTGAGCCATAAACACGAATGCTTGAGCCCCAAAACCTCCCATAACCAGAAATTACCCTTCTTTGGCAAAACAGGGCATGTGCTGTAACTTGAGTGCTCCAGCTCATTTGGCTCGTGCGTTTTGCTCCTTTTTGCTTCAAACACCTTCCATTCAACTCATTCAAGCTATCCCAAACCTCCATTGCCAACTGTAACTCCATTTACATTGTTCACCATTTTCATTTCAAGCTTGTGCAGGTTGAGTTCTAGGAGCTGATTCAGGGACATTCAAGGAAAGCTAGCTATTGGAAAAGATCAAGTGAAGTTCAGGCAAGCTACCAGACACCTCAAAACTTGTTGAGAAGCTCTGTATTATCCTACTCGAATCCAACTGAAACATTTTTTTCATCACTTTCTATCTCTCTATTTAGGAACATTTAGCCTTAGGTTTGTGAATGAAAAATGTAGTATTCAATGCCATGAAGCCATACATATGCTCAGCTTTCATTTATATTAAGTGTGCTAAGAGAATTTCATCCATGAACATGCTGAAAAACTAGGTCAGATTTTAGGTCCAGAGAAATTATCTCTGGTCTTTGAGAGTTAAGATTAATGCTTTATATGGTTAGAATCGTATTGAAATTCTCTACAAGTTTGATGTTGTGAGTTTTGGCTAAAGATCACGTTTCCAGGATGTTCATGTTTGTATAACAGACGCGCGTTTTTTGTCTGGAGGAAGAAGATGAAGTTGGCTTGGGCTGGGCCTGGCCAGTTTTGCTTCTAACACTCTTTTTTTCAGTTTCACACCCCTTGGCCCAATTTCTTATATTTTTGCATTTTTGAAATTTTGTTTTCTTTTCTGACTTTGTTATTTTATTTCCAAACATAAAGAATGCTTAAAAATATTTTCATAATTTTTTTATATATTTATTTGGTATTTTATTTTGATTTTTCTAACAATTAAAGGCCTTTAAATACTTTTATAATTTATTTAAAACTTGAAAATAATGTAAATGATACCTTTATTTTTATTTCTTATTTTTATTCACACTGAAAATATTATTTAAAATATAATTTATTTTTGTACATATTTTATTTTATTTTATACATATTTAATATATTTAATATATATATATATATATATATATATATATATATATATATATATATATATATATATATATATATATATATATATATATATATATATATATATATATATATATATATATATATATATATATATATATATATATATATATATATATATATATATATATATATATATATATATATATATATATATATATATATATATATATATATATATATATATATATATATATATATATATATATATATATATATATATATATATATATATATATATATATATATATATATATACACATATATACTTTTATTTTATTAAATACTTAGAATAAAAATATAAAAATATTACATTTTTATTTTGATTATTATTTATACTAAAGAAATACCCTTTTTAGATATATTTCATTTTTTACACATATTAATATATTTTTGTATATAAATAGTAAATTATATTTATTTTCTTAAAGAAATTAGGGTTTACCCCTTTAACAAATAAAACTAATCTTTTTTATTTTATTTCTTTATACCCTTTTACATTAAAAATACTTTACATACATAAACAAATAAAAACTTCTTTTTGCATAATACATTTTATTTAATATTTATTTATTTTTTGTTTATTTAAATATTGTACATTTAAATATTGATGCATTGTAATTTCAATTTGGATGTAATAGTAACTAGGATTTATATTTCTTGTCAAATACCCCCTATTCAAAAATTGTACCCCCATCTCCATAATCATGTTGTAATAGCTTAGAATTTAAATTCTCGCACTTTACGCTTTCAATTATGCCATTATTAGAGAATTAGGATTTGTATGCAAAAATCCCAATCAACAAGTAGTTTGACCTAATCAAAGACAAAAATGCATGAAAAATCAAACACAATGCACACTTGCACCCCTAGGGTTACAATCCACTTGTTTCCTTCAAAAATGGGTCATGGTATGCATGTTGGGTGCTTTGGCAAAACAAAAACAAAACAAAAGATCATAGTCTCTCGATGACGCTATCTGAGTTGCCTAAACAAAAATGATCAAGTCCCTCAAGAAAATTGCCAAAGATACTTGACACAATTGCTATCATGGTCTATACGATGACCCGCACCTGTCCCGTTTAACATCCTAACACAAGGTTGTTCACCAAATGCAATGGTGAAACAACACTGTCAAAAGAGTTAAAAAACATCAAGAAAGGATCTTTGAGTAAAATAGGGTAGATAACTCTTAGTTACTTGATCAAAAGCTTGCAAAGCATCCTTGCTATTTTCAAACACACTTCACAACACAATTTCAAAACATTTCCCAAAACAAACTTTCAAACATTGAACTCTTTTCAAAAGACAAAAACCCCTTTGTATACATTCAAACAAGAATCATTACAAAGGTTGCCACAACGATGGCCTCTTTTCAAAACATCTTTCAAAACCACACACAAAGCACCATTTAAAACAATTGAAAAGCACCATTTCAAACAATTGAAAAACAAAGCAAGTGATCTAAACAAGTAACTAAGAGCCCATGGATAACCATGGATGAAAAGGGTGCTTGCACCTTCCCTTTTCATAATCTACTCCCCGAACCCAAGAAAACATCTCAAAGGTCTTTCCTGTGCTTTTTGACCTTTCCTTAGGATAAAATAAAAAGTCGGTGGCGACTCTTGCTAAACCGAAACATTTGCGAACACAAACGTAAAACCTCAAGTCAGTTCTCCCACCGTATCACAGAACTGGAAACTCTACTGGGGAAAACATTAAAATTGGAGTAACCTTAGGGCTTAGATCACCTTTGCATGCTTATCTTGATTGCTTTGATTGCTTTACATTTAATTCTCTTGTTTGGGCTTGAAATCCTCTACCCGGATTTGGGAAACATTCATAGGTAAATAGCAATACGTTGAGGAAACTGTGCGGGGTATACCGACATGGTTGAAGCAATAGCTATATTAGTGTGACATATTTGTGAGTACCGGTAGCCTTTGAGTCAATCAAAGAGAATACGGGGCCGCTGAGTGATGTCATGAAGCACTAATGAACTCTTAGAACCTTACTTGACCATCTTGGCCTTATTAGGGGTAGTGAGATGATCGGCTTTGGTGCAGTCCGAAGTTGGTAGATACTCGATACAACACTCATTGAGGGTTGTTTTCTTGGAATATTTTGGTCGCCAATTAAGTGGCTAAACCAAAACAATGAACATAGAAAATAATCCAGTGATATTGAGCTCTTTAGAACCCGATTACTATTTATAAGACAGGTTGAGCCAACTAACTTGAAGAGGGCACTTACCTATGAAACCTCATGCATGCCTGAAACTAGGATCTTGTGTGACTTGTTTGTACATGTGCTTGTGCATACATCATGAACATCATAAAGCATCATATGCATCCACTAACCATTTCAAGGGTTTGGATCTTCATCTTTGTTCTTGTTTTGTAGGTCATGGAATCTCTTCGCAGGAAAATAATTCAAGTCAACCTTGTGAGAATCCCTCCTCAACTCAAGGAGTTTACTTCCAAGATTCCATAGAATTCTATTTTCAGTGAAAGACATGGTAGACTCATCAACTTGGTAAACTCCAACATTGAAGAAGACATGGTGAAAGTTCTCTTCCAGATCTTTGACCCTCTACACCACTGTTTCACATTCCCTGATTACCAACTAGTACCTACTTTGGAGGAATTTTCTCAACTCTTAAGGATTTCTATTCTTCATTAACTACCCTACAATGGTACGGAAAAAGAACCAAAGCCTGAAGATGTTGCTCAAGCATTACACTTGCAACCATCTGATATCAAGGGTCATTGGGAAACCAGAAGTGGTATCAAGGGTTTCTTGGCAAAGTTTTTGTTTGAGAAGGCACAAGACTGCTGGAATTCTTTAGATCTACAAGCTTTTGAAGAGATTGTGGCACTCTTCATCTATGGGTTGGTCTTGTTCCCAAACCCTGATCAGCTTATAGATGTGAACGCTGTCAAGATTTTCATATCTCGGAATCTTGTGCCTACATTGCTTGGGGACATCCTACACTCATTTTACACACGAACAATGAGGAAAAGAGGTGTTCTCATATGATGTACTCCTCTTCTATAAAGGTGGTTTATTTCTCACCTTCCCCATTCAGTTTTGAAGAATGAGCAGGGTTTAAGGTGGTCACAACGGTTGATGACCCTCACACATTCTGATGTTCATTGGTGTTCTCGGTCCAGAGAAAATGTCATCATCATTGATCGTTGTGGAGAATTCCCTAATGTCCCTTTACTTGGCATTAGGGGAGGCATTACCTGCAACCCCTGTTTAGCTCTGAGACAATTTGGGTATGCTCGAAGGGATGGCCCTCATGATATGCTGATTCCTGACTTGGTTTTTGACTTTGACAATGACGCTCAAGGACTTCGACAAAGGTTTATCAGAGCTTGGAGGATGCCCAACAAAGTGGATATTAAGACACTGGGGCACTAGAATTCCATCCCCCTTGAGCCTTATCTCAAGTGGGTACTAACCCACGCCCAGAATCTTATGATGCCATATCCTCACATTCTCCCCGTGATCAAAGAGCTTGTTATGGAAGGAGAGGTTCCATACACCCTCCTACATCCAGACATGTCGACATCATTGGAAGAATTACATAATAGTTGGATACAAAACAAAGAAGAACGAAATACTTTTAAAGCCAGCTTTTATGCCAGTGAGAAGAAGGTTTTGGAGCTTACCCGCCGACTTCACGAAGAAGAGACTCTTAACACTTACATAGCGCCAAAGAGGATGCGCAATGTCTTTTTACATTAATAATTTTGTAATATTTTGCCCATGGGGCATTTATGTACTAACAAATTTCTTCTTAATATGACGTGTGTTCTTTTTGTTTGCAACAAATTTGAATTTCTGAACCCTTGAATGCATTACATGAATAACATATCATTCATCATATGCATAAACAGGTCTTCACACCAGGTTTCCTTATCTTTCTGCTGTTTATAACAGCAAGATGGATTTGGAGCAGACAGTTAAGGATCTGCAAGCACAGAATTCGCAATTTCAGCAACTCCTCATGACCTTAGCAAAGGGTCAAGAGGATCTCAAAACACTGTTGGAGAAAGAGAAGGAACCAGAAAGGAAGAAAAAGAAAAGAGTTGGGGTAGCCACTATGGGAACAAGGTTTGAGAATCAGGCCAGGAGAGTTCTAGAGTTCCCCTCGACGTCTGCCGAAGGGGTTGGTAAAGGAAAAGGCGCTGCAATGCCTTCTGAATCTGAAGCTGAAGAAGAGGAGGAGGAAGAGGATGAAGATTACTCCGAACAGCAATATCCACCGGCAGATGATAAGTATAAAAATCTTGAGGATCGGTTGGCATCCATGGAATTGCAAAGGGTACCTGGTTTAGATTTTAAAGAACTAGGGTTGGTCGCGGGGATCGTCATTCCTCCCAAATTCAAAGTTCCTACATTTGCTAAGTATGACGGTCTGTCGTGTCCGAAGATGCATCTGAGATCCTACGTCAGAAAGATCCAACCCCACTCATCTGATAAGGATCTTTGGGTCCATTTTTTCCAAGATAGTTTATCAGGCACACAATTGGACTGGTTCTATCAACTTGAGAGGTCTGAGGTTCATAACTGGGAAGATTTAGCTACTGCTTTCTACCGACAATACCAATACAACGCAGATTTAGCGCCCACTCGTACTCAACTACAGAGTATGGGTATGGCTTCTAATGAGGGATTTAAGGAATATGCCCAGAAGTGGCGTGATTTGGCTGGAAGGGTGCAGCCACCTTTATCAGATAGAGAGCTGGTTGACATGTTTTTAGGGACCTTGTCTGGCCCTTTCTTCAATCATTTAATCGGGAGTTCATCTGCAGGATTCACCGAATTAATTCTGACCGATGAAAGGGTCGAAGCGGGCATTAAAAATGGTAAAATTCAGAAGGATGCCTCCGCTTCCACTGCTATTAAGAAGGCCTTCCCAGCTAAGAAGGAAGTTTCTGCTATTCATACCCAGAGAAACCAAGGGAGAACAGAACGTCGACCAACGGTGGGGGCTGTGATGATCCAAAACTCTTCAACCGACCAACCTCGAAACAATCAACCAATATCTAATCAGCAAAGGGTAGAAAGGCCACAACGGCAATTCACCTGAATCAACATGACACCGACTCAAGTCCTCCCTCATCTGTTAAAGCTGAATCTCACCACTTTGAAAGAAGCGCCGAAGAACCCTAATACCTCTTCTCCATATTATCACTCCAATGCGAAATGTGCATACGATTCTGACAGTGTAGGGCATGATACCAATAATTGTTGGGCTATTAAAAACAAGATCCAAGACCTGATAGACGCCAAGGAGGTAGAATTCAATGCGCCCGAAAATCCGAATATGATTTCTGCCCCAATGCCCAAGCACAGTCATAATGTTCATGCCGTTATGGAAGACCTTCATGTTACCAATATTGCTGACCTTTTTACTCCGTTACCAGTGATTAAAGTGAATTTGATGAGAGCCGGGATATTCCCAGACTGTGGAAAAGACTGTTACTTTTGTTCAAACTTACAAGCTGACTGCCCACTGTTGAAATCAGGCATCCAACGCCCGATGGATACCCAAGAGATCCTATTCCAAAAGACTCATGTTGATGCTATCACTCATGTTACTCCTGCTACCTTTGATACTCCAACCAATGACATTGCCATAATAACCATCTTCGACGATCTTTCCAAGACCTGCAAAAGGCCTGTTAAGATCACGCCTGATCCTAAGTTTGTGCCATTGAAAATCACCATGTCGGGGCCTGTCCCGTATAAATCTAACAAGACTATACCATGGAACTACGGAGGGGAAATCTTCTACCATGGTATCAAGCAGATTGAATCAGTCCAAGAGAATTCTGATGATGAAACCCCTGATATAGGGAATATTGCGGGAACGAGCAAGATAAATCGCAGCGGAAGGATATTCTCTCTGGAGATTGCTCCTCCACGAGCAGTATTCGGACCCTCGAGAGTTTCTGTGCCTGTTAAGCCATCTGGGCAAAGCCCGATAATTGAAGAAACTGGTGTACCCGAAGCTAGACTTTCTGATGTTACCTCCAATAAAGGTAAGGGGATACTAGAAGCGCCTGTCAGGACGAAGGCTCAGGCTGTGGTAATCCCCGAGACCACCCAGAAAGAGATGGAGGAAATCTTAAAGATAATCAAGAAGAGTGACTATGATGTTGTGGAGCAGCTAGGGCAGACCCCTTCCAAAATCTCCATGCTGGCTCTCCTACTCTGCTCTGAGGCTCATGCCAAGGCCTTAATCAGATTTCTAAAGATGGCGCACGTGCCTCAAGAAACTTTGGCTGACCAGTTTCAAGAGTGCGTGGCTAGCCTTACTACTGATAATGTTCTTGGTTTTTCCGATGCTGATTTGACTCCTAAGGGAAGAAAACACAACGACGTGCTGCATGTCTCAGTAGAGTGCAGGGGAACCACACTTGCCCATGTCCTGGTGGATACCGGTTTATCTTTGAATGTGCTACTAAAAAAGGCGTTGGACAGATTGGACTGCGAAGGTTTGACCCTAAAGCCCAGTAACATCGTTGTTAGAGCCTTCGACGGTTCCAAGAGGATGGTTCACGGAGAAGTGGATATTCCAATCAAGGCACAAAAATTTTCAACTCTACCTTTTATGTGATGGACATCCGTCCTTCATATTCTTGCTTGTTCGGAAGGTCGTGGATCCACAATGCTAGGGCAGTCACCTCCTCTCTGCACCAAATGCTAAAATATCCAGTTCAGGGAAAGATCATAATGGTTCACGGTGAGGAAGAGTACATGATAAGTCACCTCAACTCCTTCCGCTATGTGGAGTTGGATGGCGAGTTCATAGAAACGCCTTTCCAACATTTTAAAGAGGTTACTCTTGAGGTCGCAGTTGCAAATACAACGACTGAGGTGCCTATCATTTCCAAGCCTGTGCCTAGGATGGCACCCCTAAAAGATGCGGAGGCTGTAATCAAAGGAGGAAGGAGTACAATGTGGGGGCAACTGCCTGAGTTTTCTCACAAGATAGACAAGTTCGGACTAGGTTTTACTGCTGCTGGCCAGAAAGCTGTGCGTCGCTCTAGGGCTGGAGGACCACCCGTAAAAATCACTCACCGTGGAATTAATGCCTTATAGGATGTTGATGAAGAAGACAACTTTGAAGATTGGATCTTTCCGACCGTCGAAGGAGGATTAAGAAACTGGGAAGCAAAGGACTTCGTTCCCATCACTTTCATCAACCAGTAATTTATCTTTGAACAATTTTCTATTTTAGTCTGTAATAATTAAACAATTCGTACACTATTTTCACCTTATGCCTTACCCGGGGCATATAGGTCCATTTGTAAGGGCTTGATTTCTTCATTATCATATGCCATGTTTAATGAATCATTGGACGTTTTCATCTATAAACTGTTGTGTTCATTTTCTTTCCTTTTACATTTTGTTTTGTTTAAGGATGGCTATCCCTTACACACACCCACACTCACAAAATGTAGGTACCCATCCACTATGGATTCCATGGGTGACTATTCTGCTTTAGCCTTCGGTGACTCTGAAGATTTGGTCAATCATGCTGAGTACGAAGGTGATGAAGACTGTGAAGTGCCTGGAGAGTTAGCCAGACTTTTGCAACAAGAAGAGAGGGCTATTCTGCCTCATGAAGAGTTGCTAGAAACCATCAACTTGGGAACAAAGGAAGACAAGAAAGAGGTTAAGGTGGGTGCCAACCTAGAGCCAAGTGTCAAAGAGCGTCTAGTTCAGCTGTTGAACAAATATGTTGAGATCTTTGCCTGGTCCTATGAAGACATGCCGGGACTAGATACAGATATCGTGGTTCATCGTCTCCCTACAAGAGAAGACTGTCCACCGATCAAACAAAAGGTCCGTCGAATGAGGCCCGACATGTCTGAAAAGATCAAAGCTGAGGTGATGAAGCAGTTCAATGATGGCTTTCTGGCTGTTACTTCCTATCCACAATGGGTTGCTAACATTGTGCCCGTGCCTAAGAAGGACGGCAAAGTCAGAATGTGTGTGGACTATAGGGACCTAAACAGGGCAAGCCCTAAAGATGATTTTCCACTGCCACACATCGACATCTTGGTTGACAACACAGCTCAACACAAGGTATTTTCCTTCATGGATGGATTCTCGGGATACAACCAGATCAAAATGGCCCCCAAAGACATGGAGAAAACTACTTTTGTTACGCAGTGGGGTACCTTCTGCTACAAAGTGATGCCATTCGGACCGAAGAATGTCGGGGCAACCTATCAGCGAGCCATGGTAGCTTTGTTTCATGATATGATACATCATGAGATCTAAGTCTGCGTAGACGACATGATAGCCCGTTCACAAACAGAAGAAGAACACCTCGACCATCTGCAAAAGCTGTTTGTCAGATTGAAGGAGTATAAGCTCAGACTGAACCCTAGCAAGTGCACTTTTGGAGTCACGTCTGGTAAATTTTTGGGATTTATCGTCAGCAACAAAGGCATTGAGGTCGATCCTGCTAAAGTCAAAGCTATACAAGAAATGCCTGCCCCCCGCACTGAAAAGGAGGTTAGAGATTTCTTGGGACGCTTAAACTATATAGCGAGGTTCATCTCTCACCTAACATCTACCTGTGAGCCAATCTTCAAGCTGTTGAAGAAAGATCAGGTGGTTGAATGGAACGATGATTGTCAAGTTGCTTTTGATAAGATCAAGGAGTATTTACTGGAACCTCCTATTTTGATGCCACCCGTCGAAGGAAGGTCATTAATCATGTATCTGACTGTTTTGGATAACTCAATGGGGTGCGTACTGGGCCAACATGATGAGTCTGGCCGAAAAGAGCATGCCATTTATTACCTTAGCAAAAAGTTTGCCGACTGTGAGACTCGTTACTCGCTGCTCGAGAAAACTTGTTACGCTTTGGTATGGGCTGCTCGCCGGTTAAGGCAGTATATGTTGACTCATACCACTTTGGTGATTTCCAAGATGGATCCGATTAAGTATATCTTCGAGAAGCCTGCTTTATCTGGAAGAATTGCTAGATGGCAAATGATCCTGACTGAATATGATATCCAGTACACGACCCATAAATCTATAAAGGGGAGTGTACTAGTTGACCATCTAGCTCATCAAGCCGTTGAAGATTACCAATCTATGAGATTCGACTTCCCTGACGAGGACATCATGACATTAGACAACATTGAAGGTAACAGACCGTATGATGGACCTGAACAAGGATCCCGATGGACCCTGTACTTTGATGGTGCTTCAAATGCACTTGGCAACGGTATCAGTGCGGTACTTATTTCTCCATAAGGTTGCCATACACCTTTCACTTCCAGTCTCTGCTTCAGTTGCACCAACAACATGGCTGAATATGAAGCTTACATCTTTGGTCTCAAGGCTGCAATCGACCTGGGAATCAAATCGTTAGTCGTATTTGGGGACTCAGCTTTGGTTATCAGTCAAATCAAAGGAGAGTGGGACACTAGACATCCTAATCTTATCCCATACAAAGAACATGTCCTGACATTGTTGCCTCATTTCGAGCAGATTACCTTTGAGCATTTCCCGCGAGAACAAAATCAGCTAGCGGATGCTCTGGCTACAATGTCTTCCATGTTTAAACTCAACTGGGATAATGAGGCTTCCCAAATCACCATTGAACGAATGGACGAACCTACACACAGTCATGAGATTAATACCGAAGAAGTAGTGGAACAACCTTGGTTTCATGAAATCAAAAGGTATCTCCAAACTCGAGAATACCCTGAAGGAGCTTCCGTCAATGACAAAAAGTTCTTAAGGAGATTTGCTGCCAAGTTCTTCCTGAGCAATGGTATCCTCTATAAGTGCAGCCATGATTGTGTTCTACTTCAATTTGTGGACAAGGTTGAAGCAGAGTTGATCATGACCGAAATACATAGTGGCACCTTTGGCACCCACTTGAGCGGACATAAGATGGCTAAGAAGATTCTAAGGGCAGGCTACTACTGGTCTACCATGGAAGCTGACTGTCATCAACATTCCCGTACTTGTCACAAATGCCAAGTCTATGCTGACAAGGTACATATTCCTCCTGTTCCTCTCAATGTTCTAACAGCCCATTGGCCATTTGCAATGTGGGGAATCGACATGATTGGAGAGATCAAGCCTACGACATTCAATGGACATCGCTTCATCATGGTGGCTATTGATTACTTCACCAAATGGGTCGAAGCAGCTTCCTACGCCTCCGTTACAAAGAATGTGGTTGCCCGCTTCATCAAGCAGAACCTCATAGGCCGGTATGGTATCCCCGACAGGATCATCATGAACAACGGTACGAATTTGAACAATAATGTGATCACCGCTCTGTGCGAGCAGTTCAAGATTCAACATCATAATTCATCTCCCTATCAGCCAAAGATGAACGGTGTTGTTGAAGCCACGAACAAAAATATCAAGAAGATCATTCAAAAGATGACAGTCACCTACAAAGACTGGCATGAAATGTTACCGTTTTCTCTGCATGGGTATCGTACCACGACGCGTACTTCAACAGGGGCAACCCCTTTTTCTTTGGTATATGGCATGGAAGTTATTTTACCTATGGAAGTTCAGATTCCTTCCTTGGGGATCATGAAAGATACTGGTTTGAGTGAAGACGATTGGATTCAGACCCGGCTTGACCAACTTAACTTGATCGACGAGAAGAGACTTACTTCTGTTTGTCATGGTCAGACGTATCAAAAACGGATGATCAAGGCTTTCAACAAGAAAGTCAGACGTCAGGTATATCAAGTCGGAAATCTTGTAATCAAGCGGATCATCTTGCCGCAAAGTGATCCCAGGGGAAAGTGGACTCCTACTTACGAAGGACCATTTGCAATCAAGAACATCTTTTCTGGTGGGGCAATGATTCTGACCACCATGGACGGCGACGATTTTCCGCACCCTGCAAACGCAGACATAGTCAAAAGATACTACACATAAAACGAACCGACAAGTTGAAAACCCGAAAGGGAGACTTGGACAAAAAATGGGCATCCCGGTGAATCGAAAACCCGAAAGGGCGGTTCAAACAAAAGTTAGGGATAAACAATACAAAAAATCTGTACACCCGGCAAGTTGAAAACCCGAAAGGGCGACTTGGGCAAAAAGGGGTTTCCCGGTGGATTGAAAACCCGAAAGGGAGGTCGAGGAAAAAGTTAGGGAATTAAAGCGTATGACTATGTCTTGTCCGATCACTTTAAGGACAATCTCTTCACCAACAAGCTCCAAGCTTCTGATCTATCCCATCATCAGTGGACGAAGCAACGAATGGACAAGATACTCAGAGTTGTGAAGGCTATAGCAGAATGGGAACTCCATGGAATTGTTACACATAGCCATCTTTCTTTTTATATAAATTTTTCTCAATTTTTCGACAACATTCTCTTACTAGGATGTCTGTCTCCTTTGTACAAAGATACTTACAAAAGTTAATACAAATACTTCAAAGTGCAGAAATTTGCTTGCCTTTCTTTTCTTTTTACACTTATGTTTTATTTGAAAACATCCAATGTTTTGTTAAATAGGCATATGCATTTGAATATAATCACTGCTTACAAATAAAACGAAATGAGAAAAGATAATTACTGGTAGGTCGAGGTATAGGAAGACGTCTTTGCGCTATTCCAGAAGAAATCCCTTGCAGTATGTCATTTAGATCCTCAACAAAGCTAAAACCTTGGAGTATATATCCCCAGTGGAGTTAAATTTCAAGATCCCCAGTGGAGCTAGAGTATTCTAAACCTTCTTCCCCAGCAGAGTCAAAATTCCAACTATCAATCCCCAGCGGAAACCATTCAGTTTTCCCCAATTTCCCCAGCGGGTTATCTTAAAAGTCTGAGAACCAACCAGATAACAGTTAACTTTTTATATTATCCCCGGCTAGGACAATTCTCCAGTAGATTGGCATACAACCCAAGCTTCTGATTTCCCAATTAGAATAAACACTCTCCCCACATAGTTATTTCCCAACAGAACGAAGATTTTGGTTCCTGTTTCTCCATTGGAAGCCTCCTAGGTTTTAATTCCCCAGTAGAGATTGTCGGATTTTTCCTTATTTCCCCAGGAAAATCATGAAGGATTCCCATCCCCACGAGTCACCAAGGATTTTCAGCCCTTAGCAGCGGTCCCAGGATTTCTCATCTTCAACAATCAAAGATTTTTGGAATCCCCAGCATCGTTCAAGGATTTACTTTCTCCGACAGCAGTCAAAGATTTCATTATCTCTAGCTATCAAGGATTTATCTTCCTCAGCAAGACAGCTAATCAGCTTACATGCACATCTATTACATTCATATATCATAAACCTTGTTGGAACACATTTTATTGCATCATACATATCATGCAACATAACTTTGTGTTTTTAGCTAACATTCTACCCTTTTCAGGATAAGATTAAAAGCTATCATTTACAACTATTCAGATATTTCAGATACAGTATGGATACACCCCCAGACACGACGGTCATTCTATTACTCATTCAGAATTTCAAGTCAAGATACAGTATGGATACACCCCAGACACGGCGGTCATCCTACTACTCATTCAGACTTCAGCAATCAGATACAGACTAGATACGCTCCAGACACGGTGGCCATTCTATTTCTCATTCATATTCAATTATCAACTTCAAGTTCATATACACTCCAAACACGGGAGTCATTTTGTCACTTGTCCGGATCCCAGTTACAGTCTGGATACACTCCAGACACGGAAGTCATTCTGCTACTCATACAGGTCTCAACTTCAGATACAATCCAGATATGCTCCAGACACGGTTTCCATTATGTCACTCATTCAGAATTTATCCCCAGCACATAGATGCTTCATACACAGATGTTTCTCTGTCACCCATTCAGAGTACAGATACACTCCAGACACGGCAGTCATTCTGATATTCGCTCAAGAGTCAAATACAGTTACAGCTCGGATACGCTCTAGACACAGACGCCATTCCTTTGCTCATACAAACCCGATCTTCAGAGACAACTCAGATACGTTCCAAATACGGATACCATTCTGATGATTCATTCTGCTGAATTTCAACAAACGAATTTTGGATGGCATCTCTAAGCCCATCTCCAGCCATATCCTACCATTTCCAAATGGCATCTTTAAGGTCCATTCCCCCAGTTACATTTTGACGAGTGCAAATTTACGGGCACTCTAGTGTCCAATCCTCTTTTACCTTCAAGTCGCGAAAGACAAACTTGTCAATCTAACTCTTCAGGTTCAAGAAGATTGAACAGGGGCAACTATTGTACCCCAAAATTTTCCCTCTCATTTTATCAACATTTCTCATCACAAGGCTCTTGAAACTCAAGATCAAGCTAGGGTTTGCTCTGCTCAAGACACCTCCTTGCACTGTTGACCTAAATTAAGGTTTGAGTTTACACAGGGATATTTTGACCTACAATGCCCAAAGTGACTTTCATACTTCATTTTGGACTCATAAGTTGGTCCATACCAAGTTTCAAGCTTTGTATCAAATTTTTGCCCAGTCAATTGGACAGTTGACCTAGAAATCAACTGTATTGGGGAAAAAGTCAACTGTGGCCAATTTACAGTCAAACCTCATAAATTTTGAACCACATCAACATTATGAACTCATATGAACCATTTGATCAAATTTGGACCACAATTCCACAAGAAATTTGATCAGATCACCAAAAGGGCAAAATGGTCATTTTTAGGGTTTTGACTGTACAAAGGCAATTTTTTACTGTTTGACCTAGCCAATGGCAAATTAAGCTCAACCATAGATTCAAGGACTCAATGACATCATCTTGACCTATTCAATAAGTTCAAAAGATCTCAAATGCATGGGATTGACAGATGAATTTTTCAGTCAACTGATCAAAATTTGACTGTACACTAAAAAGTCAAACTTTGACTTTTTGGTCAAAATCAAGTGCCAAGGGTCATTTTTCATCAAGATGTGTCAAATTATGAAACTTGTTCATCAAGAAACCAAAAATTGCAAATTAGGGTTTGAAATTGAAAATTTTCATAACTTATAATTTTTCTAAGTTATGCAATTTTCTTAATTTTTCCTAACTTTGTCCCACATTTTCACCAAGATGCAAATGGATTCAAACAAAAATCACAACATGAAATTTGTAATCCTCCACAAATTCTACAACTTTTAGTCACAAAGTTTTCTCAAAAGAAGCTTGGATTTCAAGTTATGATTTTTGGAACAAGGGTCCCTAAAACTTTTAACTTAGAGAAATTTTGCCCTAATTTAGGCAGGATTTTGACCTATCTTCTTGACCATTTTTCACATAGTTCCACTTGTAGTCTCAAGTTTCATTTCAAAGATGGATTATAGAGAATATTGCAAGCTTTCCAAATTTTCCAAGAACTCCTCACACAAATTTGTGGTTAGGGAGAATCGAATGCTTGAAGTTGGCAAAAACTCACTTTGTATCCATGGCCAATTCATGTTCATACAAGTTGCATTTTCAAACCAGCATGCTTTGTACTTGTTTGCAAGCCTCTAAACTAATTCACACTCCTTAATTAAATGCAAATCCACTGATCTAATGCATTATCTTATCCATTTGGACATTTCACACAAAACAAATCCTTAATTAGAAAAAGGTACATTTCCATTTTGGAAAAGGTATGCTTTATGTCAAAACATGATCTTTGAAGCATAGGGCCAAGATCTCATAAGCCAAATCAAATCCACAAATTGCAAGTATCAAGAGGATTGTATGCAGCATGTTATATGGCTGGTACAGGCCTGTGATACCAACTTACACATTCTTACTTCACAAAGAAGAAAAACTTGCAAAATCCTCCCAACTTGAGAACCATCCATTGTTAGCTTACACAAACATTACAAACATATTTCACACAACCCTTTGAGCAATAAACACGAATTCTTGAGCCCCAAAACCTCCCATAACCAGAAACCATTCTTCTTTGGCAAAACAGGGCAGGTGCTGCAACTTGAGTGCTCCAGCTCATTTGGCTCGTGCGTTTTGCTCCTTTTTGCTTCAAACACCTTCCATTCAACTCATTCAAGCTATCCCAAACCTCCATTTCCAATTGTAACTCAATTTACAGTGTTCACCATTTTCATTTCAAGCTTGTGCAGGTTGAGTTCTAGGAGCTGATTCAGGGACATTCAAGGCAAGCTAGCTATTGGAAAAGATCAAGTGAAGTTCAGGCAAGCTACCAGACACCTCAAAACTTGTTGAGAAGCTCTGCATTGTCCTACTCGAATCCAACTGAAACAGGTTTTTCATCACTTTCTATCTCTCTATTTAGGAACATTTAGCCTTAGGTTTGTGAATGAAAAATGTAGTATTCAATGCCATGAAGCCATACATATGCTCATCTTTCATTTATATTAAGTGTGCTAGGAGAATTTCATCCATGAACATACTGAAAAAACTAGGTCATATTTTAGGGCCAAAGAAATTCTCTCTGGTCTTTGAGAGTTAAGATTAATGCTTTATATGGTTATAATCGTATTAAAATTCTCTACAAGTTTGATGTTGTGAGTTTTGGCTAAAGATCACGTTTCCAGGATGTTCAAGTTTGTATAACAGGCGCGCATTTTTTGTCTGGAGGAAGAAGATGAAGTTGGCTTGGGCTGGGCCTGGCCAGTTTTGCTTCTAACACTCTTTTTTTTCAGTTTCACACCCCCTGGCCCAATTTCTTATATTTTTGCATTTTTGAAATTTTGTTTTCTTTTATGACTTTGTTATTTTATTTCCAAACATAAAGAATGCTTAAAAATATTTTCATGATTTTTTTTACATTTATTTGGTATTTTATTTTGATTTTTCTAACAATTAAAGGCCTTTAAATACTTTTATAATTTATTTAAAACTTGAAAATAATGTAAATGATACCTTTATTTTTATTTCTTATTTTTATTCATACTAAAAATATTATTTAAAATATAATTTATTTTTTGTACATATTTTATTTTATTTTATACATATTTAATATATATATATATATATATATATATATATATATATATATATATATATATATATATATATATATATATATATATATATATATATATATATATATATATATATATATATATATATATATATATATATATATATATATATATATATATATATATATATATATATATATATATATATATATATATATATATATATATATATATATATATATATATATATATATATATATATATATATATATATATATATATATATATATATATATATATATATATATATATATATATATATATATATATATATATATATATATATATATATATATATATATATATATACTTTTATTTTATTAAATACTTAGAATAAAAATACAAAAATATTACATTTTTATTTTTATTATTATTTATACTAAAAAAAAATACCCTTTTTAGATATATTTCATTTTTTACACATATTAATATATTTTTGTATATAAATAGTATATTATATTTATTTTCTTAAAGAAATTAGGGTTTACCCCTTTAACAAATAAAACTAATCTTTTTTATTTTATTTCTTTATACTCTTTTACATTAAAAATACTTTACATACATAAACAAATAAAAACTCCTTTTTGCATAATACATTTTACTTAATATTTATTTATTTTTTGTTTATTTAAATATTGTACATTTAAATATTGATGCATTGTAAATTCAATTTGGATGTAATAGTAACTAGGGTTTATGTTTCTTGTCAAATACCCCTTATTCAAAAATTGTACCCCCATCCCCATAATCATGTTGTAATAGCTTAGAATTTAAATTCTCGCACTTTACGCTTTCAATTATGCCATGATTAGAGAATTAGGGTTTGTATGCAAAAATCCCAATCAACAAGTAGTTTGACCTAATCAAAGACAAAAATGCATGAAAAATTAAACACAATGCACACTTGCACCCCTAGGGTTATAATCCAGTTGTTGCCTTCAAAAATGGGCCATGGTATGCATGTTGGGTGCTTTGGGAAAACAAAAACAAAACAAAAGCTCATAGTCCCTCGATGACGCTATCTGAGTTGCCTAAACAAAAATGATCAAGTCCCTCAAGAAAATTGCCAAAGATACTTGACACAATTGCTATCATGGTCTATACGATGACCCGCGCCTGTCCCGTTTAACATCCTAACACAAGGTTGTTCACCAAATGCAATGGTGAAACAACACTGTCAAAAGGGTTAAAAAACATCAAGAAAGGATCTTTGAGTAAAATAGGGTAGATAACTCTTAGTTACTTGATCAAAAGCTTGTAAAACATCCTTGCTATTTTCAAACACACTTCACAACACAATTTCAAAACATTTCCCAAAACAAACTTTCAAACATTGAACTCTTTTCAAAAGACAAAAACCCCTTTGTATACATTCAAACAAGAATCATTACAAAGGTTGCCACAACGATGACCTCTTTTCAAAACATCTTTCAAAACCACACACAAAGCACCATTTCAAACAATTGAAAAGCACCATTTCAAACAATCGAAAAACAAAGCAAGTGATCTAAACAAGTAACTAAGATCCCATGGATAACCATGGATGAAAAGGGTGCTTGCACCTTTCCTTTTCATAATCTACTCCCCGAACCCAAGAAAACATCTCAAAGGTCTTTCCTGTGCTTTTTGACCTTTCCTTAGGATAAAATAAAAAGTCGGTGGCGACTCTTGCTAAACCAAAACATTTGCTAACACAAACGCAAAACCTCAAGTCAGTTCTCCCACCGTATCACAGAACTGGCGACTCTGTTGGGGAAAACTTTAAAAGTGGAGTAACCTTAGGGCTTAGATCACCTTTGCATGCTTTTCTTGATTGCTTTGATTGCTTTACATTTTATTCTCTTGTTTGGGCTTGAAATCCTCTACCCGGATTTAGGAAACATTCATAGGTAAATAGCAATACGTTGTGGAAACTGTGTGGGGTATACCGACATGGTTGAAGCAATAGCTATATTAGTACAACATATTTGTGAGTACCGGTAGCCTTTGAGTCAATCAAAGAGAATACGGGGCCGCTGAGTGATGTAATGAAGCACTAATGAACTCTTATAACCTTACTTGACCATCTTGGCTTATTAGGGGTAGTGAGATGACCGGCTTTGGTGCAGTTCGAAGTTGGTAGATACTCGATACTGCACTCATTGAGGGTTGTTTTCTTGGAATATTTTGGTCTCCAGTTAAGTGGCTAAACCAAAACAATGAACATAGAAAATAATCCAGTGATATTAAGCTCTTTAGAACCCGGTTACTATTTATAGGACAGATTGAGCCAACTAACTTCAAGAGGGTACTTACCTATGAAACCTCATGCAAGCCTGAAACTAGGATCTTGTGTGACTTGTTTGTACATGTGCTTGTGCATACATCATGAACATCATAAAGCATCATATGCATCCACAAACCATTTCAAGGGTTTAGATCTTCATCTTTGTTCTTGTTTTGTAGGTCATAGAATCTCTTTGCAGGAAAACAATTCAAGTCAACCTTGTGAGAATCCCTCCTCAACTCAAGGAGTTTACTTCCAAGATTCCAGAGAATTCTCTTTTCAGTGAAAGACATGGTAGACTCCTCAACTTGGTCAACTCAAACATTGAAGAAGGCATGGGGAAAGTTCTCTTCCAGTTCTTTGACCCTCTACACCACTGTTTCATATTCCCTGATTACCAACTAGTACCTACTTTGGAGGAATTTTCTCAACTCTTGAGGATTTCTATTCTTCATCAAATACCCTACAACGGTACGGAAAAAGAACCAAAGCCTGAAGATGTTGCTCAAGCATTACACTTGCAACCATTTGATATCAAGGGTCATTGGGAAACCAGAAGTGGTATCAAGGGTTTCTTGGCAAAGTTTCTGTTTGAGAAGGCACAAGACTGCTGGAATTCTTTAGATCTACAAGCTTTTGAAGAGATTGTGGCACTCCTCATCTATGGGTTGGTCTTGTTCCCAAACCCTGATCAGCTTATAGATGTGAACGCTGTCAAGATTTTCATATCTCGGAATCCTGTGCCTACATTGCTTGGGGACATCCTACACTCATTTTACACACGAACAATGAGGAAAATAGGTGTTCTCATATGTTGTACTCCTCTTCTAGCAAGGTGGTTTATTTATCACCTTCCCCAATCAGTTTTGAAGAATGAGCAGGGTTTAAGGTGGTCACAACGGTTGATGACCCTAACATATTCTGATGTTCATTGGTGTTCTCGGTCCAGAGAAAATGTCATCATCATTGATCGTTGTGGAGAATTCCCTAATGTCCCTTTACTTGGCATTAGGGGAGGCATTACCTACAACCCCTGTTTAGCTCTGAGACAATTTGGGTATGCTCGAAGGGATGGCCCTCATGATATACTGATTCCTGACTTGGTTTTTGACTTCGACAACGATGATCAAGGACTTCGACAAAGGATTATCAGAGCTTGGAGGATGCCCAACAAAGTGGATAGTAAGACACTGGGGCACAAGAATTCCATCCCCCTTGAGCCTTATCTCAAGTGGGTACGAACCCGCGCCCAGAATCTTATGATGCCATATCCTCACATTCTCCCCGTGATCAAAGAGCCTGTTATGGAAGGAGAGGTTCCATACACCCTCCTACATCCAGACATGCTGACATCATTGGAAGAATTACAAAAGAGTTGGATACAACTCAAAGAAGAACAAAATACTTTTGAAGCCAGCTTCTATGCCAGTGAGAAGAAGGTTTTGGAGCTTACCCGCCGACTTCACGAAGAAGAGACTCTTAACACTTACATAGCGCCAAAGAGGATGCACAATGTCTTTTTACATTAAGAATTTTGTAAGATTTTGCCCATGGGGCATTCATGTACTAACAAATTTCTTCTTAATATGACGTGTGTTCTTTTTGTTTGCAACAAATTTGAATTTCTGAATCCTTGAATGCATCACATGAATAACATATCATTCATCATATGCATAAACAGGTCTTCACACCAGGTTTCCTTATCTTTCTGCTGTTTATAACAACAAGATGGATTTGGAGCAGACGGTTAAGGATCTGCAAGCACAGAATTCACAATTTTAGCAACTCCTCATGACCTTAGCAAAGGGTCAAGAGGATCTCAAAACACTGTTGGAGAAAGAGAAGGAACCAGAAAGGAAGAAAAAGAAAAGAGTTGGGGTAGCCACTATGGGAAGAAGGTTTGAGCATCAGGCCAGGAGAGTTCTAGAGTTCCCCTCGACATCTGACGAAGGGGTTGGTAAAGGAAGAGGCGATGCAATGCCTTCTGAATCTGAAGCTGAAGAAGAAGAAGAGGAAGAGGATGAAGATTACTCCGAACAGCAATATCCCCCGGCGGATGATAAGTATAAAAATCTTGAGGATCGGTTGGCAGCCATGGAATTGCAAAGGGTACCTGGTTTATATTTTGAAGAACTAGGGTTGGTCGCGGGGATCGTCATTCCTCCCAAATTCAAAGTTCCTACATTTGCTAAGTGTGACGGTCTGTCGTGTCCGAAGATGCATCTGAGATCCTAGGTCAGAAAGATCCAACCCCACTCATCTGATAAGGATCTTCGGGTCCATTTTTTCCAAGACAGTTTGTCAGGCACACAATTGGACTGGTTCTATCAACTTGAGAGGTCTGAGGTTCATAACTGGGAAGATTTAGCTACTGCTTTCTACCGACAATACCAATACAACGCAGATTTAGCGCCCACTCGTACTCAACTACAGAGTATGTGTATGGCTTCTAATGAGGGATTTAAGGAATATGCCCAGAAGTGGCGTGATTTGGCGTGAAGGGTGCAGCCACCTTTATCAGATAGAGAGCTGGTTGACATGTTTTTAGGGACCTTGTCTGGCCCTTTCTTCAATCATTTAATCGGGAGTTCATCTGCAGGATTCACCGAATTAATTCTGATCGGTGAAAGGGTCGAAGCGGGCATTAAAAATGGTAAAATTCAGAAGGATGCCTCCGCTTCCACTGCTATTAAGAAGGCCTTCCCAGCTAAGAAGGAAGTTTCTGCTATTCATACCCAGAGAAACCAAGGGAGAACAGAACGCCGACCAACGGTGGAGGCTGTGATGATCCAAAACTCTTCAACTGACCAACCTCGAAAAAATCAACCAAGATCTAATCAGCAAAGGGTATAAAGGCCACAACGGCAATTCACCCGAATCAACATGACACCGACTCAAGTCCTCCCTCATCTGTTAAAGCTGAATCTCACCACTTTGAAAGAAGCGCCGAAGAACCCTAATACCTCTTCTCCATATTATCACTCCAATGCGAAATGTGCATACCATTCTGACAGTGTAGGGCATGATACCAACAACTGTTGGGCTCTTAAAAACAAGATCCAAGACCTGATAGACGCCAAGGAGGTAGAATTCAATGCGCCCAAAAAGCCAAATATGATTTCTGCCCCAATGCCCAAGCACGATCATAATGTTCATGCCGTTATGGAAGACCTTCATGTTACCAATATTGCTGACCTTTTGACTCTGTTACCAGTGATTAAAGTGAATTTGATGAGAGCCGGGATATTCCCAGACTGTGGAAAAGACTGTTACTTTTGTTCAAACTTACAAGCTGACTGCCCACTGTTGAAATCAGGCATCAAACGCCCGGTGGATACCCAAGAGATCCTATTCCAAAAGACTCATGTTGATGTTATCACTCATGTTACTCCTGCTACCTTTGATACTCCAACCAATGACATTGCCATAATAACCATCTTCGACGATCTTTCCAAGACCTGCAAAAGGCCTGTTAAGATCACGCCTGATCCTAAGTTTGTGCCATTGAAAATCACCATGTCGGGGCTTGTCCCGTATAAATCTAACAAGACTATACCATGGAACTATAGAGGGGAAATCTTCTACCATGGTATCAAGCAGATTGAATCAGTCCAAGAGAATTTCGATGATGAAACCCCTGATATAGGGAATATTGCAGGAACGAGCAAGATAACTCGCAGCAGAAGGATATTCTCTCTGGAGATTGCTCCTCCACGAGCAGTCTTCGGACCCTCGAGAGTTTCTGTGCCTGTTAAGCCATCTGGGCAAAGCCCAATAATTAAAGAAACTGGTGTACCCGAAGCTAGACTTTCTGATGTTACCTCCAATAAAGGTAAGGGGATACTAGAAGCGTCTGTCATGACGAAGGCTCAGGCTGTGGTAATCCCCGAGACCACCCAGAAAGAGATGGAGGAAATCTTAAAGATAATCAAGAAGAGTGACTCTGATGTTGTGGAGCAGCTAGGGCAGACCCCTTCCAAAATCTCCATGCTGGCTCTCTTACTCTGCTCTGATGCTCATGCCAAGGCCTTAATCAGATTTCTAAAGACGGCGCACGTGCCTCAAGAAACTTTGGCTGACCAGTTTCAAGAGTGCGTGGCTAGCCTTACTGCTGATAATGGTCTTGGTTTTTCCGATGCTGATTTGACTCCTAAGGGAAGAAAACACAATGACGCGCTGCATGTCTCAGTAGAGTGCAGGGGAACCACACTTGCCCATGTCCTGGTGGATACCGGTTCATCTTTGAATGTGCTACTAAAAAAGGCGTTGGACAGATTGGACTGCGAAGGTTTGACCCTAAAGCCCAGTAACATCGTTGTTAGAGCCTTCGACGGTTCCAAGAGGATGGTTCACGGAGAAGTGGACATTCCAATCAAAGTGGGCACAAAAAATTTCAACTCTACCTTTTATGTGATGGACATCCGTCCTTCATATTCTTGCTTGTTGGGAAGGCCGTGGATCCACAATGCTGGGGCAGTCACCTCCTCTCTACACCAAATGCTAAAATATCCAGTTCAGGGAAAGATCATAACGGTTCACGGTGAGGAAAAGTACATGATAAGTCACCTCAACTCCTTCCGCTATGTGGAGTTGGATGGCGAGTTCATAGAAACGTCTTTCCAACATTTTAAAGAGGTTACTCCTGAGGTCGCAGTTGCAAATACAACGACTGAGGTGTCTATCATTTCCAAGCCTGTGCCTAGGATGGCATCCCTAAAAGATTCGGAGGCTGTAATCAAAGGAGGAAGGAGTACAGTGTGGGGGCAACTGCCTGAGTTTTCTCACAAGACAGACAAGTTTGGACTAGGTTTTACTGTTGCTGGCCAGAAAGCTGTGCGTCGCTCTAGGGCTGGAGGACCACCCGTAAAAATCACTCACCATGGAATTAATGCCTTAGAGGATGTTGATGAAGAAGACAACTTTGAAGATTGGATCTTTCCGACCGTCGAAGGAGGATTAAGAAACTGGGAAGCAAAGGACTTCGTTTCCATCACTTTCATCAACCAGTAATTTATCTTTGAACAATTTTCTATTTTGGTCTGTAATAATTAAACAATTCGTACACTATTTTCACCTTATGCCTTACCCGGGGCATATAGGTCTATTTGTAAGGGCTTGATTTCTTCATTATCATATGTCATGTTTAATGAATCATTGGACGTTTTCATCTATAAACTGTTGTGTTCATTTTCTTTCCTTTTACATTTTGTTTTGTTTAAGGATGGCTATCCCTTACACACACCCACACTCACAAAATGCAGGTACCCATCCACTATGGATTCCATGGGTGATTATTCTACTTTAGCCTTCGGTGACTCTGAAGATTTGGTCAATCATGCTGAGTACGAAGGTGATGAAGACTGTGAAGTGCCTGGAGAGTTAGCCAGACTTTTGCAACAAGAAGAGAGGGCTATTTTGCCTCATGAAGAGTTGCTAGAAACCATCAACTTGGGAACAAAGGAAGACAAGAAAGAGGTTAAGGTGGGTGCCAACCTAGAGCCAAGTGTCAAAGAGCGTCTAGTTCAGCTGTTGAACGAATATGTTGAGATCTTTGCCTGGTCCTATGAAGACATGCCAGGACTAGATACAGATATCGTGGTTCATCGTCTCCCTATAAGAGAAGACTGTCCACCGATCAAACAAAAGGTCTGCCGAATGAGGCCCAACATGTCTGAAAAGATCAAAGCTGAGGTGATGAAGCAGTTAAATGATGGCTTTCTGGCTGTTACTTCCTATCCACAATGGGTTGCTAACATTGTGCTCGTGCCTAAGAAGGACGGCAAAATCAGAATGTGTGTGGACTATAGGGACTTAAAGAGGGCTATCCCTAAAAATGATTTTCCACTGCCACACATCGACATCTTGGTTGACAACACAGCTCAACACAAGGTATTTTCCTTCATGGATGGATTCTCGGGATACAACCAGATCAAAATGGCCCCCGAAGACATGGAGAAAACTACTTTTGTTAGGCAGCGGGGTACCTTCTACTACAAAGTGATGCCATTCGGACTGAAGAATGCCGGGGCAACCTATCAGCGAGCCATGGTAGCTTTATTTCATGATAGATACATCATGAGATCGAAGTCTACGTAGACGACATGATAGCCCATTCACAAACAGAAGAAGAACACCTCGACCATCTGCAAAAGCTGTTTGTCAGATTGAAAGAGTATAAGCTCAGACTAAACCCTATCAAGTGCACTTTTGGAGTCACGTCTGGTAAATTTTTGGGATTTATCGTCAGCAACAAAGGCATTGAGGTCGATCCTGCTAAAGTCAAAGCTATACAAGAAATGCCTGCCCCCCGCACTGAAAAGGAGGTTAGAGATTTCTTGGGACGCTTAAACTATATTGCGAGGTTCATCTCTCACCTAACATCTACCTGTGAGCCAATCTTCAAGCTGTTGAAGAAAGATCAGGTGGTTGAATGGAACGATAATTGTCAAGTTTCTTTTGATAAGATCAAGGAGTATTTACTGGAACCTCCTATTTTGATGCCACCCGTCGAAGGAAGGTCGTTAATCATGTATCTGACTGTTTTGGATAACTCAATGGGGGTGCGTACTGGGCCAACATGATGAGTCTGGCCGAAAAGAGCATGCCATTTATTACCTTAGCAAAAAGTTTGCCGACTGTGAGACTCGCTGCTCGAGAAAACTTGCTGCGCTTTGGTATGGGTTGATCGCCGGTTAAGGCAGTATATGTTGACTCATACCACTTTGTTGATTTCCAAGATGGATCTGATTAAGTATATCTTCGAGAAGCCTGCTTTATCTGGAAGAATTGCTAGATGGAAAATGATCCTGACTGAATATGATATCCAGTACACGACCCAAAAATCTATAAAGGGGAGTGTACTAGCTGACAATCTAGCTCATCAAGCCGTCGAAGATTACCAATCTATGAGATTCGACTTCCCTGACGAGGACATCATGACATTGGACAACATTGAAGGTAACGGACCGTTTGACGGACCTGAACAAGGATCCCGATGGACCCTGTACTTTGATGGTGCTTCAAATGCACTTGGCAACGGTATTGGCGCGGTACTTATTTCTCTAGAAGGTCGCCATACTCTGCTTCAGACTCTGCTTCAGTTGCACCAACAACATGGCTGAATATGAAGCTTGCATCTTAGGTCTCAAGGCTGCAATCGACCTGGGAATCAAATCGTTGGTCGTATTTGGGGACTCAGCTTTGGTTATCAGTCAAATTAAAGGAGAGTGGGACACTATACATCCTAATCTTATCCCATACAAAGAACATGTCCTGACATTGTTGCCTCATTTCGAGCAGATTACCTTTGAGCATTTCCTGCGAGAACAAAATCAGCTAGTGGATGCTCTGGCTACAAAGTCTTCCATGTTTAAACTCAACTGGGATAATGAGGCTCCCCAAATCACCATTGAACGAATGGACGAACCTGCGCACTGTCATGAGATTAATACCGAAGAAGTAGTGGAACAACCCTGGTTTCATGAAATCAAAAGGTATCTCCAAACTCGAGAATACCCTGAAGGAGCTTCCGTCAATGACAAAAAGTTCTTAAGGAGATTTGCTTCCAAGTTCTTCCTGAGCAATGGTATCCTCTATAAGCGCAGCCATGATTGTGTTCTACTTCATTGTGTGGACAAGGTTGAAGCAGAGTTGATCATGACCGAAATACATAGTGGCACCTTTGGCACCCACTTGAGCGGACATACGATGGCTAAGAAGATTCTAAGGGAAGGCTACTACTGGTCTACCATGGAAGCTGACTATTATCAATATTCCCGTACTTGTCACAAATGCCAAGTCTATGCTGACAAGGTACATATTCCTCCTGTTCCTCTCAATGTTCTAACAGCCCCTTGGCCATTCACAATGTGGGAAATTGACATGATTGGAGAGATCAAGCCTACGGTATCTAATGGACATCGCTTCATCCTTGTGGATATTGATTACTTCACCAAATGGGTCGAAGCAGCTTCCTACGCCTCTGTTACAAAGAATGTGGTTGCCCGCTTCATCAAGCAGAACCTCATATGCCGGTATGGTATCCCCGACTGGATCATCACAAACAACAGTACGAATTTGAACAATACTGTGATCACCGCTCTGTGCGAGCAGTTCAAGATTCAACATCACAATTCATCTCCCTATCGGCCAAAGATGAACGATGTTGTTGAAGCCGCGAACAAAAATAGCAAGAAGATCATTCAAAAGATGACAGTCATATACAAAGACTGGCATGAAATGTTACCGTTTGCTCTGCATGGATATCGTACCACGGCGCGTACTTCAACAGGGGCAACCCCTTTTTCTTTGGTATATGGCATGTGTGATACGGTGGGAGAACTGACTTGAGGTTTTGCGTTTGTTTTCGCACTTGTTTGGTTTAGCAAGAGTCGCCACCAACTTTTTATTTTATCCTAAGGAAAGGTCAAAAAGCACAGGAAAGACCTTTGAGATGTTTTCTTGGATTCGGGGAGTAGATTATAGAAAGGGAAGGTATTAGAACCCTTTCTATCCATGGTTATCCATGGGCTCTTAGTTACTTGCTTAGATCACTTGCTTTGCATTTCTATTGTTTGAAATGGTGCTCTTCAATTGTTTGAAATGGTGCTTTGTGTGTGATTTTGAAAGATGTTTTGTAAAGAGGCCATCGTTATGGAAACCTTTGTAATGATTCTTGTTTGAATGTATACAAAGGTGTTTTTGTCTTTTCAAAAGTTTTCAATGTTTGAAAGTAGGGTTTTGAAATTGTGTTGTGAAGTGTGTTTTGAAAAATAGCAAGGATGTTTTTGCAATCTTGATCAAGTAACTAAGAGTTTGTCTACCCTAATTTACTCAAATATCTTTCTTATGTTTTTTAACCCTTTTAACAATGTTGCTTGACCATTGTATTTGGTGAACAACCTTGTGTTAGGATGTTAAACGGGATAGGCGCGGGTCATCGTATAGACCATGATAGCAATTGTGTCAAGTATTTTTGGCAATTTTCTTAAGGGACTTGATCATTTTTTTAGGCAACTCAGATAGCGTCATCGTGGGAATATGATCTTTTGTTTTGTTTTTGTTTTGCCAAAGTACTTGACATTCAACCATGGCCCATTTTTGAAGGCAACAAGTGGATTGAAACCCTAGGGGTGCAAGTGTGCATTGTGTTTGTTTTTCATGCATGGTTATCTTGGATTAGGTCAAGCTATTTGTTGATTTTATTTGGCATACAAACCCTAAGTCTAATCATGGCATAATTGGAAGCATTTATAGGTGCGAGAATTTAAATTCTATACTATTACAACATGATATAGGGAGGGGGTACAAATTTGAATTGGGGGTTATTTTGAAAGAAATTAAATTCTAAATTATTACAACCAAATCGAATGTATAGGATACAATATTAAATACACAATATTTAAATAAATACAATAAATAAATATTCAATAAAGTGTATTATGCACAAAAATGTTTTTTTTATGTATGAAAAAGTATTTTTAATGTGAAGTGTAAATAAATAAAAAGTCAATTTCAATTATTTTATTATTTAGGGCAAAAACCCTAATTTCCTAAATAAATAGCATTATTTATTATTTACATACAATAATGTATCAATTTGTACAAAAAATAAAAGTATATTGTAAAAAAGATATTTTTAGTGTAAAATATTAATAAAAATGAAAATATATTATTTTTGTATTTTTGTCCTAATTATTTAATAAAATAAAGTATATAAGTATATATATATATATATATATATATATATATATATATATATATATATATATATATATATATATATATATATATATATATATATATATATATATATATATATATATATATATATATATATATATATATATATATATATATATATATATATATATATATATATATATATATATATATATATATATTAAACATATTAAATATATAAAAATAAAAATTAATTATTTACAAAAAATGTGTATATTCAAGAAAATGTTTTCAAATGTAAATAAAAATAATAAATGAAAATAAACATATTCTTACATTATTTTGAGGTTTAAATAAAAAAGAATATAAAACATTTAAACATTTTTTATACTAGTAATAATTAAAATAAATTCCAAATAAATACAAAAATTCATGAAAATAATTTTTAAGTATTTTTTATGTTAGAAAATAAAATATCAAAATAAAAAATGAAATAAAAATGCAAGAATGACAAATGTACAAATAAATGGGCCAGGGGGTGTAAACTGAAAATGCATGTGTTAGGAGTAAAAACAACCAGGCCCAGCCCAATCAGACTTCATATTCTTCCTCAGTTCAAACCAAAACGCACGCTTTGTACAGAAAATGCTATCTCCTGATTCCTTGCTTTTTTGACAAAACTCATAACATGAAACTTGTAGAGCATCAAACAACGAATCCAACCATATAAAAAACTTAAGCTAACTCTCAAAGACCAGAGAGAATTTCTCTGGCCCTAATTCTTAAACTAGTTTTTTCAGAAAGTTCATGAAAAAAATTTTCCTAGCACGATTAATATAAATGAAAACTAAGCATATGTATGGTTTCAGGGCTATGAATACAACATCTTTCATTCACAAACCTAAGTCTAACTATTCCTAAATAGATAGATAGAAGTTCATGAAATACCTGTTTCAGTTGACTTCGAGCTGGACAATGCAGCAACTTCCAAGGGTGCTTGAGGTTCTTTTGAGCTTGCCTGATGTCCAATGAAGCTTTCCCAATGCTTGGCTTATTTTGAAGTGGCCTGAATCGTGCTACAGAACTCAACCTGCAAAGCTTTGAAACAAAAATTGCAATGTGTGTTAATGGTGTTACAACTAGCAATGGAGGTCTGGAATAGTTCAGGTGGGTTGGTTGGAAGGTATTGGAACAAATTTGAGGCAAAACGCACGAGGGAAAATGGAGATGGAGATGGTTCTGCAGGGCTTGCCCTGTTTTGCAAAAAAACAGTGATTTTGTATACAAGGAGGTTTGAGTGGTAAAGGGCTCATGTTTATGACTCAAAGGGTTGTGTGAAATGTGTTTGTAATCTTTGTTTTAGCTAACAATGACTGGTTTTCAAGTTGGGAGGATTTTGGACAATTTCTTCTTTGTGAAGCCAGAATGTCTCACTTGTCAATACAGGCATGTAATGCCTATCTTGTATGCTGCATATTTTGCCCTTGATACTTGCAATTTATGGATTTGATCTTGCCTCAGAGATATGGCCCCATGCCTCAAAGATCTTGGTTTGACATAAAGTGCAACTTTTCAAAAATGGCATTATACCTTTTTCCAAATAGGGATTAGTTTTGCATGCAATGTCCAAATGACCAAGATAATGCATTAGCTCAGTGGATTTGCATTCAATTAAAGAGTTTAAAATGGTTTAGATGCCTGCAAGCTAGTACAAAGCACGCTGATTTAAAAATGCAAGTTGTATGAACATGTATTGGCCATGGATCAAAGTGAGTTTTTGCCAACTTCAAGCATTCGATTCTCCCTAACCACAAGGGTGTTTGAGGAATTATTGGACAATTTGTAAAGCTTGCAACATGTACTATAACCTATCTTTGAAATTAAATTTGAAACTCCAAGTGGAACCATGTGAAAAATGGCCAAGAAGATGGGTCAAAATCCTGCCTAAACTAGGGCAAAATTTTTCTAAGTTAAAAGTTTTAGGTACCCTTGTTCCAAAAATAATAACTTGAGATACAAGCCTCTTTTGAGAAAACTTTGTGAATCAAAGTTGTATACTTTGTTATGGACTACAACGTTCATGTTGCAAGTTTTGTTTGAATCCATTTTCATCTTGGTGAAAAAATGGGACAAAGTTAGGAAAAAATAAGAAAATTTTATAACTTAGAAAAATTTCTAAGTTATGAAATTTTTCCATTTTAAACCCTAATTTGCATTTTTGGGTTTCTTGATGGACAAGTTTCATGATTTGATATGTCTTGGTGAACAATGACTCTTGGCACTTGATTTTGACCAAAAAGTCAAAGTTTGACTTTTCAGTATACAGTCAAATTTTGATCAGTTGACTGAAAAATTCATCTGTCAATCCTAAGCATTTGAGATCTTTTGAACTTGTTGCATGGACCAAGATAATTTTATTGAGTCTTTGAGTCCATGGTTGAGTTAATTTTCCATTGGCTAGGTCAAACAGTCAAAAATTGCCTTTGTGCAGTCAAAACCCTAAAAATGACCATTTTGCCCTTTTGGTGATCTGATCAAATTGCTTGTGGAATTGTGATCCAAACTTGATCAAATGGTTCATAATGTTGATGTGGGTCAAAATTCATGAGTTTTGACTGTCAATTGGCCACACTTGACTTTTTCCCCAATACAGCTGATTTCTAGGTCAACTGTCCCATTGATTGGGCAAAAATTTGAATCAAGGCTTGAAACTTGGTATGGACAAACTTGTGAGTCCAACATGAAGTATGAAAGTCACCTTGGTAATTGTAGGTCAAGACATCACTGTGCAATCTCAAACCCTAATTTAGGTCAACAGTGCAAGGAGGTGTCTTGAGCAAAGCAAACCCTAGTTTGACCTTGACTTCCAAGATCTTTGTGATGAGAAATGTTGATGAAATGGGAGGGAAAATTTTGGGGTACAACAGTTGACCCTGTTCAATCTTCTTGAACCTGAAGAGTTAGATTGGCAAGTTTTCCTTTCGCGACTTGAAGGTAAGAGAGGATTGGACACTAGAGTGCTCGTAAATTTGCACTCGTCAGAATATAGCTGAGGAAATGGGCTTAAAGATGCCATTTAGAGATGGTAGAATCTTGCTGGAGATGGGCTTAAAGATGCCATCCAAGAATGTTTGTTGAATTGCAACGTGGTAGTTCAGAAGAATGAGCACTAAAATGGTATCCCTGTCTGGAACGCATTTGAACTGTATCTGGAGACTGAGTTTGTATGAGCAAAAGAATGGCGTCCGTGTCTGGAGCGTATCTAAGCTGTAACTGTATTTGAATCTATGAATGAATATCATAATGACTGTCGTGTCTGAAGTGTATCTGTATTCTGAATTCTGAATGGGCAACAGAGAAGCATCTGTGTATGGAGCATCTCTGGGCTGGGGATAAATTCCGAATGAGTGACAGAATGGCAACCATATCTGGAGCGTATCTGGACTATTTCTAAAGTTGAGATCTATATGAGTAGTAGAATGACTTCCGTGTCTGGAGTGTATCTGAGACTGTAACTGGGATCTGAATAAGTGACATAATGACTTATGTGGCAACTGCACTGGGGAGAATCAAACTACTGGTGTAAAGGTCAGAATGGCATCCGTGTTAGGAGCATATTTGAACTTGAAATTGATAGTTGAATCTGGATGAGAGATAGAATGGCCGCCGTGTCTGGAGCATATCTAGTCTGTATCGGATTGCTGAAGTCTGAATGAGTAGTAGAATGACCGCCGTGTCTGGGGTGTATTTGTACTGTATTTGACTTGAAATTCTGAATGAGTAATAGAATGACCACCGTGTCTGGGGTGTATCCATACTGTATCGGAATAATTGTTAACAATAGCCTTTTAATCTTATCCTGAAAAGGGTAAAATGTTAGCTAAAACATAGAGTTATGTTGCATGATATGTATGATGCAATGAACTATATTTCATCAATGTTTATGATATATGAATGCAATGGATGTGCATGTAAGCTGAGTAGCCGTCTTGCTGAGGAAAATAAATCCTTGATAACTAGGGACAATGAAATCTTTGATTTCTGTCGGGGAAAGTTAATCCTTGACCGATGCTGGGGATTCCAAAAATCTTTGAATACTGAAGATGGGAAATCCTTGCTGACTGCTTGGGGATTAAAGATCTCTGATTGTTTGAGAAGGAGAGATCCTTGGACCACTGCTGGAGATTGAAAACTTCTGCGATTTGTGGGGATTAACAAGGCTTTTGACAACTTCTGCAGGGAATGAGAATCCTTCATGACTTTCCTGGGAAATAGGGAAAACTATGAAAATCTCTACTGGGGAGTTAAAACCTAGGAGGCTTCTGCTTGGAGAAATGAGACTGAGAATCTTCGATCTTGCTGGGAGATAACTCTGTGGGGGAAATGCTCACTATTCTGGCTCCGCCGGGGATAGGATTTTCAGGGTTTTCGGGCTCCACTGGGGATCTTGAAGCTTAACTCTGATGGGAATTTAACTCAGCCGGGGAACCAAGTTTTTAGAATGCACTGGCTCCGCTGAGGATCTTGAAGCTTAACTTTGTTGGGGAAATATACTCCAAATTTTAGCTTTGTTGAGGATCTGAATGATGTATCGTAGGGGATTTCTTCTGGAATGGCATAAAGATATCTTCCTACACCTTCAACCTATCAGTAATTATCCTTTTTCAATTTCGTTTTATTTGTAAGCAGTGATTATATTCAAATGCATATGCCTATTTAACAAAACTTTGGACGTTTTCAAATAAAACATAAGTGTGAAAAGAAAAGAAAGACAAGAAAATTTCTACACTTTGAAATATCTTTGTATTTAACTTTTGTAAGTATCTTTGTATAAAGGAGACAGACACCCTAGTAAGAGAATGTTGTCGTAAAATTTGAAAAAAATTTATACAAAAGAAAAATGGCTATGTGTAACAATTCCATGGGATTCCCATTCTGCTATAGCCTTCACAACTCTGAATATCTTGTCCATTTGCTGCTTCGTCCGCCGATGACTGGATTGATCAGAAGCTTGGAGCTTGTTGGTGAAGAGGTTGTTCTTGAAGTGATCCGACGAGACATAGTCATACGCTTTAATTCCCTAACTTTTGCCTGGACCGCCCTTTCGGGTTTTCGATCCACCGGGAAACCCATTTTTGCCCAAGTCGCCCTTTCGGGTTTTCAACTTGCCAAGTGTACAGATTTTTTTTGTTTTATCCCTAATTTTTGCCTGAACTGCCCTTTCGGGTTTTCGATTCACCAGGATGCCCATTTTTGCCCAAGTCGCCCTTTCGGGTTTTCAACTTGCCGGGTCGTTTTATGCGTAGTATCTTTTGACTATGTCTATGTTCGCAGGGTGCGGCAAGTCGTCGCCGTCCATGGTGGTCAGAATCATTGCCCCACCAGAAAAGATGCTCTTGATCACAAATGGTCCTTCGTAAGTAGGAGTCCACTTGCCCCTGGGATCACTTTGCGGTAAGATGATCTGCTTGATTACAAGATCTTCGACTTGATATACTTGACGTCTAACTTTCTTGTTGAAAGCCTTGATCATCCGTTTTTGATATGTTTGACCATGACAAACAGAAGTAAGTCGCTTCTCGTTGATCAATTAAGTTGGTCAAGTCGGGTCTGAATCCAATCGTTTTCACTTAAACCGGCATCCTTCATAATCCTCAAGGAAGGAATCTGAACTTCCATAGGCAAAACAGCTTCCATGCCATACACCAAAGAAAATGGGGTTGCCCCTGTTGAAGTATGTGTCGTGGTACGATATCCATACAGAGCAAATGGTAGCATCTCATGTCAGTCCTTGTAGGTGATTGTCATCTTTTGAATGTTCTTCTTGATATTTTTGTTCGCGGCTTCAACAGCACCGTTCATCTTCGGCCGATAGGGAGATGAATTGTGATGATAAATCTTGAACTGCTCGCATAGAGCGGTGATCATGGTATTGTTCAAATTCGTACCGTTGTCTGTGATAATCCTGTCAGGGACATCATACCGGCATATGAGGTTCTGCTTGATGAAGCGGGCAACCACATTCTTTGTAACAGAAGCATAGGAAACTGCTTTAACCCATTTGGTGAAATAATCAATAGCGACCAAGATGAAGCGATGTCCATTGGATGCCATAGGCTTGATCTCTCCAATCATGTCAATGCCCCACATTGCGAATGGCCAAGGAGCTGTCAGAACGTTGAGAGGAACATGAGGAATATGTACCTTGTCGGCATAGACTTGGCATTTGTGGTAGGTACGGGAATGTTGATGACAATCAGCTTCCATGGTAGACCAGTAGTAGCCTGCCCTTAGAATCTTCTTAGCCATCGTATGTCCGCTTAAGTGGGTGCCGAATGTGCCATTGTGTATCTCAGTCATGATCAACTCCACTTCAACTTTGTCTACACAACGAAGTAGAACACAATCATGGTTGCGCTTATAAAGGATGCCATTGCTTAGGAAGAACTTGGCAGCAAATCTCCTTAAGAACTTTTTGTCATTGACGGAAGCTCCTTCAGGGAATTCTCTGGTCTGGAGATACCTTTTGATTTCATGAAACCAGGGTTGTTCCACTACTTCTTCGGTATTAATCTCATGACAATGCGCAGGTTCGTCCATTTGCTCGATGGTAATTTAGGGAGCCTCGTTATCCCAGTTGAGTTTAAACATGGAAGACATTGTAGCCAGAGCATCTGCTAGCTGATTTTCTTCTCGTGGGAAGTGCTCGAAAGTAATCTGCTCGAAATGAGGCAACAACATCAAGACATGTTCCTTGTATGGGATAAGATTAGGATGTTTAGTGTCCCACTCTCCTTTTACTTGACTGATGACCAAAGCCGAGTCCCCAAATACGACCAAAGATTTGATTCCCAAGTCTATAGCAGCCTTGAGACCAAAGATGCAAGCTTCATATTCAGCCATGTTGTTGGTACAGCTGAAGCAAAGTCGGGCAGTGAAGGGTGTATGGCAACCTTCCGGAGAAATGAGTACTGCACCGACACCGTTGCCAAGTGCATTTGAAGCACCATCAAAGTACAGGGTCCATCAGGATCCTTGTTCAGGTCCGTCATACGGTCCGTTACCTTCAATGTTGTCCAATGTCATGATGTCTTCGTCAGGGAAGTCGAATCTCATAGATTGGTAATCTTCGACGGCTTGATGAGCTAGATGGCCAGCTAGTACACTCCCCTTTATAGCTTTTTGGGTAGTATACTGGATATCATACTCAGTCAGGATCATTTGCCATTTAGCGATTCTTCCAGATAAAGCAGGCTTCTCGAAGATATACTTGATCGGATCCATTTTGGAAATCAGCAAAGTGGTGTGAGTCAACATATACTGCCTTAGCCGGCGAGCAGCCCATACCAAAGCGCAACAAGTTTTCTCGAGTAGTGAGTAGCGAGTCTCACAGTCGGTAAAATTTTTGCTAAGGTAATAAATGGCATGCTCTTTTTGGCCAGACTCGTCATGTTGGCCCAGCATGCACCCCATTGAGTTATCCAAAACAGTCAGATACATGATTAACGGCCTTCCTTCGACGGGTGGCATCAGAATAGGAGGTTCTAGCAAATACTCCTTGATCTTATCAAAAGCAACTTGACAACCATTGTTCCATTCAACTACCTGATCTTTCTTCAACAGTTTGAAAATTGGCTCACAGGTAGATGTCAGGTGAGAGATGAACCTCGCAATATAGTTCAAGCGTCCCAAGAATCCTCTAACCTCCTTTTCAGTGCGGGGGGCAGGCATTTCTTGTATAGCCTTTACTTTAGCTGGATCAACCTCAATGCCTTTGTTGCTGACAATAAACCCTAAAAGTTTACTAGATCTAACTCCAAAAGTACACTTGCTTGGGTTCAATCTGAGCTTATACTCCTTCAATCTGGCAAACAACTTTTGCAAATGATCAAGTTGTTCTTCTTCTGTCTGTGATCGAGCTATCATGTCTTCTACGTAAACTTCGATCTCATGATGTATCATATCATGAAACAAAGCTACCATGGCGTGTTGATAGGTTGCCCCTGCATTCTTCAGTCTGAATGGTATCACTTTGTAGCAGAAGGTACCCCATTGCGTGACAAAAGTTGTTTTCTCCATGTCCTCGGGGGCCATTTTGATCTGGTTGTATCCCAAGAATCCATCCATGAAGGAAAACACCTTGTTCTGAGCTGTGCTGTCAACCAAGATGTCGATATGTGGCAGCAGAAAATCATCCTTGGGTCTAGCCCTGTTCAAATCCCGATAGTCCACACACATTCTGACTTTTCCATCCTTCTTACGCACGGGCACAATGTTAGCAACCCATTATGGATAAGAAGTAACAGCTAGAAAGCCAGCGTTGAATTGCTTCATTACCTCAGCCTTAATCTTCTCAGACATGTCAGGCCTCATCCGGCGGACCTTTTGCTTGATCGGTGGATAATATTCTCTTTGTAGGGAGACGGTGGACCACGATATCTGTGTCTAACCCTGGCATGTCTTCATAAGACCAGGCGAAGATTTCAACATATTCGTTCAACAACTGCACTAAGCGCTCTTTGACACTCGGTTCTAGGTTGACACCCACTTTTACCTCTTTCCTGTCTTCCTTTGTCCCCAAGTTGATGGTTTCTAGCAACTCTTCATTTGTGAGTGTGGGTGTGTGTAAGGGATAGCCATCCTTAAACAAACAAAAATGCAAAAGGAAATAAAAATGAACACAACAGTTTATAGATGAAAAACGTCCAATGATTCATTAAAACATGGCATATGATTATGAAGAAAAACAAGCCCTTACAAATGGACCTACATGCCCCGGGCAAGGCATGAGGTGAAAATAGTGTGCAAATTGTTTAGTTATTACAGACCATAAATGGGGAATTGTTTAAAGATAAAATCACTGGTTGATAAAGGTGATGGGAACAAAATCCTTTGCTTCCCAGTTGCTTAAACCCCCTTCGACGGTCGGAAAGATCCAATCTTCAAAGTGGCTCTCTTCATCTTCATCTTCTACAGCATTGATTCCATGGTGAGAGATCTTGACGGGTGGTCTTCCAACCTTGGAGCGACGCATAGCCTTTTGTCCTGCAGCAGTGAACCCTAACCCAAACTTGTCCGTCTTATGGGGAAAATCAGGCAACTTCCCCCACACTGTGCTCTTCCCTTCTTTAATCACAGCCTCTACGTCCTTGAGAGATACCATCCTAGATACATGCTTGGGAACGATAGGCACTTCAACCATTGTCTTCACAACTGCTACCTCGGGAGAAACTTCCTCAAAATGTTGGAATGACGTTTCGATGAACTCGCCATCCAACTCCACATATCAGAAGGAATTGAGATGACTTATCATGTACTCTTCCTCGTCGTGCACTGTTATAATCTTACCCTTAACAGGATATTTCAGCATTTGGTGCAAAGAGGAGGTAACTCCCCCAGCATAATGGATCCACGGTCTTCCTAACAAACATGAATATGACGGACGGATGTCCATCACAAAGAAGGTGGAGTTGAAAACTTCTGTGCCTACTTTGATAGGAATATCAACCTCTCCATGAACCATTCTTTTGGACCCATCAAATGCCCTAACAACGATGTTACTAGGTTTGAGGGTCAATCCTTCGCAGTCCAAACAGTCTAAGGCTTTCTTCGGCAGCACATTCAAGGAAGAACCAGTATCAACTAAGACATGGGCGAGGGTGGTTCCCCTGCATTCAAATGAAACATGTAGCGCGTCGTTATGTTTCCTTCCTTTGGAGGTCAAGTCAGCATTGGAAAAGCCAAGGCCATTATCAGCAGTAAGACTGGCCACACATTCCTGAAACTGGTCCGCTGAAGTCTCTTGGGGTACATGTGTCGCCTTCAAGAATTTGATTAGGGCCTTAGCATGGGCCTCAGAACAGAGCAGAAGAGCCAACATTGAAGGGGTCTGCCCTAGCTGTTCCACGACGTCGTAGTCACTTTTTCTGATTATTTTCAAGATTTCATCCATTTCTTTCTGAGTGGTTTCGGGGATAACCACAGCATGGGCCTTCGTCCTGACAGGCACTTCCAGTATCCCCTTACCCTTGTCGGTAGTATCAGCAGATGGTCTTACTTCAGGAGTATCCAATTCTTCAATCACTGGGCCTTGCACAGATGGTCCAACAGGTACAGAAGCTTTCAAGGGTCCGAAAACTGCTCGAGGGGGAGCAATCTCCGGAGAAAAGATCCGGCCACTGCGGGT
Organism: Vicia faba; assembly: GCA_948472305.1. Lineage (NCBI taxonomy): Eukaryota > Viridiplantae > Streptophyta > Magnoliopsida > Fabales > Fabaceae > Vicia > Vicia faba. The sequence goes on from OX451736.1 coordinate 594,013,065, forward strand.
TATCTTGCTTGTACCCGCAATGTTCCCTATATCAGGGCTTTCTTCTTCAGAAATCTCTTGGACTATCTCAATTTGTTTGACACCATGGTAGAAGATTTCTCCCCCATAGTTCCATGGTATCGTTTTGCTGGATTGGTACGGGACAGGTCCCGGCATGGTGATCTTTAATGGTACACATTCAGAGTTGGGTGTAATCTTGACAGGCCTTTTGCAAGCCATGGGAGGATTGTCGGAAATGGTTATGATTGCAATATCGTTGGTTTAAGTAGCAAAAGTAACAGGAGTAACAGGATTGAAGGTATCAATGGGGGTTTTCTGGAAAAGTATCTCTTGGGTATCCATCAGGCGTTGGACACCTAACTTCAACATTGGGCAATCACCTCGTATGTTCAAACAAAAATAGCAGTCTTTACCACAACCAGGAAAGATCCCGGCTCTCATCAACTTCTCTTTAATTACTAACAACAGAGTCAAAAGATTGGCAACATCAGTAACATGGAGGTCTTCTAAAACGGCATGAACATCGTGGTTGTGCTTGGGCATCAGAGAAGATATGACATTGGGCTTCTCAGGCGCATCGAATTCTACCTCTTTGGCATCAATCAAGTCCTGGATTTTGTTCTTAAGCGCCCAGCAATTATTGGTATTGTGCCCAGCACTGTCGGAATGGTAAGCACACTTGGCATTGGAGTGGTAGTATGGAGAGGAGGTGTTAGGGTTTTTTGGTGCTTCCTTCAAACTGGTAAGATTCAGCTTCAACAAATGAGGGAGTACTTGAGCTGGAGTCATGTTGATGCGGGTGAACTGCCGTTGTGGCCTTTCCACCCGTTGTTGATTAGGTCTTGATTGATTGTTACGAGGTTGATCATTTGACGAGTTTTGAATCATCACAGCCCCTACAGTCGGCCGGCGCTCAGTTCTTCCCTGACCCTTATGAGAATACACAGCAGAGGCTTCCTTCTTGGTTGGGAAGGGTTTCTTAACAGCTGTGGATGCGGAAGCATCCTTTTGAATCTTTCCACTCCTAATATCGGCCTCAACCCTTTCGCCGGTCAAGATCAGTTCAGTAAATCCCGCGGAAGAACTCCCGATTAGATGGTTGAAGAAAGGGCCAGACAGGGTCCCCAGAAACATGTCAACTAACTCCCTATCTTACAACAGTGGCTGCACCCTTCCAGCCAGATCACGCCACTCTTGAGCGTACTCTTTAAACCCTTCATTGGAAGCCATCCCCATACTTTGTAACTGAGTACGAGTGGGCGCCAAATCAGCATTGTATTGATACTGACGGTAAAAAGAAGCTGCTAAGTCTTCCCAATTATAAACCTCTGATCTCTCGAGTTGATAGAACCAATCTAGTTGCGTGCCAGACAAACTGTCTTGGAAAAATTACACCCAGAGGTCTTTATCGGATGAGTGGGGTTGGATCTTTCTGACATACGACCTCAAGTGCATCTTAGGGCAAGACAGACCGTTGTACTTGGCAAATGTTGGCACCTTGAACTTGGGAGGGATAACAATCCCAACTACCAGCCCTAGTTCTTCAAAATCCAAACCAGGGACCCTCTGCAACTCCATAGCTTCCAGTCTATCCTCAAGATTCTTATATTTATCATCCGCTGGAGGATACTGTTGTTCGGAGTAGTCTTCGTCTTGTTCCTCTTCCTCCTCTTCAACCTCAGATTCAGAAGGTACAGTAACCCCTTTCCCTTTGCTAGCCCCTTCGTCGGACGTTGAGGGGAACTCAAGAACCTTCCTAGCATTGCTCTCAAACCTTCTTCCAAAAGTGGCTATCCCAGGTCTCTTTTTCTTTTTCTCTTTATTCTTCTCCAACAAAGCTTTGAGGTCCTCTTGACCCTTTGCCAAGGTCATGAGGAGTTGCTGGAACTGTGAATTTTGTGCCTGCAGATCCTTTACCGTTTGCTCCAAATCCATCTTGCTGAAATAACAGCAGAAAGATAAGGAAACCTGGTGTGAAGACCTGTTTATGCATATGATGAATGGTATGTTATTCATGTAATGCATTCAAGGATTCAGAAATTCAAATTTGTTGCAAACAAAAAGGAACGCACGTCATATTAAGAAGAAATTGTTAGTACATAAGTGCCCCCATGGGCAAAATATTACAAAATTCTTAATGTAAAAAGACATTGTGCATCCTCTTTGGTGCGATGTAAGTGTTGAGAGTTTCCTCCTCATGAAGTCGGCGGAGCTCCAAAACCTTCTTCTCACTGGCATAGAAGTTGGCTTCAAAAGTATCTCGTTCTTCCTTGAGTTGAATCCAACTCTTTTGCATTTCTTCCCATGATGTTGGCATGTCAGGATATAGGATGGTGTATGGAACCTCTCCTTCCATAACAGGCTCTTTGATCAAGGGGAGAATGTGAGGGTATGGCATCATAAGATTCTGGGAGCGGGTTCGTACCCACTTGAGGTAAGGCTCAAGGGGGATGGAATTTTTGTGCCCTAGTGTCTTACTATCCACCTTGTTGGGCGTCCTCCAAGCTCTGATGAACCTTTGTCGAAGTCCTTGCGCATCGTTGTCAAAGTCAAAAACTAAGTCAAGAATCAGCATGTCATGAGGGCCATCCCTCCGAGCATATCCAAATTGTCTCAAAGCTAGACAAGGGTTGTAGGTAATGCCTCCCCTAATGCCAAGTAGTGGGACATTAGGGAATTCCCCACAATGATCAATGATGATGACATTTTCTCTAGACCGAGAACACCAATGTACATCAGAATGTGTGAGGGTCATCAATCATTGTGACCACCTTAAACCCTGCTCATTCTTCAAAACTGATTGTGGAAGGTGAGAAATAAACCACCTTGCTAGGAGAGGAGTACAACACATGAGAACACCTCGTTTCCTCATTGTTCGTGTGTAAAATGAGTGTAGGATGTCCCCAAGAAATGTAGGTATGGGATTCCTGGATATGAAAATCTTGACAACATTCACATCTATAAGTTGGTCAGGGTTTGGGAACAAGACCAACCCATAGATAAGGAGTGCCACAATTTATTCAAAGACTTGTAGATCAAGAGAATTCCAGCAGTCTTGTGCCTTCTCAAACATAAACGTTTCCAAGAAGCCCTTGACACCACTTCTGGTTTCCCAATGCCCTTGATGTCAGATGGTTGCAAGTGTAATGCTTAAGCAACATCTTCAGGCTTTGGTTCCTTTTCTGTACCGTTGTAGGGTAGTTGACTAAGAATAGGAATTCTCAGGAGTTGAGAAAATTCCTCCAAAGTGGGTACCAACTGGTAATCAGGGAATGTGAAACAATGGTGTAGGGGGTCAAAGAACTGGAAGAGAACTTTCACCATGTCTTCTTCAATATTGGTGTTGACCAAGTTGAGGAGTCTACCATGTCTTTCACTGAAGAGAGAATTCTCTGGAATCCTAGAAGTAAGCTCCTAGAGTTGAGGAGGGATTCTCACAAGGTTGACTTGAATTATTTTTCTGCGAAGAGATTCCATGACCTACAAAACAAAAACAAAGATGAAGATCCAAACCCTTGAAATGGTTAGTGGATGCATATGATGCTTTATGATGTTCATGATGTATGCACAAGCACATGTACAGGCAAGTCACACAAAACCCTAGTTTCAGGCTTGCATGAGGTTTCATATGTAAGTACCCTCTTGAGTTTAGTTGGCTTAAAACCTGTCCTATAAATAGTAACCGGGTTCTAAGGAGCTCAATATCACTGGATTGTTTTCTATGTTCATTGTTTTGGTTTATCCACTTAACTAGCGACACAAATATTCCAAGAAAACAACCCTCAATGAGTGTAGTATCGAGTATCTACCAACTTCGGACTGTACCAAAGCCGGTCATCTCACTACCCCTAATAAAAGGCCAAGATGGTCAAATAAGGTTCTAAGAGTTCATTAGTGCTTCATGACATCACTCAGCGGGTGGAGGATTTTAAGCCCAAACAGGAGAACCAAAATGTAAAGCAATCAAAGCAAACAATAATCATGCAAAGGGTGATCTAAGCCCTAAGGTTACTCCACTTTTAAATCCTATCCCCAGCAGAGTCTCCAGTTCTGTGATACGGTGGGAGAACTGACTTGGGATTTTGCGTTTGTTTTCGCACTTATTCGGTTTAGCAAGAGTCGCCACCGACTTTTTATTTTATCCTAAGGAAAGGTCAAAAAGCAAAGGAAAGACCTTTGAGATGTTTTCTTGGGTTCGGGGAGTAGATTATAGAAAGGGAAGGTATTAGCACCCTTTCTATCCATGGTTATCCATGGGCTCTTAGTTACTTGCTTAGATCACTTGCTTTGCATTTCTATTGTTTGAAATGGTGCTCTTCAATTGTTTGAAATGGTACTTTGTGTGTGATTTTGAAAGATGTTTTGTAAAGAGGCCATCGTTATGGAAACCTTTATAATGATTCTTGTTTGAATGTATACAAAGGTGTTTTTGTCTTTTGAAAAGTTTTCAATGTTTGAAAGTAGGGTTTTGAAATTGTGTTGTGAAGTGTGTTTTGAAAAATAGCAAGGATGTTTTTGCAAGCTTGATCAAGTAACTAAGGGTTTGTCTACCCTAATTTACTCAAAGATCTTTCTTATGTTTTTAACCCTTTTAACAGTGTTGCTTCACCATTGTATTTGGTGAACAACCTTGTGTTAGGATGTTAAACGGGACAGGCGCGGGTCATTGTATAGACCATGATAGCAATTGTGTCAAGTATTTTTGGAAATTTTATTAAGGGCTTGATCATTTTTTTATGCAACTCAGATAGCGTCATCGAGGGACTATGATCTTTTGTTTTGTTTTTGTTTTGCCAAAGTACTTGACATGCAACCATGGCCCATTTTTGAAGGCAACAAGTGGATTGAAACCCTATGGGTGCAAGTGTGCATTGTGTTTGTTTTTCATGCATGGTTATCTTGGATTAGGTCAAGCTATTTGTTGATTTTATTTGGCATACAAACCCTAAGTCTAATCATGGCATAATTGGAAGCATTTATAGGTGCGAGAATTTAAATTCTACACTATTACAACATGATATAGGGAGGGGGTACAAGTTTGAATTGGGGGTTATTTGGCAAGAAATTAAATTCTAAATTATTACAACCAAATCGAATGTATAGGATACAATATTAAATACACAATATTTAAATAAATACAATAAATAAATATTCAATAAAGTGTATTATGCAAAAAAATGTTTTTTTTATGTATGAAAAAGTATTTTTAATGTGAAGTGTAAATAAATAAAAAGTCAATTTCAATTATTTTATTATTTAGGGCAAAAACCCTAATTTCCTAAATAAATGGCATTATTTATTATTTACATACAATAATGTATCAATTTGTACAAAAAATAAAAGTATATTGTAAAAAAGATATTTTTAGTGTAAAATATTAATAAAAATGAAAATGTATTATTTTTGTATTTTTGTCCTAATTATTTAATAAAATAAAGTATATATATATATATATATATATATATATATATATATATATATATATATATATATATATATATATATATATATATATATATATATATATATATATATATATATATATATATATATATATATATATATATATATATATATATATAAACATATTAAATATATAAAAATAAAATTTAATTATTTACAAAAAATGTGTATATTCAAGAAAATATTTTCAAATGTAAATAAAAACAATAAATGAAAATAAACAGATTCTTACATTATTTTTAGGTTTTAATAAAAAAGAATATAAAACATTTAAACATTTTTTATACTTGTAATAATTAAAATAAATTCCAAATAAATACAAAAATTTATGAAAATAATTTTTAAGTACTTTTTATGTTAGAAAATAAAATATCAAAATCAATAATGAAATAAAAATGCAAAAATGACAAATGTACAAATAAATGGGCCAGGGGGTGTAAACTGAAAATGCATGTGTTAGGAGTAAAAACAACCAGGCCCAGTCCAATCAGACTTCATCTTCTTCCTCAGTTCAAACCAAAACGCGCGCTTTGTACAGAAAATGCTATCTCCTGATTCCTTGCTTATTGACAAAACTCATAACATGAAACTTGTAGAGCATCAAACAACGAATCCAACCATATAAAAAACTTAAGCTAACTCTCAAAGACCAGAGAGAATTTCTCTGGCCCTAATTCTTAACCTAATTTTTTCAGAAAGTTCATGAACAAAATTCTCCTAGCACGATTAATATAAATGAAAACTAAGCATATGTATGGTTCCAGGGCTATGAATACAACATCTTTCATTCACAAACCTAAGTCTAACTATTCCTAAATAGAGAGATAGAAGTTCATGAAATACCTGTTTCAGTTGATTTTGAGCTGGACAATGCAGCAACTTCCAAGGGTGCTTGAGGTTCTTTTGAGCTTGTCTGATGTCCAATGAAGCTTTCCCAATGCTTGGCTTGTTTTGAAGTGGCCTGAATCGTGCTACAGAACTCAACCTGCAAAGCTTTGAAACAAAAATGGCAATGTGTGCTAACGGTGTTACATCTAGTAATGGAGGTTTGGAATAGTTCAGGTGGGTTGGTTGGAAGGTATTGGAACAAATTTGAGGCAAAACGCACGAGGGAAAATGGAGATGGAGATGGTTCTGCAGGGTTTGCCCTATTTTGCAGAAAAACAGTAATTTTGTATACAAGGAGGTTTGAGTGGTAAAGGGATCGTGTTTATGACTCAAAGGGTTGTGTGAAATGTGTTTGTAATCTTTGTTTTAGCTAACAATGACTGGTTTTCAAGTTGGGAGGATTTTGGACAATTTCTTCTTTGTGAAGCCAGAATGTCTCACTTGTCAATGTAGGCCTGTAATGCCTATCTTGTATACTGCATATTTTGCCCTTGATACTTGCAATTTGTGGATTTGATCTTGCCTCAGAGATATGGCCCAATGCCTCAAAGATCTTGGTTTGACATAAAGTGCAACTTTTCAAAAATGGCATTATACCTTTTTCCAAATAGGGATTAGTTTTGCATGCAATGTCCAAATGACCAAGATAATGCATTAGCTCAGTGGATTTGCATTCAATTAAGGAGTGTAAAATGGTTTAGAGGCCTGCAAGCTAGTACAAAGCATGCTGATTTGAAAATGCAAGTTGTATGAACATGTATTGGCCATGGATCAAAGTGAGTTTTTGCCAAATTCAAGCATTCGATTCTCCCTAACCACAAGGGTGTTTGAGGAGTTCTTGGATAATTTGGAAATCTTGCAACATGTACTATAATCCATCTTTGAAATTCAATTTGAAACTCCAAGTGGAACCATGTGAAAAATGGCCAAGAAGATGGGTCAAAATCCTGCCTAAACTAGGGCAAAATTTTTCTAAGTTAAAAGTTTTAGGTACCCTTGTTCCAAAAATCATAACTTGAGATACAAGCCTCTTTTGAGAAAACTTTGTGAATAAAAGTTGTAGACTTTGTGATGGACTACAACTTTCATGTTTCAAGTTTTGTTTGAATCCATTTGCATATTGGTGAAAAAATGGGACAAAGTTAGGAAAAAATTAAAAAAATTTATAACTTAGAAAAATTTCTAAGTTATGAAATTTTTCCATTTTAAACCCTAATTTGCATTTTTGGGTTTCTTGATGGACAAGTTTCATAATTTGACATGTCTTGGTGAAAAATGACACTTGGCACTTGATTTTGATCAAAAAGTCAAAGTTTGACTTTTCAGTATACAGTCAAATTTTGATCAGTTGACTGAAAAATTCATTCGTCAATCCTAAGCATTTGAGATCTTTTGAACTTGTTGAATGGATCAAGATAATGTTATTGAGTCTTTGAGTCCATGGTTGAGCTTGATTTTCCATTGGCTAGGTCAAACAGTCAAAAATTGCCTTTGTGTAGTCAAAACCCTAAAAATGACCATTTTGCCCTTTTGGTGATCTGATCAAATTTCTTGTGGAATTGTGATCCAAACTTGATCAAATGGTTCATATGAGTTAATAATGTTGATGTGGGTCAAAATTCATGATTTTTGACTGTCAATTGGCCACAGTTGACTTTTTCCCCAATACAGTTGATTTCTAGGTCAACTGTCCCATTGACTGGGCAAAAATTTGAATCAAGGCTTGAAACTTTGTATGGACAAACTTGTGAGTCCAACATGAAGTATGAAAGTCACCTTGGGCATTGTAGGTCAAGACATCACTGTGCAAACTCAAACCCTAATTTAGGTCAACAGTGCAAGGAGGTGTCTTGAGCAAAGCAAACCCTAGTTTGACCTTGACTTCCAAGATCTTTGTGATGAGAAATGTTGATGAAATGGGAGGGCAAATTTTGGGGTACAACGGCATGGAAGCTGTTTTACCTATGGAAGTTCAGATTCCTTCCTTGAGGATCATGAAAGATACTGGTTTGAGTGAAGACGATTGGATTCAGATCCAGCTTGACCAACTTAACTTGATCGACGAGAAGTGACTTACTGCTGTTTGTCATGGTCAGACGTATCAAAAAAGGATGATCAAGGCTTTCAACAAGAAAGGAAAACGTCAGGTATATCATGTCGGAGATCTTGTAATCAAGCGGATCATCTTGCCGCAAAGTGATCCCAGGGGAAAGTGGACTCCTACTTACGAAGGACCATTTGTGATCAAGAACATCTTTTCTGGTGGGGCAATGATTCTGACCACCATGGACGGTGACGATTTGCCGCACCCTGCAAATGCAGACATAGTCAAAAGATAATACGCATAAAACGACCCAGCAAGTTGAAAACCCGAAAGGGCGACTTGGGCAAAAAATGGGAATCCCGGTGAATTGAAAACCCGAAAGGGCGGTTCAGGCAAAAGTTAGGGATAAACAATAAAAAAAATCTGTACACCCGGCAAGTTGAAAACCCGAAAGGGAGACTTGGACAAAAAGGGGTTTCCCAGTGGATCGAAAACCCGAAAGGGCGGTCCAGGCAAAAGTTATGGAATTAAAGCGTATGACTATGTCTTGTCGGATCACTTTAAGGACAATCTCTTCACCAACAAGCTCCAAGCTTCTGATCTATCCCATCATCAGCGGACGAAGCAACGAATGGATAAGATACTCAGAGTTGTGAAGTCTATAGCAGAATGGGAACTCCATGGAATTGTTACACATAGCCATCTTTCTTTTTGTATAAATTTTTCTCAATTTTTCGACAACATTCTCTTACTAGGATGTCTGTCTCCTTTGTACAAAGATACTTACAAAAGTTAATACAAATACTTTAAAGTGCAGAAATTTGCTTGCCTTTCTTTTCTTTTTACACTTATGTTTTATTTGAAAACGTCCAATGTTTTGTTAAATAGGCATATGCATTTGAATATAATCACTGCTTACAAATAAAACGAAATGAGAAAAGATAATTACTGGTAGGTCGAGGTATAGGAAGACGTCTTTGCGCTATTCCAGAAGAAATCCCCTGCAGTATGTCATTCAGATCCTCAACAAAGCTAAAACCTTGAAGTATATATCCCCAGCGGAGTTAAATTTCAAGATCCCCAGCGGAGCTAGAGTATTCTAAACCTTCTTCCCCAGCAGAGTCAAAATTCCAACTATTAATCCCCAGCGGAAACCATTCAGTTTTCCCCAATTTCCCCAGCAGGTTATCTTAAAAGTCTGAGAACCAACCAGATAACAGTTAACTTTTTGTCTTATCCCCAGCTAGGACAATTCTCTAGTAGATTGGCATACAACCCAAGCTTCTGATTTCCCAAGTAGAATAAACACTCTCCCCACAGAGTTATTTCCCAACAGAACGAAGATTTTGGTTCCTGTTTCTCCATTGGAAGCCTCCCAGGTTTTAATTCCCCAGTAGAGATTGTCAGATTTTTCTTTATTTCCCCAGGAAAATCATGAAGGATTCCCATCCCCGCGAGTCACCAAGGATTTTCATCCCTCAGCAGTGGTCCATGGATTTCTCATCTTCAACAATCAAAGATTTTTGGAATCCCCAGCATCGGTCAAGTATTTACTTTCTCCGACAGCAGTCAAAGATTTCATTATCTCCAGCTATCAAGGATTTATCTTCCTCAACAAGACAGCTAATCAGCTTACATGCACATCCATTACATTCATATATCATAAACCTTGTTGGAACACATTTTATTGCATCATACATATCATGCAACATAACTTTGTGTTTTTAGCTAACATTCTACCCTTTTCAGGATAAGATTAAAAGCTATCATTTACAACTATTCAGAGATTTCAGATACAGTATGGATACACCCCCAGACACGGCGGTCATTCTATTACTCATTCAGAATTTCAAGTCAAGATACAGTATGGATACACCCTAGACACGGCGGTCATCATACTACTCATTCAGACTTCAGCAATCAGATACAGACTAGATACGCTCCAGACACGGTGGCCATTCTATTTCTCATTCAGATTCAATTATCAACTTCAAGTTCAGATACACTCCAGACACGGAAGTCATTCTGTCACTTGTCCGGATCCCAGTTACATTCCGGATACACTCCAGACACGAAAGTCATTCTGCTACTCATACAGGTCTCAACTTCAGATACAGTCCAGATAAACTCCAGACACGGTTGCCATTCTGTCACTCATTCAGTATTTATCCCCAGCACATAGATGCTTCATACACAGATGTTTCTATGTCACCCATTCAGAGTATAGATACAATCCAGACACGGAAGTCATTCTGATATTCACTCAAGAGCCAAATACAGTTACAGCTTGGATAAGCTCTAGACACGGACACCATTCCTTTGCTCATACAAACCCGATCTCCAGAGACAACTCAGATACGTTCCAAATACGGATACCATTCTGATGATTCATTCTGCTGATTTTCAACAAACGAATTTTGGATGGCATCTCTAAGCCCATCTCCAGCCATATCCTACCATCTCCAAATGGCATCTTTAAGTCCATTCCCTCAGTTACATTTTGACGAGTGCAAATTTACGGGCACTCTAGTGTCCAATCCTCTTTTACCTTCAAGTCGCAAAAGGCAAACTTTCCAATCTAACTCTTCAGGTTCAAGAAGATTGAACAGGGGCAACTGTTTTACCCCAAAATTTTCCCTCTCATTTTATCAACATTTCTCATCACAAGGCTCTTGGAACTCAAGATCAAGCTAGGGTTTGCTCTGCTCAAGACACCTCCTTGCACTGTTGACCTAAATTAGGGTTTGAGTTTGCACAGGGATATTTTGACCTACAATTCCCAAAGTGACTTTCATACTTCATGTTGGACTCATAAGTTGGTCCATACCAAGTTTCAAGCTTTGTATCAAATTTTTGCCCAGTCAATTGGACAGTTGACATAGAAATCAGCTGTATTGGAGAAAAAGTTAATTGTGGCCAATTTACAGTCAAACCTCATAAATTTTGACCCACATCAACATTATGAACTCATATGAACCATTTGATAAAATTTGGACCACAATTCCACAAGAAATTTGATCAGATCACCAAAAGGGCAAAATGGTCATTTTTAGGGTTTTGACTGTACAAAGGCAATTTTTGACTGTACCTAGCTAATGGCAAATTAAGCTCAACCATAGATTCAAGGACTCAATTACATCATCTTTACCTATTCAATAAGTTCAAAAGATCTCAAATGCATGGGATTGACAGATGAATTTTCCAGTCAACTGATCAAAATTTGACTGTACACTAAAAAGTCAAACTTTGACTTTTTGGTCAAAATCAAGTGCCAAGGGTCATTTTTCATCAAGATGTGTCAAATTATAAAACTTGTTCATCAAGAAACCCAAAATTGCAAATTAGGGTTTGAAATTGAAAATTTTCATAACTTAGAATTTTTCTAAGTTATGAAATTTTCTTAATTTTTCCTAACTTTGTCCCACATTTTCACCAAGATGAAAATGGATTCAAACAAAACTCAAAACATGAAAGTTGTAATCCTCCACAAAGTCTACAACTTTTATTCACAAAGTTTTCTCAAAATAAGCTTGGATCTCAAGTTATGATTTTTGGAACAAGGGTCCCTAAAACTTTTAACTTAGAGAAATTTTGCCCTAATTTAGGCAGGATTTTGACCTATCTTCTTGACCATTTTTCACATAGTTCCACTTGGAGTCTCAAGTTGCATTTCAAATATGGATTATATAGCATATTGCAAGCTTTCCAAATTGTCCAAGAACTCCTCAAACACATTTGTGGTTAGTGAGTATCGAATGCTTGAAGTTGGCAAAAACTCACTTTGTATCCATGGCCAATTCATGTTCATACAAGTTGCATTTTCAAACCAGCATGCTTTGTACTTGTTTTAAGGCCTCTAAACCAATTCACACTCGTTAATTAAATGCAAATCCACTGAGCTAATACATTATCTTGGCCATTTGGACATTGCACACAAAACTAATCCTTAATTAGAAAAAGGTACATTTCCATTTTGGAAAAGGTATGCTTTATGTCAAAACATGATCTTTGAAGCATAGGTCCAAGATCTCAGAAGCCAAATCAAATCCACAAATTGCAAGTATCAAGAGGATTGTATGCAGCATGTTATATGGCTGGTACAGGCCTGTGATACCAGCGTACACATTCTTGCTTCACAAAGAAGAAAAACTTGCAAAATCCTCCCAACTTGAGAACCAGCCGTTGTTAGCTTACACAAACATTGAAAACATATTTCACACAACCCTTTGAGCCATAAACACGAATCCTTGAGCCCTAAAACCTCCCATAACCAGAAATCACTCTTCTTTGGCAAAACAGGGTAGGTGCTGCAACTTGAGTGCTCCAGCTCATTTGGCTCGTGCATTTTGCTCCTTTTTGCTTCAAACACCTTCCATTCAACTCATTCAAGCTATCCCAAACCTCCATTGCCAACAGTAACTCTATTTATAGTGTTCACCATTTTCATTTCAAGCTTGTGCAGGTTGAGTTCTATGAGCTGATTCAGGGACATTCAAGGCAAGCTAGCTATTGGAAAAGATCAAGTGAAGTTCAGGCAAGCTACCGGACACCTCAAAACTTATTGAGAAGCTCTGCATTGTCCTACTTGAATCCAACTGAAACAGGTTTTTCATCACTTTCTATCTATTTAGGAACATTTAGCCTTAGGTTTGTGAATGAAAAATGTAGTATTCAATGCCATGAAGCCATACATATGCTCAGCTTTCATTTATATTAAGTGTGCTAGGAGAATTTCATCCATGAACAAGCTGAAAAAACTAGGTCAGATTTTAGGGCCAGAGAAATTCTCTCTGGTCTTTGAGAGTTAAGATTAATGCTTTATATGGTTAGAATCGTATTGAAATTCTCTACAAGTTTGATGTTGTGAGTTTTGGCTAAAGATCACATTTCCAGAATGTTCAAGTTTGTATAACAGGCGCGCGTTTTTTGTCTGGAGGAAGAAGATGAAGTTGGCTTGGGTTGGGCCTGGCCAGTTTTGATTCTAACACTCTTTTTTTTCAGTTTCACACCCCCTGGCCCAATTTCTTATATTTTTGCAGTTTTGAAATTTTGTTTTTTTTTCTGACTTTGTTATTTTATTTCCAAACATAAAGAATGCTTAAAAATATTTTCATAATTTTTTTTACATTTATTTGGTATTTTATTTTGATTTTTCTAACAATTAAAGGCCTTTAAATACTTTTATAATTTATTTAAAACTTGAAAATAATGTAAATGATACCTTTATTTTTATTTCTTATTTTTATTCACACTGAAAATATTATTTAAAATATAATTTATTTTTGTACATATTTTATTTTATTTTATACATATTTAGTATATATATATATATATATATATATATATATATATATATATATATATATATATATATATATATATATATATATATATATATATATATATATATATATATATATATATATATATATATATATATATATATATATATATATATATATATATATATATATATATATATATATATATATATATATATATATATATATATATATATATATATATATATATATATATATACTTTTATTTTATTAAATACTTAGAATAAAAATACAAAAATATTACATTTTTATTTTTATTATTATTTATACTAAAAAAAAAATACCCTTTTTAGATATATTTCATTTTTTACACATATTAATATATTTTTGTATATAAATAGTATATTATATTTATTTTCTTAAAGAAATTAGGGTTTACCCCTTTAACAAATAAAAACTTCTTTTTGCATAATACATTTTATTTAATTTTTTTTTATTTATTTAAATATTGTACATTTAAATATTGATGCATTGTAAATTCAATTTGGATGTAATAGTAACTAGGGTTTATATTTCTTGTCAAATACCCCCTTATTCAAAAATTGTACCCCCATCCCCATAATCATGTTGTAATAGCTTAGAATTTAAATTCTCGCACTTTACGCTTTCAATTATGCCATGATTAGAGAATTAGGGTTTGTATGCAAAAATCCCAATCAACAAGTAGTTTGACCTAATCAAAGACAAAAATGCATGAAAAATCAAACACAATGCACACTTGCACCCCTAGGGTTACAATCCACTTGTTGCCTTCAAAAATGGGCCATGGTATGCATGTTGGGTGCTTTGGCAAAACAAAAACAAAACAAAAGATCATAGTCCCGCGATGACGCTATCTGAGTTGCCTAAACAAAAATGATCAAGTCCCTCAAGAAAATTGCCAAAGATACTTGACACAATTGCTATCATGGTCTATACGATGACCCGCACCTGTCCCGTTTAACATCCTAACATAAGGTTGTTCACCAAATGCAATGGTGAAACAATATTGTCAAAAGGGTTAAAAAAACCTCAAGAAAGGATCTTTGAGTAAAATAGGGTAGATAACTCTTAGTTACTTGATCAAAAGCTTGCAAAACATCCTTGCTATTTTCAAACACACTTTGCAACACAATTTCAAAACATTTCCCAAAACAAACTTTCAAACATTGAACTCTTTTCAAAAGACAAAAACCCCTTTGTATACATTCAAACAAGAATCATTACAAAGGTTGCCACAACGATGGCCTCTTTTCAAAACATCTTTCAAAACCACACACAAAGCACCATTTCAAACAATTGAAAAGCACCATTTCAAACAATTGAAAAACAAAGCAAGTGATCTAAACAAGTAACTAAGAGCCCATGGATAACCATGGATGAAAAGGGTGTTTGCACCTTCCCTTTTCATAATCTACTCCCCGAACCCAAGAAAACATCTCAAAGGTCTTTCCTGTGCTTTTTGACCTTTCCTTAGGATAAAATAAAAAGTCGGTGGCGACTCTTGCTAAACCGAAACATTTGCGAACACAAACGCAAAATCTCAAGTCAGTTCTCCTTTAGTCATAGATGATCTTATAGCCACTTGTGAACCTTAAATGCTGCAATTAAGCTACTAGGTAACTAGTCAACGCGACTGCTTTATTAACAAAGAAAAATCCATTACGTGAATGTAAGGGAAATTAATTCATCATTTGTTTAACAACTATGCATGAGTGGGGGTACACCACAAGAAAATTGGCAGATTGCTACGATTATTTTGGCAAGTTATGACAGTTAAAACCGCCATAATTTGTAATCTATGATGGTTGCAGTATCGTTGCAAAAATGCGTGTCCCCAGGCTATTTAGCAATGGTTGCCAAAATTGTCACACCAATTTTCAGTCTAGTTCACAATGGGTTGGAACCGACCTAAACTGGTGTAATACGATGGGAAAACTGGCTTTTGGGTTTTGTGTTTTATCGCAAATGTTGCGGATAGCAAGAGTCGCCACCAAATTTTTTTATCCAATAAAGGAAAGGGTGAAAAGAACAGGAAAGACCTTTTTGAGAATTTTCTGAGTAAGGGGGGTAGGTTATGAAAAGGGAAGGTGTTAGCACCCTTTTCATCCGTAGTTATCTAAGGTCCCTTAATTGCTAGCTCACTTTGAAAATACTTTGTGTTTGTGTATGTTTGCAAATATTTTGAAAATTCCTAAGTGAAGCAATTTTGTAATGATTCTCATATCGTTGAGAATGTATACAAAATGTTTGCTTTGAAAATATTTATTTGAAAGGAAGTGTTTGTTTTGTGGAAAGATGTTTTGAAAATGCCAATGTAAGACAATTTGCTTTAAAATAACCCTTGTAGCATTCCTCAAGAGTGTTTATAAAGCATTTTTAAAGTAGTTGTTTTGAAAGTGCGAAGTGTAGAATTTGTTTGAGTTTGTGAGAAAGCGATTACAAGTGGTCTACCTACTCAAAAAATTATTTGTTATTTTCTTCCTCCTTTAGATAGTGCTACCCTACTATTTATTAGTAGGAATCCATATCATTGGATGTGAGGGACAGGCGTGGGTCATCGTACAGTCATAGAAGGCAACTTGTAGGATGTTTTAGCAATTATCGTAAGGGACTAAGATCGTTTATCGAAGACAACATCGAATGGTCATCGAGAGACTATGATCTTTTAACCAAGGGTCTTTGCTAAATCATCCCATGTTCGAGGGACATGACTGTTTTATTCGAAGGCAATAAGTGAGGGTAACCCTAGAGGTGTGTGTGTGTGTGCGAAGTGTTTTGATTTCCGTTATTTTTGTCTTGAAATTAGGGTTTTGCTATTGGTTGATTTTAATCTTGCCATACAAACCGTAATTACTAATAGTAATAAGGAAAGCGGTAAATTGCGGAAATTAAATGTCCTACGCTATTACAACGCTTCGGGAGTGGGGGTACAAATTTATGAATGGGGATGAAAAGTAAAGTAAACCCTATTTTATCTATTACATCAATAGTTGCAACCTATACAATTGATCTAAGAATGTAAATAATAAATAAGGAAGAAAAAGAAATGTGAATGTTCTTGTGTTCTTTGTGAAAAAAATGGTTTGAGTTGGTATGTTTGAAATAAGTGTTTGCATCACAATCAAGATGAAAGTCATGGAGCATAGCTTTTGATTTTTGTACATGTTTCATGTTTTAATGTGAATTTGGTTGAGAAAAGTCCTAAGAAGGCTCAAGCTATCATGAAATGTTTACTCAAGTGTCAAGATATCTCATGAGAACCAAAACCTATCATGGTAAAATCAAGCTTTGGAGCAAAGTTGAAAATTTGATCAAAAGATCAACAAAAATCTCTTTGAAAAAACCTAAAAAGGTAGCATCTTGATTTAATTGAAAAAATAATGAAATAAAAATTTCTTTTGTGATATTTTTATATTCATAAAATAGATTAGATAAATAAGGAGTGTGCAAAAAATTATCTTAAAAGGAAAAATTTTGATTGGTTAAAAAATTGTTTCAAGTTTGATATAAAACTAAAGAAAAAAACAAATGATAAAAATTAGATTTTTGCTTCCACCAAGGCTTGAACTCGGGACCTTAGGGTCACAGTTTGAAAATCTTACCACCAGGCCACATGCCTATATTTGTCAAGGGAGTGCCTTAGTATAAATATATGTGAAAAACACTTTAGAAAGTCACAAAACAGGAAAAAAATATGAAAACAAATGCAAAAGGAGGGTTCACTTTGGTTCGAACCCACACCCTTAAGGTGAAAGTGACATGAAACATGTGTTGTTTGCCACTGGAGTGGCTATTACATCTAGTGATGAAACAACAATCATTAAATATAATATGAACTCAATGTTGAAAATTTGAAAATGCAATTTCCTTCTTCTTCTTCCTTTGCAATCTCTTACAGTAACAGTAACAACACAACTTCCATTCTAAAAAAATTCTAACTTCTTTGTTTCTCAACCATTTTTAAAGATATAAAAACCAAACTTGCTTAGAATTTCGCAAGGAATCTAATGGTATTATTTTCTGAAGCTACAACTAAAATATTTTCACGAATTTTCTATTAGTACCAAACGAAAACCTAAGTGTTCAAAAAAATCTGTTTCAAAATTCTCACCCCACTGTCAATTAAAATGAAAACTAAAGATATGGTTAACTTCATAGACATGATATCTACATTTTTCCTTTAGAAAATAATTGCAAATGATGCTTGTATAGAGATTTCAAAGTTTGAAAAACTTACCTCTTGATGCAAAAATTCAATGTCCTCTACACGACTTCTAGAAGTAATGTAATGCTTGCTTTAGCTTCCTTGGACCTTGGTGAGTATGTTGCAACTCTTACTTTGCCTTGAGAGGATATAGATCAGTCTACTCAATTCAAGTTGCAAAGTTGGATTTTGAAAATGGTGAATGTTGAAGATGATGTTACAATGATGAAACAGGTGTTTAGATCAACTATATATGATGTATATGAAGTGTTTAGATGATTGGTTTGGACAAAAGTTGCAAGGTTTGAGAGATTCAAAGATTTGGATTTCAAAACTCAAAAATGGAGTTTTTGAAGCCAATTATGATTTGGGAGAGTTTGAGAGGGTTAGAGGGCTTGTCTAATAGTGCCATGGCTTGCAAATGAGCTCTATATTTATAGGCAAAGGTTAGATATAATGAGATGGTCAGGTTTGCAAGTGATAGAGTTTTGATTTGGTTGAGGTGAAACAACCAAGTTTGTGTGAAAATTATTGTTCCAATGCATCAATAGGGTGGTTGGTAGGCTTAGAGATGTTGCTTTTGAGAATTCATGTTGAGTGTGATCAGAAGAAATAAGTTAGAGGCTCAAGGAGTGGACTTTGTGATTAAAGTGATCTTTACTCAAATGGATATGGAGCTTTTTGCAATTTCATCCAAAAATGGTATGATCAAGTGGATAAAGCTTCAAATCTTTGTGTAATGCACCACAATTTTGTGTAAATCTCTGATTATGTGGAGATTTAGAAGCAACATGGCCTGAAAAGTGAGATTGAATGATAAGGTTATGAGATTTGCTCTTGAGTTCTTCACAAAAATGACTTGAAATTCAAGAATGGATTCCCAACTTCATATCTTTGAATCTCCTAGCTCAAGTATGATAAAAAAATGTGTTCTTGGACATTTTGGAATGCTTGAATCAAGATCTACAAATTTCATGTTGTGAGTTTTTGCTAAATCAATTTGGATCTTAGTGAAAAATGGCCATAAAGTAGTGACTTTGTTAAGAATAAAACACTTGGAAATTTTTTCTAAGTGTTGGATAAAAATAATCAAAACTTCATGGGCTCATATCTCTTAAATTAAGTAATTTTTGAGGATCACCCCACATTAAGAAATTTGTATAATTCCTCAATCCCTACAACTTTCATGTTGAAAGTTTTCCTTGAATCAGCTTGTATCTTGAGGAAACTTGCTTGTGAAGTTAAGGTTTTTTAGGTACAAAACACTTGAATTTTTTCCAAGTGTTTGAAAATCTTGACTTTTGACTTTTGTTACCTTTATTGATTTTTGATTATAAAGTTTTATAGCTTTGAATATCTTGATGATTCTTGATTTTTGAACTCCATTGTTGATCAAAAAGTCAAAGTTTGACTTTTGTAATTGTTGACTTTTATCAATTAATTCAATTTTCAACTGTCAATCACTTACATATTTGGAAATTTCTCGAGCCATGTAATTAGGTCAAGATGTTGAATTTGAGTCCTTGAGATCATACTTCAAGCCATTAAATCATGCACTAGGTCAAAAGTCAATGATCAGTCATCTTCAATCAAGACCCTAATTTGACAATTTTCTAACCTTTGGTGATTTGAGGGCTTTCCTTGAGGAATCATGGTCAACCCTTGATAAAATTATGAATATGACCTCAAAATGTTAATGTTGACAAAAAAATCTTGAAGTTTGACTGTATGTTGACCATAGTTGACTTTTTACCCAATACAATTGATTTTCAGTCATCTGAGTCATTGACTGAGCAAACTTGTGATGCAAGGCATGAAACTTGGTATGAGCATTCTTAAAGCCATGTGATGAACCATGAAAGTCATTTGAGACCCTTGCATACCAATCTTCTTTGAGAAACACCAAACCCTAGTTGAAGACCCTTGCTTAGGAGGTGAGTTTGTCTGATCAACTCTTGAGAATCCTTGAGCAAATGGAGACCTCATGAGAATGTCTTGAAGAAAATGAGAGGGAAAATTTTGGGGTACAACAACTAGAAATGGAGATGGTTAAATACCATCGTGAATATCCTTTTAATTTTTGTTTCATTGTTGATTGCAACGGTTTAAAACAGTCGTGAATGTGATATCCTGATGGTTTAAACTATCGTAATTTTATTTATAAATTTTAAATAATATATTTGGTAACGGTTTAAAGTGCTACTAATTATTTAATTTTTATATTTTGTAATAGTTTAAACCATTATTAATTTTTATCTATTTTATTATTATTTTTATAATATATATTTTATTTAAATTATTATCTACTAAAATATTTTAAATATAGTATTATTGTTTTTAATATTATTGTTTTCTTTAAATTACTTCTACTTTAATGTTTTTATTTATAAAAAAAATTTCCATCACTTTTTAACGTAGTAAAATTAATTCCAATAAAAAATATTTAATATCAAAAAAATGTGAGTTTCATAATCATGTAAAATCTGAGTTCCATAATCATGTCTTGTAGTACAAAAACTGAAAACATATCAAATCCTAATCTTATAATAATAAGCATCACTATGCCAAAAATACATAAGAAAAATCATAATCTAATTAATTCATAGAAATTCTAATATGTCCTTCTTGATGATCCATTATCTGCAATTCGGTAGCTAGACACAAATGAACGTCTACCGTTACCGGGTGAGGAAAATCCCTGAAAAATATATATTAAAATAATTATCTTTAAAATGATACTCATGAGCTTTAGCTTTAAAAGCATCAAAGTAATATACACGTCTTCCACTAGAATTTTTCATTTGCATTAAGAGTTCAATTTCATCTTCCTAGTGTCGCGGCAGAAAATTGAAATTAAGATGTTGATTAACTTAACTCGAAAAAGAAAGAGTCGCCACCGAAATTTATTGTTTCCAAAGGGAAAAGGTCGAACAAAACCCACAAAAGAAATTAAAACAAAATAGAGATCTTGGTACGAGGGTTGATTATGCAAGGGCAAGATATTAGCACCCCTCACATCAACGGTACTCCATAGAAACCACTTGCAAATCTATGTTTATGAAGAATTTGGATTGTTTATTGATTGATTTTAAGTGAAAATACATTTTGTCATATTTGAATAGAAAACTCAACCTACTACCCACAAGTATGAGGAAATGAGCATTTGCATCATCTTGAGATGGAGAACTTTGCTTGGAATTTCTCACAAGCATGTCTCAACATTCCAGTAGAAAATGTCAATCATTTCAAACATATTGTAGAAGTATAGTGGTTTGTATCACTACTAGAATATACTTTTCACACGTCTCATCCTAGCTCTGTTGCAGGCAATCTACTCTCTTCTAGCTAATGTCTCCCAACAGCTATCTGTTGTGAGGTTACTCAATCTCTTTTTTTCTCAACGGGTATATTCTCTTTATATATTTAAAGAGAAATCAGAAGATTGAATTGGGTGTAAAGAACTGTGTGTTAACAATATAGACATACAAATACATGAACAAGAGAAAAAAAACAAGAGAGATACATAAAAAGAAAAGAAAATATTGATCAAAGAAGAAGTTGAAAGACTCAAAGAAGAAGAAGCGCACATAAAAAAGGAAACATGTGCATTACTCAAGAATATCATTGAGTCAGTAAGAAAGAAAAGTGTTACTAAAATGCATGTATGAATCTGAACATGAGCCTTGAGATGTCAATGGTTATTTTTCATTGAGTTGATTTCCTCAAGAGACCAGTTGGGTCAGATTTATTGAGATGTCAATGATAGTTTGTCATTGAGGTTGTAAGCAAAATTTTATTTGATTAGTGGAATAAGTCCTCGTTGATAAGGCAAATCACTCGGGTGGGTGGACTGGACTAACCTTGTTAACGATGAACTAGGATAAAAATACCTATGACTTTTTATTTTGTTGTCTATTTTGTGTTTGAGTATTGTTTGATTCTTGGTTGTTCGGGAAGATTTAAAATCCTGAAACCCAATTCAAATCCTCTTTCTTGTGTTTCATTGAACCTTCAATTAGTATTAGAACTCGACTCTATTATTTATTTTATTCAAACACTTAACTGTGTCAGAGAAAAGGATCCAGTTCTTTAAACACATTGGAAATTACTCTTTCACCTAGTATCAATAATAAAAAGGGAAAAAATCCTCTGTTAACCAGACTCTGTCAAGCATATCTGGAAGAAAATACAAATGGATTTCAGAACCTACAGAAGATCAGGAATTATCATTCATCAAGAGAAGACAAAGAGAGATAAAAGAAGTCATGAGCAGCTAGCTAGGCACTCACAAAAGTTTACTCTAAATATGTAATCATCATGTCATTTCTGACAAATAAAGAAGCAGACAAAGCTAAGACATCAACTCTGAAGAGAAAGATTATTATGATCAACTAGTAATCATTATTATCTCTTCATCTTGATTAAATTTTTTTTATGCTAACAACTTTGATTTTGAAAAAACTCTACAGCATATCACGTTAAGATATTCTTGAAAGATCAAGTATATATTTAACATTGATATTTTGCATTGATGATAAATCAAATTCCTATTGTTTATCGTTAAGCTTGATTTCAAAAAATCAAAGCTAGATATTCTTATATAGCTTCAATGAATACTCAATTTTTGATAAAGAAGAATATTCTGAAAACCTCTATTCAGAATCAGAAGTTTGTAACTCATCAGCATCTGGAAATCTCTCATTCTGAATATGTGACTCTGGTTGATGTAAATGAGAATGAAGAACCGCCTCTAAAGTTATTATTAGAAGCCCTATGGGATCCTTGTCGTGTGGTCTTTGGGTTGATGATTAATGGTTGATATCAAAAATATTATGTGGAGCTATTGTAAGGCAAGCGTCATATGTATGGCCACTCATATGCTTGATGTGACCTTTTGAGATTCATTATTTCTTAGGAACACTCGTTTCCATTGTGTGTTTATTTTTTATTTAACTCTTTTTATTTTTGAAAAACTATTTAAAACCCATTACTCACTCGCTTCTTACACATATCACTACTAATTTCACAAGCATCACTTTAAACTTTTCAGCTTTAAAAAAAACCCTCTTTGAAAATCGTAACAACGACGGACCATCAACAACTGCAAGATAGAAATATTCTAGCCATTATTGCATACAAAGAACTTCATGAAATATCTCTCTTTCTATTCCTATAAAGGATTTGGAAGTTCTTTGTGAATCCATTGTGGATTTTGATGACTTGAAGGAAAAAGGGTTTCTACTCAAGACTGGGAAGAATTCTTTGTGAATCCTTGGATGATGTTTCTATTCAAGGCTGGGAAGAATTCTTAAGAATTCTGAAAGTTCCAGTTATCCTTTCTTGTAAAGGATTTTTGGATTTATGCATCAACTATGTTAGGTATGTGATTTTATGGTCGGCAACAATTTAGGTAAAACATATTTCTTTTGGAAAACATGTATCACCGCCTGATGTTGAGCAAGATGTCATGACATCTTGACCAACTGGTACAACAAAGTCTGTTGTTACTATTTTTGACGATGTTCTGACAAATGTTATGACATGTTATACCATAACATCAGAATAATACAGCTGTTTAAATTCTTGAAGATTTGATTGTAAAATATGAGATTTTGAATGGTTCTAGTTCTCTACATGCACAACTAATCAAGGATATTTTAGGAACAAGTGCATATTTGATTTGATTTCATAAAAGGGATCTTGGAGAATTTTTAGGAAACTCTTTAGAATCTCACTCAGTAATTGAAGCTTCTCCATAATATAATCCAACTCTAATGCCTAAAAGTGGAACTTCTTCTTGGATTTCCACCTCTGAGACTATTGTGGCTAAATATATCTCTTCGGAAGTTATGAAGACTCTGGAAGAATTGAAGAAGGAAAATGTTGAAGTAAAAGCTTGGATGTCTCGTCAGGAAGAAACAAACCTTGTTACTCTCAATTTGTTAAATTATTAACCATGAACAATGAAGTATTGATGATGTGTTTAATAAAGACGTTTTGAACTATGAGTTTTGTTGCGTAATAAATGTTTTATAATTTTTTAAAACCTCGTGTTACGGAGTAAGACATGCATGTATGATGTCTTATGAAGCAATGTGATGCCCTTTTGGTGAAATACTTTGATTATTTAATTATAATATTTGTTGGGTTTTAGAAGGGTGTTATAATTCTCATCACATCCCACTTCAAAGATAAGAATGGGAAATACAAAGCAGTTAAAGGCATAAAAGAGAGATTATAAGAAAGAGCTAACAAATCTATTTAAGAAGTAGGAAAGAGAATAGAAAATCAAGAAGAAGGAGACTTCAAAGGCACTGGCCTTCTTAGATGCAGGAACATCTACATCAAATGAAGCTCTTCCCGTGAGAAGGACTTCAGAAGGGTTGATGAAGAAGCTCGATAAGAAATAGGAATCATATGGAGAATGAGGCGAAGGTTTGAAGGCTTATATGGATTCATTACTAAAGACAAATGAAGAATTCTAAGAAGAGTATTCTTAAGAAACATTTGTAATAGTCTTTGTAATGCCTCTCTTTAATTAGTAAATAGTTTCCTTTCTCTTAACTGCTACTTGTTAATTTCATAAGTTGTTATATCTATGAATTGTGATAGTTCTTGACAGTTTACCAACCACAAGTAACATAAAAAATAAAGCAAAGAAAATAAGTTTTATTGTTAAAATAAAAGAACGGTTAACACAGCGAAACAAAAACAAAATTACACATAAGAGCCTATCACGAGTGACAACCTTGATCATGAAAAGAGCATTGTCAAAGGCTCTCAGAATTCTTGGTAGTTCTAGCTATGGGTGTTTGTGGTTCATGAACTGAATTGAACTGAACCACATTAATGATTCAATGCAGTTATTAAAAACCACTTTAATAAAAAGTGGTTAATCTGTTAAACCAGTTAGAATTCAGTTTAGAATTAGTTCAAACAAGTTCATAGTTTCAAACCAGTTTAATATTTTTTAACTAGTTTTATTGAAAGAATTGAATTTTTTAACTGAATTTTAAACTGGTTTTGGGAGATTTGTTTTTTTTTTAGTTTTTTCTTTGAAAAAAATATTTTTTATTTTTAGGGAAAATATTTTTATTTTCAGGAAAATATTTTTTTTTTTGAAAAATGTGTTATTTGAAATAATATTTTTTATTTTCAGGAAAAATATTTTTTTTCCAGTTTTTTTCAAAAAAAAAATTATTTTTCGAGAAAAAATTTTTAGTTTTTTTTTTCAGAAAAAAATTATTTTCTCAATTTTTTTTTTGGAAAAATATTTTATTTTCATTTTTTCCCAAATTTTTTTTCTATTTTTATTCGGAAAAAAAATTTTCTTCTATTTTTTATTTGAAAATTTTGTTTTTATTTTTCGTAAAAATATTTTTTTCCCATATTATTTTTTGAAATTTTTTTTGTGATAATTTATTTTATAATGAAACCAATTTATAAAAAAAATTGGTTTTGAACCAATTTAAATTTGAATTTAAATTGTTTTAATTAAGTGGTTCAGTTTTTTATGGTTCAATGCAATTCAGTTTTCACAACTCCTTGTTGCATGAAGAGTTTATAGAGAACTTTCTCATAAGAAATGAAGAATGTCTTTCCTTCTTGGAATGATATAAGAGTCTTCTTCGGATACTTAAAGAAAACACATGGGAGATTGATCTTTATATCTTTGTTGTCAAGAAGAAGAAAGTCCTTTTCATAGCTATCTAATATATATTCTTGTTCTTTGCCAAAAAAGTTTGTGGCCAAAATTTGATACAAGACTAATGTTGAAGGTTTAAGGTTAGAGGCTTTAGATAGGCCAGGTGGATCATTGAAGATAGTGCATAAAGGAAGATATTATTCATAGGGCACCATATCTAGAGTAATTTCTTCATCCTCAATGTTTATTATGGAACCTTGTTTTGCAGGTAATAGGTTTTTATTTTGATGATGAAAACAATGAAGAACATATTGACAATTGTAAAAGAACTGTAAAAGATTGGAAAATATAACATTCAACAAAGTAAATATTCAAACATTAAGAAAGTCAACCAATGCACTTAAAGGGTTAAAGATGCAAACCATGGGTTTGATAAAGAATTGATAAAGTTTTTAGATAAAGCTTTAGACATTAACAAAGGTTGTTCAGACAAAGGAAAACAAACATGTTACATGTAAAGCCTCAAGAGATATCTCAAAGCAATTGTCAACACAAGAAGGATCAATGAGACAAGGCTCAATGGAGTTAATCTCCCAATTTAGTAAGTGAGTGAAACTTTTGTAAAAGTCAAAGTTATTTTCTTTGTAAGATTAGTTGGCTATAAGCACACACACACACACACACACACACACACACACACACACACACTTGAAAAAAATTTATAAAATGTTTTTGAAAAGAAAATGCTATGAAGAAATATATAAAAGTTGTTGAGAAAGTGATGGGAACATTCAAAAATCCAGAAAATAAATTTTGAAAATCCAGAAAAGTGTCAATCGATTAGATTGGCGCACTTTTGAGGATAAAAGCAATTTGAAAGTACCCAAACGATTAGCAACAACTATCTATAAATTCTTACCTATTTTAGAAAACACAACCATTACCTAAAACTCATGACTCTTAGTTTAAAGAATAAATAGACATTTAGGATGCTACTCAATAGAACATGCATATTTTTCAATTAATTTAAATACTCACATGGAATTTAAACAAACATCCATACTTTTCAATTAATTTAAATACTGACATGGAATTTAATTAAATAAAATAAACTTTTATTATCTTGTCAATTGAATTACTTCAAGAAATTAACATGACTCAAACATCAACTTAAAAAATCAAGCGATTGACTTGTATCCCACCCAGTGTTACAGATCAGAGCAACAAAGCTAAAAATGTGCAAAAAGATAAATAGATGAAGTAACGTCTCTATGCCTTTTTTTTGTTTTTGAGACTTTGTGGATTGATCACTCTCATAGGATTAGGAATTGTTTTTGTTTCAATTACCTTTAGAAATTGACCCTTCCTTATGAATGGGGCATTTATCGCTTCATTGATAGATGTACAACAAGTAGTAAAGAACAGTCAATCCGAAGGTTGGGGACAAATTGTTGAGCTTCCCCGAGAATAAGAATAGAGATGATTTAAGGTTCTCACCCTATATGACTGGAAGAGAATTGAAGCATGAACTTATTATCAGACCAATCCATGAGGTGTTTTGTAGTGTAGGTTTTATTCACCTTGGAGATCAAGTTGTTGCTGCATCACCTAAGGTGATTCAGATCTAGAATGGCCTTGCTTTATGAAACACGGAGAGACTAGTTTGGTTACTCATAATTGGACTGTCGTGGATGTTCCTAGTGTCATTCATTTGATGGTTAACTACAAGAATGGTCTTGCTTTAAAAATTATTTTTAAATGGTTAATTAATTGGAATTTATTGATGAATTACACAAAGTGTATCAAAACACCAAGTAAAAATCCCAAAAAAAAAATCACCAGAGGTCAAATACAAGTCAAAGAAGTGTTAACAAATTTTTCCATAATTTTTAAAGACAAAAAAACATTTCTAAACCAATTAGAAACAAGATAAAAAGAAGAAAAAAACCATTAAAAAAATAAAACATAAAAATAAAGTAAAATAACTGGAAAAATATCCATAAAATCGAAAATAATTCAAAGCATTTTTGTGAATTTTTCATAATTTTTGGGTAAAAAACAAAGTAGTTGTGAATTTTTAAAGATAAAAAAAATTTTAGAAAATAAAAATAAATCAGAAATAACATGAGGCGTTAGATCTGATTCATTAAAACACGCTGGCAGATCCAAAGGACCAAAGTTGATGATGTATGATGGACATTAAGTCAAATTGCACTCATTTGATTCATAAAAGCCCCACCAATCAAAACATTTCAAACGTTACACTCTCATTGGTTGAAGATGGCACGCAGGTCATCTTCAACCCCCAGACGTTAGCAATTAGGGCAAATCATGGATCTTTCGATCTGTAAATAAACTTTCATACGGGTATCAAAAGATGCGTCTATTCAAGATGATCTCAACCATATGCTCGCAAAAAATTAATGTAAACCATAGTTTAGTCTATTTGAAGAAAACCAGACAAGCTTGCAATTGAAAATCTTAAAAACATATCAACTAAATGTATCTACAATTGAAAACGAATGATGCTATGAGCATCAGTGAACCAAGGGCTACATTGTAGCAACAATTTTGAGTTTATTTGGTTAAGAATTCTACCTGAACAAAGTAGAGAGATTTTGCTCTAAATTCTAACTTGGTGAGCTTGATTTGAGACACAATTCTCCTTGCTAAGAGTTTGGTTAGTTTCAATGAAGGTCAAGGAAGCTAACTGAATGTAGACTTTGACTGATTAAGGTTTGGAAATGAAAAAACGATTTCAGGCATAAGATTTCAAATGGGATATTAGAAATGGTTAATTGTCTATCAAAAGCTTCTCAAATGAAGGAATCAGATCAATATTTATATATGAGGTGAATGCAAGGCTCAAGCGGGTGAAATGATAAATAAATTGGTGGAATCGTGTAAAGGTCGAAAACATGACGTGTGTAACTTTCTTAGCATCAAAACCTACTCAATTCATGTGCTTCAATATGATAATTGATTTTGGAAGGTTTCTAATCATGTTTAGAAGCAAAACCACATGCAAAAGTGGCCTATAATTTGAATTATGTTGAGTTTCAAATCTGAACCAAACTCAAAAATTTGATTTCATGGTGTCATATTCAAAACTGCATAGCTCACAACGTAGGAAGCTTTATGGCATAATTCTTTTTGGAATTGGAATATCACATAGAAAACTTAAAAATGTGACAAGAAAGACTCAATTTGGATGCTTGAGCTGAAAGTTATGTTTGTTTGAAATTGAGAAAAACCAACTAATTTTCATGCTTAGAAATATTTCTAAGTATGGAGATTCAAGAAGACCTATAATGTTTTGCAAACTTACATGACCCTCCACTCAAAATTGTATTTTGATCATTGAATATGAAATCAAGTAGACTCCTTAAAGAGGATTAATGCATTGATATCACTCAAAAATCACAAAAATTGAGAGATTTATGGTCCTTGGAAATTGATGCAGATCGCTTGAAAACTCCATAGATGACCTATAATTTTTTCAAAGCTTAAATTATCTTCCAAGTATTTTTAGGTATTACACTTTGATTAAATTTATAGTAGACATTATCAATATTGTTCTAGAAAAATAATGAGCTCAAGGAGATGAAAATTGACCAAGTTATGATCCTTTGAAGTTGACAAAACTTGCTCAAAGTGACTTGTAATGTTCTTTAACTTTTGATGACTTTCCTTGCACAATTAGATCTTGTGATGTGCAGATAAATTATTGGAGATGATGAGAAGATCCCATAGAAAAAAGAATCAACTCAAGATGATAATAATTGAGTGAGTTATACATTTTTGAACATAGAATCAAGAACTTGCCAAATTAGGTCAAACCACTTGAATCAACTTTGCATCTTTTAAATTTTTCTTACAAATTAGGGCATGATTGTAGGTGTTTAGGTATTGGCTTGCATTTTTGGTAAATTCCAAGTGTATGTGTGAATGTCATGACTGATGTCATAACATTCTAGTTCAGGTTGTACTAACTCATTAGGTACATGTGCAGAAAAATATTGTAACTCAAATACTGATGTTTATAAGTGTGTATCTGAGCATGTTTGCAAAATGATCACATTTTGCTAAATCAGTAGACAGGTTTTCTCAGATGTCATAACAGATGTTATGACATCCTGTTCTGAACTAGCAGGATTACAGGATTGGATAAGTCTGAGTTTTTTCAGGAAATAACTCAGTCCTTCCTAAACAGAATCCTGCGTTTTCTGAGGAGTAACCTAGCTCAATCCTAACCTGATCAATAAAGTACTGTGACCTGGTCTTTAGGTCAAACGGAATCAACCCTAGGTTTTTGGAAACCCTAACTGAAGTTGCAGCTGCTATATATTCAACAGAGCTGCGGTTTTTCAAGACATCCCCGCTGATTGATTAGAAGATCAATTTTGTAATCTGTATAGATTTGTTTATTATACTCCAAGCAATTATCATTGTGATAAGTGCCTTGGAATAGGTTTCAATTGTAAGGGTTGTGTAACACTCAAAGATTTGAAGCAAGAGTGTTTGAATGTCACTTGACTAAAGCTGTGAAGCAGAGTCAAGTTAGTTGTGTACATCACTCAAAGCTGTGAAGCACGAGTGATTGTGTTACTTGATTAAAAAGCTGTGAAGCTTAATCAAGTGTGTGTTTTTGAAGAGTGTCTTCATCAATTCTTAAGTCAAATTGGTTTATGTATCACTGCTGTGATTGAGGGGGAGTGAGTAGGAACTCAGGTTTAAGTTGTACTTAGATTAGAATTGCATTGGGTAGGTCTTAAGTGAAGGAGATAAACTGGTTGGTTTATTCCTGAATTAACATCTCTTATAGTGGATTCTCTCCCTGGCTTGGTAGCCCCCAGAGTAGGTGTTGTTGCACTGAACTGGGTAAACAATTGACTGTGTTATTTACTGCTTTTGTATTTACTGTCATATAGTAAGTCAGATACGGTGTCATAACATTGGACGTGACATTGAGTATCTGCAGCCAGAATTTCAATTGGCATCAGAGCAGGCACCCTGCCTGTATTACTGGGTGAGATCTAGGGATATCACTTTCTGGCACTATGGACAAAGAAGGAGTTTTTGGAAATAGACCACCCATTCTGGATGGAACTAATTATGACTACTGGAAACCTCGTATGATTGCCTTCCTAAAATCTC
The DNA here is from genome assembly GCA_948472305.1 of Vicia faba. Lineage (NCBI taxonomy): Eukaryota > Viridiplantae > Streptophyta > Magnoliopsida > Fabales > Fabaceae > Vicia > Vicia faba. The sequence continues at coordinate 594,043,790 of OX451736.1, forward strand.
TGGACAAAAAGGCTTGGAGAGCTGCTGACAAAGGATGGAATCATCCCACCATAACTGAGGAAGATGGGACAATCAGTCTGAAGCCTGAGGAAGATTGGAGTAAAGAAGAAGATGAGCTAGCCCTGGGAAACTCCAAAGCTCTAAATGCCTTGTTCAATGGAATTGATAGAAATATTTTCAGATTAGTTCATCAATATGAACTGGCCAAGGAAGTTTGGGACACTCTCAAAACTACTCATGAGGGAACTTCCAAAGTAAAAATGTCAAGGCTTCAGATGTTGACCACTAAGTTTGAGAATCTAAAAATGATGGAAGATGAAACCATTCATGAGTTTCACATGAACATCTTGGAGATTGCCAACACCTCAGGAGCACTGGGAGAAAAAATATCAGAAGAAAAACTGGTGAGGAAGATTCTCAGATCCTTGCCTAAAAGATTTGCAATGAAGGTGACTGCCATAGAGGAAGCCCAGGACATTAGCAAGTTGAAAGTGGATGAACTTATTGGGTCTCTTCAGACTTTTGAGATGGGAATCACTAATGATGATGTCAAAAAGAACAAGAGCATAGCACTTATGTCCAACACTGATGTTGAAGAAAACATTTCAGAAGCTATAGCCATGCTAGGAAGACAGTTCAACAAACTCATCAAAAGAATAGATCAAAAGTCAAGGTCTAATGTTCATAACATTTCCTCTAACATTGACAGTTCCAGCAGAAGACCAAGGTCAGATGAGAAGGGAGTTCAAGGCAGAGGAATTCAATGCCATGGTTGTGAAGGATATGGGCATATTCGAGCTGAATGTCCTACCTTTCTTAAGAAACAAAAAGGAATGACAGTTACTTGGTCTGACTGTGATTCAGAAAGTAATTCTGAAGAAGAGACTGCCAAACGAGTTACTGCCTTAACTGGTGTTTGTACCTCTGAAAGTGACATCAGTGATGAAGAGGTGACTTTTGAAGAACTGGCTGAAACGTACAAGGAATTGTGTATCAGAAGTACTGAAGTCTGTGTGCAGAATGAGAAACAATCAAAACTCATCATAAAGATGGAGGCTGAAAAACGGGCAAACCTTGAAACTATAAGTCATCTAGAAGGAGAAGTTCAATTGCTGAACTCACAACTGAATCAAATGACCAAATCTGTCAAGATGTTGACAAATGGAACTGACAAATTGGAAGAGATCCTACAGATTGGACAAAATGTGGGAAATAAATCTGGTCTAGGATTTATGAAAGCAACGAAATCTGGTTCTGGTAGGCAAATGTCAAAACAGATGTCTCAACACAACTCTCGACATCAGGAACAGAAACATATGAGGAAAAGGTACCAAAGATGGAAATGTCATCATTGTGGTAGATATGGCCACATAAAGCGTTTCTGCTTCAGATTACATGGATACCCTAATCAGAATTCAGGTGTCAAACATAAGTCTAAAAAGGTACCACATGCTCCTCAATGGAAGAAAAAGGCTACTGCACTGATAGCTCACACTTCCCTGAGGGTCTCTGCAAAGGAAGACTGGTACTTTGACAGTGGATGTTCCAGACATATGACTGGAATCAAGAACCTCCTCAATAATGTTAAGCCTCACACCACCAGTTTTGTGACCTTTGGAGATGGGGCTAAAGGTGAAATCAAAGGAGTTGGTTATTTGAACTGCCCTGGAGTTCCAAGTCTAAATGAAGTACTGCTGGTGAAAGGACTGACCGCTAATCTCATTAGTATCAGTCAACTGTGTGATCTAGGATTCAAGGTCAATTTCTCAAAATCTGAATGCCTTGTAATCAATAACAAACTAGAGATAGTAATGAAAGGAGTCAGATCCAAAGACAACTGTTACTTATGGGAGGCTGAGAACACCAATTTCTCATCTGTGTGTTGCATTGCAAAAGAAGAAAAAGAGGTGAAACTGTGGCACCAAAAACTTGGCCATCTTCACCTAAGGGGTATGAAGAGGATTATCTCCTTGGAGGCAGTCAGAGGGATTCCAAAACTGCTAATTGATGAAGGAAGAGTTTGTGGTGAATGTCAGGTGGGTAAGCAGACGAGGATGTCACATCCAAAGTCAAGACATCTGACCACCTCTAAGGTTCTAGAACTCCTCCATATGGATCTGATGGGACCAATGCAAGTAGAGAGCCTTGGTGGTAAAAGATATGCCTATGTGGTTGTGGATGATTTTTCCAGATTCACCTGGATTAATTTCATTAGGGAAAAATCAGATGCATTTGAAGTCTTTAGAGAACTGTGCAAGAGAATTCAAAGAGAGAAGGAAGGATGTATTGTCAGAATCAGAAGTGATCATGGCAAGGAATTTGAAAACAGAAAGTTTGATGACTTCTGTGCTTCAGAAGGAATCAGTCATGAGTTTTCTTCTCCCATAACACCTCAGCAAAATGGAGTTGTGGAAAGAAAAAACAGGACCATACAAGAATCTGCCAGAGCAATGTTACATGCCAAAAGACTTCCTATGTATTTTTGGGCTGAAGCTATGAATACAGCTTGCTATGTTCATAACAGGGTCACCTTGAGAAAGGGAACCTCATCCACCATATATGAACTCTGGAAAGGAAGAAAACCAACTGTGAAGTACTTCCATGTGTTTGGCAGCAAATGCTATATCCTGTCTGATCATGAACAGAGAAGAAAACTGGACTCCAAAAGTGATGAAGGCATATTTCTAGGATACTCCTCAAACAGCAGAGCTTATAGAGTATTCAACTCCAGAACCAAAACCATGATGGAATCAATAAATGTCATAATTGATGACTATCATGAAGAAATAGATGTTCCTTGTACTGTTGAGACATTCTTTGAGACTTCAACCCAACAGGATGATCTACCCAACTCCACCACAACAGAATCTGAATCAAAGGAAGCTAGCAAGACTCCTTCCATCAGAATTCAGAAGGATCATCCAAAAGAGCTCATCATAGGAGATCCCAATAGTGGAGTCATCACAAGATCTAGAGAAATCATCTCAAATTCTTGTTTTGTGTCCAAAATAGAACCAAGAAATGTCAAGGAAGCCTTAACTGATGAATATTGGATTGGTGCAATGCAAGATGAACTGAACCAATTCAAGCAACATGAAGTCTGGGAACTGGTTCCTAGACCTGAAGGAACTAACATCATTGGGACAAAATGGATATTCAAGAACAAGTCAGATGCTGAAGGAGTTGTCACCAGAAATAAGGCGAGACTTGTTGCTCAAGGATACACCCAGGTTGAAGGGGTTGACTTTGATGAAACCTTTGCACCTGTAGCCAGGTTGGAATCAATCAGACTCTTGTTGTCAATTGCTTGTCTTCTGAAGTTCAAGTTATTTCAGATGGATGTGAAAAGTGCCTTTCTAAATGGGTACTTAAATGAGGAAGCTTATGTGGAACAACCTAAAGGTTTTGTGGATCCAACCCATCCTGATCATGTCTACAAATTGAGAAAAGCTCTATATGGGCTGAAACAAGCTCCTAGAGCATGGTATGACAGGTTAACAAAGTTTCTCTCAGACAAAGGCTACAGAAAAGGAGGCTTAGACAAAACTCTATTTGTCAAAACTGAAGGAGGGAAATTGATGGTTGCCCAAATATATGTTGATGACATAGTGTTTGGCGGAATGTCAGAACATATGGTTAAACACTTTGCTGACCAGATGCAGGCTGAATTTGAAATGAGTCTCATGGGAGAACTAACTTATTTTCTTGGACTACAAGTCTCACAGATGGAGGACTCAATCTTCTTATCTCAAAGCAAGTATGCTAAGAATATTGTAAAGAAGTTTGGTATGGAGAATGCAAGTCACAAAAGGACTCCTGCTCCTACTCATCTAAAGCTCTCCAAAGATTCAAGTGGGGTTAAGGTGGATCAAAGTCTGTACAGAAGCATGATAGGAAGCTTGTTGTACTTAACTGCCAGCAGACCTGATATTGCCTTTGCAGTTGGAGTTTGTGCTAGATACCAAGCTGATCCCAAAGTCAGTCATATCAATCAAGTGAAGAGAATTTTGAAGTATGTAAGTGGTACTTACAACTATGGATTGTTGTATACTCATGGCTGTAAACCGACTCTGACTGGTTACTGTGATGCTGATTGGGCTGGTAGTGCTGATGATAGAAAAAGCACCTCTGGAGGATGTTTCTTTTTGGGAAGTAATCTGGTTTCCTGGTTCAGCAAGAAACAGAATTGTGTGTCTCTTTCCACTGCTGAAGCTGAATATATTGCAGCTGGTAGTAGCTGCTCTCAAATGTTATGGATGAAACAGATGCTCACTGAGTATAATGTCACATAAGATGTTATGACATTGTACTGTGACAATCTGAGTACAATCAACATATCCAAGAATCCCATTCAGCATAGCAGGACCAAACATATTGACATACGACATCACTTTATTAGAGACCTTGTAGAAGAGAAGACAATCAAATTGGAACATGTTGCCACTGAGCTACAGCTGGCTGACATTTTTACCAAGGCTTTGGATGCAAACCAATTTGAAAACTTAAGGGGTAAGCTGGGTATTTGCCAACATGAGGAATTGTAGCAATTAATTTTGCTTAAAACAAAGACCAAAGGACTTATGCCTGTTCTGATTGGTTTAAAATTGTATTTTCTCATTTCCTACAATTCTTTTAAGAAGTTGAATAGGCACTCCTTTGCTTCCTTTCCCTCTCGTCTTCTCATCAATCAGGAATTTCTTCTCATTTGCTGTTGGTCCTTCAAAACTGACAAAATGTCTCAAACGCCATCATCATCCAATACGACCATCTCAACCTCTTCCTCTGATCAAGATTCTGGGACAATCTCTTCCTGTCTGGACTCTGATGTTCTGGAGATCTGTTCTCATAGAACTAACCCCACCAAGGCCAAAGAGTTGAGAACAAGACATACAGGTAATCCATCTCATCCTTCCTCTTCAGTTCCCCCTGAAATTGGAAATAGGGAAGGGACAACCTATGTTAATCAAGCAATAGCAAAAATTGTTTCACGAATTCTGAACGAGAACCACTCAGTTCCTGGCATTTCTGTTCCTCTGAACCAAGAAAACTCAAATGCTGAAACAAATCCAAATGTCTCTAAGAATGTTGAGACATCAAACAAAGAGAAAAATGCTGACATTGCTCACAAGAAAAGAAAGAAACCTGAATCCTCTGGATCTGATGACAGTACTTGAAGGATGTTTGCTACTTGGTGGTGTTGCTGGTGGTCAGTTGCTGATCTCGTTATTTTGGATAACTGTATAACTTTATAAACATGTAATCTTTGGCCAATTTGTGGCTAAAGTGGGGGAGAATATTTTTGGTAATTTGGTACTGCTTAATTAGTACTTGACACTATATTTTTCTGCTGTCACTTATTTCTGCTGCTATCTATCTATCTCTGATTGTTTAGGAACTTTAGCCAAAAATCTGCCAAAGGGGGAGTTTGTAGGTGTTTAGGTATTGGCTTGCATTTTTGGTAAATTCCAAGTGTATGTGTGAATGTCATGACTGATGTCATAACATTCTAGTTCAGGTTGTACTAACTCATTAGGTACATGTGCAGAAAAATATTGTAACTCAAATACTGATGTTTATAAGTGTGTATCTGAGCATGTTTGCAAAATGATCACATTTTGCTAAATCAGTAGACAGGTTTTCTCAGATGTCATAACAGATGTTATGACATCCTGTTCTGAACTAGCAGGATTACAGGATTGGATAAGTCTGAGTTTTTTCAGGAAATAACTCAGTCCTTCCTAAACAGAATCCTGCATTTTCTGAGGAGTAACCTAGCTCAATCCTAACCTGATCAATAAAGTACTGTGACCTGGTCTTTAGGTCAAACGGAATCAACCCTAGGTTTTTGGAAACCCTAACTGAAGTTGCAGCTGCTATATATTCAACAGAGCTGCGGTTTTTCAAGACATCCCTGCTGATTGATTAGAAGATCAATTTTGTAATCTGTATAGATTTGTTTATTGTACTCCAAGCAATTATCATTGTGATAAGTGCCTTGGAATAGGTTTCAATTGTAAGGGTTGTGTAACACTCAAAGCTTTGAAGCAAGAGTGTTTGAATGTCACTTGACTAAAGCTGTGAAGCAGAGTCAAGTTAGTTGTGTACATCACTCAAAGCTGTGAAGCACGAGTGATTGTGTTACTTGATTAAAAAGCTGTGAAGCTTAATCAAGTGTGTGTTTTTGAAGAGTGTCTTCATCAATTCTTAAGTCAAATTGGTTTATGTATCACTGCTGTGATTGAGGGGGAGTGAGTAGGAACTCAGGTTTAAGTTGTACTTAGATTAGAATTGCATTGGGTAGGTCTTAAGTGAAGGAGATAAACTGGTTGGTTTATTCCTGAATTAACATCTCTTATAGTGGATTCTCTCCCTGGCTTGGTAGCCCCCAGAGTAGGTGTTGTTGCACTGAACTGGGTAAACAATTGACTGTGTTATTTACTGCTTTTGTATTTACTGTCATATAGTAAGTCAGATACGGTGTCATAACATTGGACGTGACATTGAGTATCTGCAGCCAGAATTTCAATGATGAATCACATAAGACCTTAAGATGGTGTTGTATTGAATCACACTTGATGATAAGTTTTATAGATTGATGAAACTTGTTGAAGAAGGCATGGAAATAAACTCATGAACCTATGGAGTCTCTTGATGAATCAAGCTACAATCTCTTGAGACAATCTTGATCAAATGAAGTTGAGAGATGCTAAAGCAATAAAACTTTGATGGTAGAGGAAATAATTCGAAGTTCAAGCTCTTATGATAAGCTGATTGAGAATCAATCCTCAAAAACCTAGCTTAGGAGATGAGATATATCCATTTGGCTCAATACCTACAAGACACAAACACACAAGAGGAACAACACATACTTTTTGGTATTTTGATTGGATGTTAGTGAAATATAAAAGGTACAACACAAGTAAGATATTTGGTGATCCCTTCAAGGAAATTGAGAACCCTTAAGATAGAAGACAACCAAAGTTGTGATCTTGATGTGGTTGGATGAAAAAATGCAAATGATAAGGGATATTAGGGTTAAAAATTAGGATACAACACATATTTACTACCTTCAACTATGAGTTAGTAGTAGTTTCTTTTTCCAACTGACTACTCAGGGTCTATTCCCTAGTAAGTTTAGTGTTTTTTCCTTGTTGTATATCCCTCACTGGAGTCTTCCATTATAGATGGCTATCTCTTTCACTTCAGGTTGTGCTTTGGGTTACTCCCTAACATAGGCCCTCGTGGTGTTGTGTCGCTCCCCGGTGAGTTGTGTCTCCCTGTCGGACTCCCTTCAAGTTTTTTTCAAACAAAATCAAGGTCGTGGTTCATTTACGCATGGTTCGTCTCCAATAATTTATTTCTCGCGGAGTCCAATCATTTGTGTTCATATCATAAGAATCATGCGACATCTTAGGGATAAATACCTGATCTTCTGTATTTAAATATCTTCAATCCTGTAGATATGAAGAATTCCAATCTTAATATATTATGATAGAAGAAACTTAAATATGGGCAGCTATCATACCTTAATTTTTACCCGTAAGATTCCACCTATCATATCATTTGCATCTAATCAAATATCACAAGCATGGAATCCTCCTAACCTTTACTTCTCTGGGTTTAACTTTTGTTGGAGATCACCAAGTTCTCTTGGTGTTTCTTTTTACCTCTATGCTTGTTTACATTTTAACCTTGATGGCCTTATTCAAAATACAAAAAATATGTGTTGCTTTCTTTTCTTATTGTACAAGGTATTGACTTACAATCAAAGGATCATGCTTGGTTTTTAAATTAGGGTTTTGGTTCCCAAGGTCAAAGTTTTGGTCAACAAGTGGTCCACAAAAGCTTTTACTTCAAGGCATGACCTATAATCTTAGATCATATTCATTTCAAGCTACATTCGACATCATTTGATAAACAAAAGTTCAAATTTGGTGCATGATTTCAAATATGATTCAAGTATGGTTCATGTGTTTATTTTCATGCCATCCACATCCAATTCTCAAGCACTTATCAAGATTATTCAAGGAACAATCAAGTTTCCTTCGTTTGGTATTCTGGTTTTAATCATTGGTCCTTTGGATGTAAGAAATATCAAGCAATCACAAGTTGGTAGATGTTTGGTTGGCCTAAAATCAAGTATGGTATGTCACTTGGTCCAAACACCACAACTCTCTCATTTATCAATATTTTTGGAATCTACTTCCAGCCAAATTTCAAATTTGAACTCCTCTAAAAATTTGTTTAAAGGGTCAAATATCAATTTTTCCTCTAAGTCCATCAATTTTGGAATTGGCAATGATGCCCATGTGTGCACAAAAGTAGGTCCAAGACATGGTCGACCTATTTCCTGACTTGGAATCTAATCCATGACCTGAAATTGTCGTCCATATCATAACTATACCCAGCCGAGGTTCATAATCGCGGGCGAGTCAGTAAATTCCATCCCCCAAGCGGAGTTTATTTCTCCAGATACATAAGCTCAATCTCCAACAAAGCTCAACATCTCCAGCAATGAAATTTCATCCCCAGCTGAGTTAATTCCTCTAGATCAGCAGGTCTACCAACAAAGTATTTTTTCCCTTAAGTTTGGTCCCCGCAGAGTTACTCTCCAACATCTCATCCTGACAGAATATTTACAAATCTCCAGCAACCGTCAGGGATTTATTTTCCCAGACGCGAGCATACCCCGACAGCATTTCAAGAACATACATCATGACATACGCATACATATCATACTCAGCATAATCTCATTTATTTTTGAGAACATCATCTCACCTTGCATGTCATGCATCGCATATAACTAACCCTGATATCTTTTACAGGAAAAGACGATTAACTTCAACAAATCCAACAGTTATACATATCACATCTATAGACGACTAATGGAAACTCAGTTCCTGAAATCAAACGGGTCAGCTAATCTACACAACTGCTCTGAAGTAACTCTACTATCCAGGTTCCTTCTCACAACCCTACTATCCAGGCTTTCATATCGAAGCAGCCCTACTATCCAGGCTTTCATATCGAAGTAACCCTACAATCCATATTCCTTCTCACAACCCTACTATCCAGGCTTTCATATCGAAGTAACCCTACTATCCAGGTTCCTTCTCACAGCCCAACTATCCAGGCTTTCATATCAAAGTAACCCTACTATCCAGGTTCCTTCTCACAACCCTACTATCCAGACTTTCATATTGAAGTAACCCTACCATCCAGGTTCCTTCTCACAGCCCTACTATCCAGGCTTTCATATCGAAGTAACCCTACTATCCAGGTTCCTTCTCACAGCCCTACTATCCAAGATTTCATATCGAAGCAACCCTACTATCCAGGTTCCTTCTCACATCCCTACTATCCAGGCTTTCATATCGAAGTAACCCTACTATCCAGGTTCCTTCTCACAGCCCTACTATCCAGGCTTTCATATCGAAGTAACCCTACCATCCAGGTTCCTTCTCACAGCCCTACTATCCAGGCTTTCATATCGAAGTAACCCTACTGTCCAAGTTCCTTCTCATGGTGCCATGGAATCGACATCTCATGTGTGATTTGTAACTTGTAATCATTCAAATATTCACTTGGGACCACCAATACATGTAAAAACTCATTTGTCCTTGCAAAACATGTAGAGTGGAGTGCAAAATGACCAAGTTTCATGTCAAATTCACGCTTTTCACCCTCACTCTCACGCTAGTTGAAAAATGAAAATTTTCAACTTGGTTCGCACATTTTGGATCTAGATCTCACTCATACGTTGACCTCATTTCATTTCCTATAAATAGAGGTTCATTTTTCATTCATTTGCAAGCTTTGAAAGCCACTGAACCTCTTCCATTTTCACTCCCAAAGGAGCTTCAAAAACTATAAACGATATTTTCATTTGAAGCTTGTTTTAACTTCAAATCTTTGTCCAGAATCAATCATCGACACCATCTAAAGCTAACTGGACCATTACTGAAGTTTGAAACCTCTTACAACCTTCAACTCGATTTCACCATTTTCGGACTTCAAAGCTTCAACTAAAAAGGTATATACGAGTTAAATTTTTAAACAAATAAGTTAGCACACTCTTCGTCTTGATTCACTGATTCAAAGCCCTCACTTACTTGGAAGAACTAGGTTTCTTCATGTTTTTGAGTAAATTTATCTTTACTCAGGGCTAATCAAAGGCCCTAAAGTAGAGAGACATGAACGATAACGTGATTAGAAGCTTAAACATGTGTTCTTTGAGCTTAAAACTCAGAGTTCATGGATTTGCAAAAATCACTCAAGGTTGAAGACGACGAAGGGAAATGCACGCTCTAGAGGGAAAATTCAAATTTCAGCCAATCAGAGGGTGCAACGCCTACTAGCTGTTAACCTTTTTTATTTTCTTTTTGTTTTTAACTCATTTTATTTTCTTTATCTTTTCTGATTTGTTTTAAATAGCTCCTTTGACCTTTTTGACTCAATTTTTTTTCATAAATCACAAAAATTATTTTCTATCACATACTTTATTTTTCAGAATTTTAAAATCATTTGTTTAGCATTTTTTGCTTTTTTTTTAATTCTCATTTAAAATTTTATTTTCGTACATTTTGAAAGAAAAAAATATTCTCCAACTTTTGAGATCTAATTACTTGTAATATTTCTGACTTTCTCAAACTTGTTTGACCATTTATTTGATATTTTGATACCTCTTTGGAATTTTCCCTTTAATTTCTTTTAAATCTTTTTTAAAATCATCTTAATCATATTTTAATCCATTTATGTTTTGACTTTTGTTGACTTGGATCATAATTTGGTTGATTGATGCTTCATCAAGTTCATTTGGCCTTTGAATGATACCTTGGTTGCATGAACTTTCATCATTTCAAACTTATTATTTAAATTATCATTTGATCATTTTTGGTACTTTGGATTAATGATAAGATTATCCTATCGTATTATGAAGTAGATTGATTGAAATTGGTGATAGATAATCTCTTTTTATGTTTCAATTATGATTGACCATCTCTCCTTCTCCATCTTCTTCTTTTTGCTTTCGTTTTAACCATTGTGTTACATTATTTTAGGAGTATTATTTTGTATCATCCCTCTAACATGTATGACACATAAATTTCTATTGAACAACCTCACAAAGGTGTGACTTATACATAAGTCCACTTACAAATGCTTAACATAGCGCTAAATTGTCCCGATTCGGTTGATTCCTCATTAACACTAACATTGAAATATTAATTGTGTTAACATATAACTTTTACTTTTATGCTCTTTACTTTCATGTACTTTACATTTCATGTCATTATTTTATTTTTTCCCTTTTACTTTATGCCTTTTATCTTTTTGCTTCTATTACTTTTTTTATTTCAAAAAGAACAAACACATTATAAAATGGATAAAACCCTAAAAAACTTTAATTGGATCTTGTTTATTGTGTTATTATCCTTTGCTTGAGGAGTATTTTGGACTTCGGACCTTAGGACTTAGTGCTTTCCTTTTCTTGGAGTTATTTTATATGAGACTATAAGATTCATTTGGACCTTTGAACTTCAATTCAATATTGAGCCTTATTTTGAGAAACTTTAATCTTTGTGTCAAGACTTGGAATTCTCTTTGTGACTTTGTTATGCATCTGAATCTTTTGGTGATTCATCTGCTTAAGTGCTTGCTCAACTTGTGGCTCAATCCAAAGGGAAATAAATGCTCATTTTGACCAATGTCAAATGTTGGCTCCATCTTGTGGTTAGTACACTTGCACACACAAAGGTTTTCTCTTGGGCTACCTTACAATGAGACGTTTTATTTCATGTCATTTACTTTATGCTTTAGGATAGTCTCTTCATCTCCTACCCATTTCTTAAATTTTCAAAACTTCTCCCTATTTTTAAAACTTCTTTTTTTTTCAAACTTCAAACCTTTTCTTAATAAACCTTGACCTTGTCAAGTGATCCTGAAATTATCTTTTTCTTAATAAATTCTAAAACATTTATGCATATTCAAACTATTTTCAAACTCTTTGTGAACTTTTCTTTTAAACCTTTTTTGAAAGATTAGATGTTAGTCTATTCTAGCAGTGATGCAAACCACTATACTTCTACAATATATTGTGAAGTGATTGACATTTTCCACTTGAATGTTGAGACATGCTTGTGTGAAAGTCTAAGTAAAGGTTCTCCATATAAAGATGATGCAAATGCTCACTTTCTCATATTTGTGGGTGGTAAGTTGAGTTTTCCACTCGAATATGACAAAATGTCATTTCAGTTTAAAATCAATCAACAAACTTTTATGGATATTTTTACCACAAACTACGAGGCTTTGACTTCTTATTGCTCATGGAGGATACGTAGGAATGAGGCTCTAGAAGTCTTGGCAAGCACAAAAATAATAAAAAAATACTTATTTTGTCATCACCTCAATCTTTTTGCAAACAACCCGGTTTTATCATAACACGGATTTTCAAGAGGTTCCTATGGAGTACCATAGATGTTGGGGGTGCTAATATTTTTCCCTTGCAAAACCAACCCCCGTATCCAGACTTCACTTTTTGCTTTATTTTCACATTGGGTATTATCGATATTTTCCCTTTCCTTTAAAAACAATAAAGTTTGATGGTGACTCTTGCTTATTTTTCGAGTTAATTTAATCAATAGCTTAATCTCAAATTTCCCTCCGTGAAACTTACCTATTTAGAAATCTACATATATTTTTCCTTCTTTAATTTTGAGCATTGGTAACCCCTTGATAGCCTCTTCAGTTATAATCTTCTTCATACTCTTGAGGTTGAGATTACCAAGTTTCTTGTAATATAGCTTGTTCTCATCTACCTTGGAAATCAATCATTGTATGGCTAATTATTGGTTTAAGATATCCATATATAGTAATTGCCTTTGGTCCTAGAACCTTCATTAACACTTCTTGATTTTTACTGGTAACAATGCTTTCAGATTTGTTGAAGTTCAGATTAAGACCTTGATCACATAGTTAACTGATATTGATCAAGTTAGCAGGTCATCCTTCTTCCAATAACACTTCATTAAGGCAACGAAAACCTAGAAAAACCAGTTTGCCTATACAATTGATTTTCCTTTTTTCTCCATCACCAAAAGTAAAATAACTATTGGAGTAAGATTTTAAATCTTCTAGATAGTTCTTTTCTCCAGTCATATGCCTAAAACATCCACTATCAAAGTACCAATATTCTCTTGAAGAAACTCTAAGAGACTTATGAGTTATATGACTTATGGTTGTTTCTTTGGGTTTCCACAATTTCCTTGCTTGATTTTTCTTGCAAGTTTTTCAGTTAAGCCTTGGCTGATTATAGGACTGAGGATATACATACAACCTATAACACTAGGGTATTATGTGACCATATTTTCCACATTTGTGACATCTCCAAGATGATCTCTTTTAGCTTCTATTTTGAGGATACATATGTCAAACTGGTTGTTATGGCATATGGTCCAACATCATAAAATCATTTTTCTTCTAAGAGGGACCAAACTTCTCAGTGTGAATTTTGGTTTCTCTGTTCATAGAGTTGTAGTCAAATCCTATTCTCTTCACATTCCTACACATTTTACCAACTTTCGGAATTTCATCCATCATACTTGAACCCTAGTTCAACTTACAAACATATTTTGTCATATTCTTTAGCTTGGAATTTATTATTTTTCTTTTGTTTTTGTCCTTTCGTGTATGATTCCTCCTATTTGATGTACAATAGTTTGTATAACTCATTTATCTCTTCATCAGAAATGTCTTCATCGTTAGACTCATTGTTAGATTCATATTTTCCAATGAAAGCTATCACACTATTAGTTTCTTTTTATTTTTCACTCTCATCTTCATAATCTTCATCAGACCAAGTGGCTGACATTCCCTTTTTATAATTCTATAAAAACTTGGGACACTCAGCTTTGATGTGACCAAAACCTTCAACATCATTACATTGATTCCTTTTCCTTTTTTTGGTTTGTCTTCGTCTTTTCCCTTGCAATGAAAACCAATGTTCTTGAAGTTGTCTGACGCTTTATATTTGACATTTGTCCTTGGTCTTTTGTCTGGTCTCTTCAAATTTTTTTACCAATAAAGGATATTGCATCAAAGATACTTTCTTCAGTATCTTTCTCACATTGATCTTCATCATCTTAAGTGTTAGAAACAAAGGCTATACTCTTGTTTTTATTTTTCAAATCTTTCATTTATAGTCATCTCAAAGGTTTGTAGAGATCTAATGAGTTCATAAAATTTTAAGCTTCTTATGTATTGGTATTATTCAATATATGTAACCTTTATATCAAACTTCTTAGGTAGAGATATGAGGAGTTTTCTAGCGAGATTTTATCCATACATCTTCTCTCCTAAAGAAAAATAAGTGTTGGCTAGGTTAAGAAGAAGAATCTTGAAGTCATAGATGGTTTCATCTTCCCTCATTTTCGGATTCTCAAATTTGGTTGTAAAGAGCTACAACCTTGACATAGGAACTTTGGATATGCCTTTATGATTAGTTTTGAGGATCTTCCAAGCCTCTTTGGCTTCATTACATGTGTTTATTAATTTAAATATTTTCTTGTCAACACCATTGAAAACATCACTCAAGGATTTGGAGTTTCTAAGAGCTTATTCATCTTCAAAATTAGACCACCCAACTTCTGGATTTAGGATTGAAGCTACATCTTAAGATATAGATATAAGATGTTTCCAACCTTATATAATAGTCTTCCATGTTTTGTTTTCTATGGATTTAAGGCAAGAAATAATTAGAGATTTCTACTAATCATAATTGGTTCCATCCAAGATAGGTGGTATATTGACTTATCCTCCTCCCTTAGTATTGTCCATTTGAACAAAATATACTTTCCATGGAGCTCAACAAAATAGCACATGGTGCTGTCTTTGATACCATTGTAATTCTGGTTCATTTCCAGGACATATGTTAGACACAATGTCGAGTACAATATATATAATATGCTTATATCAAATTGACAGATAATAGGAAATAAAGAACATAAAGAATTACTAACCCAATTTGGTGCAACGCCACCTACATCTGGGGGACTTCCAACCCAAGAAATGAAATTCACTCTTAATAGTATTAGTACAAATAGTCTTAGATTAACAACCCTTGTTCAATGTATATTATCCTAACACTAAATGTGACTTTCTATTTAGGACCCCCCCCCCCCCCCCCTAAATATGAGAACCTCTATCACTTAATCTTAAACACTAACACTAGTGATTAATTACCATGAATGGTAGTTCAAAATTTCATAATAAAGCAAAGAACATAAGTCTAAAATCAAACGTTCCTGACCCCGATGTTACATATTATAACAAGACCTTCTAAGACCAATGGGAAAAAAAACACACTCCAAACTGTCTTCTAAGCTTCTACGAACTACTCCTGATCACCTGCGCGTTACCCATGTAGAGGAAACATTCGAACAGAAAGGGTGAGTAATCACATTCATTACAAAAGATATACGGAATAGACATAGTAGTTCAAGAAACAACATCATGGCATCAATCAAAATTCATCATCAATAATCTGTCATTTAGCATAACAACATGTATAGCATCATTTAAACAACAATCATGCAATGCCCCATAAAATGCAATGTAATAACATAGACTCGTGTATGCGGTACCATTTTGTTATGAGTAATAGACTCATCACCCTCCAAATATCCCAACCATAAAATCGATTCCCTATTGGAACCGGAGCACAACATCAAACACACTCAATCCACACAATGGAATTAAGGCCAACATTGGACTAACATCCTCAACAACACTGGACTTACGTCCTAAATCAACATTGGACTATCGTCCTAACAATGTTATGAATGCATGATGCATAATTCAACATAATTATTTACGACCACATCTAGTCAAGTGCATCACCATTCTTCGATCCATCAACAATATTCACATAGCATAAATACATATCAACATATTCGCATCAACATCATTCACATTTCTTAGTCACAACATATTATCATCATAATATTCACAAATCCATCATGGCAACATGCATATTTATAGCATACCTCTTACGAATCTAAGTCTATATCAAACTAGGTACTGGGATTACACCTCTTTTTACTCATTTTATTCCACCCACATGTAGTTCATTATGTTAGCTACCCAACGCTTCGAACGACGCCTCAAACAGAGTTCTAAAGCTCAAATTATGGCCCTTTAAAAATCCTACTGTTGTCCATCGCCTAGTGCTCGCCCGGTGACACAGTATGCTCTCCTGGAGACGTAGGAGCGACGGCACCACCCATTCTCCTCTGGTCTCCATCGCCCGACGAAGCTCCTCGCTCGCATGGAGACACGCCTCTCACTTCTACATCGCCCAAAGATGATCGAGCGAGGCAACCACTTCCATACAAAATCCAAGAGCATCACTTTTTCCTCATTTCTTCGCTCCAAGCTTGCCCAACGACGACCAGGAGACACTTCCCTCTTCTGGTGATGCTTCCCATTGCCCGACGATATACACCAGTTTGCAATTCCTTTTTGCAATTTGTACTTGTTCAGCCCCGGTTCCTCTTACGATTTCATGTTGATACTGTTCAAATTCTCATAGTTTTCAACATGGAATCATCATACAACAACTACACGGCATTATAGGAATTATATACACAAACTCATGGGGAAAAAACATAGTAGCTTCATCAATTTCAACATATATTCATTACAATTGCAACAATCATCAAATTATCAGAACCGCAACAATCCATACATACCTCTAAACCACATATCAATTATAATGACATATCACCCCCTTACCTTATATTCCAATCTTGGGTCTCTTCTCTTTGCGATCTACCAAAATTCATATATTTCTTAGTGCCCTAACTTTTCCTATGCTCTTCCAATTTTTCACGATCGTACCAAATGGAATATTTTCCCTTATTCATTGTTTAACCTTAGGACCCCTAATATGTGTTACCCAACTTGTCCTAACTTAGCCTTTCATCAATTACTACATTTCCCTTATCTTCTTTACACCAATTATTCTCTTATTTTATTATTAATAATAATTCTAACTGAATTTAAATAATTATTACTAATTATCTAAATTACTAAAATACTCCTTACTCACTTAACTTCCCACTACCCCATAACGCAACAACATAGCACACATCATACTGAACAAAACATCACTTATTCATCAATAATCTATGAATATTCTAATAACTCATTTAATTAATTATTTCTAAAAATTGGGGTGTTACAAAAATGTTCACACATAATATCTATATTTATTTAAGAAGATCTTGGGTAACGTTCAAATCTGCATTAAAAATTTCCTTGGGAGTCTACTTTTGTTAATATATGATCTTATCTACCTTGTAATTTGTAGAAATAATGCTTGCCTTCTTCCATCCAACACGATTTTGAAAATTTTAATTTTGTTATACTACGTGTGTTCTTTAAATTGTTTTATTACTTTACTCTCTCTGTGTTTACTTTAAGCTGATTTATGGTTGAGAAAACTCTACTAGTCTAATGTATGTGTTAAAGTGGGACAAGCATAGTAACATAAAGACTTTTCATTCATTAAAAAAGGGTCAGTACAAAGATAGATCTTAAGGTTGTTATATAATGAAGACAAGAAAATCTAAGAATTATAAATGGAGATTTTTGGTTGGTTCATCAATTCATCTAGATGATTCAAATAGTCTTAGTCATTCGCATCTTCAATAGAAGGAACATCTTCTATCCTATTTCTTTGTATTGCTTCAATAGCTCTGCTTCTACTTCGAGTAGTAACTCCATTTGAAGTAATTGCTAAGTCAACAAAAAAATAAACATGAGTTGGAGAAGCCTCCTCAACCTTTTTCTCCTCATCTTTGGATTGCTTCTTTTGTTTCACAGTATTCTTAGCATCCATTTCTACTTTTAATGTTTTTCGCTTACTCATGTTAATGGACTGTATGAACCTGGAAGAGAAATATGATATGGTTAAGCTCTATGGCCTCTGCTTTTATAGAGATATTTTTCCTTGGAAAATATCTTCATAATCTTATAGCCATGTGTCTCGAGCCTTGTTACCTATGCTACTATATCAAAATCTCACTTTGAGCATCGTGGAATTTGTAGTCTGCATGCTTATACATCAACAAGTGTTTTGTTTTTCACTTACTATTCACCTAATACATCTTTCACTATCTACTTCTTTTAGTGTGCTTATTAAGTACCATCTTTTTCTTTTTTACTGTTCAATATTTTTTATCTCTCTTTTCTATTTATTTATTTACTTTTTGTTGATGACAAAAGGGGGAGAAATATGGGAGTATTTAAAGAGTTTGATAAAAATATTTTTATGTCTTTTATCAAGATCATGGACCCACTTTAATTTTATATGCTTAAACATTGATAAAAATATTTAATAACTTAGATAGAACTTGGGGGGAGCTTACAAAACTCAACCTATGAATTATTAGACTCAAAGAGAGCTTACAAACTTAACCAACCTCTATGACTTTGATATGGAACTTAGGCGCTATAAAGGTGTGTTGTAACTGGTTTTTAAATCAGAGTCGTCACCCTTAATTTTTATCCTAAAGGAAGGAATTATAAAGGAATAACCCTAGAGTTCAGAGATTCTAGATTTGGACTCAGTTCTAGACGAGGGGAAGGTGTTAGGCACCCCTCGTCTACCTTGTTCACAAGGATACTAGGTTTAGAAGCGGTTCTTAGGAAATAAAGTTTTTAATTATTATTGGGGAAAAAGGGTTTGAATTTTAGTTAGGGGGACTCGCCATGATTTTGATTGTATTCCTATGTATCCTCCTAGGAGAAATCAGAGTCCCATTTCGTAGTTCGCGGTTTATTTGTATTTTTTATGGATTGCAAAATATATTTGGAATTCCCCGTATACGTGGTCTAAGAGTGTGAGTAAGCGGAGTTTGTTAGACCAAGTACACAATTAACTTAAATATATTCACATTCCTTTATGGAAATTAATGTTAAATTAATTTATTGTGAAAAATAGTTTGGTGATCGTTTGAATATTTTTAGACGTATAACTGAGGGTCTAATATAGCCCCCTTATCACATGGCCAGATATTAGCCAAGTGTCGCTTGCGGATATCATAATTTAATGAATCACGGGTTTTAATATTTTGATATAAAATATTAAATTAAATTATGTTGCGAAAGTTATTTTTTAAGCGTGTGATTTTAATATAAATAATAATATATTTTACTAAGTCTAGAATGATTAATTAATTATAATAATAAATAATATATAATTATAATTATAATTATCAAAGTATAAATATAAATAAATAAATACAGAAAAATAAATAAATATATAAATAAATTTATAAAGAAAATAGTAAAAATAAATAAAAAAACTAGTGGGGGTGTAAATTATATAGTGATGGTAAAATTGGGGGTGCTGTTAGGAAGGGCCTGAATTCAGATTTTGAATTCAGACCCAAAATGGCCAGGGGATGCTGTTTGTTCAGCAAATCCTAGTAAATAAAAAATGAGGGGGTTCGAATGGCAATTGGGCCAGATCCAAACGTATTATAAGCAAAAAAAGAAGAAAAGATGAAGAAGAAAGAGCGGGCCGGGTTTGTGGTGCTGTAAAGCCCAAAAATGAAAAAAAATTGAATCACAAAACCTAAAGGCTGGTCCAGTAGCTGCACCAACCAATCCTTCCTCTCACCTTCCCTTTATTCGTGTCTTCTCTCTTTCACCTCTCACAAAACCCTAGCGCCGAAACCCACAAAAATCTTAAACCTGGCGGCGGCCTCTGCTTCCTATCCAAACTCAAACAAAAAAGAAAAACAGATAAATGTCATACAAAAAAAGCAAATTGAGTCGTTAATCCCTTACCCTCTTTTGCCGATTTTGAGTTGTGTTTCGATTCAGTTTTGATACTTTTCCTTGCTTTCTCTCGTTTTCGCAGATGACGGGGGATGATGATGACGGTAAAAGCGGAGACGGAGAGTATAACGATGACACGACAAAGAGGGTGATGGTGAGGGTTTCGGAACGGCAGCAGCAATTGCAGCAATCCCTTTTCTTCCTTTTTTACTGTATTCTTCTATATTTCTTCCTTCATGCTTCTCTTACTGTTTTTTGCTCATTTTATAGCAATTGGGATTTATTAAATTAGGAAATTTAGTTAATTAGGTTTTTCTATTTAGGAATTTAATTTGAAATGTGTCCGTAGGAATTGAAAGTATTGATTCTGACTATCGTGTTTGAATTTGCTTCCAGGTTTGGGCTTGATACGTTTTACTGTAATTACTACTCTGTATCTATATTTAAGTTATTTCTAGATTTGATAAAAATCTGTTTTTTCTGCAATTATTGTCTCTGCGTTTAAGCTTATGAACATGCTTTCTCCTTCCACGCGTGCAGATAATCTCAACGGTAGATGTTAGGGAATTTGGGCCATATGCTTTTTGGGCTTGTGACGATTGCTTGGACTGGGCCTTGAGCCCAGCGTTTTCTCAGTAAACAAAATTATCTAAGTCCAAAAAAGTGAATTAAAGAGCAAATGATAAAATAAAGCATTTCCCTTTTTTTCTTTTACTGAACTAAAATTGAATTGGGCCGCTTAATCTTTTGGGCCTTGTTTTTCTGAAACAACAACATTTTTCCCTCTCTTGTTTTTCTAAATAAAATAAGACTAATTTCCAAAAACAAAAAATGTTACTTTTGATATAATAATAATATTAATAATTATAATAATAATGATAATTAATGTAACTAAACATTTTTTCTTTTTTCAAAATAAATCAAGAACATGTAATGGGTCATACCATTTTGTTTATTGGGCTTTAAACAAACTAAAACATTTTATTTCTCTGGGCCTTAAAACAGCAAAACAAACAGATTGCTTTATTAAAAACTAAGTGGGCTTATGCGACTCAAACATATTGGGCCTTTACACAAGGAAAATTTGTTTTCACACACCCTTCCTTGCATTCGAACTGATTTTTAAATACTGATGGGCCTCTTCTGATTGAGAAAAGCCCATGACCCGTTTTACCAAACAAACCCCTCCTTAATTCTAAATACCCCATAGAAATAAGACTATACAATATAAATCGTTTAAAAAGAAACATAAACCTAATGTAAGGGTAGGGAAAATTTGGGGTATGACAGCTGCCCCTATTTAATTATATTTTGATTGAATAGTACGAGAATACGTAGGTCTCGCATGTTTAATCAGGAGTTTATTAAATATTGAAAAATCCCAAGATTTTTTTGAGCTAGTATAAGAATACATTGTACAACGTTCCTATGAGTGTGAAGAATAGGCATAGATGATGATGTATCATCCTACCAGCGTTTGGGCCAAAGATTTTTGGTAGAACTTAGACACGACAACACGAATAACTCGTCAGTATCTAAGAGATTGAAAGATTTTGTTTATTTACCGTAACCTAAGAGGTAAATTAAGTTTGAAAAGCTGACTTGTTAATACTAGGAGACTAATATAGTAAGTTGGTGATATAGATTTTGTATATTCATCGCAGCCTAGGGGATAAATAATCGAAAAACTTGCAACCATATATTTGGAACTTGGAATGACGATGTTGGTTGTGTTGTCTTAACCAAGATTCGATAACCATACCAAATATACTAGATTTGAAGCGATGGCGCCCAAAATTCACTGACGAGGTCGGTTGTGTCATCCCAACCGTAACCATCAACGTGAAGAAAATACCCCCAAACTCATGATGATATTGGTCGTGTTGTCTCAACCATAAATATCAACATGAGGAAAATGAACCCCAAATTCATGATGATATTCGTCGTGTCATCTTAACCATAACCAACAACCTGAAGAAAAATACCCCGAACTCACGATGATGTTGGTTATGTCGTCTTAACCATCATGAACGTGAAGAAGATGAACTCCAAACTCATGGTGATGTTAGTCGTGTCGTCTCAACCATTATCAACATGAAGAAAATAAACCTCGAATTCATGATGATATTGGTCGTGTCGTCTCAACCATTATCAACATGAAGAAAATAAACCTCAAACTCATGATTATATCCGTCGTGTCATCTCAATAATTATCAACATGAAGAAAATAAACCCCAAATTCATGATGATATTGGTCATGCCGTCTCAATTATTATTAACATGAAGAAAATAAACCCCAAATTCATGATGATATTGGTCGTGTCGTCTCAACCATTATCAACATGAAGAAAATAAACCCCAAATTCATGATGATATTGGTCGTTTCGTCTCAACCATTGTCAGCATAAAGAAAATAAACCCCAAGTTCATGATGATGTTGGTCGTGTCGTCTCAACCATTATTAACATGAAGAAAATAAACCTCAAGTTCATGATGATATTGGTCGTGTCGTCTCAACCATTATCAACATGAAGAAAATAAACCCCAAATTCATGATGATATTGGTCGTGTCGTCTCAACCATTATCAGCATGAAGAAAATAAACCCCAAATTCATGATGATATTGGTCGTGTCGTCTCAATAATTATCAACATGAAGAAAATAAACCCCAAATTCATGATGATATTGGTCGTGTTGTCTCATCCATTATCAACATGAAGAAAATAAATCCCAAAAGAATTTGTAATCTTAACCAGAGTAGCTTTGCAAGATGCCATGTATGCATAATGCCCTAAACTAATGTGTTATCCAAGTGTGATATATACCCCAAATGTTTATATATGTGTGTGTACAAGAATGTTTATGTCTTTATGCCCCATATGTTTGTATGTGCATGCCCCAAGTATGTGTATGCCCCCAAAATGTATGTGTATGCCCCAAGTATGTGTATGTTATTGATGGATATATTTTGTTAAACAATCGGGTTCTTGTAGTCACCAACTCCAAGGAGGTGTTGGTTACCCATTATTGTATCTCCAAGTGGATTTGTATTTGGTGAAAGATGTCAGTGAGGTCTTGATGTCTGTATCATAGGCGTGGGCGTAGGCGTGGGCATGGATGCATGCGTGGATACTCCTTTAATGTTTTTCTAACCAAAACGATTTTCAATGTTTTATAAAATTCTTTTATTTGCATGTGTTGTACCCCAAAGTTTTCCCCCTCATTTATCAAATATTTTCTCACAAGATCTCCTTGGGTTCAAGACGGCACAAGAATTGATCAGCTCAAGACACCTCCTTAAGCACTGATGACTAAAATTAGGGTTTGAGATTGCACAAGGATAATTTAACTTTCAATTCCTCATATGAATTTCAAGTATCATTATGGACCCCCAAGATTACTCATGTCATGTTTCAAGCCTTGAATCACATTTTTGCTCAGTCAATTGAGCAGTTGACCTAAAAATCAGCTGTATTGGGGAAAAAGTCAATTGTGGCCAATTTACAGTCATACTTCATAATTTTTTATCCATATCAACATTATAAACTCATATGTATCATTTTATCAAGTTTGGACCACAATTCCTCAAGAAATTTTGATCAAATCATCAAAAGGGCAAAATGGTCAAAATTACAGTTTTGATTAAGAAAGGGGCAATTTTTGACCTAGCAAATGGTCAATTGGTTTGAAACATGATATTAAGAGTTGAATTGCATCATTTTTACCTAATGGCATGACTCAAAACATTGCTCAAGATCAATTGAATTGATATTTAATTTTCAGTCAACTGATCAAAAGTCAACTGTATATGAAAATTCAAACTTTGACTTTTCGGTCAAAATCAAGTGTCAAAGATCACAATTCATCAAAACATGTCAAAATATGAAACTTATTCATCAAGAAATCAAAAAGTCAAGATTTCATTTTGAAAAGTCAAAGTTTCAAACTTAGAAAATTTTCAAAGTGTTGAAAACTTCATGTTTTTTCACAACTTTGAGCCAATTTTTCATCATGACGCAAGATGATCCAAAAGAAACTTTCAACATGAAAGTTGTAGATCTCCATGAAATCTAAAACATTGCTTTACACAACTTCTTCTAAAAGTTTTTGGATCTCAAGTTATTAATTCATGAAGTCATGGTCTTGAAACTGAACACTTAGTGAAATTTTGAACATTTTGGTCATAATTTTGACCTAACTTCTGACCCAAGTTTCACCTAGTTCCATTTGGATTTTGCAAAATTTATTCAAAGAGGTATTTTAGAGCACATTACAAGCTTTCCAAAATGTAAAAGAACTCCTTGAGATCATTTGTGAGCAAGGAGAATCGAAGGTCATAAATTGGGGTTTCAAGTTATTTTACAAGGCAAATTTTGTGATGAACAAAATTCAAATCTCAAACCTATGTTGCATAATCTTTGCTTTGCAGGCCTCAAACTTGTTAGGCACTCCATAATTAATTGCATGCACAACTTTTATAGGTCTCAACTCAAGTATTCAATGCAATGCCATGCTTTATATCTATTTTAGGAAGAAAGTGCACAATGCCATTTTGAAAAAGTAGCTTTATGCACAAAACTTGTTCTTGAGCCTTGTAATTGTTTTCTTCTGATCATACACGTCCTATAACTCAAGAGAAGTTTGTCTCAAGACTTACAATCACTCAGCCCATGCTTGTACTTCACCTTGGAACCATACTTTCACTTTTCTTCAAAATCAAGCAACCTAGCCATAACTCTAGAACTCGGAAATCCTTTGTGCAAAACCTCTCCAACCTTTTGCTTATACATACACAAGTCCTTGGCAACAAAACGGAGGCATGCTTAAGCCCTAAAAACACCAAGAACTCAAAACTGCACCACATACCTCCATTTTTACATAACTTGACCAAAAGTTTGAAACTCACATCTCCCTCGTGTGTTTTCAAGCCTTTTTGTTCCTAAAGCTTCTAAACATCATTTAGAACTCATCCCTCACCCTGTTACAAGACTGTAACAAAATTAACACCATCCTCCATTTTCAAAAATAGAGCTTTGCACTTAGACTTCTCCATAACTCCTCAGACACTTTCAGCTCAAGCTAAGCATCATATTAGCTTCCTGGGAACTTGAGGAAGCTAATCCAATCATTGGAACTCACTAAAAGCAGATCAAACTCAAAATATGATACCCTCTTACAAGGTAAGTTTTCTGACTTTTGAACTCTTCATACATGCATCATTAATGTTTAGTTTGTTAATGAAAAATGTAGACATCATTGTTCTGAAGTTAACCATATCTTTAGATTTCATTTATATTGCTTAAGTAGTTAGAATTTTGAATCTGAACATCCTGGAAAAATTAGGTCAGCATTTGGTACCATTCAAAACTCATGCTCATTCTTGAGAATTAGTTTAAGTTGTTTACATTTCTGGAATCGTGGTAAAATTTTACACAACTTTCATGTTTACATTGTTGCAAATGGTTGAGAAATGAACAAGTTGCAAGGCTTCTGGCTGGAGGTTGAAGATGAAGTGC
Source organism: Vicia faba (assembly GCA_948472305.1). NCBI lineage: Eukaryota > Viridiplantae > Streptophyta > Magnoliopsida > Fabales > Fabaceae > Vicia > Vicia faba. The sequence continues at coordinate 594,069,148 of OX451736.1, forward strand.
ATTTAGGGCAAGACTTTGGTTATGTATTTGTTGTTTTACACAAGTTAATGGATGTATCACCACCTCAGTGGTTAAAGCGCGCGCATGTCACTATGAGGTCCTGGGTTCAAGCCCCAGCGTGACCTTTTTGCATTTTTTTCTCATTTTTTGACATTTTCTTGTTCCTTTTTGCAGCGCTTGGGCCAGTTAGTGTGGGCCTGACTTTTTTTATTTTTCTTACCATACTCCATGTTTCACTATTTAACCTCCCTGACTTTTTTTTAAATATTTTTATATCTTTTATTTATTATTATTGTTAATATTATTATTACTGTTATTATTATTATTTTCATTAATAACAAAAATCCAAAATATTTACATTTTATTATTTATATATTTTTAGTTTATTTTTATTTACAAAAATAAAAGAACAAAAACATTTTCTTTAATTAATTTCTTTTTTTATAATACTTAGATGATATAATTTTAAATATTATTTTATTATTTTCTTATAAATTAACATTAATTTAGGACTTAGGATCTTTTATTTAATCATTTCTTATTTATTAGTTTAATTAAGTTCATAAAAAACCCTAAAAAATACTTTTCTTTAAATTAATTATTTTTACTAACTTAACCTTAATTTTCTTTTTTTAATTAATTATTTTATTTTTAGTCAATTAGGTTAAAAACCCTTTTCATAAAAAACCAAACAAAATCTTTTCTTTTCACATTTACATTCTTGTATTTTATTTGTACATTTATTCAAAAATTCAATATGGTTGTAATAGTTTTTTAGATTTAATTTCTTGCAATATTCCCCATTTATAATTTGTACACCCCCTCCCCTAAATGATGTAATAGCGTAGTAATTTTAATTTCCTCAATTTATCGCTCTATATACAAATGCTAGTAATTAGGGTTTTATATGGAAAGACTAAAACCAACAAATAGAAAACCCTAATCAAAGACGAATCAAGCATGAAAATCAACACACTTGCACACAAACAACCCTAGGGTAAATCAACTTGGTTGCCTTACAAAAAAAATCCATATTATGCATGTGAGGTATCTTAGCAAAAATACAAGATCATAGTCCCTCGATGACGCTATCTATGTTGCCTTTTCAAAATGATCTTAGTCCCTAAAGAAAAATGCTAAGATACCTTGCAACATTGCTAATCATGGTTATACGATGACCCACGCCCGTCCCGTTTACATCTAAAGATAGGGTTACTTACCAAATCAATGGTAAGATAACAATGTCAAAGGAAAAATGAAATGAACATGAAAGACTTTTGAGTAGGTAGAACGTTCCTAGTTACTTGCTCTATTTCAAACCAAAACATCCTTGCTATTTTCAAAACAAACACCTACACTTTTAAAACACCTTTCATCTTGAAAACATTTTCAAAAGATCAAACACTTTGTATACATTCTTACAAACAAGAATCATTACAAAGTTTGTCTAAACAATGGCCTCTTTACAAAATACTTTCAAAAAACCACACAAAGCACATTTTCAAACAAAAGCAAGTGATCTAGCAAGTAACTAAGAGCCCATAGAAAACCATGGATGAAAAGGGTACTAATACCTTCCCTTTTCATAATCTACCCCCCGAACTCAAGAAAACATCTCAAAGGTATTTCCTATGCTTTTTCACCTTTCCTTTTGGATAAAATAAAAGTCGGTTGCGACTCTTGCTAACCGCAACATTTGCGATCAAACGTAAAACAATCAAGTCAGTTCTTGCACCGTATCACCGAACTGGCGACTCTGCTGGGGACATTTATAAAAGTGGGGTTACCTTATGGCTAGATAACATTTATTTTCTTTCTTTGTTTGACTTGCATGCTTTACATTATGGTTCCTTGTTTGGGTTTGTTTTAATCCTACACCCGGATTTAGGGCACCATTCTTAGGTAAGTAGCAATAAAATGTGAGGGAACTGTGCGGGGTATACCGACACGGTTGAAACAGTAGCTACGTTGATGCGATACTTTGGTGTGTACCGGTAGCCCTTGAGTAAATCAAGGAGAATACGGGGCCACCGTGTGGTGTCATAAAGCATTAACTAACTTTAGCACCTTAATTGACGAACTTGGCTTTTAGGACTTAGTGAGATAGTTGTCTTTGGTGTAAACCCAAAGTCGGTTGATACTCGATACTACACTCATTGAGGTTTGACCCTTGAATTTTGTTTGGTGGCAAGTCAATTGTCTATCGGAACGAGAATTGAAGGAAAGACCAGTGATATTGAGATCCCTTAGAACCCGGTTACTATATTTAGGACAGGTTGAACCAATCCAACTTCAAGAGGGTATCACCATAAAACCCATGCAAGCCTTAAACCTAAGGTCTTTGTGTGATTTACTTGTGTTTATATGCTATATCTGAGCATAGTAATGACATCATAACATAGAATGTCATACTAACCCTTTCAAGGATTCTTAGGATTTATTTTTGTCTTGTTTTGTAGGACATGGCTCTCGCCCGCAGATTCACTATCCAAATCAGTCTGGTAAAAGTACCTCCTCAGCTTAAAGAATTGGCGTCAAGGGTTCACGAAAGCTCTCCATTCACAGAAAGATATGGTAGGATTTTCAACTTGGTCACTTCAAACCCTGATGAAGAAATGTTAAAATTTCTCTTTCAGTTCTTTGACCCTCTCCATCACTGCTTCACTTTCCCGGATTATCAGTTAGTGCCTACTATGGAGGAGTTTTCTCTGCTGTTGGGGTGCCTATCCTTAATGAGGTACCTTTCAATGGTATGGAAAGAGACCCTAAACCTGAAGATATTGTCAAAGCTTTGTCCTTACAACGGTCTGACATAGTGGCAAATTGGGAAACCAGGAGAGGTGTCAAAGGTTTTTTGGCTAAGTTCTTGTTTGAGAAAGCTCACCATTTCAGGGATACCTTTGACTTACAAGCTTTTGAAGAGGTGTTAGCCATTCTCATCTATGGTTTAGTACTATTTTCTAATCCGGACCAGCTCATAGACGTGAATGCGGTTAAGATTTTCCTGTCATATAACCCAGTACCTACTCTGCTTGGAGATATCTTACATTTGTTGCATACTCGCACCATAAAGAGGAGAGGAACCCTTCTGTGTTGCACACCTCTTTTAGCTAGGTGGTTTATTTCGCACCTACCATGATCCGTCTCGAAGAATGAACAAGGTTTGAGATGGTCTCAAAGGCTGATGACTCTTACACATTCAGGCATTCATTGGTCTCCCCGGTCCTCGGAGAATATTACCATTATCGATCGCTGTGGTGAATTCCCTAATTCCCCTCTCTTAGGAATTAGGTGAGCAATCACCTACAATCCTTGTCTGGAACTACGATAGTTTGGATACACAAGAAGGGATGGTACTCATGATGCACTTATTCAAGGAATCATTTCCGACTACGAGAATGATGCTCAGGGTTACCGCAAAAGGTTCATGAGAGCTTAGGGCATGGTACATAGAGTTGATAGCAAGACACTGGGGCACAAGAATTCCATCCCTATCGAGCCTTATCTCAAATGGGTACGAGCTTGTTCTCAAAGTCTTATGATGCCTTATCCCTCTATTCTCCCAGTTATTGTAGAGCCTATTATGGAAGGAGATGTCTCGTACATTATCCTTCATCCTAACATGCCCACCTCTCTCGAAGACTTGCAAAGGGATTGGATATAGCTTAAATGGGAGCGAGACACTTTTGAGGCCCAATTTTACGCCAGCGAGAAGAAGGTTTTGGAACTCACCAAACAGCTTCATGAGGAGCGGAGTCTGAACGCCTACATCGCGCCAAAGAGGATGCATACGACCTTTTTATCTTAGAGTTTTTTGTATTTCTTTATAAGCCCAAAGAGGCATGATGTACTCAAACTTTTAATTTATTAATATAACGTGTGTTCCTTTTTTGGTCTAAAGCAAATTCAAATCTCTAATTTCCTTGAAATCATTTTCATAAGCAACTACATTCATCATAACATAAGCAGGTTTCTTACAACAAGTCTCATCATCTTTCTACTGTTTATTTCAGTAAGATGGATCTCGAGCAGGCAGTAAAAGACCTCCAGGCGCAGAATGCTCACTTTCAACAGATGTTCTTGACTCTATCCAAAGGACAAGAAGATTTGAAAACTTTGCTGGTTGAAGAAAAGAAGAAGAAAGCCAAGAAAATAATCGGAGTTCTGAATATGGGAATAAGGTTCCAAGGACAAGCCAGACAGACCCTAAACTTTGCAACGTCATCTGGTGAAAAAGATAATCAAGAAGGGAAAGGCAAGGAAACGGTTGTCCAACCAGAGTATGAAGAGGAAGAAGAAGAGGATTACTCTGAAGAGCAGTATCCCTTGGCCGATGATAACTACAAGCATCTGGAAGAACGTCTAAGTGCAATGGAAATTCAGAAAGTGCCCGGGCTGGATTTTGAAGAGCTAGGTTTGGTGTCTGGGATTGTTATTCCACAAAAATTCAAAGCACCGGTATTTGTTGAGTACGATGGAGTTTCGTGTCCCAAAATGCATCTCTGATCCTATGTGAGGAAGATACAGCCTCACAATGCTGACAGAGATTTGTGGGTCCACTTCTTCTAAGACAGTCTATCCGGAACTCAGCTTGATTGGTTCTATCAACTAGAAAGGGCCAACATCCATAATTGGGAAGACCTTGCCGCTGCTTTTTATAAACAGTATCGGTACAACGTAGACCTTTCTCCTACATGTACTCAACTCCAGGGTATGGCTATGGTTTCAAGTGAAGGTTTTAAAGACTACGCTCAGAAATGGAGGGACTTAGCAGGAAGAGTCCAGCCTCCCCTTTCTGAAAGAGAACTAGTAGACATGTTTCTGGGTACCTTGTCCGATCCTTTCTTTAATCATCTAATTAGAAGCTCTTCAGCAGGTTTCATTGAGTTAATCTTGACCTGGGAAAGAGTGGAAGCTGGGATTAAGAATGGGAAGATCCAAAGAGACGCATCCTCCGCTGCTGTAAGAAAACCATTTATTGGAAAGAAAGAAGTTGATGTTGTGTATCCTCAAAGAAATCAAGATAGAACTGAATTTCGACCAATGGCAGGGGCTGTCATGATCCCTAAGCCTGCACCTACTCAACAAAGGAACGATCAGCCTAGAACAGAAAGACCAGTAAGACAATTTACCCTGATTAATATGACATTATCTCAAGTCCTGCCACATTTGTTGAGATCTAATCTTGTAACTTTGAAGGAAGCCCTGAAGAATCCTAACACAACCTCTCCTCACTACCATCATAATGCTCGTTGTGCTTACCATTCAGAAAGCCCCAACCATGATACCAACAATTGTTGGGCTTTGAAAAATAAGGTGTAAGACCTTCTTGAAGCAAAAGAAATTGAGTTTGATGCTCCTGAGATCCAAAATGTTATCACCGCTCCTATGCCTAAGCATGGTCGTGGTGTTAACGTTGTTGAAGATGATATGTTTGTTACTGTTGTTGATGAACTTGTTACTCCTCTCCTGACCGTCAAGAAGAATCTATTGAAGGCCGGTTTATTTCTGGGTTGGGATGAAGGCTTCCACTCCTGTCTATCCCTACCAACTAGTTATCATTTATTGAAAGCGGGTGTTCAGCGCCTAATGGATGACAAAGAGATTTTGTTTGAAAAGACTCCCGTTCCAAACGTTTCTTACAAAGATGTTTCAATAGTAACCATTTCCGCCAATCCTTCCAGGGTCTCCACCAAAAGACCCATTAGGATTACATTTGTTCCTAAAGTAGCTCCATTAATAATTACTATACCAGGTCCAATCCCGTACTCATCAGATAAAATTGTCCCATGGAACTATGGGGGCGACATCTATTATCATGGTGTTAAGCAAGATTGTATGGTTGATGAAGACTCAATTCTTGAGAAGGTTGACCCCGACATCAGTAATATTGCGGGAACCAGCAAGATAACCCGAAGTGGAAGAATTTTCTCTCTAAAGATTGATCCTCCGAAGACTGTTACCGGTCTTGTGATCATCCTTGTTCCTGTTCCTGTTGACACCACCACTACTACTACTACAATCCCTTTGGTTACCCCTGATAACACTCCTACCGCCGAGTCAACCGAGACTTGAGGCAAAGGAATTCTGATTGAGCCTGTCAGGATGAAGGCACAAACAATATCTATCCCTGAGGCCTCCCAAAAGGAGATGGAAGAAATTCTAAAAATTATAAAGAGAAGCGACTACAACGTAGTCGAACAACTAGGGCAGACTCTGTCAAATATTTCCATGTTGGCTTTATTGTTGTGCTCTGAAGCTCATGTGAAGGCCTTGGTGAAATTTCTTAAAACTTCCAATGTACCACAAGAAACCTCTGTTGATCAGTTCCAAGACTGCGTGGCCAGTTTAACCGCTGACAATGGTTTAGGCTTCTCTGATGTTGACTTGACACCTAGAGGGAGGAAGCACAGCGAGGCATTGCATGTCTCTGTCGAATGTCGGGGAACAACTTTAGCTCACATTTTAGTTGATACCGGTCCATCTTTGGATGTGCTTCCTAAGAAGGCTCTTGATAGACTCGACTGTGAAGGTTTGACCTTAAAACCCAGCAACATAGTGGTAAGGGCCTTCAATGGTTCAAAAATAATGGTGCATGGAGAGGTAGACATCCCCATTAAGGTTGGAACTCAAACCTTTGATTCAACTTTTTACGTGATGGACATTCGCCCTTCCTATTCCTGCTTATTGGGCCGACCATGGATTCACAGTGCTGGTGTTGTCACCTCTACATTACATCAAATGCTGAAATACCCAACCAAGGGAAAAAATCATTATTGTCCATGGAGAAGAGGAATATATGGTCAGTCACTTAAACTCCTTCAGATACGTGGAATTGGATGGTGAATTCATTGAAACTCCATTTCAGCATTTCGAGGAAGTCCCACCAACCGTGGCAGTAACCAAGGTTGTTTCCTAAATCCCGAAGATTACAAGACATCCGCTAAAGATGTCTTCTCTGAAAGATGCCAAGGCAGTGATCGAAGAAGGTGGGTGCACTGTGGGGCCAACTCCCAGATATCCCATACAAATCTGACAAATTCGGTTTGGGTTTCACTTCAGGAGCCCAGAAATCCGTGCGTCGTGCTCGTGCCGGGGGACCACCCTTGAAGATCAACAACCATGAAATCAACGTTATGGAGGATGATGAGGATAGCTACGACCTGGAGAAATGGATTTTACCAATTGTCAACGGAGGACTCAGCAACTGGGAAGCTAAAGACTTTGTCCCAATTACTTTTATCCAACAATAATTGTCTTTAAATTTTTGTCGGATCTGTAATAATTAAACAAATTCAGACTTTTAAAACCTTGTGTCTTACCCGAGGCACAACGGTCCATTTGTAAGGGTTGTTACCTCATTTTCATATGTCATCAATGAATCATGGATGTTTTTGAATACAAACTTTGTGCTCTTTTTCTTTCTTTTCTACATTTTTACTTTCTTTCAAATATAGTTATACTCTTACACACACTCACATTCAAAATGCAGGTCTACATCCATTCGGGATCCCATGGGTAACTATTCTGCTATGGCCTTTTGTAACTCTGAAAAATCTAATCTACCAAGCCGAAGACGAAGGTGAGGAAGATTATGAAATGCCAGGGGAACTCGCCAGGTTACTACAACAAGAAGAGAGGACCATTCAGCCCCACGAAGAACCAGTGGACACAGTTAACCTATGTACCAATGAGGACAAGAAAGAAGTCAGAGTGGGTGCCAATCTGGAATCCAGTGTTAAGAAGCGTCTGATTCAGTTGCTACATGATTATGTTGAGGTCTTTTCTTGGTCGTATGAAGACATGTCGGGACTTGATGCTGATATTATAGTCCATCGTCTACTAACAAAAGAAGATTGCCCTCCAGTGAAACAGAAAGTCTGTCGCATGCGACCAGACATGCCAGAGAAGATCAAGGCCGAAGTCATGAAGCAATACAACACCGGATTCTTGGCCATCACCTCCTATCCACAATGGGTCGCCAATGTTGTTCCCGTGCCTAAAAAGGACGGTAAGGTATGAATGTGCGTGGACTACAGAGATTTGAATAGGGCAAGACCTAAGGATGATTTCCCACTTCCTCACATCGATATTCTGGTTGACAATACAGCACAGCATAAGGTGTTTCCCTTCATGGATGGCTTCTCAGGCTACAACCAAATCAAAATGGCGCTCGAGGACATGGAGAAAACGACCTTTGTCACACAGTGGGGCACATTTTGTTACAAGGTGTGATACTATGGGAGAACTGACTTGGGTGTTTTGCGTTTTATTGCAAATGTTGCGGTTTAGCAAGAGTCGCCACCGACTTTTCTTTTATCCAAAAGGAAAGGTGAAAAAGCACAAGAAAGACCTTTGAGATTGTTTCTTGAGTTCGGGGGGTAGATTATGAAAAGGGAAGTTATTAGCACCCTTTTCATCCATGGTTTTCCATGGGCTCTTAGTTACTTGCTAGATCACTTGCTTTCGTTTGAATGTGCTTGTGGTGTGGTTTTTTGAAAGTATTTTTGAAAATGGAACTTTGTAATGATTCTCGTGTCTATAAGAATGTATATAAAGTGTTTGTTTCGAAAATAGTTCAAAGGAGTGTTTGTTAACTGTGTTTTTGAAAGTATTTTGAAAATGCAACTTCGTAATGATTCTCGTTTCTATAAGAACGCATACAGAGTGTTTGTATCGAAAATAGTTTCAAAGATGAAAGTGTAAGTGTAAAAAATGTTTTGTTGTGAGCAAGCGAGTAACTGAGAGCGAACCTACCTACTCGAAAGGTCTTAGATGTGTTTTTCCTCCTCCTTTAGATGTTGCTATCTTACCATTGAATTGATAAGAAGCCCCGTCGTTGGATGTGAAGGGACGAGTATGGGACGTTTGTATAGTCATAGAAGGAAACATATGGGACGTTTTAGCAATGTCGTTTAAGGACTAGATCGTTTACCGAAGACAACATCGAGGGTCATCGAGGGACTACGATCTTTTATCGAGGGTCTTCGCTAAAAGTCCCATGTTCGAGGGACATGACTATTTTTTCCGATAGGCAACAAAGTGAGATTACCGTAAGGGTGCATGTGTGTAAGTGTGTTTAATTGCATGCATTTAGTCTCGATTAGGGTTATCTACTTGTTGATTTTATCTTGCCATACACGCCTAATTACTATACAGTATATGAAAACAGTAAAAATTGCGAAAAATGAAATTATACGCTATTACAATATTTAGGGGATGGGGTATACAAATTTAAGAATGGGAATTGCAAGTAAAAATAAGTCCTAAGTTATTATTACAACCATATTGAATATGTACAGTATAAGAGAGAAATGAATTTGTTTAGAAAATGTTTTTGTCTTAAGGAAATAAGTTAAAAGGAAAATATTTTTATGTTTTTTATGTTAATAATAAACAAGATAAAAGGAAAATAAATGCAAGGTAGAAACAGCGTGTGGATACAAACAAAGAAACGAGGATCAGAAGTTCTGCATCCAGGCGCGTGACTCAGCAGAAAAAGTCAGTAGGATCAGAAGTTTTGGATTTGTACACTCTGAGGTCCTGCAAAAAACGTCAGAGGGAAAGGGAACAAAGGTTCTGGATGGATACACTCTGAAGTCCTGCAAAAATGTTAGAGGGAAAACACAGAGGTTCTGGGTGGTGTCCAACTAGTGAACCAAAAGTCATAAGTTCTGTATTACATTGAAACAGTGAGCAAACGTCAACAGTTCAGTGTATTTGACATGTAAGGAGAACTTAGAAGTTCTGCGATGTGTTAAGATTGTGAGTGAACATCAGAAGTTCAGTATTGTGTTGAGCCAGTGGGTGAACATCATAAGTTCAGTGTGTGTTAACAGTGAGAAAAATCATGGAAGTTATGTGTGTTAAAACAGTGAAGAGAAGTCAGAAGTTCTGCATGCTTAAATAGTGAGAAAATCCTAGAAGTTCTGTGTGTTAAAATGATGAGTGAAAAACATAAGTTATGTGTTACATTTCAACTCTTAATCAGCACAATAATAATTTATTCAGTTCAGCAAATCAGAATGATCAAAGCACAACAAATCATAGAAGTTCCAATCCTAAGTCTGAGCCTAGCATTATTCTAGAAGTTATGATCCATAGTTTTTCTATTCATACAATGATATGTACAACATTAATACTATGATATTTACATGTTAATGATGTTCAGAATGAAATGCAAGTAAAGTCAGAAAGACTTACCTGGGGCGTGCTTGAAACTTTGAGTGGCTGCCTTTGGATGTTCTGAGTCAGCAAGAGAGACGGAAGACTGGTTGTGTTCTTTGGTTCAAAGGGAAGAACAAAGGTTTGCTTTTGTGTATGAGAAATCTGGATTTTTATGAAGGTTTCACAACTTCTTTCTCTCTCTTTTGGCCAATCTCTCTCTTCAAAAGCCAGCCTCTCCTTCAAATTCCAGCCCCTTCAATGTGTGATAGAGCCAAGTATTTATAGATGACTTTGCTGTGATTTTGGGGGGAAAAACAAATGGGATTTGATCCTCTTTTGGCATCCTGTTCCTTTGCTTTTTCATCACAGTTTTCGTATGCTAGTTTAGTGTAATCATGGGATGCAGGCGTAGGCTGAGCCAACTGTTGGTCATAGGTCTGCAGCAAGTTGAATAAGCAAGGTTTTTGGGATTTGGTCAAGTTCTAACCAAAGCATTGAAAATAGCCTTCATGTGCTGAAGTGCTTCCTTGTCTTTGAAGCAAGCATGGTGGCTGTCAGCAGGAACTAAGGAAAAGCAAAAGCAAAGTTGCTATCCCAAGACATTAGAGGTACACGTGGTAAAAATCCTTTGGATAAAGACTCAAAAGGTGGTTGTGAGCATTAAATGAGCATTGAAAAAGCATTAAATGATGATGAGACTCATCATAAATAGAAATCATGCACATGAGATCCCACACCAAGGCTTAGTTCTAGGTTAGGAGTTCTGCTTCAGCGTAGCATCCCATCTTATGATCCTCTTATCTTCTGGCTCCAGCATGTTCTGAAGGAGCTTTCAGCCCTTCCAGAAAGCTTGCAACATGTTTCTTAGCCTTCTTTGCATTACCCTAGCAAACTCTAACTGAACTTGCGTAGATGTTGAAGAGCCATATTCTGACTGAAGACTATGTGTTGAACCATGTTTACAACTTCAGACTGCACCTGCCTGGAGGTTGGCTCAGAAGTTCTAAAGTGTCATTTTTTATTAAATACTTAGAAAAAATCCCAAGTATTTAGAAGTTTAGCTTTTCCATAGTAAATTTGACTTTGAACTTTTTGATGATACAAACTTCATATTCCAACATGTCTTCTTGAAACTTGGTTTTGGTCTAAAAGTCAAAGTTAGACTTCTCAACATGCAAATGACCATTTTACCCTTGTGAGTGATTTTCCTTGGAAAATTTGTAGTTCAAAGCTTGGAAGCAAACTTGAGGATCCAGGGTGGTTCTTTGAGAAAATGAGAGGGCAAATTTTGGGGTGCAACAGCTGCCCCTGTTCAATCTTCTTACACCTGAAGAGTTAGATTGGTAATTCTACCATTCGTGTCTTGAAGGTGGAAGATGATTGAACACTAGAGTGCCCAGAAAATTTGCACTCAAAGATGTGTTAGTTGATTATGTAGGGAATGGGCTTAAAGATGCCATTCGGAGAGATGGTAGAATCTTGTTGGAGATGGGCTTATAGATGCCATCCAAGAATTTTTGTTGAGATGTAATTTGAACATCAGAACGGCGTCTGTGTCTGGAGCGTATCCGTACTGTATCAAGAAGTGTTTTTGAATGAGTATCAGAATGGCATCCGTGTCTGGATCGTATCTGGACTGTATTTAGAAGAGAATATGGAGTAAGTATCAGAATGCCAGCCATATCTGGATCGCATCTGAACTGTTTTTAGAAGGAATCTGGAATAAGTATCAGAATGTCAGGATCGCATCTGAATTGTATCTGAAAGCCGAATTTGAATGAGTATCAGGATGGCATCCGTATCTGGAGCATATCTAAACTATATCTAGAAGTTGTATCTGAATGAGTATCAGGATGGCATCCGTATCTGGAGCGTATCTGAACTGTATCAAAAGGTTGAATTTGAATGAGTATCATAATGGCTTTCATATCTGGAGCGTATCTGAACTGTACCTGAAAGTTGAATCTGAATTAGTATCAGGATGGCATCCGTATTTGGAGTGTATTTGAACTGTATCAAAAGATTGAATCTGAATGAGTATCAGGATGGCATCCGTATCTGGAGCATATCTAAATTGTATCAAAAGGTTGAATTTGAATGAGTATCAGGATGGCATCCGTATCTAGAGTGTATCTGAAAACTGTATCTGAAAACTCAATCTAAATGAGTATCAGGATGGCATCTGTATTTGAAGCGTATTTGAACTATATCTGAAAGCTGAATCTGAATGAGTATTAGGATGGCATCCGTATCTGGAGTGTATCTGAACTGTATCTAGAAGCTGGATCTGAATGAGTATCAGGATGGCATTCGTATCTGGAGCGTATCTGAACTGTATCAAAAGGTTGAATTTGAATGAGTATCAGGATGGATCCGTATCTGGAGCATATCTGAAAACTATATCTGAAAACTCAATCTGAATGAGTATCAGGATGGCATCTGTATCTAGAGCATATCTCAACTGTATCTGAAATCTAAATCTGAATGAGTATCAGGATGGCATCCGTATCTGGAGCGTATCTGAACTGTATCTAGAAGCTGGATCGGAATGAGTATCAGGATGGCATCCGTATCTGGAGCGTATCTGAACTGTATCTGAAAACTCAACAGGATGATGAAGGAATCTTGGACGATTACTATCTCAGCAATATGCTGAAGGAATCTTGGATGATTGCTACTCCAAAAGATGATGAACTTTATTTGTTGATTGATCTTTCCTGAAAATGTAAAGGGTTAGTTGTATGTATGCATTGCGTAATGATATTCTCAAAATAAATGAGATTTATGTTATATGTATTTTGTATGCATGTTCTATGAATGTTGTTGAAATGTAATTTTGTCTTGGAGAATAAATCCTTGATAAGTGTTGGGGAGTTATTAAATCCCGGACAGTTGTTGAAGAGTAGGTGTGCCTTCAAACTTTGCTTAGAATGTTTCTACTGAGGATTCCTGTTTTATTGTTTGAGGAGAACTCTGTTGGGGGATGTTGAAAACTCTGTGGAGAGTGTTGATTCCTGCTTGGGGGAAAAGTTCAAGAGTCTCAATTGTTTGTCGCTCTACTGGGGAGTTGAATTTGAACTGATATCTGGTCGGGTCCAGACTTTGTGGCACCTTATGCTGTTATCTTGGTCGAAATCCAGGCTTCACATTATTTTTGGAGAAGGGAACTACTATCTAGTCTAAATACAGGCTTCGCAGCACCTTATACTATTATCTGGTCGAAATCCAGGCTTCATAGTGTTTTGGAGAAGGGAACTACTATCTGGTCGAAATCCAGGCTTCGCAGCACCTTATACTGTTATCTGGTCGAAATCCAGGCTTCACAGTGTCTTTGGAGAAGGGAACTACTATCTGGTCGAAATCCAGGCAACACCTTATACTGTTATCTGGTCGAAATCCAGGCTTCACAGTGTTTTGGAGAAGGGAACTACTATCTGGTCGAAATCCAGGCTTCGCAGCACCTTATACGGTTATCTGGTCGAAATCCAGGCTTCATAGTGTTTTGGAGAAGGGAACTACTATCTGGTCGAAATCCAGGCTTCGCAGCACCTTATACTGTTATCTGGTCGAAATCCAGGCTTCATAGTGTTTTGGAGAAGGAAAATACTATCTGGTCGAAATCCAGGCTTCGCAGCACCTTATAATGTTATCTGGTCGAAATCCAGGCTTCACAGTGTTTTGGAGAAGGGAACTACTATCTGGTCGAAATCCAGGCTTCGCAGCACCTTATATTGTTATCTGGTCGAAATCCAGGCCTCATAGTGTTTTGGAGAAGGGAACTACTATCTGGTCGAAATCCAGGCTTCGCAGCACCTTAAACTGTTATCTGGTCGAAATCCAGGCTTCGCAGCACCTTATACTGTTATCTGGTCGAAATCTAGGCTTCACATATTTCTGAGGTTGATTGCTATCTGGTCGGATCCAGGCTTCGTAATGGATTTCTTGAAAGGTTGGAAATGAGGAATGATATCTGGTTGGATCCAGGTTTCTCAGTCCTTTATTGGGGATAGAGAGGTTAACTCTACTGGGGAAAAGAAGTTAAACCTTGGTCGGATTGAGTTTAGGTTCTTCTATATCTTTGAAGAGCTAGGCTATTATCTGGTCGAGTCCAGGTTTCATAGAATTTCTTGGTAATAATAAAGGCTTTTGTGGAAGGCTTTAATGGGTATTTAGGGGTTGTGGCCCTTTGATTTGTAGTAGTCGGAGAGGCCACTTTAAGCTGGGGATTTCTGCCGTTTGTTGGGGAAATAAACCATGTTGCCAGTCTGCTAGAGAGGTGACAACTTCGTTGGGGAAAGTCCTCGAGGATTTTTGAGGTTGTCTCAACCGGGGAAAGGTTTTCAGAGATTAAACTCTGGCTGGGGAATCATCCTATGAGAAGGATTTTAGGGATATTTTTCATTGCCCATAGTAGCGAGTGTTTGTGGCACTGCCTGGAAATGTTTGACTGTACGTAACCCTTTATCGGGATTGACGTTCAATGCCCCAAGTGACGGAGATGGAGACTTGCCCCTGGTTACTCTACAATTCTTGAGAGATTTTCTTGGAATCTTGAATGGACTGCCCCAGGTGTGCTGGATAGTGACATGTCATGTCCCCCTATTGATAGGAGATTTTTCAATGGAAGTGTCGTCCTACTTGGAGTGATTTTGTTTACTGAGAGAGATTTCGTTCACTGGATATTCATTGTGTGAATTTCTCCGCTGTCAAACGAATAGCCACATGCAAACAGTGATATTCAAGTAATGCAAAGTTTATGTCTGTCTTGAAGTTTTGAAAATGCGTTTTTAGTAAGTAAAGAAGTTTGTAATTCATCTCTGGATTTTGAGTAAAGCCTTACAGGAGTCAGGATACCTTTTGTAACAATATGCTTTCGAACTAACTCATGCTTCAATTAGGGCTTTTAAAGGGTTGTATCGTGGCCTGGTTCACGGTTTAAGAAACAAAGGATAAAGGCTCAAATGTATTTGTACCCACCCGTTCTTCGTGATGTTCTTCGGTCCTAAGCTCAGTTAATTGTACGTTTGAACTCCAATTGGGTTTGGAATGACATATTGGTGACGATTCAGACAAGTTAAGTTTGTCGGAAGGCAGTCATTTTTGCAACATTTTTTTTCATGTTGTTGAGGATTTATAGTGACCTCTTTCTTTTGATTTGTTATCCCTAATTTTTTCCTGACTGTTTTTGTTTTGAGATTACAGTCAGCGGGATGCCCTAGTTTTCTTAAGTCTCCTTTGTAGGTTTTGACTTAGTGGGATTTTCTTTTTGAGAGATAATGACTGCCTATGTGATAGGGAACCATCACCGTCTTTTGATTTCAGAGGAGTGTTTTTGATGTCATTCGTTATATTACGAGATGAGAGTTTGCGATTTGAACGTGTATTTGAATTAACTGAGAGACTACCCTGCCCCAGGTTTTGATTAAAGGTTTCAATTTGTGTTAAAACAGAAATCTTCTACTTCTTTGGCTCGAAGGGGTTGACTAGGGATTATCTTTCTTATAACTCCAGTGGTTAGGATTTGAAAGAATGCTTGTATATCGTCAGCAAGGTCTGTCCAAAAGCATATTGTATGAGATTATGGCATTGTTTTCGTCATCCTCCCTCTAAAGGCTTGTAAATTTTAGCAAGAGTTGAATGTCATAAAGAGAGTACAAAGCATAGTTTAAATGTAATGAAAATGAGTGGATCAAATCAAGACAAACATATGCAATGCATTAATGAAACAAAGTTTGACATTAATAGATAATTGTTTGAATAACAAAAGAAATTACAAATGAAAATTCGAATGAACAGAAGCCTCTTTGTTGGAACTTGTCACTGTAGATGGTGAGCCTTTGATGGACGGAAGAAGCACTCAGTCTGGCCATCTTGTGTGAACTCCAGCATTCCTTCGTCGATCAGGTTTTGAATCTTATATTTCAACGCCCAACAATCGTTTGTATCATGCCCAGGGCTATCAGAATGATAAGCACACTTTGCCTCCAGATTGTAGTTAGGAGAGGAAGTCTTCGGGCTCGGATGAGGGTTTATCACCATAATCAGATTCATCCTCAACATGTGTTGCAATGCTTGTGACAATGGCATGTTTATTTGGGTGAACTGCCTTTGAGGTCTTTCCACCCTTGGCCGATTTTCGGGTTGATGTTGACAAAGTCGTTGTTGGGCTCGCGACATGGTAGAAAATTGGGATGGTCTCCCGGCATCTTGTCTCATGGGAGGTTGAGCAATGACTTGATTTCCAACCATGATTGTTTTCCCCATATGGTTGCAACCGTCTTGACGAAGTTGGTTGACAAGAACTTTCAGCTCTTCTTGTCTTTGAGCCAGATTTTGGATAAGAGCCATCTGGCCCACCAACTGTCCCATCATTTGGACCCTCATTATGGCTATTTCAGTTTGTAGCCTTTCCAACTGATCATCCTTAGTGCCCTCCGGACTCCCCATGATCATGCCCCTGGTGAGGAGCGCCTTGACCTCTTCTTGCCCCTTGGATAGGTTCAAGAACATCTCTTGAAGTTGAGCATTTTGAGCCTGGATGTCCTTGATAGTTTGTTCAAGATCCATTGCTAGAATAAACAGCGGAGGAGATGAGAAACCTGTTATGAATCCTGTTATGCAATGATATGTATGATATATATACAATGTTTTCAAGGATCTCGTGGGGTAAACAAGAAACTGTTAGAATTTGATTGCAGCTTGATTGAAGAAACTTTGTGTCGTTGGGAGTCCTTCTTCAAGAGTCAAGCTCACCATATCGAGTGGGTTATAGCCCTTGACTCAAGTTGTTGTACTTGATCTTTAACGGTGTTTGGTCAGAGGAAAATAAACCCCCTGCCCCTTGTTAGACGTTTGGTTCATCATAACCTGCATCAAAGACCCTCGAGATCCTTGAAATGGTTATTGAAAATGCTATGGTATGATGTTATGATGTTATGTACAAGTATGCGAGGTAAGCAAGTGTATATACAAATAATCATATTCATACAAAGCAGACAAATCCTTAGGTTTAGGCTTGCATGGAGTTTGTAGGTAAGTACCCTCTTGAAGTTTAGTTGGCTCAACTTGTCCTAGTTAATAGTAATCGGGTTCTAAGGGATCTCAATATCACTGACCTTTCTTTTAGGCATTGTCTCAGCTCAATCAATCTTTTCTTACGGTCGAGATATCCTAAAAGTCTGGTCTCAATGAGTGTAGCATCGAGTATCAACCAATTCTCAGCTTTACACCGAAACCGGCTATCTCACTACTTCCTAATGGCCAAGTTGGTCAAGTAAGGTTCTAAGGTCATTTGATGTTTCACGACACCACACGGCGGCCCCGTACTCTCCTTGACTGACTCAAGGGTTACCGGTACCAACCAAAGTGCCACATCAACGTAGCTACTGCTTCAACCATGTCGGTATACGCTGCACAATTCCCTCACAGTTTATTGCTACTTACCTAAAAGGTTCCCCCAAATCCGGGTGTAGGATTTAAAAAAAAACCCAAACAAGGAACAAAATTGTAAAGCAAACAAATCAAACAATATAAGCAAATAAATGTGATCTAACCCTAAGGTAACCCCACTTTTAGAATATATGTCCCCAGCAGAGTCGCCAGTTCTGTGATACGGTGGGAGAACTGACTTAAGTGTTTTGCGTTTTATTGCAAATGTTGCGGTTTAGCAAGAGTCGCCACCGACTTTTCTTTTATCCAAAAGGAAAGGTGAAAAAGAACAGGAAAGACCTTTGAGATTGTTTCTTGAGTTCGGGGGGTAGATTATGAAAAGGGAAGGTATTAGCACCCTTTTCATCCATGGTTTTCCATGGGCTCTTAGTTACTTGCTAGATCACTTGCTTTCGTTTGAATGTGCTTGTGGTTTGGTTTTTTGAAAGTATTTTTGAAAATGGAACTTTGTAATGATTCTCGTGTCTATAAGAATGTATACAAAGTGTTTGTTTTGAAAATAGTTCAAAGGAGTGTTTGTGAAATGTGTTTTTGAAAGTATTTTGAAAATGCAACTTTGTAATGATTCTCGTTTCTATAAGAATGCATACAAAGTGTTTGTTTCGAAGATAGTTTCAAAGATGAAAGTGTAAGTGTAAAAAATGTTTTGTTGTGAGAAAGCGAGTAACTGAGAGCGAACCTACCTACTCGAAAGGTCTTAGATATGCTTTTCCTCCTCCTTTAGATATTGCTATCTTACCATTGAATTGATAAGAAGTCCCGTCGTTGGATGTGAAGAGATGAGTATGGGACGTTTGTATAGTCATAGAAGGCAACATATGGGACGTTTTAGCAATGTCGTATAAGGACTAGATCGTTTACCGAAGGCAACATCGAGGATCATCGAGGGACTACGATCTTTTATCGAGGGTCTTTGCTAAAACGCCCATGTTCTAGGGACATGACTATTTTTTTCCGATAGGCAACAAAGTGAGATTACCCTAAGGGTGCATGTGTGCAAGTGTGTTTGATTGCATGCATTTAGTCTCGATTAGGGTTATCTACTTGTTTATTTTATCTTGCCATACACGCCTAATTACTATACAGTATATGAAAACAATAAAAATTGCGAAAAATGAAATTATACCCTATTACAATATTTAAGGGATGGGGTATACAAATTTACGAATGGGGATTGCAAGTAAAAATAAGTCCTAAGTTATTATTACAACCATATTGAATATGTACAATATAAGAAAGAAATGAATTTGTTTAGAAAATGTTTTTGTCTTAAGGAAATAAGTTAAAAGGAAAATATTTTTATGTTTTTTATGTTAATAATAAAAAAGATGAAAGGAAAATAAATGCAAGGTAGAAACAGCGTGTTGCTACAAACAAAGAAACGAGGATCAGAAGTTCTGAATCCAGGCGCGTGACTCAGCAGGAAAAGTCAGTAGGATCAGAAGTTCTGGATTTGTACACTCTGAGGTCCTGCAAAAAAACGTCAGAGGGAAAGGGAACAGAGGTTCTGGATGGATACACTCTGAAGTCCTGCAAAAACATTAGAGGGAAAACACAGAGGTTCTGGGTGGTGTCCAACCAGTGAACCAAAAGCCAGAAGTTTTGTATTACATTGAAACAGTGAGCAAACGTCAGCAGTTCATTGTATTTGACATGTAAGGAGAACTTAGAAGTTCTGCACTGTGTTAAGATTGTGAGTGAACATCAGAAGTTCATTATTGTGCTAAGCCAGTGGGTGAACATCAGAAGTTCAGTGTGTGTTAACAGTGATAAAAATCATGGAAGTTCTGTGTGTTAAAACAGTGAAGAGAACTCAGATGTTTTGCGTGCTTAAACAGTGAGAAAATCCTAGAAGTTCTATGTGATAAAATGATGAGTGAAAAATAAAAGTTATGTGTTACATTTCAGCTCTTAATCAGCACAACAACAATTTATTCAGTTCAGCAAATCAGAATGATCACATCACAATAAATCATAGAAGTTCCAATCCTAAGTCTGAGCCTAGCATTATTCTAGAAGTTCTGATCCATAGTTTTTCTATTCATACAATGATATGTACAACATTAATACTATGATATTTACATATTAATGATGTTCAGAATGAAAAGAAAGTAAAGTCAGAAAGACTTACCTGGGGCGTGCTTGGAACTTTGAGTGGCTGCCTTTGGATGTTCTGAGTCAGCAAGAGAGACGAAAGAGTGGTTGTGTTCTTTGGTTCAAAGGGAAGAACAAAGGTTTGTTTTTGTGTATGAGAAATCTAGATTTTTATGAAGGTTTCACAACTTCTTTCTCTCTCTTTTGGCCAATCTCTCTCTTCAAAAGCCAGCCTCTCCTTCAAAGTCCAGCCCCTTCAACGTGTGATGGAGCCAAGTATTTATACATGAATTTGTTGTGATTTGGGGGGGGGGGGGGGGACAAATGGGATTTGATCCTCTTTTGGCATCATGTTCCTTTGCTTTTTCATCACAGTTTTCGTATGCTAGTTTAGTGTAATCATGGGATGCAGGCGTAGGTTGAGCCAACTGTTGGTCATAGGTCTGCAGCAAGTTGCATAAGCAAGGTTTTTGGGATTTGGTCAAGTTCTGACCAAAGTGTTGAAAATAGCCTTCATGTGCTGAAGCGCTGCCTTGTCTTTGAAGCTAGCATGGTGGCTTTCAGCAGGAATTAAGGAAAAGCAAAAGCAAAGGTGTTATCCCAAGACAGTAGAGGTACACGTGGTGAAAATCCTTTGGATAAAGACTCAGAAGGTGGTTGTGAGCATTAAATGAGCATTAAATAAGCATTAAATGATGATGAGACTTATCACAAACAGAAAACCTGCACGTGAGATCCCACACCAAGGCTTAGTTCTGGATCAGGAGTTCTGCTTCAGCGTAGTATCCCATCTTCTGATCCTCTTATCTTCTGGCTCCAGCATGTTCTGAAGGAGCTTTCAGCCCTTCCAGAAAGCTTGTAACACGTTTCTTAGTCTTCTTTGCATTACCCTAGCAAACTCTAACTGAACTTGCGTAGATGCTGAAGATCCATGTTCTGACTGAAGACTATGTGCCGAACCATGTTTACAACTTCTGACTGCACCTGCCTGGAGGTTGGCTCAGAAGTTCTGAAGTGTCATTTTTTCTTAAATACTTATAAAAAATCCCAAGTATTTAGAAGTTTGGCTTTTCCATAGTAAATTTGACTTTGAACTTTTTGATGATACAAACTTCATATTCCAACATGTCTTCTTGAAACTTGGTTTTGGTCTAAAAGTCAAAGTTAGACTTCTCAGCATGCAAATGACCATTTTGCCCTTGTGAGTGATTTTCCTTGGAAAATTTGTAGTTCAAAGCTTGGAAGAAAACTTGAGGATCTAGGGTGGTTCTTTGAGAAAATGAGAGGGCAAATTTTGGGGTGCAACACAAGGTTATGCCATTTGGGTTGAAGAATGCTGGGGAAACCTATCAACATGCCATGGTAGCTTTATTTCATGACATGATACATCACGAAATAGAGCTCTATGTGGATGATATGATAGCCAGATCTCAAACTGAAGCGGAACATCTTGACCATTTGCAGAAACTATTTGAGATAATGAAGAAATACAAGCTGAGGTTGAACCCGAATAAATGCATGTTTAGGGTGAGGTCCGGTAAACTCCTAGGCTTTGTCATCAGTGGTAAAGGTATCTAAGTGGATACTTCCAAGGTGAAACAATACAAGAAATTCTAGCTCCTCGCTTTGAGAAGGAAGTCAGAGGATTCTTAGGACGGCTAAACTATATTTCCTGATTCATTTCTCACTTAACAGCTACTTGTGAACCAATCTTCAAATTACTGAAGAAAGATCAAGTAGTCAAATGGAATGATGAGTGCCAAACTGCCTTCGACAAGATCAAAGAGTACCTACAAGAGCCTCCTATTTTGATGCCACCAGTCGAGGGAAGACCATTGATCATGTATCTAACTGTTTTGGAAAATTCAATGGGGTGTGTGATGGGGCAGCATGACAAGTCTAGCCGAAAAGAGCATGTTATTTACTGCCTGAGAAAAAAGTTTACCGACTGTGAAACAAGATATTCACTGCTCGAGAAAACTTGCTGCGCTCTGGCATAGGATGCTCGCCGGCTAAGACAGTATATTCTGACCCACACTACCATATTGATATCCAAGATGGATCCAATAAAATACATATTCGAGAAGCCTGCCCTCTCTGGGAGAATAGCAAGGTGGCAGATGATCCTGACGGAGTATGACATTCAGTAAACTACCCAGAAAGCAATAAAGGGCAGTGTGCTAGCCGATCACTTTGCTCATCAAGTTGTGGATGACTACCAGTCCATGAAGTTCGAATTCCTAGATGAAGACATCATGATGGTAAACAACTGTGAAGAACTCAGACCATATGACGGACCTGAACAAGGATCCCGATGGACCCTGGTTTTTGATGGGGCGTCTAACGCACTCGGCAATGGCATCGGGTTTGTACTCATATCTCTGGAAGGATGTCATACTCCTTTTACTACAAGACTCTGTTTCAACTGTACAAATAACATGGTAGAGTATGAAGCATGCATTTTTGGTCTCAAAGCTGCCATAGATTTGGGGGTCAAGTCCTTAAGTGTATTCGGAGTTTCAGCTTTGGTCATCAGTCAGATCAAAGGAGAATGGGATACGAAACACCCTAACCTCATCCCCTACAAAGAACATGTGTTGACATTAATCCCACATTTTGAGAAGATTACCTTCGAGCATTTCCCGCGAGAAGAAAATCAACTAGCGGATGCGCTAGCCACAATGTCATCCATGTTTAAACTCAAATGGGATAACGAGGCTCCTCAAATCACCATTGAATGGATGGATGAACCAGATTATTTTCACCAGATCAATACTGAAGAAGTAGTGGACCAGCCTTGGTTCCATGAAGTCAAGAGGTATCTCGAGGCTCAAGAGTATCCAGAAGGAGCTTCAATCAACGATAAGAAGTTCTTAAGGAGATTCTCTTCTAAGTTCTTCATCAGTAACGACATTCTCTACAAGTGCAACCATGACTCTGTTTTGCTTCGTCGCACAGACAAGGTTGAGGCAGAAAAGATCATGGATGATCTACATGAAGGCACTTTTGGCACCCATTCTAGTGGGTATACGATGGAAAAGAAGATCCTATGGGCAGGTTATTACTGGTCTACCATGGAAGCAGATTGCTATCAACATTCACGGACCTATCATAAGTATCAGATCTATGCTGACAAAGTGCATGTACCTCCAGTTCCTCTGATTGTCTTGACTGCTCCCTGGCCATTCATGATGTGGGGCATTGATATGATTGGAGAAATCAAGCCCACAACCTCTAATGGACACTGTTTCATCTTGGTGGCCATTTACTATTTCACGAAGTGGGTTGAGGCATCTTCTTTCGCTTTCGTTACCAAGAATGTTGTCGCCCGGTTCATCAAACAGAATCTCATTTGTCGGTACCGTATCCTAGAGAGGATCATCACAGACAATGGTACGAATCTTAAAAATTCCATGATCACCGCACTTTGCATGCAATTCAAAACCCAACACCATAATTCTTCCCCTTACTGGCTAAAGATGAATGGTGTTCTCGAAGCCGCAAACAAGAACATAAAAAAGATCATACAGAGAATGACAGTAAACTACAAGGACTGGCATGAGATGCTACCATTCGCTCTCCACGACTATCGTACCACGGCGCGCACATCAACCGGGGCAACACCTTACTCTCTGGTATACGGTATGGAAGTTGTCTTGCCTATTGAGTTCCAAATCCCTTCTCTGAGAATCATGAAGGATACAGGTTTGAATGAAGACGATTGGATCCAAACTCGACTTGATCAACTGAACTTGATTAATGAGAAAAGGATTATTATTGTCTATTATGGTCAAATGTATCAAAAACGGATGATCAAGGCTTTCAACAAAAAGGTCAGACGTCAAGTGTATCAAGTCGGGGATTTGGTGATCAAGCGCATCATACTTCTGCAGGGTGATCCCAGGGGAAAATGGACTCCTACATATGAAGGAACATTTGTAATCAAAAGCATATTCTCTGATGTAGCAATGATCTTAACCACTATGGATGGCGACGACCTGCTGTACCCTGTGAACGCGGACATAGTCAAAAGATACTACGCATAAGAGACCCACTAGGTTGACACACCTAGGAAAAACAAGGTCATCCCGACGAACCAAAAGGTTCGGGAAAAAATTAGGGATAAAACAAAAAAATGTGTACACCCAGCAAGTTGAAAACCTGAAACGGAGACTTGGGCAAAAAAGGGTATCCCGGTGGACTGAAAACCCGAAAGGGCGGTCCAGGAAAAAGTTAGGGAATTAAAGCGTATAACTATGTCCTGTTGATCATCTTACAGACAACCTTTGGCTTTGACTGAAAAACTCAATGGGTCTAATTAATCCAATCAACTTCGAACAAGGCAGCAAGTGGGCAAGATGCTCAGAGGCACGAAGGCTATAGAAGAATAGGAACCCCATGGGATTATTGCACATAGCTATCTTTTCTTTGTATCAAATTTTCATTTTTACGACGACATTCTCTTACTAGGATGTTCATCTCATTGTAAAAAATACTTATTCAAGTTAATACAAAGATATTCCTTTGAAAGTGAAAAACTATATGTTTTTCTTTATTTATGTGTTTTGTTTACAAAAACGTACAATGATTTATTTTTGAACATACGCATTTGAACATAATTAATGTTTACAAATGAACAAAAAGGAACAGAAATAGAAGACAATCACTAATGGCTTTAAGAAATAGGATAATATTTTTATACTATTCCATAAAATCCCCCACAATATGCAGCTTAATGATATCAAGCTCTCTCATATTCCCGGCATAACAAAACTTCCAGTTTATCACTCCCCAGTAGAAGTCGCCCAATTTCTCAGGATTCCCCAACAGAATTTCACAAGCAATACATGACGTTTCCATTACAACAGAGTTTATTTCTCTAACAAATAGAAGTTCATCAACTCATCAAAACGTGAATACCTACACTCCACGTCCCCATCAGCAGTCAGGGATTTATTTTCCCTAATCCAATAGTATTACAGCAGCATAGCTCACATAACCATACATCACATCCATACGTCATAAACATCTATGACACGAATGCATACAACATATTTGCATTTCATTTGTTAGAACATCATTATATAATGCATTTCATACATCATAGCATTGCATACAACTAATCTTTCATCTCTTCAGGAAAGATCAGTCAACAGATGGCTATCATCAACAATTTGCAAAAGGTCAGAGGTTGATACCTAAAACAAGCCAAGATAATTATCTACTTGACCAGCTGAAACAATCCTACACGGTTTTCAGATACAGTTCAGATACGCTCCAGGCACGGATGCCATTCTGATACTCATTCAGATTAAGATTTCAGATACAATTCAGATACGCTCCAGATACGGACGACATTTTGATACTCATTCAGATCCAGCTTTCAGATACAGTTCAAATACGCTCCAGAAATAGACGCCATTTTGATACTCTTTCAGATCCAGCTTTCAGATACAGTTCAGATACGCTTCAGGCACAGACGTCATTCTGATACTCATTCAGATCTATCTTTCAGATACGCTCCAGATACGGATGCTATTCTGATACTCATTCAAACTTAACTTTCAGATACAGTTCAGATACGCTCCAAACACGGACGCCATTCTGATACTCATTTAAAATCAGCTTTCAGTTACAGTTCAGATATGCTCCAAACACGGACGCTATTCTGATACTCATTCAAAATCAGCTTTCAGATACAGTTCAGGTATGCTCCAGACACGGACGCTATTCTGATACTCATTCAGAGTCAACTTTCAGATACAGTTCAGATACGCTCCAGACACGGACGCTATTCTGATACTCTTTCAGATCCAACTTTTTTGTATAAATCAACCAGGGATTCATTATGACACTTCTTCCATTCCTGCCAACAATCATTTTTGGATGGCATCTGTAAGCCTATCTCTAACGAATTTCCATCACCTCTCCAAATTTCATCTTTAATCCCATTCCCTATACCATCAACCATCACATCCTCGAGTGCAAATTTCTGGGCACTCTAGTGTCCAATCATCTTCCACCTTCAAGTCACGAATGGCAAATCCGCCAATATAACTCTTTAGGTTTAAGAAGATTGAACAAGGGAAGCTGTTGTACCCCAAAATTTTCCCTCTCATTTATCAAATATTTTCTCACAAGATCTCCTTGGGTTCAAGACTGCACAAGGATTGATCAGCTCAAAACACCTCCTTAAGCACTGATGACTGAAATTAGGGTTTGAGATTGCACAAGGATAATTTAACTTTCAATGCCTCATATGACTTTCAAGGATCATCATGGACCCCCAGGATTACTCATGTCAAGTTTCAATCCTTGAATCACATTTTTGCTCAGTCAATTGAGCAGTTGACCTAAAAATCAACTGTATTGGAGAAAAAGTCAATTGTGGCCAATTTACTGTCAAACTTCATAATTTTTTATCCACATCAAAATTATAAACTCATATGTATCATTTGATAAAGTTTGGACCACAATTCCTCAATAAATTTTGATCAAATTATCAAAAGGGCAAAATGGTCAAAATAAGGGTTTTGACTGAGAAGGGGCAATTTTTTATTTTTGACCTAGCAAATGGTCAATTGGTTTGAAAAATGATCTTAAGAGCTCAATTGCATCATTTTTACCTAATGTCATGACTCAAAACATTGCTCAAGATCAATTGGATTGATAGTTGATTTTCAGTCAACTGATCAAAAGTCAACTGTATACTAAAAAGTCAACCTTTGACTTTTTGGTCAAAATCAAGTGTCAAAGATCACAATTCATCAAAACATGTCAAAATATCAAAATTATTCATCAAGAAATAAAAAAGTCAAGATTTCATTTTGAAAAGTCAAAGTTTTCAAACTTAGAAAATTTTCTAAGTGTTGAAACTTCATGTTTTTTCACAACTTTGAGCCAATTTTTCATCATGATGCAAGATGATTAAAAAGAAACTTTGAACATGAAAGTTGTATATTCCATGAAATCTACAACATTTCTTTACACAACTTCTTCTAAAAGTGCTTGTATCTCAAGTTAATAATTCATGAAGTCATGGTCTTGAAACTAAACACTTAGTGAAATTTTGAACATTTTGGTCAGGATTTTGACCTAACTTCTGACCCAAGTTTCACCTAGTTCCACTTAGATTTTGCAAAAGTGATTCAAAGAGGGACTGTAGAGCACATTACAAGCTTTCAAAAATTTCTAAGAACTCCTTGAGATCATTTGTGAGCAACGAGAATCAAAGGTCAGAAGTTGGGGTTTCAAGTTGTTTTACAAGGCAAATTTTGTGATGAACAAAATTCAAATCTCAAACCTATGTTGCATAATATTTGCTTTGCAGGCTTCAAACTTATTAGGCACTCCATAATTAATTGCATGCACAACTATTAGAGGTCTTAACTCAAGCATTCAATGCAATGCCATGCTTTATATCCATTTTAGGGAGAAAGTGCACAATGCCATTTTGAAAAAGTAGCTTTATGCACAAAACTTCTTCTTGAGCCTTGTAATTATTTTCTTCTGATTATTCATATCCTATAACTCAAGAGAAGTTTGTCTCAAGCCTTACAATCACTCAGCACATGCTTGTACTTTATCTTGGAACCATACATTCACTTTTCTTCAAAATCAAGCAACCTAGCCATAACTCTAGAACTCAGAAATCCTTTGTGCAAAACCTCTCCAACCTTTTACTTATACATACACAGGTCCTTGGCAACAAAACGGAGGCACGCTTAAGCCCTAAAAACACCAAGAACTCAGAACTGCACCACATACCTCCATTTTTACATAACCTGACCAAAAGTTTGAAACTCACATATCCCTCGTGTGTTTTCAAGCCTCTTTGTTCCTAAAGCTTCTAAACATCATTTAGAACTCATCCCTCACCCTGTTACAAGGTTGTAGCACCATTAACATCACCCTCCATTTTCAAAAACAGAGCTTTGCACTTGGACTTCTCCAGAACTCCTCAGGCACTTTCAGCTCAAGCTAAGCATCACATTAGCTTCCTGGGAACTTGAGGAAGCTAATCCAATCATTGGAACTCACTAAAAGCAGCTCAAACTCAAAACACAATACCCTCTTGCAAGGTAAGTTTTCTGACTTTTGAACTCTTCATACAGACATCATTAATGTTTAGTTTGTGAATGAAAAATGTAGACATCATTGTTCTGAAGCTAACCATGTCTTTATATTTCATTTATATTGCTTAAGTAGTTAGAATTTTGTATCTGAACATCCTGGAAAAATTAGGTTAGAATTTGGTACCATTCAAAATTCATGCTCATTCTTGAGAATTAGTTTACGTTGTTTACATTTCTGGAATCGTGGTAAAATTTTACACAACTTTCATGTTTACATTGTTGCAAATGGTTGAGAAATGAACAAGTTGCAGGGCTTCTGGCTGGAGGTTGAAGATGAAGTGCATTTAGGGCAAGACTTAGGTTATATATTTGTTGTTTTACACAAGTTAATGGATGTATCACCACCCCAGTGGTTAAAGCGTGCGCCCGTCACTATGAGGTCCTGGGTTCAAGCCCCAGCGTGACCCTTTTGCATTTTTTCTCATTTTTTGACATTTTCTTGTTCCTTTTTGCAGTGCTTGGGCCAATTAGTGTGGGCCTGACTTTTTTTATTTTTCTTACCATACTCCCTGTTTCACTATTTAACCTCCCTCACTTTATTTATTTTTTATTTTTTTATTTTTTACTTTTGTATCTTTTATTTATTATTATTGTTAATATTATTATTATTATTATTATTATTATTATTATTATTTTCATTAATAACAAAAATCCAAAATATTTATATTTTATTATTTATATTTTTTAGTTTATTTTTCTTTACAAAAATAAAAGAACAAAAACATTTTCTTTAATTAATTTCTTTTTTTATAATACTTAGATGATTTAATTTTAAACATTATTATATTATTTTCTTATAAATTGAAATCAATTTAGGACTTAGGATCTTTTATTTAATCATTTCTTATTTATTAGTTTAATTAAGTTCATAAAAAACAGTAAAAAAAATACTTTTCTTTAAATTAATTATTTTTACTAACTTAACCTTAATTTTCTTTTTTTAATTAATTATTTTATTTTTAGTCAATTAGGTTAAAAAACCCTTTTCATAAAAAACCAAACAAAAGCATTTTTCTTTTCATATTTACATTCTTGTATTTTATTTGTACATTTATTCAAAAATTCAATATGGTTGTAATAGTTATTTAGATTTAATTTCTTGCAATATTCTCCATTTGTAATTTGTACACCCCCTCCCCTAAATGATGTAATAGCGTAGTAATTTTAATTTCCGCAATTTATCACTTTATATACAAATGCTAGTAGTTAGGGTTTTGTATAGAAAGACTAAAACCAACAAATAGCAAACCCTAATCAAAGACGAATCAAGCATGAAAATCAACACACTGGCACACAAACACCCCTAGGGTAAATCCACTTGGTTTCCTTACAAAAAAATTCATATTATGCATGTGAGGTATCTTGGCAAAAACAAGCAAAAATACAAGATCATAGTCCCTCGATGACGCTATCTATGTTGCCTTTTCAAAATGATCTTAGTCCCTAAAGAAAAATGCTAAGATACCTTGCAACATTGCTAATCATGGTTATACGATGACCCGCGCCCGTCCCGTTTACATCCAAAGATAGGGTTACTTACCAAATAAATGGTAAGATAACAATTTCAAAGGAAAAAGGAAATGAACATGAAATACTTTTGAGTAGGTAGAACGTTCCTAGTTACTTGCTCCATTTCAAACCAAAACATCCTTGATATTTTCAAAGCAAACACCTACACTTTCAAAAGACCTTTCAACTTGAAAACATTTTCAAAATATCAAACAATTTGTATACATTCTTAAAAACAAGAATTATTACAAAGTTTGCCTAAACAATGGCCTCTTTACAAAATACTTTCAAAAAACCACACAAAGCACATTTTCAAGCAAAAGCAAGTGATCTAGCAAGTAACTAAGAGCCAATGGAAAACCAAGGATGAAAAGGGTGCTAATACCTTCCTTTTTCATAATCTACCCCCCCCCCCCCCCCAAACTCAAGAAAACATCTCAAAGGTCTTTCCTGTGCTTTTTCACCTTCCCTTTTGGATAAAAGTAAAATCGGTGGCGACTCTTGCTAACTGCGACATTTGGCGATCAAACGCAAAACAATCAAGGCAGTTCTCCCACCGTATTACAGCATGTCAATTCCCCAAAAATGATTTCAAACAATATTCACAAAAATAATTATAGTACTTTGCAAACAAGTCTAAAAAATAAAGAAACATAATTGAAATATTTGAAAGAAACTTCAACATTTTTTATTGATAAATATGCCTCTGAACAGGCAAGTGTACAAGATGCAATCCCTAGAAAGAGGTAATTACAGAAAGTTTTTTTGATGAAAGGCTGTAAATGGCAATGAAAATGATGATTGCTACTGCTATTTTCCCCAATATTCTCTTGATATCTCCAATCTTATTTGCTTTTGAGTCGGACGATTTAGACCAATCCCTTCCTTCGTGGTTCGTAGTCGTGGTTCTTAGATTGCAGTCTTTTGTTCTTTATTTCTTTGAATGAAATCCCTAAGTTTTTCCTGGATCGCCCTTTTGGGTTTTCAATCCACCGGGATAATTTTTTTTGGTGTATGTCCCTAATTTTTGCCTGGATCTCCCTTTTAGGGTTTTCAATCCAGCGGGACGCTTCTTTTTGCCTAAGTCGCCTTTTTAGGGGTCGAGCTTAGCGAGCTTTCTTATACATAGTATTTTTTACTGCATCTGTATTTTTCGGATGTGGTAATTCTTCCCCATCCATTATTGTGAGGATAAGACCGACACCGGAGAATGTTATTTTTACCATAAATGGACCCTCGTAATTGGGTGTCCATTTACCACGTGAGTCGAGGCAGGGTAGCCGAATATTTTTGAGTACCAAGTCCCCTTCTTTGAATATGCGAGGATGAACTTTCTTGTCATAGGCTTTCTTCATCAGTTTCTTGTATAATTGACTGTGGCACACAACTGTCAAATGTTTTTCCTCAATGAGGTTGAGCTGATCAAGTCGTGTTTGAACCCACTTGACTTCTTCGAGCTTAGTTTCCATTAGCACTCGGAGTGATGGAATTTCTATCTTAACTGGGAGTACCGCCTCCATGTCGTTTACTAGTGAAAAAGGAGTTGCACCTATTGACGTGCGTACAGAGGTACGATAGCCATGTAAAGCAAAGGGAAGAATTTTGTGCCAATCTCTGTATGTCTTCACCATCTTCTAAATGATTTTCATGATATTCTTGTTCGCAGCTTCGACGGCCCCGTTCATCTTGGGTCGATATGGTGAGGAATTATGATGCTCGATCTTGAAATCATCGCATAATTCTTTCACAGTTTTGTTATTTAAATTAGACCCGTTATCAGTTATGATCCTGTTTGGAACCCCATATCTGCATATGAGATTTTGCTTGATGAAACGAGTGACCACTTGGCTTGTCAAATTTGCATATGATGTGGCTTCTACCCATTTGGTGAAGTAATCAATGGCGACTAGTATAAATCGGTGTCTGTTAGATGCCTTCGGTTTGATCATACCTATCATATCAATTCCTCACATTGAGAACAGCCATGGAGAGCTCGTGAAATTCAGAGGAGTAGGTGGTACATTCATTTTGTCAGTGTAGATTTGACATTTGTGACAAGTTTTCGTATAATGATAGCAATTTGCTTCCATTGTTAACCAGTAATACTCGGCCCATGGGATTTTTCTTTCCATAACATGCCCATTTGTATGGGTTCCGAAGGTGCCTTCATGGATTACCCTCATAAGCGTATTCACTTCTTGTTTTTCCACACACCTGAGTAGCACCATATCATAATTTCTTTTGTACAGTACATTACCACTCAGAAAGAATTTTGATGCTAGCCTTCGCATGGTTCATTTGTCGATGATAGAGGCATCTTCAGGGTATTCTTGCTTTTTAAGAAACATCTTGATGTCATAGAACCAAGGCTTGTCATCTGGTCCTTCTTCAATAGTGAGACAGTGTGTTGGCTCTTCAAAATGTCTGATAGTGATATGTGGCTCGTGGTTGGGCCAGGTTACCTTAAACATGGCTGACAAAGTTGCTAGAGCATCTGCCATTTGATTTTCTTCTCGCGGGATATGGTTGAAAGTAATTTTGGTAAATTCCGTAGCTAACTTTAAGACATGATCTCGATATGGAATCAAGTTTGGGTGTTTGGTGTCCCATTCACCTTTGACTTGGCATATGACCAATGCAGAGTCTTTGAATACTTCAAGGTATTTGATTCTCAAATCGATGGTAGTTTCCAGGCCTAAGATGCAAGCTTCATATTCGGCGATATTGTTGGTGCAGTCGAAACATAACCTTGTGGTATAAGGTTTGTGATAGTTCTTTGGATAGGTTAAAACTTCCACGATACCATGTCCCAATGCATTTGAAGCTCCATCGAACATGAGTGTCCAACACGCCCCTGGTTAAGGTCCTTCGTCAGGTCCTGGTATTTCATAGTCGTCAATAGCCATAACATATTCGTCGGGAAAGTCAACTTTCATGGGCTGATACTCTAGCAATGGTTGATGGGCTAGATGATCAGCTAATACACTGCCTCTGATAGCCTTTTGAGTAACATATAAAATGTCGTATTCTGATAGTAGCATGTGCCATCGAGCAATCCTCCTTGTAAGAGCTGGTTTCTCGAACACATATTTTAATGGATCCATCCTTGCTATTAGCCATGTGGTGTGTGTTAAAATGTATTTCCTTAATCTTTTAGTAGCCCAAGCCAGTGCACAACAAGTTTTCTCAAGGAGCGAGTACCTGGTTTTGCAATCAATAAATTTCTTGTTGAGGTAGTAGATTGTGTGCTCTTTTCTACCTATTTCGTCTTGCTGGCCCAATACACATCCCATCGATCCTTCAAGTACAGTTAGGTACATAATAAGAGGTCTTCCTAAAACTGGTGGCATCAATATTGGTGGCTCTTGCAAATATTTCTTTGTCGTCTCAAAATCTGTCTGATAATCCTCATTCCATGTTACAGTTTGATCTTTTCGTAGTAATTTGAATATAGGCTCGCATGTGGGGGTTCGATGTGATATGAACCTCGAGATGTAGTTCAATCGTCCTAAGAAACCACAAACCTCTTTTTCTATCTTTGGCGTTGGCATCTCTTAGTTCAATCGTCCTAAGAAACCACAAACCACTTCGATACCACACTGGCTTACAATAAAACCCAATGACTTGCCTGACCTGACATCAAAGGTACACTTGTTTGAGTTCAACCTTAATTTAAACATTCGCAATCGATCAAATAACTTCTGTAAGTGTATGATGTGGTTCTCCTCTGTATGATATTTGGCGATCATATCATCTACGTACACCTCAACCTCCTTTGAATCATATCATGGAACAACGTCACCATTGCTCGTTGATAGGTTGCCCCTGCATTTTTCAAACCGGATGGCATTACTTTGTAGCAGAAAGTACCCCAAGGTGTCATGAAGGTAGTCTTCTCCATATCTCCAGGCGCCATTTTGATTTGATTATAACCTGAAAAGTCGTCCATGAATGAGAATATTGAAGCTTGAGTCGTGTTGTCCACCAGAACATCTATGTGCGGTAGCGGGAAGTCGTCTTTAGGACTTGCTCTGTTTAGATCTCGATAGTCCACACACATGCATACTATTCCATCTTTTTTAGGTACTGTTACAATGTTAGCTATCCATGGTGGATAATCTACCACTGCCAAGAACCCTGCGTCCAATTATTTAAGAACCTCTTCCCGAATTTTGCTGGACATATCTGGACGAGTTCTCCTAAGATTTTGCCGGACCAAAAGACAATCTTCTTTGAGAGGTAATCTGTGAACCACAATGTCTGTATCCAACCCCGGTATGTCTTTGTAGGACCAGGAAAATATATCCACATACTCGTGCAATAACTTGATCAGTCTTTCTTTAATGCTTTCTTCTAAAGATGCCCCTAGCTTGACCTCTTTTGGATCCTCCGTTGTACCGAGATTAATGGTCTCAATAGGATCTTGATATGGTTGTATGTTGTTAGCCTTTTGTTCTATGCTTCTTTCCAATTCTTCAGAAAGTTTAAGATCCTCAACATCTTCCTCTTCAACTTGTTTGACGGGATTATCAAAATCATATCGGATAGTATCAGTAACATCATCGGTGATTTTGGGCATGGATCTGCACATTTATCATGTTTTGGTGCAGTTTTTTTTTTAGTACGTGAATTTGGAAAATCCATATGCGAGAAATATTGCCATTTAAAACATATAGGATAAATGCAAGACGAAAAACGAGGATCTTAATTGAATACAAAACACATTTTTATTATTCATAAATATTTACTGAAACACACGAGGACCCTTACAAATAACCCCTATGCCTCGGGCTTGGCATAGGTTCTTTCAAAAACAAAGAAAATTACTTTGGAAAGAAATTTCCAGGAATCTTCACAACTGTCCAGTTCTTTAACTCTTCGTTTGGGGCACATTCACAGATGAAATTTATTGCCCTTTTGATGATGTCTTTGTGGGACATTATTTCCACTTATTCGCCATGTTCTACCCCTTTGTTGATGAAGGTCTCCTGGATTGGTGGAAACCGTGCTTTCCCTTTTAGAGTAGTCTTCGATGATTCATAACCCAAGCCAAAATAGTTCTTTTTCTCAGATATTTCAGGGAGCTTTCCCCAGCCTTTCGAGAAACTATTCTCCACCGCTATTTGTAAGTCCCTCCATGAAGTCATATTGGGCTTTCTGGCCTTTTTTACTGGTAATATTATTGTTTAAGCAACCTCCAGTACTTGAAATGGTGTAGCTATGCAATCTTTGTCAGCAGTGATGTACCTATGGGACTCAATGTGACTCACGAAGATGTCTTCTTCTCCACCAATTATGACCAATCTCCCTTCAACGAAGAATTTCAACTTCTTATGTAAGGTTGAAGTGATTGCCCTTACCACATGGATCCAAGGCATCCGAGTAAACATGTATACACCAGTTCTATATCCATGACTTGAAAGGTGATATAGAACATGTGCGGACCGATCTTGACGGGAAGATCCACTTCTCCGAACACTATACTCTGAGAACCATCGAAAGCTTTGAATATCATGGAACTCGGTTGTTGTACCCCAAAATTTCCCTCTCACTTATCAAGAATTTTCTCACAAGATCTCTTTTGGATCAAGACTGCATTAGGGTTGATCAGCTCAAGACACCTCCTCAAGCATTGATGACTGAAAATTAGGGTTTGAGATTGAACAGGGACAAATGGACTTTTAATTTCCCATATGACTTTTAAGGATCATTATGGACCCCCAAGGTTACTCATGTCATGTTTTAAGCCTTAGATCACACTTTTGATTAGTCAATTGAACAGTTGACCAAAAAATCAGTTGTATTGGGGAAAAAGTCAACCATGGCCAATTTACAGTCAAAACCCCATAATTTTTTATCCACATCAACATCTTAAACTCATATGTATCATTTGATCAAGTTTGGACCATAATTCCTCAAGAAATTTGATCAAATCTCTAAAAGGGCAAAATGGTTAAAATTAGGGTTTTTACTAGGAAAGGGCAATTTCTGATTTTTGACCTAGCAATTGATCAATTGGTTTAAATCATGATCTCAAGAGTACAATTGCATCATTTTGACCTAATGATAGGGTTCAAAACATTGCAAGTCCATTGGATTGACAAATGAATTTTG
The DNA here is from genome assembly GCA_948472305.1 of Vicia faba. Taxonomy (NCBI): domain Eukaryota; kingdom Viridiplantae; phylum Streptophyta; class Magnoliopsida; order Fabales; family Fabaceae; genus Vicia; species Vicia faba. The sequence goes on from OX451736.1 coordinate 594,104,616, forward strand.
CAGTCAACTGATCAAAAGTCAATTGTATACTAAAAAAGTCAAACTTTGACTTTTGGGTCAAATTTAAGTACCAAAGATCAAAATTAGTCAAAACATGTCAAAATATTAAACTTATTCATCAAGAAATCAAGATTTCATTTTGAAAAGTCAAAATTTCTAAACTTAGAAATTTTTCTGTATCAAATATTTCTTATTTTTTCATAACTTTGAGCAATTTTTTCATTATGATGCAAGATGATTCAAAGGAAATTTCCAACATGAAAGTTGTATATCTCCATGAAATCTACAACTTTTCTTCACACAAATTCTCCAAAAAGTGCTTGTATCTCAAGTTATAATTTTATAAATACATGCTCATGAACCAAAAAAGACTTAGTGAAATTTTGCCCTAGTTAGGAAGATTTTTGACCTAACTTCATGGCAAGTTTTCACATCGTTCAAAGGGGAATCTTAAAAATCAATTCAAAGATGGATTGTAGATCACATTTCAAGATTTCCAAAATGTCCAAGAACTCCTTGAGATAATTCATGAGTATGGAGAATCGAAGATATGAAGTTGGTGTTTTGTCACTTGAATTACAAGGCATTTTGTGATGAACAAAAATCCAATTTCAAACCTATGTTGCACACTCTTGTTTTGCAGGCTTCTAAACCTCAAGATCTCTCCATAATCAGAAGATTACACTTGCTTTTGAGCTATTATCCAAGTGTTCCAAGCATTGTCCAAGCCAATTTCCTATTTTTGGAAGAAAGTTACCAATCCATTCTTGAAAAGTTGCTTTAATCCCAAAGTCAACTTGTCTTGAGCTTCTAACTTGTTCTTTCTGCACACACAACCCCTATAATCCAAAAGCAAGGTGTCTAAGGCCTAAAGAAGCTCAGGACATGCTTGTACAACATTTGAGATTTATCATTTCACTTTTCTTCAAAACCAAGTTATAGAGCCATAACCCTATAACTCAGAGGCCTGGAATGATTTTGTGCTGAGATATTTTACATACATATTAACAAGTCAATTGCAACACAACACACGATTTCAAGCATCCTAAAACTCTCCCAAAACACCCTTGCTGCACAAGACTGCTCAACTTGATAGTTTTGAGCCAAAACTCTCCATCTCCATTTCCACTCATGCGTTTTGATTATTAATCATTCAAACACCTTACATACATCATACACAAGTGATCCAGGCCCCTGTTTCAAGACTGTAACCCCTCCATCACTATCCACCATTTTCAAATATCAAGCTTGCAGGTTGACTTGAGTAGGGAGATTCAGGGACTTTCAAAGCAAAGTAAGAGTTGGAATACACTCAAGGAGATCCAGGAAAGCTAGACAGATCATCAGGCCATCTCCAAAGTTGCTCAAACTCCATTCACGACTCCAGCTGCAAGAGGTAAGTTTTCAAACTTCCATCTCTTCATACAGACATCATTTGTTTCTGATTTGTGAAGATAAAATGTAGATATCATTGCTCTAAAACTGACCATGTTCATAGTTTTCATTTATATTGATTGTATATAGAGAATTTTAGATTTGAACTTTCTGAAAAAATTAGGTTCTGATTTAGGGCCAGCAAAATTAATCTTCGTCTTTGATTGTTAGCTTACATGATTTATATGGTTGGATTCGTGAGAAAAAATGGAATAACTTTCATGTTCACATTTTCCATTTTGGTTGAGAGATAAGTAAGTTGCAGGTTGTCTGCCTAGGGCGTGAGGTTGAAGATGAAGTTCAGGTCATGGACTTGATTTGTAACATGTATTTATTGTTTCATTTTAATTAACGGATGTATAGCCACTCCAGTGGTAAGGCAGCGCGCTGGTGACTAAGAGGGCGTGGGTTCAACACCCACCACGCTGCCTTTTGTCATTTTCATACTTTTTTTCCACTTTTTTTTGTTCTTTACAGCGTTTGGGCCCAGTTTTGGGCTTTCCATCCTTTTTGCTTTCACTAACTCCCTGTTCTATTTTCACACCTCCCTGATTTTCTCTTCATATTTTATTTTTATTTTATTTTCTTTATTATCTTTATTATTATTATTATTATCAATATTATTATTATTATTATTATTATTATTATTATTATTAATAAATATTTTTTATAGTTATTAATAAAAATCAAAAAATATTTTTTATCTTTACATTTATTTAGTTTATTTTGTCTTATAAAATCAAAAAAAAGTCAAAAAAACTTTTCTTTAATAAATTAATTCCTTTTTTTATATACTTAGATAATAAATATTGACTATTATATATTATTTTATTATTTTCTTGAAAATTAAAATAAATTTAGAACCTAGGCTTATTTTGGTTAATTAACCTTTTTGTATTTTAATTAAATTCACAAAAACCCTAAAAAAATACTTTTCTAAATCAATTTCATTTCTTTTAAAAATTAGGTTTAGTTCCCTAAATTTAATTTGGACCAATTGATCATCACCCTTTAGTTTTATTAAGGCCAAAACATTTTCTTAACAAAAATCCAAAATAAATCAATTTCTTTTCCTTTTATACTTGTATATTATATTCATTTCATTCCTTGTATATTTATGAAATTCAATATGGTTGTAATAGATAAATAGATTTATTTTCTTGCAAATCCCCATTTGTAATTTGTACACTCCCTCCCCTAAATGATGTAATAGCGTAGTAATTTTAATTCCCACAATTTATCGCTTTATATACAAATGCTAGTAATTAGGGTTTTGTATGGAAAGATTAAAACCAACCAAATAGCAAACCCTAATCAAAGACAAATCAATGCATATAAATCAACACATTTTCACACATGCACCCTTAGGATAAACCCACTTTGTTGCCTTACAAAAATGGTCATATTACTCATGTGAGATATCTTAGCAAAATAAGCAAAATACAAGATCATAGTCCCTCGATGACGCTATCTAAGTTGCCTTACAAATGATCTAAGTCCCTCAAAAAGGATACTAAGATACCTTGCAATATTGCTAATCATGGTTATACGATGACCCACGCCCGTCCCGTTTACATCCAAAGATAGGGTTGCTTACCAAATCAATGGTAAGACAACAATGACAAAGGAAAAGAAAATGAACAAGAAAGACATTTGAGTAGATGGATTGCTCCTAATTACTTTCTCCATTTCAAAACAAACATCCTTGCTATTTTCAAAACAAACACCAACACTTACAAAACACCTTTTCAAACTTTAAAAACATTTTCAAAATATTAGCACTTTGTATACATAATTATGAACTAGAATCATTACAAAGTTTGCCTAAACAATGGCATCTTTACAAAATACTTTCAAAAACCACCTCAAGCACAATTTCAAACAAAAAAGCAAGTGATCTAGCAAGTAACTAAGAGCCCATGGAAAACCATGGATGAAAAGAGTGTTAATACCTTCTCTTTTCATAATCTACCCCCCGAACTCAAGAAACAATCTCAAAGGTCTTTCCTGTGCTTTTTCACCTTTCCTTTTGGATAAAAGAAAAGTCAGTGGCGACTCTTGCTAACCGCAACATTTGCGATCAAATGCAAAACACCCAAGTCAGTTCTCCCACCGTGTCACATCGGTCTTATCACAACACCATCTAGTGTTAACTTCATCATGCTAGATTTGGGTAACACATTGAGGGCAGAACTAGTATCAGTAAGTACTCAGGATAGAGTCGTAGTACCTATCTATATTGAAATGTGTAGTGCTTTATTATGATCTCAGCCTTATGGAGGTAACTCACTGTCGTTGAAACCCAAATAGGACCTAGACGTCAGATTTGCTACCACATTATCAAATTGGTTCACAGTGATTTCTTCTGCAACATGAGCAGAACTTAAGACTTTCATCAAAGAATCATGATGCGCTTTTGAGTTGATGAGCAACGAGAGTATGGAAATCTTGGCTGGAGTCTGGTGAAGTTGTTCCACAACCCTATAATCACTTATTTTAATTATCTTCAAGAATTCTTTAGCCTCTTGGTCAGTGAAACTTTTGTTTGCAGGTTCTTGATTCACCTTTTCTACTGCTTTCCCTTTTTCTTTTGTCAACATGTCGCCTTTGTTTTTCGGAACATTGTCATTCTTCTCCAATGGTTTATTTTTGAACACCCGGCCACTACAGGTTATTCCCCCCGTCCCTGCTATATTTAAAATTGCAGGTTCTTGACTTGATGATGGCTCACATTCTTGTTTCCAACCATTGACATACACAGCCAGATCATAACTCCATGGTACTGCTTTGTCACTTTTTTAAGGGTTAGGAGATGGCCCTTTAATTACCATGGTAGCCCTTGGTGCTACTGGTATCTTCAGAGTTTGCTTTATAGGGTTTTCTGTAGAATCTCTCCAAGGAATCACGAGGGTTTTCTTGTCATGTTTTGTCTTCTGATAGGGAATCACCAATGGTTTCTTCATGCTTCCTTCAATTTTTGCTATATACATAGCCTCAGGGTATGGTCCGAATTGGACTATCCCCTGATCCACCAATTGTTGTAAGGTCTTTTCAAAAGATTTGTTATGTTCCAACAGGAACCCACATTCTAACAGATATTCTTTCAGCAGTCTTATCAGAGACTTTTCTTGTTTTCCAGCCCCAAAGTCGGCGACTACTTTGATTGCATTTATTATCGGGCCACCATTCGGAGGCATCGGGTTTGACTTGATGTTCGGCTTTTCAAAGGTAATATCTTGAGACTCTAATAAGTCTTAAACCTTATAATTAAAGGCCCAACATTTCTCTAGGGTGTGGCTCGGAGAATTTGCATGATACTCACATCTAGCATTGGCGTCATATCTTGGTAGGTGTGGTGGAGCTAGAGGTTTGAGTTCTACCAAAGATGCTTTGACCAAATGTTGTAATAACTGGCTAGGAGGCATATGGGGGGTCAAACTTCCTCAGAGGTCTGTCAAACTTATTATGTTGTTGCTACTCACGCGGAATCATCAATGGTTGTTGTGCTCTTGGTTGAGAAGCCACGGCATTAACTTCACCCTCTTTCCTTTTTGTAAAATTAGGGACCGGCCTCTTTGTATTGAAAGGAGAATTTGATGATCCCCCTTAAATCTTTCCATTATTTATCCCTGTCTCTATTATTTCTCCAATAGTCACTAAGTCAGAAAATCCTGAAGAAATGCTTTCTACCATCTTTTCATAGTATACTCCTTGTAGCATTCCCATGAACATGTCGACTAGCTCTTTCTCCATAAGTGGTGGTTGCACACGAGAATCCATCTACCTCCATCTTTGAGCGTACTCTTTGAAGGATTCTTTCATCTTCTGGGATAAGTTCTGAAGTTGTGTGTGGGTAGGCGCCATATCCAGGTTGTATTTGTATTGCTTCAAGAATGCATTGGCAAGATCTGACATGTTTTTAAATGCATCCTTTCCAACTGCATATACCAATCTAGTGATGCCCCACTCAAACTATCCTGGAAGCAATGAATCATTAACTTCTGGTTCTGAGTGTAGGCATGAATTTTCCTACAGTACATGTGCAAGTGGTTTCTCGGACAAGTGAGCCATTTATATCTTTCAAAGTCAGGTAATTTGAACTTTGGTGGGATTATTACATCTGGAACGAGACCCATTTCAAGGGAATCGACGTCAAAAGCATCATATCCTTCCACGACTTTCAACCTTTCTTCTATAGCTTTTTATTGATCTAGTGCCAACGAGTTTTCAACAGTAGGGGTGTTGGTCACTTTCTACAGTGCCTGATTAACATCCTTCAAATCGTGATCTCCGTATTGTAAGTCCAAGTAATCGTCAGCATGATTAACCGGAATTTGCAGGGTATGAGATACCCCTGCCTTTGGTGGAGGTGGGATAAACCCCTCGAATTATTGTCTTGTCTCGTGTTGAGCCATGACAAATTTATGTGGCCCTGTTTCCAGTCCTTTTCTCAGTTGGTGACCGCTCGATGCACCAATAGCTTGGGTTATTTCTTCGAAAGCTACTCTGGGAATCTGTTCTTGCCTATCAATGATGTTCTTCAAAGCTAGAAGAACCTGACTCATATCTCCCCTCATTGAGTCGACGTTGCACTTAACTTGTTCCAAATCCAACTTGAAGGTTGCTTGATTCTCTTCTATTTATTCCATGGCTCTTAGTTGGTGAGCTCTTGCTTGATACGGCGGCCAAGGAGGTGGTGGTTTCCTTCTACCAATGGTTCAATTGGAGAATATTTTTTTTTAAACGATGAGTTTTTGAGTGGAAAATTTATGAGATGTAATGTTTTTATGAGTGCATGATTATGTATGCATGATGTTAAGATTTATGCTTTGCGTGTCTTATTCACCTGAGCATATATATTATTTTTATAATATCGTATATATATATATATATATATATATATATATATATATATATATATATATATATATATATATATATATATATATATATATAGGTTTTGCTTTTTTATTTGGTGAGCATTTGGTAAGTGAATACACAAACAAGCTAGGAAACATAATGCTTTTATTGAAACATCAATCGTCTTTAAAAAGATAATACATTTCAGATACTAAAAAATATTACAACTCTAAAATAGTAAACTTGCTTGGAAAGGAAATAAACAAAAGGAAAACCATCTTCTAAGCCCGCTTGCAAATGTCTTCTCTGAAATGATCAACCATTGTTCTGCATAGCTTGAGAAAATTGTCAACGTCTTCTGGGAGAGGGACCATTACACTTTCTGCGTCCTTTAAGCTTCTGGGAATGTCTTCGATAAGGTTGTTGGCCAAGAACGCAAGCTTCTCATGCTTATCCTTATAGCATCGGTACTCCTAGTAGAGGTTGGGAATTACATTGTAGTTATCCCTTCCTGCTTGGGCAATCTTTGTATATTGCTATTCCCAATACATATTTTCAGCTCTCAGATCCATATAGAGTCTGTGCTGTATTAGGAAGTCTTTCCGGAGGCCCTCCAGCTCGAGGCATACTTGATCATACTCATTAGTTTTCTAGGCTGGATGTCTTTCTGCCCTCGTCTTTACAAGGCGCTCTCTCACTTATGACTCCTGGCTATCCTGAAGCCTAGTAGTGAGGTACTTCAACTATTCTTATTGGTCTAGAGATACATGGGACAAGCTTTGGATCTGAGCCCTCAACTCTTCCTCTAGTACTTTCTTTTCCTGCACAGCTTTCTCATACCATCTATTTAACTTTCTGATTTCATTGGCAACATCTTCCAGCCTCTGGTTATGGGAATTCATATTAAAAGTAGCACTTAACAGTCCTTCGATTGAACGCTTCCTTTTCAAACTTTCCTTTTCAAATGTTTTGCGTTCTTCTTTAATATGTTGATCGTTCGATTTGAGTATGCACTGCATTTGTCTTTTCTCTTTGGTCAGGTTAAGGAGATTGAGCTCTAGTTATTCCTTCTCCCTCTGAGCCTGCTTAAATGCTTTTTTCATATCATCTACCTCTTTTAAAGACATAGGAGGAGTGGTCGGGACCTCTTGCTTGTACTCAGGATCTATATCAAAAGGAAGTTTGATGATTTGCACCCTGTTTAGAACCCATTGAGTGTAAGGTTCTTTTGCCACAGCATTTTTCTTTTCCGATTTTCTTTTGTTAATCCTACTCCAAGCCCGGATGATTTTGTTTAGTAGCTCTCGATCATTTCTGCCCATGTCGTGAACAATAAATTGCTGAAGTTGCTCATTTAAAGGTTTGTCTTCCAGAGGATACCCTGGTTGTCGTAGGGCCAAGGTGGGATTTTAATTGATGCAGCCTTGTGACCCTATTAGTGGGACATTAGGAAAATCCCCCACAACTATAGACAATATCAGTGATATCTAGCTTCCTGCCATACCACAACACGGATCTAGCAGTGAGAGATCTTAACTTCTGAGTCCATCATACCTTGTCAGATTTGGAACCAAGTAACTTTCCTTGTAAAGGTGAGTCATGAACCAAGAGTATAGCAATGGAATACAACAGTTTAGGGTACCTCTCTTCTTATCGTACCGTGTATGAATGGCGTAGTAGATATCAGCAAGTAGAGCTGGAGTGGGATTTGTATTAAAAGTTTTTGTATGCCATAACACACTGATGGTTATAGGATAAATATAGTCTGTAGTGCATGGGAATAAGACAACACCAAATATCAGTAGCCCAAGATAGTCGACACAAGATTCCCATTCTTTGTTATTTTCCAAATCAAGAGCTTTACTCTCCAGATAAGATCTTCTAATCCCTCTCACTTCTCCTTCTTTCTTATAATTAAGAGAAAACTCGGGATAAGGGATTCCCAAACCTTCATCCAGCATCTTGATATCAATGGTTTGTCCAATACCTGTATAAGCTTTCTCTTTGGAGAAGCTCAGAATTCTATCAAATTCCTCTAAGGTCGGAGTTAACTAGAAATCTTGAAATGTGAGACATCTCAACAGAGGATCATAGAACTGTACTAAAGAAGAAATAGCGCCCAACTGCACTTTGACTTTGGTTAAATCCAAAATGTCCCCATAACGACGAGTAAATGTTTTTATGGCCCTTTCAGATAATCTTTCCTTTACAGCTTTGATTTGAGCCACATCTGGCTTGGAAGCATTGATACGAACTAGTTGTTTTCCTTTAGCATTCATTTCCAGATACTCACGCAAAAACCTTTACTATTTTTTTATATTTCTTCGTACCCTGTGAATAAAACAAAAAAGCAAATGATGTATGACGAACATGTGAAATGTAGAGATGCATGAATATATGAGTAAAAGGTTAAACGACGAGATTTAATGAACAATAACCCTTAGAAGGTAGGCTCTTAGCTTGGTTTTATGGATATTCTACCCTCCCCATAAGGTGGTTTCCTTGAGGGTATCATGAATAACACTAAAGGGAACGGCACAAGGGCCTCCCTTAAGCAGAGTCTCTTTGCAGACCGAAACTTTCGTCTCTAGGTCGTGAAAGGTCTCATCATGAGATTTTAGTTAGGGTTATACAAAGAGCCATAGGCATCATTCTAAATTCTTACTTCTCAAGAGGATGTCTCTTGAGATGTATTTCTTTTGCGGAATTCCACCGACTCTAGGTGAAGTCGTCACATAAACTCAGAGGGATGATGTATCCCCTTGGCTAATAGACGAACCTTCTTTCTAAGGTTTATTTGAAAATATTTTGCAAAATTTAAAATCCCGCCACAGACATATAAATATAAAAAATATTTAAAAATAAGGAAGAAATAAAATAAATAAATAAAACAAATATAAGAAACCCAAAAAATAAGAAACCCTTAAAAACCCTAAAACTAAAGGACAAAGCTCCTAAACCTAGGGTTGAGATCCCCAGCAGAGTCGCCAGCTGTTGCAACTGGTTTTTAAATCAGAGTCACCACCCTTAATTTTTATCCTAAAGGAAGGGAGTATAAAGGAATAACCCTAGAGTTCAGAGATTCTAGATTTGGACTCGGTTCAAGACGAGGGGAAGGTGTTAGGCATCCCTCGTCTACCTTATTCACAAGGATATTAGGTTTAGAAGCGTGTTTTTAGGAAAAAGGGTTTTTAATTATTATTGGGGAAAAAGGGTGTGAATTTTAGTTAGGGCTGTAAATTATATAATGATGGTAAAATTGGGGGTGCTATTAGGAAGGGCCTGAATTCAGATTTTGAATTCAGGCCCAAAATGGCCAGGGGGTGTTGTTTGTTCAGCGAATCCTAGTAAATAAAAAATGAAGGGGTTCGGATGGAAATTGGGCCAGACCCAAATGTATCATAAGATTAAAAAATGAAAAAGAAATAGCGGGTCAGGTTTGTGGTGTTGTAAAGCCCAAAAATGAAGAAAAAAATTGAATCACTAAACCTAAAGGTTGGTCCAGTAATCGCACCGACCAATCCTTCCTCTCACCTTCCCTTTCTTCGCGTCTTCTCTCTCTCACCTTTCACAAAACCCTAGTTCCGAAACCCATAAAAATCCCAAACCCGGCGGCGGCCTCTGCTTCCTATCCAAACTCAAACAGAAAAACATCATACAAAAAAAAAGAAAGTTGAGTCGTCAATCCCTTACCCTCTTTCTCTGATTCTGAGTTGTGTTTCGATTCGGTTTTGATACTTTTCCTAGCTTTCTCTCGTTTTCGCAGGTGACAGAGGATGATGATGACGATGAAAGCAGAGACGGAGAGTATAACGATGATGCGACAAAGAGGGTGATGGTGAGGGTTTCAGAATGGCAGCAGCAATTGCCGCAATCCCTTTTCTTCCTTTTTTACTGTATTCTTCTATATTTCTATATTTCTTCCTTCGTGCTTATCTTACTGTTTTTTGCTTGTTTTATAGCAATTAGGATTTATCGAATTAGGAAATTTAGTTAATTAGGTTTTTCTATTTAGGAATTTAATTTGAAATGTGTCCGTAGGAATTGAAAGTATTGATTCTGATTATCGCGTTTGAATTTGCTTCCAGATTTGGGCTTGATATGTTTTATTGTAATTACTACTTTGTTTTTGTATTTAAGTTATTTCCAGATTTGATAAAAATCTGTTTTTTCTGCAATTACTGTATCTGCGTTTAAGCTCATGAACATGCTTTCTCCTTCAACGCGCGCGGATAATCTCAATAGCATATGTTAGGGAATTTAGGCCATATTCTTTTTGGGCTTGCGACAATTGCTTAGACTGGGCCTTGAGCCCAACGTTTTTTTAGTAAATAAAATTATCTAAGTCCAAAAAATTGAATTAAAGAGCAAATGATAAAATAAAGCATTTCCCCTTTTTTCTTTTACTGAACTAAAATTGAATTGGGCCACTTAATCTATTGAGCCTTGTTTTTCTGAAACAACGACATTTTTTCCCTCACTTGTTTTTTTTTAAAATAAAATAAGACTAATTTCCAAAAACAAAAAATGTTGCTTTTGATATAATAATAATAATAATATTAATAGTTATAATAATAATGATAATTAATGTAAGTAAACATTTTTTCTTTTTTCAAAATAAATCAAAAACACGTAATGGGTCATACCATTTTGGCTATTGGGCTTTAAACAAACTAAAACGTTTTATTTCTCTGGGCCTCAAAACAGCAAAATAAACAGATTGCTTTATTAAAAACTAAGTGGGATTATGAAACTCAAACACACTGGGCCTTTACACAAGGCAAATTTGTTTTCACACACCCTTCTTTGCATTTGAACTAATTTTTAAAAATTGATGGGCCTCTTCTGATTGAGAAAATCCCATGACCCGTTTTACTAAACAACCCCCTCCTTAATTCTAAATACTCCATAGAAATAAGATTGTACAATATAAATCGTTTAAAAAGAAACCTAAACCTAATGTAAGGGTAGGGAAAATTTGGGGTATGACAAGGTGCACAATTAACAACAAAAACAAAGACTCAAATAACAAACCCTAACACACTAGATCTTGAACTCTTACTCTGCATCTTCAATGTTTGTAATTATTCTTCTTAAATATGAAACTATCTACTGGGATTTTCTCCAACGAGCTACAGCCTACAGATTTGAGAATAACCATATTTAATTTCATATAGATTTGATTTTTTGTCCACCAAGACATTTGATATGTATGCAATTCAAATGTTATTTAATTTGATTTGGTCTTGGATAATATTATTAGAAAATATTCCTTAAACTCATAATACTAAAAGATACAATTCATAAACAACAAATCTCCTTGGAATCAATCAAAACTACACTTATATTTACTCACGAAATCTGGCTAACAACCTGAGGCCAAATGATGCACACATGCTGGAACGCCTTGTCGCACATGATGCCTCTTAACAATTTACATCTTCTTGCCCTTGTTGTTTTACCTAAAATTTCCAATCAAAATAACTACAATAAGAAACAAGAAACATATCTTGACTAAGCCAAATATGAAGCTTCCTTATTACATCAAACCATTGTATCTGGTTCTGAAGAAGAAATCAAAGAAATAGATGGAAGTGGGTCATTTTAAAAAAAATATGGAGATGTTGAATAAAATACATGTCAATATTCCATTTTGTGAAGCTCTTGAGTAGATGCATTTTTATGAAACATTCATGAAATAGCTCTTATCAAAAAAAGGGTAAGTTGAAAAATTATGAAAACACCGTTTTAGCATAATAGTACAGCAAAATCATCCAGAGGGAGCTTCCAACCAAACTAACTGATTTGGGTAGGTTCAGTATTCCCAAATTCATTGGTTCACTAACTACTGGCCATGCTCTATGTGATTTAGGAGCTAGCATTAATATGATGTTGTTATCCACTTTGAGGAAGCTGAAGTGTGGCGAATCAAATCCAACACATATGACCTTAACACTATATGATTTGACAATTACATATATGTATGGAGTTCTTGAATATTTCCTAGTTAGGGTTGACGATTTACTATTCCTTACATATTTTATGATCCTAGACATGCCGAAAGATTATGAGACACCACTAGTTCTTGGAAGACCATTTTTGGCAACCGGTAAAGCTCTTATTGATATTGAACTAGGTGAGTTAACTTTGAGGTTTAACAAAGAAAAGGAAGTATTCAATGTGTTTGAAGCAATAAAACGCCACGAGGAAACCCTCGGTGTTATCGGGTAGACATGCCAGATGAGGTTGTCAATGAGGTCAATGATGCAAGTGCAAGTGCAACTACAGAAAAATTGAAGAATAAGTTGGGACAAATCAACAAAGCCAACAAGTAGTTCAAAAATATCCTTAATCGAAGGAACTTTCAAAGCACTTAAAATATGTATTTTTAGGTGAGAATCATTAAAACATGTGATCATTAGCAACTCGTTGTCAGAATTAGAATAGAAAAAAAATTGAGAGTGCTAAAACATAACATGAGAGAACTTGTTTGGAGTGTGAGTTCTATGAAAGGCATTAGCCCAACCTATCGCATGCATAATATAAAATTGGAAGAAAAATTCAGACATGTAGTTTAACCACAAAAAGATTGAATCATATAATGAAAGGAGTGGTTCAGAAGGAAGTCTTAAAATTGCTTGAAGCAAGTATGATTTATCTGATTTCTGATAGTTCTTGGGTGAGTCAGATACATGTAGTCCCTAATAAAGGAGGCATGGCCATCATCAAAAATAAAAAGAACAAGTTAATTCCAACTCGAACGATTACTGGATGGCGGATATGTATCGATAATAGGAGTTTAAACCAAGCAACAATGAAAAATCATTTTCCATTGCCTTTTATGGATCACATGTTAGAGAGATTAGAAGGCCAAGCTTAATATTGTTTCTTGGATGGATATTTTGGATATAATAAAATTATTTTAGATCAAAAAAGACTATTTTTGCATGACCTTTCATGGTTTTTTCATACTGCAAGATACCTCTTGGTTTGAGAAACGCTCCCACCAATTTTTAGGGTGCATGCTCTCTATGTTTTCGGATATGATCGAATTATCTATTAATGCATTTATAGATTATTTTTTGTTTTTTGTGATAATTTTGATAATTTTTTGATGCACCTCAATTCCGTTATATAGAGAAGCACCGAAACGAATTTGGTTTTAAACTAGGAAAAATGTCATTTTATGGTAAACGAGGTTATCATTTTTGGGCATAAAATATCAGCGAAAGGCTTAAAGGTGGATCTAGCAAAGATATAGGTGATCGAAAAATTACCTTCTCTTGTGAATGTATAGGGAGTGAGAAATTTCCTAGGGCATGTCGGCTTTTACTGAAGGTTTATTAAGGATTCTCAAAAATTTCAGAACCTCTTTGCAATTTGCTAGTCAAGGAAAATTATTGTGTTTCTGATGAAAATTGCCTTAAATCCTTTTGTGTTATTAAAAAAAGGGTTAAATATGCAAAGCCCCGTCTAATGTTAGCAAGTTTAGATTTTAGCCCCTGGTAAAGTTTTTTTTAATTCCCCATATATGTTATGTAGATTCCCTCACATAACCCCCCATTGTCCAAGTGGCATGGAATCTTCACTCAAAATTTGAAATTCTCTCCACGTGGTATTTCTATTTACACACATGGAATTTTCATTTATTCAATTGATAGCCTAGTTGGTATATACATTTCCAAAAACCCTTGCAAAATTTAGGGTTCATGTGAAGAATTTTGAGCTGTGAAGAATACGAAGCTCAGGCGACGATGAAGACGAAGATGAAGCATTAGGCGACAACGAAGACAAATACGAAGCTTGCAATGTCTAAGGTAAGTTTATTTTAAAACTTCATCACAATTAACGTGTAATATTAGGGTAACCTTTTGATTACTGGGTTTAATTTATTCACAGGATTTCCAACCTTTTAATGTTACTTTTCACCATGAGGGTGAATTTATTAGGGTTAATCCGACTGAAATTATTTACAGAGGGGGGTTAATTTGGCTGTAACTGGGCTAGAAGTTACTAATTGGACAATGGATAATATTCCGAAGTTGGTGAGCAGGTGGGGGTATAAGGATGGTAGTTTTTGGTTATGGGCTAAAGTTTTAGAAATTCAAGAAGCATATATTATGATAAAAAAGGATGGTGATGCATACGATTTTGCATTATTCTTAAGTGCAATGAATATAGATGCTTGGTCTTGATTGATGGAAGTCCCTACCAAGAGTTTGTGTAAGCATGCCTTTACTTTTTACCCTAAATTCGATGTTTTAATGAATAACATATATGAGTCTTTTAATGCTACAATACTAGTTTCTAGGGACAAACCTATATTTACTATGTGTGAGTGGATAAGGAAACATCTTATGAATAAGTTAGCTACATTTGCCAGTAAACTAGAAAAATGGCAACATAGAGTGATTTAAATACCTAGGAGAAGGTTAGATAATGAATTTTTCAATAGTGTTCATTGGTTTCCAACATGATTTATGGATGAGAAATTTCAAGTCACCCATAGTTACAACAAATGAGAGTTTATTATTGACATAGCAGGTCATGTAGATGCAACTTCTGGAAGTTGGTAGGAATACCTTGTAGGCATGTTGTGGAAGCTTTGAGTTATAGAAAGCAAAACCCTGATGACTTTGTTGATGAGTGTTACACAAAAGAAAAATTTGCACTTTGTTATGGTTTTTCAATAAGCCTTGTCAATGGTCAGGATATGTGGCTAGAAGTAGAAATGGAACAAGTATTACCGCCATCATACGAAAAAGGTCTAGGAAGGCATAGGAATGTTAGGATAAGAGAACTTGGAGAGGAAGGTGCAAGAAATATAAGACCTGAGGTTGCATATAAGTGCACCAAATGTGACAAGTTTGGTCACAATCCATTGACTTGCAAGGCATTGACACAAGACCTCAATGCACTGAAAAGAAAGGTATGGTTGTGTTTCTTAAAATTAAATTTGTTGTACAAAATATAATTTGTTTTGACTAATATAACATGTTATTATTTGTGTAGAGGAATGTTAAAAATGTAAAAAAATCTGCTGAAACTGAGAGGACAGTTCCTACTGATGGACATAGTTCAGTTCCTACTGATGGATAGAGTTCAGATCCTAATGCTGGAGAGAATTCAGTTCCTAATGATGGACAGAGTTCAATGCTACTGATGGATAGAGTATAATGGCTATTGATTCTGCATTACCCACTGATGGGCATACTGAGACTGACATTGTTGTACCAATTGTTATGAGTCAAACTGGATCTGTTATGGCTAACTCAATTCCCATGCAATCAAAGAAACATAAAGGAAAGAAGCCATACACAAAAAGAAGGCAAAGTGAAAGGATAAAATTGAGTTGGTTTAAGAAACCAATTATAGGACCAGGATCTAGTGAGCAGTCAATTACCGTATCAGAAGTTGGAGAGAAGTCAGGTTCAAAAGACTTCAAGCTAGGAGTGCAAACAAGGTTTATGAAGACATGGAAGACCAAAAAAATGATAGATTAAGTATTATGGTATCTTGTAATAGACCTAAGCATTATATGTGCATTTTGTATAAATGTGTGCTTGTTTAAAATTGTAATGTTGTAACAGACCTTTGCACTATATGTGCCTTTTGTGTCCTTTTGGTAATATTGTAAAAGACATATGCACCAAGTGTGCTTTTGTTAATCTAACTTATTTCAACTATGTTGTCAAGATTTTATGTAAAATCACTGTCATTGAACATAACTTGAACTAAATTGCATCAATTCTAAATGAAATGGAAAAACATAACTTAAACTTTCATTCAACACAAATTGGTTCGTCTTACAATTACAATTGAAATGGACAACAAAGCTTAGGCTTTAATTCAACACAAATTGGTCTGTTTTACAGTTACAACCCATGACAGACCAAGTACCAATTACAATTTGAAAACATAGCAACTACTTAAAATTATACACAACTGCAAAAATCATCCATGACAGAACAACTATAATCATCATCCAGAAATTCTTTGTCTTTTCCAATACAACCTTTCTCTTCAATTTTTCCAGCTTGTTTGACCTCCCTTCTGCTACCCATTTTTCACGTACTCTGATATCAATCTCCTCAATGATATCCTTGGCAAATTATCTCAAATGACCCTTGTTCATGTCATATTCACAACACCTGGATGAATTCACTTCAGCCTCGCTAATCATATCGTCACAAACAAATAATCTGTAACCATTCTGCAATTTTAATCAATATTAACACAGAAATAACCTAAAAGGTTAATATAAAAGTAATTACGACCTTATAAACAAATCACCATGGAATTTATACATTTCCAAACTTTTCTGCTTGGATTTTCGAGGGTGTTAGATACCCATAACTTCATGGTTTCGTTGCACCCACATCTTGGTAAACCCTTACCCAGATTACTCGTTGATGAACACTTGCTTCCACCCATGAATATAGCTATTGACGGACGACTGGAGGCGAAGGGTTCTTCAAAATGACGACCTTAGATGTAGAGAGAAATGGTGGAAAATAAACCTTATTGTTGTATGGTGTTGGATCAGAATAATTATGCCATGCTATCATGCACATGTGGACGCAAATTTGAAAAACAACAAAATGAAAAATCCACACATGAAATTATGGGTGAAGATTCTATACCACCTGGGCAATTGGGGGTTATGTGAGGGAATCTACATAACATAAGGGGTGAATTATAAAAAACTTTACCAGGGGCTAAAACCTAAACTCGCCAACATTACAGGGGGTTGTATATTTAACCCTTAAAGAAAAGCTTATAACTTTACTCGAAACAGCTGCACCAAATTGAGAATTACCTTTTGAAATGATGTGTTATGCAAGAGATTACGCGGTAGGTGCAGCTTTGGGTCAACGCCACAAGAAATTTTTCCATGTGATCTACTATACTAGTAAAGTTTTGAATGAAAACCAGGTGAATTATACCACCACTAAAAAAGAATTCCTAATCTTAATATTTGATTTGGAAAAATTTCAGGCATATCTAGTTGGTTCGAAAGTGGTTGTTTTTACAAATTATGTAGCATTGAAATACCTTTTCAATAAGGGGGATTCAAAACCAAGGCTACCACAATGGATATCAGTGATTCAGGAGTTTGACTTTGGAATAAAAGATAACAAAATGGTTTAAAATGTTATAACATATCACTTGTCCTGATTGGAGACTAGAGACATAACTAATAAGGAAAAGAGCATCAATAAAGAGATTATGGATGAGAATTTGATGGCAACTAGTGAGCGACCTTGGTTTGATGATATGGCTAACTATAAAGCTACAAAAGTGTGTCGAAAGACTATACTTAGCAGTAGAAAAAAAACCTTTTACAAAGAGGCTAACCATTATTTATGGGATGAGGCTTATCTTTTTAAGGTTAGTGCTGATGTTTTTATCTGCAAGTGTGTTGGATGTAAAGAAATTAGAGACACCATGTGGTACTATCATAACTCAGCTTATAGAGGCCACCATAGTGGTTAAAGAACAACAACAAAGGTACTCTAAAGTAGTTTCTGGTGACATAAATTGTTTTAATATGTAATTAATATGTGCAAGAACGCAAAGATTGCAAGAAAATAGGTAGAATTTCAAACCGATATAAAATTCCACTTAAAAGCATAATAGAGATTAAACCTTTTGATTGTTAGGGGATTAACTTTATGGGTCTTTTCCCTCTGTCCAACTCTAATGTTTACTCTTGTTTGTGTTGATTATGTCACAAAATAGGTTAAGCACTAGCTGGTATAGTTAATAATGCCCAATTCGTCTCTTATTTTTTGAAAAATAATGTTTTTGCTAGGTTAACAAGCAACCTAAAAAAATCATACAAATGACGGTATCTAAATCCAAAAAGGATGGGTCGAAAAAAGATAGATGATGATCTACATGCTAATATAATTGCATTTAAGAATCATCTTGGATTATCACAGTATATGTTGGTTTATGGGAAGGCTTGTCATCTACCAGTTGAGTTGAAACATAAAGCACACTGCACAGTTAAGTGAATGTTCAATGAAACACAAGAAAAGGGGTTTGAATTGGGTTTCAAGATTTTAAATATTTTCGAAAAACCAAGAATCAAAAAATACTTAAACACAAAGTAGACAACAGAATAAAAAAGACACAAGTATTTTTATCCTGGTTCACTGTTAACAAGGTTAGTCCAGTCCACCCACTTGAGTGATTTCCCTTATCAACAAGGACTTAATGTAATTGCAAGCTTCTCAAGTCATGTTTAAAGCATTGGTTTTGATGAAGACAACATGGATATCAACATTCAAAGGATGTGCAAAAAGTTTATCAATATCATATAAAACCTTGTTACAAGTCTTGAAGATTAGAAAAAGAATTATTAAAGAAACAACAAATGTCAAAAGGTATAAATAATTCTTAAACTTGAATATAGATGTTCACAAATATGCATTCATAATCATATACATATCCCACATTTTTAACAATAAGAAAAACTATGTTTGAGATCTTTTTCAAAAGGATTTTTGAAAATAAACTTTCAGGAACCGGTTCCTACCTAACAGAGAACCGGGTTCCAAACTTGTTAAAAAATCACTTCCCTGGAATTTGTACCAGGAACCGAGTTGTACCTATAGGGGAATCGGTTCCTGCGTGTTATTTTTGAATTCTGGGTTATAATGTTCACTAGAAACCGGGTTCTGCCTGGGTCGAAACCGGTTCCCAGCGAACCAGTACAGATTTTCTTTTGTTTTTTGAACATAATTCAAATGGTATTCTTTCATGATTGCATTGCATCTTTTCATATCAAATGGCATGAATGAAGAGGTATTTGTGACATTATAAATTGTGCAGATTTTCAAATTCAAATAACCTTCTTCAATTAACAATTTTCATCATTCAAATTTGCATATTCTTACAAACTTTCAAGTGTTCTTACAAATCATAAATTTTGTGAAACTTGCCATATACATTTTCATTAAGAAATCATTACAAGTTTCATACATTCATTGTGAACATTTATAATCATTGCTTGAGAATTGTTTCTTTCTTGAAGAAGAAGATCAATCAAAGATTGATAGTGCTCTCCATCTCTTTCAAATAAATCATTGTATTACAAAAAGAAAGTATTCCCTTACTATCCAGGATTGTTGGAAGTAAGTGTTGTGATTTGAAGAGGATTTTTCTTCATTCACATTAGTGTTTGTTTGACCTTAAAGATGTTCCCTTACTATCCAGGATTGTTGGAAGTAAGTGTTGTGATTTGAAGAGGATTGTTCTTCATTCACATTAGTGTTTGTTTGACCTTAAAGGTGTTAAGAACCTTTGGTCACCCTATAGGTTAGATAGTAAGCATAGGCTGTACAATCATTCTAAACTATAGTGAAATCTCTTTCGTGTTGGAAAGGGGACTGGAGTACTCTCGGATTGTGAGGGGAACCAGGATATATCGCCGTGTTCTTTACTTTTCCGCTTTTATCGTTTTCATCACCATAATCAAGAAAAGATAAGATATAGTCAAAAACCTTCAAACACTTAACCACAAATTACTACAAGTATTCTCATAAAATCGAATAAATTTTTATATACCTAATTCACCCCCCCTCTTAGGCACTCTTAGACTTATAATTGGCATCAGAGCAAGTTATAGGTAACTTGTTCCTAAAGATCCAGAATGGCTTCCGCAAATCAAAATCCGGTTTTCAAAGATGGTGGTAGTAACAACAAGCCTCCATTGTTTTGTGGTGAATACTTTGACTTTTGGAAAATTCGCATGAAGGCTCATCTTGAAGCGCAAGGAGAAGAAATATGGAATGCTGTTGAGAATGGTCCATTTACTCTGGTGTGTGTTGTCAATGGTGTTGGGTCATCAAAGCCTAAAGCATCATGGGATGACGATGACAAGAAAAAAGTTCTCTTTGACAAAAAGGCAATCAATATTCTCCAAAGTGCTCTTAGTATGGATGAATTTTTCCGAGTATCGGCATGTACAACGGCAAAGGAAATTTGGGATACTCTTGTAGAAACTCATGAAGGAACCGCTGAAGTCAAAAGGTCTAGATTTAACACTTTGAGTCAAGAATATGAATTATTCAGAATGCTTCCCGGAGAATCCATCCTTGACTTGCAAAAGAGATTCGTTCACTTGACAAACCATTTGAAGGCACTCGGTAAGACTTTAACTAACGATGAATTAAATCTTAAAGTGCTTAGGTCTTTAACTAGGGAATGGCAACCAAAAGTGACGGCAATATCCGAAAAGAAAAGCCTAGCAACTATGACTTCCGCAACACTTTTCGGAAAGCTTCAAGAATATGAGACGGAACTTGGAAGGCTTGAAAAACATGAGAATCATGAGAAGAAATCCAAAGGCATTGCTTTGAAAGTTGATTCAAAAGAAAGTCAAGATAAAGATGCATCGGAGGAAGATGAAAACTTCTTGCTTCTTGTAAAAAGAAAGAAATTTTATAAGCATAAAGATAAAGAAGCCTCCACATCAACACAAGATGTCACATGCTATGAATGTGGAAAGCAAGGTCACATAAAGCCGGATTGTCCAAAACTCTCCAAGAAAAATAGATTCAAAGGCAAAAAGGAGTTCAAGAACAAAAGGGCTTATGTTGCATGGGAAGATAATGAAATAAGTTCTTCATCCGATTCGGATAGTGACGAAAGTGCAAATCTAGCATTGATGGCTTCACATCACTCCGACGATGAAGAAGAGGTTAGTAATGAATTTAATCTTTTTGATGATGATGTTCAAGGTGCAATTGATGAACTCTTGAAAGAACGCAAAAGTTTATACAAAAAGGTGTCAAAACAAGAAAAAGAACTTCTAATTTGTCTAGAAAAAATTGACACCATGACTAAAGATTTTGATCTTCAAAAACAAAATTTTATTAAAGAAAAGGAAAACTTTGCATGCTCCAAGTGTGAATCAAATATCTTTAAAATTGTTCAATTGAAAAGAGTCATTGAACGATATGAAAAAGGACAAATAGGATTGGAAGGATTACTAAGCCAACAACGTTATCCAAATGATAAAAGAGGTCTTGGTTATGTGAATACTAAGAAACCAAGTAACAATCCCACTGTTTTTGTAAAGGCTAGTAATAGTTCCAATCCCAAGAAAGTAGAAAAGAAGCAAGTTGTTCATAATCATCAAAAGAAAAAGGCTAATGTATCTAAAAGAAAACAAATTCCTAGATACAAGAGCAAATTTGTTCCAAATTGTTTTTACTGTGGTATTATTGGACACACACCCAATGCATGCTATATTAGAAATTTCAGTATGGCTAGTGGACATTATGCATGGGTGAAAAAGGGAACTAACTATGAAGGACCCAAGGCAACTTGGGTACCTAACAAGAAATAATTTGTTTTTGTAGGTATGCTTGAAATCCACATCAAATGTTTGGTATCTTGATAGTGGATGTTCAAAGCATATGACAGGAGATGTACACCAATTTTCATATCTAGTACATAAAGCCAAAGGGTATGTCACCTATGGAGACAACACCAAAGGAAAGATACTTGGCGTTGGAATAGTTGGCACACCTCCATCCATTCAAATTGAGGATGTTCTCTATGTTGAAGGATTAAAGCACAACCTTCTTAGCATAAGTCAACTTTGCGATAGAGGGTTCAAGATCAAATTCAACAAAGAAGAATGCCTTATTATGGATGAGGCAACCAATGAGGTAAAACTCAAAGGTATAAGATCTAACAATATTTTTATGATTACTTTAGATGATTTGTCTATGAAGGTACAATGTCTTATGGTAAACAACAATGACGCTTGGTTATGGCACAAGAGGATTGCTCACATTCACATGGAGCACTTGAACAAATTGGTTAAGCATGACTTAGTTATTGGTCTACCAAAGATGAAGTTCATCAAAGTCAAATTATGTAGTGCTTGTCAAAAGGGCAAACAGACCAAATCATCTTTCAAATATAAGAATGTGGTGTCTACTACAAGGCCACTACAATTGTTACACATGGATCTCTTTGGTACATCAAGAACAAAAAGCTTCGGAGGTAATGTATTTGCTTTGGTTATTGTTGATGATTTTTCTAGATATTCTTGGACTTTGTTTCTTGTGCAGAAAATTGATGCCTTTAAAGCTTTTAAGAAGTATGCTAAGCAAATCCAAAATGAAAAATCACTAAAGATTGTATCCATAAGAAGTGATCATGGTGGAGAATTCCAAAAATGCACAATTTGAAGAATTTTGTGAAGAACATGGTATCTCTCATAATTTTTCAGCACCTAGAACTCCACAACAAAATGGAGTAGTTGAAAGAAAGAATAGGTTTCTAGTGGAACTTGCAAGAACAATGCTTAGTGATGCAAATCTTCCTAAATATTTTTGGGCGGATGCGGTTAGTACGGCATGTTATGTTGGAAATCGAGTTATCATTAGACCTATAATAAAGAATACTCCATATGAACTCTTCAAAGGAAGAAAGCCAAATATTGCTCACTTCCACATTTTTGGATGCAAGTGTTTTGTTCTTAACAATGACAAAGACAATCTCGGTAAGTTTGACGAGAAATCCGACGAAGTGTTTGTCTTTGTGTTCACTTTCAAGCAAATCCAAAGGAATCACACCTCATGGCAGTTAAAAGGATCATGAAGTATCTCAAAGGAACAACCAATGTCGGCTTATGGTATCCTAAAGGTAGTATTTGCACTTTAATTGGTTATTCTGACGCGGATTATGCAGGTTGTAAAACTGATCGTAAAAGCACAAGTGGTACTTGTCATATTATTGGAAATGCATTAGTATCATGGGCTTGTAAAAAGCAAGCATGTGTTGCTCTTAGCACGGCCGAAGCAGAATACATAGCAGCGGGTAGTTGTTATGCACAAATTCTTTGGCTCAAGCAACAACTCCGTGATTACGGACTTGATCTCGGATGCATTCCTCTTCGATGCGACAATACAAGTGCTATCAATATTATAAAGAATCCGGTCATGCATTCAAGAACCAAACATATAGATATTCGACATCATTTTCTCCGTGATCATGTACTTCAAGGAGATGTCGAAGTCACTTTTGTGGATACTCATAACCAACTCGCAGATATCTTTACAAAACCGCTTGCTCGAGAACCATTCTTCAAAATCCGAAGAGAACTTGGTATTTTGGATGAAGGTGATCTCTAAATGTTTCTCATAAGGTGCACGTCTTAATTTTTCTTCAAAAAATTTATGTTTCAGTACACTCTGCTTCTACTCTTTCTTTTATATGTTTTTATTTGATAAAATATGTGTGTATATATTGTTTGTGTTTTTTAAATGAATTTGTTTCACTCTTTTTCCCCATCCTTTTTTATGTTAACAAAAGGGGAGAAGAATATGCATATGTGTTGTTTTGTTTCAAAGAAATTGCAGGCCAAAATAACTATCATAAAACTCACTCCAAAATTCAAAGAATCATGGACTTAGGGGGAGCATACAATTTAGGGGGAGCCTTGCATTTGCTTAACATTTTTGCTACACAAAACAACATAAACATTTCAAGAATTGTTTTCAAGACTTGGTTGTCATCATCAAAAAGGGGGAGAATGTAATTGCAAGCTTCTCAAGTCATGTTTAAAGCATTGGTTTTGATGAAGACAACATGGATATCAACATTCAAAGGATGTGCAAAAAGTTTATCAATATCATATAAAACCTTGTTACAAGTCTTGAAGATTAGAAGAAGAATTATTAAAGAAACAACAAATGTCAAAAGGTATAAATAATTCTTAAACTTGAATATAGATGTTCACAAATATGCATTCATAATCATATACATATCCCACATTTTTAACAATAAGAAAAACTATGTTTGAGATCTTTTTCAAAAGGATTTTTGAAAATAAACTTTCAGGAACCGGTTCCTACCTAACAGAGAACCGGGTTCCAAACTTGTTCAAAAATCACTTCCCTGGAATTTGTACCAGGAACCGGGTTGTACCTATAGGGGAACCGGTTCCTGCGTGTTATTTTTGAATTCTGGGTTATAACGTTCACTAGAAACCGGGTTCTGCCTGGGTCGGAACCGGTTCCCAGCGAACCAGTACAGATTTTCTTTTGTTTTTTGAACATAATTCAAATAGTATTCTTTCATGATTGCATTGCATCTTTTCATATCAAATGGCATGAATGAAGAGGTATTTGTGACATTATAAATTGTGCAGATTTTCAAATTCAAATAACCTTCTTCAATTAACAATTTTCATCATTCAAATTTGCATATTCTTACAAACTTTCAAGTGTTCTTACAAATCATAAATTTTGTGAAACTTGCCATATACATTTTCATTAAGAAATCATTACAAGTTTCATACATTCATTGTGAACATTTATAATCATTGCTTGAGAATTGTTTCTTTCTTGAAGAAGAAGATCAATCAAAGATTGATAGTGCTCTCCATCTCTTTCAAATAAATCATTGTATTACAAAAAGAAAGTATTCCCTTACTATCCAGGATTGTTGGAAGTAAGTGTTGTGATTTGAAGAGGATTGTTCTTCATTCACATTAGTGTTTGTTTGACCTTAAAGGTGTTCCCTTACTATCCAGGATTGTTGGAAGTAAGTGTTGTGATTTGAAGAGGATTGTTCTTCATTCACATTAGTGTTTGTTTGACCTTAAAGGTGTTAAGAACCTTTGGTCACCCTATAGGTTAGATAGTAAGCATAGGCTGTACAATCATTCTAAACTATAGTGAAATCTCTTTCATGTTGGAAAGGGGACTGGAGTACTCTCGGATTGTGAGGGGAACCAGGATATATCGCCGTGTTCTTTACTTTTCCGCTTTTATCGTTTTCATCACCATAATCAAGAAAAGATAAGATATAGTCAAAAACCTTCAAACACTTAACCACAAATTACTACAAGTATTCTCATAAAACCGAATAAATTTTTATATACCTAATTCACCCCCCCTCTTAGGCACTCTTAGACTTACACTTAATTCACTAATCAAATAAACTTTTGATTACAACCTCAATGATAAATTGGCATTGAAATCTCAAGAAATTTGACCCAACTGGTCTCTTGAGGAAATTACCTCAATGACAAACAATCATTGACATCTCAAGGATTCTGACCACACTTAGTTCCTCAAGGAAATTAACCATACAAGGTTAAGATTACAAGATTTGTGTATACATAATTGCTTCTTTGTTAAGCGAATTACACATACTTATTTGCATAGAGGATTACACAATAAAAGATATAATTTGTGAGTTTTAGAGTGTTTATCCTTTAATTTCTCAGAAGATCTTTGTTGTACCCCAAAATTTTCCCTCTCATTTGTCAAGTATTTTCTCACAAAATCTCCTTTGGTTCAAGACTACACAAGGGTTGATCAGCTCAAGACACCTCCTTAAGCATTAATGACTGAAATTAGGGTTTGAGATTGCACAAGGATAATTGAACTTTTTAATGCCTCATATTAATTTAATGGATCATTATGGACCCCCAATATTGCTCATGTCAAGTTTCAAGTCTTGGATCACTTTTTTTGCTCAGTCAATTGATCTGTTGACCTAAAAATCAGTTGTATTGGGGAAAAGTCAATTGTGGACAATTTACAGTCAAACTTAATATTTCTTTATCCATATCAACATTATAAACTCATATGTATCATTTGATCAAGATTGGACCACAACTCCTCAAGAAATTTGATCAGATCATCAAAAGGGCAAAATGGTCAAAATTAGGATTTTGACTGAGAAAGGGCAATTTCTGATTTTTGACCTAGCACATGGTTAATTGGTTTGAGACATGATCTTAAGAGTTCAATTGCATCACTTTGACCTAATGGCATGACTCAAAATATTGCTCAATATCAATTGATTGATAGTTGATTTACAGCCAATTGATCAAAAGTCAATTGTACACTAAAAAGTCAAACTTTGACTTTTTGAGTTTGACTTTTTGGTCAAAATCAAGTGTCAAAGATTACAATTCATCAAAACATGTCAAAATATGAAACTTATTCATCAAGAAATCAAAAATTCAAGATTTCATTTTGAAAAGTCAAAGTTTCCAAACTTAGAAATTTTTTCTAAGTGTTGAAAACTTCATGTTTTTTCACAACTTTGAGCCATTTTTTCACCATGATGAAAGATGATTCAAAAGAAACTTTAAACATGAAAGTTTTAGATCTCCATGAGATCTAAAACATTGCTTTACACAACTTCTCCTAGAAATTCTTGGATCTCAAGTTATTAATCCATGAAGTCATGGTCATGAAACTAAACACTTAGTGAAAATTTTGCCCTAGTTTAGGCACGATTTTGACCTAACTTCATGGCAATTTTTCATATAGTTCCAAGGGTAATTTTCAAAAGTGATTCAAAGATGGGTTGTAGAGTACATTACAAGTTTTCTAAAATGTCCAAGAACTCCTTGATATCATTCTCTAGCAAGGAGAATCGAAGAGAGGAAGTTACAGTTTCAAACTGAAATTATAGGTCATTTTCTGATGAACAAGAATTCAAATCTCAAGCCTATGTTGCACAATCTTGATTTGAAAGCCTCTAAACCTCAAGATATCTCCCTAATAAGAAGATTACACTTGCTTTTGAGCTATTATCCATTTAATTCAAGCTTTATCTAAGATAATTCTCCATTAATGGCACAAAGGCACCATTGCCATTTACATAAAGCAAGCTTTATGCAAAGTCAACTTGAATTGAGCTTTGCACTTGTTCTTTCTGCACAAACTTCCTCTACAAAGTCAGATAAGCATATTTGAAGTTGGTAACCACTCTAGATAGCTTTGTACTATGCATTGAAACCATGTTTGTCAACCTTACTTCAAAAACAAGCCAAGAAGCCAAAACATGTGATCTTGTACTTTTGACCACCTCAAGTATCCAAACCTTTTCCATACGTATACACAATTTGTTTGCAAGAAAACACACGCATACACAAGCCCTAAAACACACAAGAACTCAGAACTGAATCAAAAATCACCATTGTTGCACATTCTGACCAAAAACTTGAAACTCACATCTCCCTCGTGCGTTTTCAAGCCTTTTGGTTCTTAAAGCTTCTAAGCATCAAATACAACTCATCATTGTCCCTGTTACACAACTGTAACTCCATTTCCATCTTCCTCCATAGCCAAAAATAGAGCACTGCACATTGACTTCTCCAAGCCATTTCAGCCGCTCTCAACTCAAGTTAACCATTGCATTAGCTTCCCGTGAACTTAAGGAAGCTAACCAGATCATTGCAGCACCTTGAATCAAGCTCATTTGCATTTCATGATTTCCAATTTTGAGGTATTTTTCTTGAACTTTTATCTCATTACTTAGGCATTGTTAGGCTTGCATTTGTGAAGATAAAATGTAGACATCATTGCCCTGAAGTTGTACATGTCCATAGATTTTATTTATATTGATTGAGCTAGGAGAATTTTAGGATTGAACCTCTGAAAATAATTAGGTCAGAATTTGGTACTTTCAAAAATTCTCATTCATCTTTGATTTATAGTTTATGATATTTATATGGTTGGATTCATATGGGAAAATGGAGCAACTTTCATGTTTTCATTTTCCATTTTTGTTGAGAAATGAATGAGATACAGGTCCTTTGGCTGGAGGTTGAAGATTAAGTGTATTCATGACTCATTTTGTATTATATATTTATCATTTCAGTTAAGTTAACGGATATATGGCCACCCCAGTGGTAAGGCAGCACGCTGGTAACCAAGAGGGCGTGGGTTCAACACCCAGCACGCCGCCTTTTGCATTTTTCACATTTTTGTCATTTTTCTTTTTGTTTCAGGAAGCGCTTGGGCCTCCACACCATGGGCCTGGCTTTTTTCTTAACAATACTCCTTGTTTCACTTTCTAACCTCCCTGACTTTATTTTTTTTATATTTTTTTTTCATCTTTTATTATTATTATTAATATTATTATTATTATTAATATTATTATTATTATTATTATTATTATTATTACTAATATCATTTTTTTTGCTACTAATAAAAAAACCAAAAATTATATTTTATTATTTATATTTATTTAGTTTATTTTCTTCATAATACTAAAAGAACAAAAACCATTTCCTTTAATAAATTAATTTACTTTTTTAAATACTTAGATAATTATTTTTAATCATTATATTATGATTTTTTTCTTATAAATTAAAATCAATTTAGAACTTAGGACTTTTATTTGATTATTTTTATTTACTAATTAAATTCACAAAAACCCTAAAAAACTTGTTTTCTTTAAATTAATTTATTTTGCTAACTTAATCTTAATTTTCTTATTTTTAGTTAATTATTTTATTTTAGTTAACTAGGTCAAAAAACCTTTTTCATGAAAATCAAACAAAAATCACATTTCTTTTTACATTTATATTCTTGCATTTTTATTTATTCATTTTTGTACATTTATTCAAAATTCAATATGGTTGTAATAGATAATTAGGGTTTTAATTTCTTGCAATTCCCCATTTGTAAATTTGTATACCCCCTCCCATAAATGATGTAATAGCTTAGTATTTTTATTTTTCTCAATTTAATGATTTATATACAAATGCTAGTAATTAGGGTTTGTATGGAAAGATTAAAATCAATGCTTAGAAAACCCTAATCAAGACAAATCAAGCATGTAAATCAATACACTTGCACACATACACCCCAGGGTAAATTCACTTTGTTGCCTTACAAAATGGTCATATTATGCATGTGAGTTATCTTAGCAAATACAAGATCGTAGTCCCTCGATGACGCTATCAAAGTAGCCTTTCAAAAATGGTCTTAGTCCCTAAAGAAAATGCTAAGATATCTTACAACATTGCTAATCATGGTTATACGATGTCCCACGCCCGTCCCGTTTATATCCAAAGATAGGGTTACTTACCAAATCAATGGTAAGATAACAATGTCAAAGGAAAGAGGAAATAAACATGAAAGACTTTTGAGTAGATAGATTGTTCATAGTTGCTTGCTCAATTTCAAAACAAAAACATCCTTGTTATTTTCAAAAACAAACACCAACACTTTCAAAAACATCTTTCAAACTTGAAAACATTTTCAAAAGATCAACACTTTGTATACATTCTTACGAACAAGAATCATTACAAAAAATTTCCTAAACGATGGCATCTTTACAAAATACTTTCAAAAACCACACAAAGCACATTTTCAAACAAAAGCAAGTGATCTAGCAAGCAACTAAGAGCCCATGGAAAACCATGGATGAAAAGGGTGCTAATACCTTCCCTTTTCATAATCTACCCCCCGAACTCAAGAAAACATCTCAAAGATCTTTCTTGTTCTTTTCAGCCTTTCCTTTTGGATAAAAGAAAAGTCGGTGGCGACTCTTGCTAAACTGTAACATTTGCGATAAAACGCAAAACAACCAAGTCAGTTCTCCCACCGTGTTACAATCTTCATAGAAAATTCTCTTTTTTCCTTGCAGATAATTCCATTTTGTTCTATGAAGGAGAAATATTTTTATTCTTCTTTTAGATCAGATATATCTTCATTATTTAGCTTCATGATCTTCTTTCTTGTTCTCCTTTGCATATAATTGATTTCTTCTATTCAGATTCATAAATGCATTTTAGTAACACTTTTCTTTCTTACTGACTCAATGATATTCTTGAGTAATGCAAATATTTTACTTTTATGTGTTCTTCTTCTTTGAGTCTTCCTGCTTCTTCTTCTTCAATCATCATTTTCTTTTCTTTTCTTTTTTTTTGTATCTCTCTCGTTCATGTGTGTGTATGTCTAAATTGTTAACACACAGTTCTTCACACCCAATCCAATCTTCTGATTTCTCTTTAAGTGGATAAAGAAAATATATTCGTTGATCAAAAAAGAGATTGAGTATCCACACAGGTGATAGTTGTTGAGAGATGTTAGCTAGAAGAGATTTGAGTGGCTGCAGCAAAGCTAGGATGAGACGTGTGAACAGTAACAGTACAGTGAACAATCTTTTATCTGATTTGAAGTGAATTTGATATGATGTTGTATTGTAGTTATGTGAAGATGAAGTTTTAATAATGTTTACGCACTTCTTCTTGTTACAACTAACATCATGATTTTCGAGGCTTCTGAAAGAATTTGGTGAAGCTTGATCTGAGGTTAGATGTATTCTCCATACTTAACTACTTTGAGTTAGAGGCTTATAATATGATATGATGAAGCTTGATCATAGTAAGTTCCTCAATGCTTAAGATATCAGAGTCGTAGAGGAATAAAGTATGTCTTAGAAGCCTTATGGATGTATTCTTGTAAATGCATTGACTTGATAACTCAGATTCCAGATTTGATGTGCTGCTTTTAATAGATCTTCTTTCGTATGTTATCCCTTTAAATCAGAGACTTCTAATGAAGTTGGATAAAGCTTGTTCAGAATTTAACAATGTTCTTCTAATACTTCGGATCCTGCTAGCTTCAGATAGCTCAAATCTTCAGACTTCGTCAGTCTTCAGATTTTGTTGATCTTCCATATTTAATATGAGTGCTTAACTCACCTTTTGGGTGCAATTCAACTTTGACTACATCAGAGTCAAAGTTGCTTTCTTAGTTTTGAACATTGAACAACCGTTAGAGGCAAAATTGTTCTTCATACAAATGTACTTGTTATCATCAAAACTCCAAGGACTAGTTAACAAACCA